>JABUIW010000020.1:16983929-17091353 GCA_013363375.1 Menidia beryllina | reverse complement strand
CACACACACACACACACACACAGACACACACACACACACATTCACACAACCTCTCTAAGTCCTATTGGGAATATTCTAAATTCCTTCTTGCATTGTTTTTCTTCACATCACCTTTTTTTTTAGTTTTTTCACCTTTTTCTTCACACTGCACCACATGACATTTGTACCACTTGTATGAGTGTTGTATGCCACGCTACCAGCAAGAGTTCCGTAGAACCAGCTGCTCAACAGCTGCTAATCTGTAGGCACAGCACCCTGAATGTGAGTCTGTGGTAAAACCAGCGTGTTGCTTCAGACAAATGCAACAAAAATGCCAAACAAGCAAAAAAAAAAGTACAGATTCGGGAGTGTTTGGAATCTGCAGATTAGTGTTTGTGCGTGTTTATTTGTTGATCCTCACCTTGTCCCGGCGCGTGCGATTCCCCCTCCTCCACTCCACTCGTCTCTGCTGCGCTGTCCTTCATGTAAATCCGCCTCTTTCATAGCAACACTCCACATCTCATTCCTCCGCGTGTGTGAGTGCGTTTGAGTGTTTCAACATGTGTGTGTGTGTGTGTGTGAGTGCAGGTGTACCGGACGCAGGCGTCAACCAGGCTGGCAGCGCTGGAGGAGGCAGCGGAGGGGAGGACGGCTTCCCACCAGAGGGAGATCCTTCACCTGCAGAGGCTGCTGAGCGAAAGACAGGAGGCTGAGGAAAAACTGCTGCAGTCCAAACGGTAGGAGGGGTGCGAGGAGGAGAGAGAGAGAGGGAGAGGGAGGAGAGGGGGGAGGAGGCAGGCAGGAGAAAGGGAAAAGGAGGTGGATAGCGAGATAATGTATGAATGAGGGGTGGAGGAGAACGGGAAGGGATCGGGTTTGTTTAGTTATAAAGGGAGGAAGCGGGGACAGGGAGAGGCAACAGAGTGCATGCAGGTTCATAGGACTGCAGAGCAGCAACAAATCATTGACATACCAAAGCTCCCAGAGTGTTTATAGCCTGAGAGTTACATTTATAATCCGATTTTACTTCAACACAGGGACATGAGAATGCGCATGTGTTGCATCATCAACAAAGATGTCAAGCAACAAATGTTCTGTTTGTTTTATGGGATCATTGATCTCTTTCCTCCTAGCTGTGAAAGATCTCCTACACACTGCACTTGGCTTAGTTGTTGATTATCACAATTAAAGGTAGACAAAGTAATCATTTCTATTCTTAATATGTAAATATGTTGACGTTTACATGTGAATCTGATCTTAAGCATCAGATTGTCCAATGAGCCCTAAAAGGGAAACAGGTCAAGCAGATACGAACTACATCCATGTTTTACATCTACTCAGAAAGTTCATCTAGAGTAAGGAATCAGTGAAGAGTCAAAGCTGGCCTTTCCTACTTTTTATCTATTCAGTTGCCGTGCTGGCTAATTTTACGTCTTTAAACCTCCCTGGGTTGTCTTTTTTATTGAAATTCAGCTCTAAGACAGCTTTCCTAAGATTCCATCAATGAAGGAAAGGCTTTAATGGCTCAGCAAACTAGTTTCAAACCATAATATTTCCCCCCGCTTTGATTTTCATACCTCTATGTGCAACCCGCTAATTTCAATATTATGATTTAATAAATACTTACCCTTTGAGGTCCCTCTGTGTTCAATCTCTCATTTGTTGACATTAGCTGACATTGAACTGCTAACTGACTTAATATCTTTTATTCTTTGGTGGTTATTCCGCAGATGTTCAATTCATGTCTTTATCGCTCACCATTATTGGTCAGTTTTATTGCACATACTGTATGACGAATAATTAATTGGTCAGTATTTGATTTATATTAATCTCCTTGACCAGAACAGTTAGACTGATTAAAATAAAACTTTTATTTTATTTCCAGCTGTTCTGTAACATATTTGCTGTAACTACTAACCTTCCTGTTGAGTATATCGGCATCAGGCTGTTTTTACAGGAAGCTGTGAAATCAATGAGTGAGCAGTTACGTCAGTGTTTTGAGAAGATATTCAAAAGTCTGAGCCTTTTTACATATATGTTTCCTTATAAAGTGGATGCAAATAATTTTCCATGCATGTTTCTACATGTTGTCTGGTTGAATAGTTTTTAAAACACACTTTCCAAACCATCCTAGGTCGTCACTCTCAAAATACCCCAGCTGGTACTTTGATGTTCCAGACACAACCTCACACGTCCCCTTTATTCCACTGTCAGTCTGTTTTTAGCTCAGTCTCTGGGCCTGCTGCCTGCCGCTATCAAATGAAAGCAAGCTAATCAAATTGTTGGAAGATCCTGCCCTGCTCTGCCCGGAGGGCATCTTAATGACAAATCACACACATTACCATACACATCCCTACCAGGGAGGCTTCACCTGTTTTCAACCGTGCTTTTTGATGCATGGTACTTACCCTATTGTAATTCAGTGGGCCAAAAAATAAAGGGAAAAAAAACACTACCTCGTGCCTGGAGCTGGTACAAAAAGTCATTTTGAGCAATTACAGACAGCCCAAATTGGTTAGTAGCAAGCACTAGGGCTGTTTTTTTTATATTTTCCTGATCAGCTGTACTCAAAAGAGTTACTCAGGCAGGCCTCAGTTGAGCAACTTGAGACAAAGGCTGGTCTTATTTATCTGTTTATTGTTTGTTGAACACTTAAAAGAAGCCAAGTGAAAGCGAGTACTCCAAAGTTTAAAATGTCTACAGAGAGTTCTGTCACAGGCTGCTCTGTCGCATCGACACTCCGGCGTTCATCTTTTGTCTTTGTAGTAGTTTGGGGCTTTGAGGCCTTTTAGAGATGACGCCTCCTGATGCTTTTCAAGGCCATCTTTTAAACTTATCAACAAGAGGTTTATGTTCCCAATCACTGCAGGGAGTTACAGACTGTTTGATTTCATTTTGGACCAATGCAACCAGCACCCTGAGCTCTGTAACTTCATATGAGACTCACAGAATCTGACATCACCTCTTCTAAACTCTATATTCTATTCATTCTAATAGTCCGTTTCCACGCTCAGGCCTTTTTCATGACATTTACTATCTGTTTTTTTGTTGTTGTTTTTTTTTAAAACAATAGAATTTTCGTTTGATCCTTGCCTCGGGCTTTAAATCTTCAGCCTTTAAATCTTCTAACTAATCATGTCCAGCCAAGTGAAAACTCTGGAGCCGTGCTGTGAAAGAAAGAAAATAACCTATTTGTTGGATTGTTGCAGTTTTATAAGCTTCACTGAGTCATTATAGTTCAGGAAAAATATAAAATCATACGAGGAGCTGGCAAAGAGCTCCTCTATTTTCTGAGTTTGAGGGGAAAGCAGGTTTACAGGTTTACGCTAAAGACAAACTTCTTCCATGGAACCTGTCTATCTCAGTCATCCTCTGCTCCCTCTGATCCACTGCTTTGTATTCTCGCTGTGCTACTGCAGCGAAGATGCTGATAGGTTGTGATTGCTGCCTGCCAGCTGAGTTCTGCGTAACCTCCAGGGAAGCAGCGCTGCCTGAGACTTCTTGGAGCTTGGGAGGGGACTGAGCCTTCAGATCTTTGTCTTTTTTTTCTTTTTCTAAATGCAGTGCTGTCTTCCCCATTATCTAGCTTAAAGAAAAGTAGATAGATGTGCTCATTATACATGAAGGCTTGTCCCAAGTTTTGGAGTTATTCTGCTTCCCACTATCATTTGATTTGCTTTCAACAGCCACCCTACTGAGAGCCTGATTGTAGGATTTATTTTTAGTATTGAAATATCAAATGGTGTACCCTAATAAGCCTCCTTTTTAAAACTTCTACAACACTTTTTACAGGCGTTTCTCATTCAACCAAGAGCAGACACTCATCTATCTGTTTTAATGTGTCTATACATATGGTGAGAAGAATATTGAAGGCTATGCAGGTTTTAAAGTCTCCCCAGGACCTTTCAGCACGTGGACAAGCTGTTGAGCCCCAGCTTTTCTCTTTGCTGTCAGTGGACGTGTCTGACCGTTTTAACCAGGGCTGAAGACATGGAATGGCTATGAGCTGTGTGGAAAAAAAGTTTCTCTTGAGCTTAAGACATTTGCTCCAGTTGTGGCTTTTCTTTCTACTTTTGTGAAAAAAATCCCTATTAATAGAAACTGCTTCAGATGGAGTACAAAAACAGATTTAAACGCAACGCAGTGCTTCTAAAGCCTGTTGGAGACGGTGGCTGCCGCAGCCTTAATAATCTCCTCTTTTCACGCACAAGAAATTTAGGAGCATAAATTGCTGACATTATGCTTGTTAATGGTGTACAAACTGGACCTCATGCATAATAAATGCCAAAAGCCCCAGGATGCAATAAATAAACACATTGCTTTACACACACAACAAAAGCGCTCTTCAAACCATGTGGCTGAGGTGGTCTGCTTTATTCAGCAGAGTAGATTTTAGCTTTTCTCTCAACTATCCAGGTTGCATTGTTTCTGTTTCCTTTGTTGGAACTTTACAGTTTTTTATGTCTTTTCAATGAGGGAGCAGTCAGAAAGGAAATGATTTTCGGAAACACGAAAAAAAAAACAAGGATGAAATTGACTTTGTGGCAGGTTTAAAGCTTTTTTTCCTCCCCCCATTCCGTGCAGATTACTGTCTGACCTCTTTCTTTATAGGCCCAGTGAGTAACCGGCTCTGGTAATGGAGAAGGAGTTTCTCAATGGCAAAACAAGCCAACGAATAGAGATTTGTTTTGTTGCACTGAACCCAGGACAGAGATGAGCTTTCTTCATTTTGATAATTAAATAAACCTCCTTAACTCTGCTTGCTTCTCCTTTACAAAGGAATGTACCCCACAGTTTTGTGATTTTTTTTTTCCCCATGTGACAAGGATGCAGAAATGCAGTGCTTTTGGTTCAGCTGCTGGCCTTTGACAACACTGACCAGATGGAAGAGAGGGGGCCCAGAGACTTGTTTTTTTTTATTTGGTAGGCTTGCCCTATTAAGATAGAATCACAATTTTCCTCATGGTGGTACATCATGTCAAGATAACAGCATCAAGTGTAGTGAAACTGACCTGCTGTGCTCGTGTACCTCACCTCCTGCCCAATGACAGCTAGGACAGACTCCAGCCCCTTTGTGAGTCTGATATTGATCAAGCAGGCACTGAACGTGGATGGACTTTAACCTGCCTTGTCTCGTCATTTTGATCTAAAAACGCCCACTATTCTTATGTGTGTCGATGGCTTGGTTTTAGTTTTGAAATAGTTTTTTTTTAGGTCATTTGTTCTGGCTGACTTCCGAGCAGCCTCTTCCTAATGCCAACTCCCTGTTGTAGGTCTTTGCATCTGTCCTGAATACGTGCTCTTTCTGTCTAGTAACTCTACCTCTTCCGTTGTAATCATCTGACTTCTTTCTGATACCCTTCAGCTGCACTTATGTGATTCAGTGACCAAGCTGCGGACGCAGTGAAGTGCCTGAGTCAATGTCGTGTTCGGCCCCGCTGTACATCTTGACGGCATCCATTTAAATAAGGATACTGATGATTTCTCCGGCTCTGTCCCCGTATCTATAGCAACCCTTTGTTATGATTAGGCAGAAGGGGGTTTAGAGTTATAAAGAGAAGCAGCGTCTGACACAGAAATGTTCAGCCGCCTCCTTACTTGTGGAATAGATTTTCTAAAAGTGATGAATGAGGGCAGATTTGAATGCTGTCGTTGTTCCCCGTGGCTGCAGCCGGACAGACACGACTCAAACTACGCCAGAGTGTTTGTGTCTGGTTTGGCAGGGCAATAATGTCACGGGGCGAGTTGGTCTGTGTCAGAGCGATGCTCCAGGAAAGACGACTAATTTCAGTGTAACAATGAAACTACGGCTAAGCCATTCTGTGATATAGGTACAGTCACACTTCACCTGCCTGGTCTTGTGGTCACAGCATCTGTATGTAACACACAGACACACACTATACTATTTTTTCTATCTCTCACCTGTGCAATATTAATCTTTTTACTCTCTATAAGGGAGCAGTGCTGAGAGAGGTTGCCACGTGTAACTGTTTGGGTTGGGGGTAATTGGGAGAAAATATTTAATATTCATTACTTTCTAAGACAAGTGAAAAAGTTTGTTGTTATTGCATGTTAATCACAATAGGACATATTTCTCACAGAAGATCATTGAGAAAGAAAATGTGGGGTTTCCAGGCGCTAAATTACACATATTCCAGGTATTTGAGTCCACAAGCGTAAGCAAAAATATCTTTAAAAAATGTCATGGATTGGCTGTTTTAAATTAGTAATGTGAGCCTTTTAGGTTCAGCCACCTGTGTGGTTAAGGTGTGGTGAAGAAGGAGAAAAACGGCACCATGGTCAGAAGGAAACCAATCGACGAAGACCTTCGTAAGAATAAGCATTACAATATGAATAACATCCATCAGGCACAATTATGCCTACTATAATAAGCAGTTGAGAGGGTCCAGACGGGAAAGCTGATTGCTTCATCCGATGATGTGTGAACTGACATGCTGACAGCTTGTGACAGAGGAGCTTTAATGATGCAGCCATTATAACAGCAGCCGGCAATTATACACCGCCTTCTTGGAGTAGTTACTCCGTTGTGTTTTCTCCCCTTCTTTTTCTTGATGAGTTTTTTCTTAATATCATCACCGGTACGGAATACCTTTAAAAGAGTGCATTTTAAAGAGAGAAAGCCAAAAAAAAAAAACTGTGTTGAAAGGCTAGGATCTTCAGGTGTGCAATGACTCATACGTTAACGACATGCTAAAGCAACAGAGGGGTATACAAATTCAAATCATATAATGGTGCCGCAAGTCGTTATTGGTTAAAGGAGACATGGCCTTCTACTGGAAATGACAGCATGGGCTCAGGAAGTCACAAACAGGGTCGAAATTGCTTGTTTAAAGTGCCAAACGTATGTGGTCAGACATCAAAGATATTATAGATTGTATTTTTTTCTGCCTCAAGATGAAAGGGACCCGCCATTTTATTGTTGGCACGATATGGTCACTATCTGTGACGACGGATTAGTGCAGTTACAGGTGACTTCCACAATTGATCAACACATGCTGTTAGTCAGAGAGCATCAAAACAATCAGCTCATGTATGTTACCGTAGAAAGAAAAAGGTCTTATGAGATTAAAACAAGAACAAAATAAATTAATAAACTAAAAAAGCATTTTAACTTGTTGGTCAAAGATTGCACAAGGCTTGTCAAAAAGCAGAAATAATGTATTTAGGATTAAAGTCAATCTTTAATGTGGAGACCTCGGGGCTCAAAGCATGTTCAGATTTCCTTCCTTTTGCATTTTTTTGTATAAAAAGAAAGGCCATGAAGCTGTACTTGTCGTTGCTTTGTTACTTTTGTCAGAAGACTAAACACATTCAAATGTATTTAACAGTTAGTCAAAGCCACTGTTCTTTAATGATGTGACTTGTGATCATGTGGGGTTTCATATCTTTAACGTTGGCTCTCTTTTTCTAAATCAAGTTTTTAAGTCATCCTGCCCAAAAAGGAAAAGTTGGATTTTCTGAAGCCAAATGCAATTCTAAATGTAATGTTAACTTCATATTAAAATATCAGCTGTTAAAGTGATCCACGAACCAGAATATCAAACCAGTCTAGTCCGCCTGCTCTGGAATAATTCAGAAAAGCTCAATTTTATAAGCCTGTTGATTTACTTAACAGACGGTCTGTTGTTGTTGTTGTGAGTTGATTTGAGGGAATGTTGTCGAGCTTCACCTGAACAATCCATTCTGAGATGGAGGAAAGTGTTGTGGCTTGAGGGACCTAAAGCCATCAGGCGCAGTTGTTTTGAACTAGCTAACCGGGGACAGGCATCTTGGCCACAAGTTAATCAGAGATTGTGTGCTCTTGTGAGATCGGCATTGTTTAATCCAATCAAGTGTTTAGCCAGCTTTGAGCGCAGTCAGTCAAAGTGGTGTTGCGTGTCATGCCTCACTGTCCATGCATGCCCTGGATACTGATGTGGCTCTAAAAAAAATCTTTCAAAAAAATAGGGCCAGAGCCTTCTCCTGTCAAAGTGCTGCAGGTCTGTTTAATTCAATCACAGAATGAGAATCTTCAGGCATTTCTTTGCAAATAAGAAAAGCCCTTGTCATGCTGTCATGCCTTGTCTCTTGTAGCCTGGATGTGGACGCGCGATTTCACCGCAGAAGCCAGAAGATATTTTTAAGGGAATATAAACAGTTGCTGCAGATGTATCGGTATTCACCCGTAGTCGTTTTCACACACGCACCGCGGCCTGGAAATGCTCCAGATAAGTTGCGGAGGATCGGGGTCTGACAAGCCGAGTGTCTGCAGCTTTTTCTCCAGCTTTCTTTTTTGGAAAAATTCCATCCGGCACCCAAGCAAAAAAAAAACAAAAAAAAAAACACAGGAAGAGTACCAAGTGTGATAGTGTGAATGAGACAGGGGGACTTGATTTCCTTGCATTTACTCTGACCTTCATCTCTGCAGGGAAATAGAGGAGGAGCTGGAGGCGGTGTGGCAGGCAGCAACAAGGGAGAACCAACAAATGAGGGAGACTCTGTTGGGCTCGAAACTGACCGAGGACCCGCACTGCTGGGAACTGTGTGGCACAGCCTCTCATGGCTCCCCAGCACGGGCTTCAGATGAGAGCCCCTCATCCCCCCGGCATCAGCACAAGCACGGGCTGGATTTCTACTGCTGAAAGCCCTCAGGCGCCTCTGTGGCTGAATTTTCAGAACCAGCGAGGAACCTGTAATCTGGGTCAGGCTCTCAGTACACTTCTCCCGTTGTTTTCTCTCAGTTGGCGAACCAGTATCACTTTAAACCACAACCTTTTGAGAAAAAGAACATCATGGGGGGAAAAAAACATGCTGCTCATCTCCCAAACATCCATTAAAAAAATCCACACATTAAAAACCCCACATACAGAATTTGGTTTGACATTGTTGCCAAAGGCCTCCTTGAGTCTTTTGTACAGGTTTTGCATCTCTGTGTAATTAAAAACTAGTCTCAGGGGTTTAAAAACCTGCCAAGTATAACTGATTTACTTGACTACGATACATTTTATATTACTAATGAACCGTAGTCTGTTAGATTAAAGTCAGTGTTGCCATCTAGTGGAAATATGAAGTTATTGTAACACATTGTGGGCTCAGATAAGAACACACAGCAGACTTTTTGTGCTTGTGTTTGTGCACACTTAATCAGTCTGGTACTTACAAGAACTGTAATTATATTTTTCATTTCTGAATTTATGTGGAGGAGATGGTGGGTTCAAGGTATTCTTTAAAAAAAAGAAGATAGTTTTTTAAAGTTTTTACCAGACCTATAGAAAGGCAAATTTAATTGTATTTTTAAATGAGTATTTTAATTGGTATGTATCGGAATATCTTTTGGAGCAGTGCTAATTTTCTAAAAGTTAATTATTTGTCGATTTTTGCTTTACTCACAGCCTTTCACGGGCTTTTGTGTAAGTAATAAAAAAACATTTTTCTAACTTTTGACCCCTGTTCATTTTCCTTGAACCAAAGGAAAACAGTCTCTCGCTCAACAGATTTGCTAATGCAGCAAGGCAGCAGTCTCTGCTGAGCAGAAGCACCCTGATCATCAACAACTAACCCCAGCATTATCTCTCAGCCCAGCAGGATTGGACTGAGACCACAAAGCCTAGAAGTGGGTTTACTGCGTGCACCGCCAATCCCTGTTGACCAACGGCCCAAAGCCATTTCACAGGGGGAAGTCCCAGTTTCTGATGTGACTGTGGAGCATGAGGCTTGATACCAAACCCCAGCAGCTGACTGTAAACCCAAATGTTGGGTGGAGTATCTCAGCTCATAATAATTACTGCATGCTTTTTCTCCTCCTTAAGGTGTCAGCTTGCTCCATTCTTGACAGCACGTTATTTTTTTGTGTGTGTTGCCTTTCTATGTGAATAGTAGCTAGCAACACAGTGATACGATTTATTGTTCAATGCCGACTGAATTCAGGGTATTACCTGGCTACAGTAAAGCATAATTGTCATGCTACTCAGCAAGTCCTACCCCGTCATTATAGGCTCTTCCTTATTAAGGGTTCAATTATGTACAGTCGCATCATTCTCCTTAAAAGTGGTCATTATCAGTCCCGGAGCTAAGTGAATAGTGCTGTGTAACGGCTTGGTGGATTTTGTTGCGGGACATGTGAAATTGTTCTGTCTAAAGATGTGTTAGTTCATTCTTTCAGCCCTGACTCAGTCGAAGTGAGTTTGCTGAATCCCGTGGTTCAGTCTCCGCTGATTATGGCAACCCTGGTTATGAGTCATGCTGCACGTACAGACAGACTTACAGCAGTGCTCCTGTAACCTGAGCCAGCCCTGTACCGGTGGTCCTCTGACCTGCAGCAGCAGCATGTATCCGGGAGGTGGAGAGGTTCGGGAGAAGTGCTCTCACAACTCACCCAGAGAACAATTCATAGACATTTCCACTATATACTGTATGTTGTTGTACATATTCACTCAGCCCTTGAAAAGCAACCATCATACATAAAAAGGGAATACAGTAGGAAGAAATATAAGGTAAATATAAAATAATATAAGTCCGAATATATATATAGTTCATCATGGCCAGCCTTACCAGTGTGCATACACTTGATTTTGTGGTAAGTGTGTCTGTCTCTTGTATGTTTTGTGTGTATTTTCCCCTATTTGGCACTACATGTTGTCTGTGCAGATGGAGCTCAACCAGCTGTCAACTGCTCCTGTTCTTCCTGGTGCTGCCCTGGAACAAATCCACCATGTGTTTGCACCACAATGCTGGAAAATGCAGGCTGGTTGGTCTTTCTTTACTTAAAGAAAAAAAATGAGCATGTTTTAGATCTTACTCGTTGCCGTCATGTTTTTTCAAGGACAAATCTGTGAAAATAAACAAGCTAATGTGAATGTATCAGGTTAAAAAGTTTTGTTTCCATTTCAAACTCAGATTTTTGGATGAACGTGAACATAAAAGCATGTAATTGAATTACACTTTTTACTTATTTAAAAATATATGAAACAGGATTCATTATCATAAAATAGCATACCAATCAATAAGGAACAAATTCTTCACTTACTTGCTTGTACTAAGTTCTTCTCGTCTTCGTCTGTGTTAGTCATGCTTTTAGTTTTCTTCGGGTCAGACAACAATACAGACAACAATTATTGATTGTTGTCTGACCCGAAGAAAACTAGAAGCATGACTAACAAATTCTTCAGTTTCGAGAACAGAAAACACTAAAATATGTGTCTTTCATTACCAATAACTAGTGATATCTTGTATCAGGACATATTTTAAAACAATAGAAATATTTGTCCCTTAAACAGATGAGACTAAAGCTCAAACAGCCTATGCAAGGCTTTGTTTAACTCATTTCACCACATGACAGGGACCAGATAAAATGCATGTTTTTGTCCTAACAACTAAAACCTTGGAATTGTAAGATTATGAGCGTTCTTTCCCTCTTGGCTGTACATCTTAAAACTCCCATAAGCCCTGCGCTGTCCAAGAAATGATATCGAATCTGCACTTAAGGCCCTTTAAGATATATGAGCCTGATAATGAAACAGCTGGGACAATGAAGCATTTCAACAAGTGTCCGCAGTTTATAGAAAGAAGGGAAATCATTTTCTGGTCATTCAGCTGTTTAACAAATGACAGAGATAAGGAGTTCAGAGGTATCTCTGCCACTATTAGAATACGACCTCGGACACATTGTACACATATGATTTGTCAAGAGCTGCCAGCAGTGACTCCTTCAACTCAATAATGGCATCCTTTTTCTCTGGATATATTTCTGAGATTCTTTTGAGATTTCTTTTAATCTGTCGCACTGATTTATTGGTGTCTCAAACATCCCAGCTTTATCATACAATGTCATCTACTGTAACTGCTTTTTATTGGCTGCTCGTTTTGTCTGTGAGGAGGGAAACCAGGGGCATTTACCTCTGAACAGACCAACCTTTGATCTCTATAAAAGTCAGGCGGAATAAAGCGTCCCAGCCCGCAGTCTTAGCTTTGGATTCACTATTGACTTGCTTTGGTGCATCTTCTCCATCCTCCACTCAGAGGTACCGTCCCATTTGATTGCTATTCTATAAAATAAACTGTAGCGTCTTTTATCTTGTCTAGATCACCGTTGTTTAGTGTAGTTGTTTAGGCAAGTTTTTCGTCTGGCTCTTATTTCTATTTATCAATATTTCAAATGCATATTCTCATACCTGACTTATACCTTTAAAGATTTCTAGTTAAATATGTATAATTCTTAATTCTTTTTAGGAATTTGGGGTTAGACTAATAGGGAAATATGTTGGTCCAGATGGGGCATATTTTCATGTTCCTTACTCCATTATTACTTACATACCTTATATAAGTAATTTTATATACATGTATATATGGATTAGGGGCATTAATTTCCTAGAAATGTATTTTATTGGGTGTTTTTATGATCAGTGTTTCCTCCCATGGTATGTCAGCTTTACCATTTCAACTCTTAATATTTAGTAATTATGTCGGACATTTTTCTTTTTGTCATTAATAAAAACAAATTAAGACCATTTTGATGGGGTGCTGACAATTTTTTTTTGTCATTAATAAAAACAAAATAAGACCATTTTGATGGGGTGCTGAACCTGAGCTGTTACTCAGTGCCGCATTACAGAAGCAGCCGGCATGACATTGGCAATACTGTTTACACGAACCCAGGACCTTTCGGTGATCATTATTAGAAGTGGAGTCCGTTTAGAAACTCAGGAAATGCTCTAAAAGACCTGTGTCATCGTGACCCGGCCCCCAGATCGCCTTTGGTTGAGCTTTTGAGTTGGGTGCTTGCTCAGGCTGAGCTGCATGCAGCGCAGGGAGCCTTTAATGACTGATATATCCTTGTAATTGGTCACCCATAGGTCATTGTATATCCACATTTGAATTTAGCCTTTTCAGCTCTTTGAGAATGTACTCTGCAGAATCAAAGGTCATGAAGGCTCATCAATGTGAATGAGCATTTCATTTAGCTGCAGGAACTTTGGCACAGTGTGAATGGAGGTGAGAGGCAGATGTGCGTAAAACTGCTGTTATTCATTCACTATATTTTTAAAGGGTAGTTATAAGGAAAGTCTATTCAAGGGTCCTGCTGTATTAGATTTGTACACTCTTAAACATGTTCAAAATGACTTTAAGGCTTTATTTTAATGAAAAATGGATTCAAATTTTTGCATTAGGTCTTTGCGTCTACCAAAGTGAAAAAGCTGATGGTCGTTCATGAAACATGATTTCATCCACCAGCACGGTCCTGTTTGAATGAGAGTTGTTTCTGTTGGCTGGATTCATATTGACACCACATCTCTGTTTGAAAAATGATTGTTTCAGGACGAAATGAAGACGGAATATTCTTTGGAGAAGAACAGTGCTCGACAAGCCTCTTTTGTAAGTCCGCAGAACAAACAGCAGATGTGAGCAGAATGTTCCAGAAGTCTCTACATGCTGCTTCCCTCTCCTATTGTTTCACCTGCCCCCTGTCTTCCTGCTGCAGATGTGTTTGATCCACTTTGCGAGACTCACTAAGATGAATAATGTGCTCTCTGCTCCTTACTCCCACCATCTCTGCCTCTCTGTGTGGGTCTTCCACTTCACTTATTTTATTTTGATTCATCAGACAGATGATGGCATCCGCTGGAGAACTGGATCTGAGATCTCCCATCCAGACGACATCAACGCCGCCAACCATGAAAGAGTCCACACTTCCATGTTTAAAAAATACGAAAGCAGCCTGCAGACCCTCAAACCCATCCGCTGGTCTTCTCCAGAGTCAGTTTCCCTCATACTACATCTCTGTTGCCCAGTTTATATACACTTCCTGTTAAGTCTATACATTTGGGAAATATCCCACAAAATCTAATAGTGGCTTGTTTTTTCTGACCAGACCGCACCCTGTGGACAAAGCTGGCTTCCTGTCTTTCATAACCTTTGCCTGGATGACCCCCATGATGTGGGCCATATTCAGAAATAGGCTGGACCTTTCCTCTCTCAGCCTGTCCCAATTTGATGTAGCCGACACCAGCGGAGACAGGTTCCGAGGCTCTGTTTGCCTACTCACATTGCTTTGCTTGCACACGCCACATTGAATTTTTGAATCTGCTCATGAATTTATAACATACAGTACTTCATGTCAACATTTGATTGGAAAATAGGATAATATACTGGGAAAACGGCCTAAAATATTGCAAACTGTTTTTTCCACAGGCTGCAGAGACTCTGGGAGGAAGAGGTGGCAAAGAAAGGCCTGGAGAAAGCCTCACTGGTCCGCGCAGTCCTTCGTTTTCAACGGACCAGGCTGATTCTGTCTGTTGTTGTCGGCATCTTTGCCATGGTGGCAGCGTTTTTTGGTCCGGTCAGTCATTGTTTTGTAAAATCCACAGTTCCAGACCCTCCTCAATCATAGGTTTCCATGGGGTGATCTCTGATGTTTGTCCTTGAGTAACAATCGCTGTAAATCATTCTTGATTTATAAGCAGTGATCAGATTCTTAAATTATGTTTTAGTACAAAAACAAAACTGTAAAAAATATTATTACATAAGTGTTATTTTTTAGTACAAAGTATTACAATTAGATGTCATTGACATATAAAAAGTAATAAAAAAAAAGCAAATACCTTTAAGTGATCAAATTTGACATTCTCTCTCTGATCATTACTATACTAGTAATGGCACATCAGAGTGCGGTTTAAATGTGATTCTGCTTATTTATTATTTCAGATTAAATGTGTGTACAGTTGGAAAACTGAATTCTAACATTTCACCATGATTTTAATATAAGTAGTCTTAGACCCAAAAGAGTGGAAACGTGCAATGTGAACCTTGTTGTTTGGGTTATAAAATCCAAAATAGGCGACTGACTCTTGACCAACTGCTGTTGACACAGGGGAGGAAAAGTCCCGACCTGTAGACTCTGCAGCTATGGTATCCTGTGACTCTGTGAGCTTTGGGGAATTCGGCTGTCATGGTTCAGATCCTCCTATTTATTTGTTGCCTCTTTGTTCAGTTTCACAGTCAATACTGCATTCTTTCAAATTTATTTTTGGTATGTCTCCTGATTTTGAAAAAAATATTTAATTTACCATTCAGCAGATTTACCCTGATAGGATTCTCTCGGTTAGGACGATTTAAAAGGCAGATCTGGATTGATAGTCACAGAATGAGGCATCAAAGCTGACCGCATCAGATAAATGGGGAAAAAAGTTTTTGGATTTTGGCAGTCTGATGGAAATTGAAGATGGTACTGCTTTAACAGCAAAACTTTCAAATGAAAAATTGCACATTAAAGGTGGCAATAACACATATCGCATTCTATAACAGTCATTTGAATGGAAAATGATGGAGTTTTGGTTCCTTTTTGAATGACTGTAGTTGTTCCACCAGAGAAACCTCAGCACGTCTTTTCCACACCTGTTTGAAGAAGTACATTTTGTTCTGAAATCACATAGTTTAGGAATAGCATTAACTTCAACTGACACAACGCTTCCTTTACATTAATCTTTATGATTTGCACATTTGGACACATGCTCTAAACGGTGGACTTATGACCACCAAGTGACCACTTTTCGAGCCCTTCAGACCTCCTTTTTCGCCTTTTATTTCCAGGCTGTTCTCGTGTATGAGATCTTGAACTACGTCGAGGACCCTAAAAAGTCCACGGTGACGCATGGTGTTGGTTTGGCCTTCGCTCTGTTCACCTCCGAGTTCTGCAAAGCTTTCTTCATATCCTTGCTCTGGGCAATCAACCTGCGCACCGCAGTCAGGCTGAAAGGGGCCTTCTCCTCCATGGCCTTTCAGAAGGTCATCTCTCTGCGGGTGCACAGCGGCATTTCCATGGGAGAGGTACACTCTGATTGACACTTTTACACATATGATACCTCCATTTCTTAGCGGTACTTCAATTGATGTCCCATCTTTAAAGATAATGACTTGTTGCTGATCTTCTTGGGGACTGTCTCTGATTATCTCTGTCTCCCTCTCACATACAGATGATAAATGTCTTGACCAACGACGGCCACCGCTTGTTTGAGGCGGTCCTGTTTGGGAGCTTCACGCTGTCCACTCCGGTGCTCTTTGTGGTGTGCATTGTGTACGCGTGCTACGTCCTCGGCTACACCGCGCTGACAGGGGTGTGCACCTACATCATCTTCATCCCCATACAGGTGAGCTTTTTAAACATCGCAGATGTACAAACGGAGTAAAGTGAATATTTTCTCATTTTACTTAAGGATCAGAGCTAGCAAACTGAATCATTGGAGAGAGGCACTTTGTGTTACCACACATCCGGTATAAAAAAAAAGTCATCAAAGCTTGAACAGGCACAGACTGTCCCTCTCAGTGGTCTGATAAGACATTTGAAGTCTCATTACCATATTTCCTGCATGATACATTGTTGTGAGGCTATTTTGGTGATATATCTATGGGACACTGTTTTTTGGTAGTATCTGTTGACATCTAATGGATTTTACCATCAATTTTCATTAAATCCCTGGCCAACTCTTGGATCAGCTCTTGCTTTTGATACAATGCAAAGAGGTTGAATTTAAAAAAAAGCTTGCCATGTTCTGTAGCTCAGGTTCCAAATCCTTTCTAAATTGTCTGTCTTTAATTTGATTGTTTCAAAAGAAAATGACATGAAATGCTGTGTCATTAGACAAAAAGTATATTCAGTCTTAAATAAGGAAATAATAAGTTATTTCTTCTTGGAAAAATAATCCATAAGGGACCTTGTAGTCATAATGTTTGCTTTTTTTCCATTGCAGTTTTTCTTGGCCAAGCTTATAAACAAATTCAGAGGGAGAGCCATGCAGATAACAGACAGCCGTGTTCGCACGATGAATGAGATTCTCAGCAGCATTAAGCTCATAAAGATGTACGCCTGGGAGGAGTCTTTTGAGAAAAAGATCGCAGGTGAGTCCAATAGCTGCTTCTTGCTTGCCTTCCTCCAAACGCCAGAAAGAATATGTTACATTTAAACTCCTACACCAACTTTCCCACCCCTTTCCTGGCCACCTCATTGACACAAAGTTGTCTCCACACTGAAAACCATTTAATTTAGACAAAAATACTTGTGCCTGGATTTTAAAAACTGTGATGGACTGGAAACATGTCCTGGGTGTACCCCACCTCTCGCCAAATGATAAGATAGGCTCCAGCCTACCTATCTGAAACAAAGGTTAGCAAATGGATGGAGAGATGGATTTTAGATGATTGGAGAGAGGGATCAATTATAAATATGGTACCACCATATAGCTTGGAAAAGGAAAATCATGAGGATTGATTTAAAGATGGTGTGAGTAAATACTTGCACAATCTAGCAATGATGATTTGCAGTTTAAAGTAGCTAAAATGTGAAGCAGCATTTAGTAATATCAACATCTGCTTTTATGGTTCTCCTGCAGAAAAAAAAACACCTTTTCATCATTAAAGTTTACCTGACTTCGGCTCTATTTAGGAGATCATAACGCCACTGTAGGCAGTTGGCATTATGATTTGTATCTATATTCATTATATGTATGAATAATTCAAATGGTTTTTAGCTCCAAAGTCAAAACCATTTGGCCATCCACATTACCCTTGGTGCTTCGTTTCATCTTTACCATTCCTCTCCAATAAAAGCAATACAAATTTTAATGTATTAAATTCCTTAATGAAAATCCCACCTGCTACAGGGACAGCATAAAGGAATTCAGTCTTCAGGTGCATTTTACTGGAGGCATAAAATTATGTTTTGTTTTTCATTTTACAGACTTGAGGACAAATGAGAGGAAACAAATCAGGCTGGTTAGCTACATTCAGAATGCAAACACCAGCATAACCAGCATCATCCCCACCCTGGCGACTGTCGTCACCTTCCTAGTGCACACCTCGGTGGGCTTAGAGCTCAACACGTCTGATGTGAGTCCGGTTGTGGCTTGTGGACTGTTTTCATTGCAGTCAGACAAAATATATATACACATCTGCCAATCTGTGTCAGTTATTTTGGGATCTTTCACATCTAATTACCTGTCAGGGTTTTCGCATATTGTTTGAGCGTTGCTCTGTTGTTCTTACCAGGCCTTTACTACCATCGCCATCTTCAACTCTATGAGGTTCTGCCTCGCTCTTTTGCCCTTATCTGTGAAGGCCTTGGCTGAAGCTGCTGTTTCTATAGCACGATTAAGGGTAAGTCTTCCTTTTGTACCTTGTTGAACAGGCTAGTAGTTGAAGCATTTACTAATACACACACAACAACTTAAGATGTGAGATGCAGTTTGGTGACCAAAAGAAATAGCCTCCCATTGTAAGTTATACAAGAAATGTAAGTTACCCTTTAGTAAAAGTCAAAACCTTTCTCCATCTCTTATGTATTGTGCTGATTTTTAAAAAAATCAACACTTGGCTGTTTCAGAAAATCTTGCTGATCCAGAATCCGGAGCCCTATCTGATGCAGAGCAAAGGCAGTGATTCAGCTATAGTGATGAAAGACGCTACGCTGTCATGGACTAAACCCACCAGCCTGAGAAATGCGGGAAAAGGACACAGAAATGAAGAGACGGATGGAAAGACTGACTCTTTACCTACCCTGAGAAAAATCTCCCTCACACTGCCTAAGGTATGCTGTGCCTCTGATGAAGATAAATGAGATCATATGAATTCTGCTCAGCTTAAACTAATAATTTGTGTGTTATATCCCCAAGGGCAACCTGCTTGGTGTCTGTGGGAATGTGGGGAGCGGCAAGACGTCACTGATTTCCAGCATTTTGGAACAGGTTGCTCCCTTACTCTAATCATGTTTTGTTTTTTTTTTGTATATTTTTTGCGGCTCTTACTTTACATTTCTCCGCCACTCTGTTATACAGAAGAAGCTTCTCATTCCCGCCACGCTTCCTTTGAATCTGATTTAACTGCTGCTTGTTTTTGACTTTTAGATGCACCTTATCCAGGGCTCCATCATAGCCGATGGGACGTTTGCCTACGTTTCCCAGCAGGCCTGGATATTCCATGGCACCGTGCAAGAAAATATCCTAATGGGGGAACCCTTTGATCAGGCCAAGTAATTCCAAACTACAGTTATTTGCACCACTTAAACATGAACACAACCACTGAGAATATTACGGATAGGAAGTCTTAAGTTATGTTTATCTGTCACAGACTATAAAACAAGCCTTAGTGAAAGAACACATGCTGCACTGGACTGGAGGCTATCTCTCGTGAAAAATGTTTAACTGAGAGAAAGTCTCTTTTTATCTCTGTGAAGTGTCATCTGGTCAGGTAGTCAAACAAGAGCAGAGGTCGTCTCCCTCATCTGACAGCTTTATCCTTGAAAGCCAAACCTTTTGTGACCTGAGATGACTCCTGACCTGTGCACACCGTAGACTTTATAGTGAGTGAAAGCTCTCACAAACTACTTCGGGCTGTAAATCAAAGCTCATTTCAAGCTCATTTGCAGCAGTGTTTTACATTTTCACATACAAGGAATTTGACCTGGAGAAGCTGGTGCATTTCAAATAGAATAAAAGTAGAACAGTATAAAACAAAGCACAACAATATGGGGGAACACCCTAGTATTATAAATGTTTAACATGTAACACAAAATCTGTGCATCAAGTGCAATAGGTTAACTTAAAACAAAAACTAATGTGCAACGAGAAGTGAAAAGGCCACCAGTAAAAGGTTAAAGTCAAAGTTAAGTTAAAATATTTTATGCAAGTTATAGACATTGGATGTTGTTGCTGGTAAAGATTGTTAAACTTATAAACCATTGCGCTGTCATGTCATGTTTTTCGACAGGTATGACAGAATTGTGGATGTCTGCAGCCTCAGAGCTGACCTTAAGATACTGCCATATGGTGACCAAACTGAGGTAGGTGCTGTCTTTCAGTTACCTCACCCTCCTACACCTTATGTGACTGTATTCATTCCGATGATTTAACCTCGATTCACACCATTTTAATAGCTCAGGCTTAAGAGGTGGGCAAATGCAGTACTATCCATCCCATAGCAGAAAGCTCCCCTGTTTTCCTGAGTTGGAATAAGTAGGCACGGACAGTGGACAGTGTTTCTACTCCTCATAGAGAAATTTTAATAAAAGATCTGATGCTAGACTATTTCATTAAATTAGCTGATGATTCAAGCTTTGCTAAGTATAAAAAACATGGCAAAACATGGAAAATATGCTATGATTTGCCTCCCCAAATCAAATACCCATTTAAGTCTAAATATGATAATGGTTTGTGAGGTACAACAATCAATGTTTAAGATGGAGCTATAAAAACAGACTAAAGGATAAAACATTTAACTTTTTAAAGAAACTTTCATGGGCACTAATGATATGGCAGACATTACCTCTATGCGGATTCACAGGTGGACATAAAAAACCTGGACACTCAATTTAAAAGTGGATTTGGTGACTTTTTGGTCATAAAAGCTGGAGGTCCAAAAACTGTGATACTAATTGTCGGCGGTTTTATCTTTTTCCGCCGATGATTGGAAAAGTTATTGCCAATGTGCACGTCTGTCTGTCAGTGTGACTGCAGCTGTTTTGGTTGGAGCATAGCTGAAAGTCGTAATGTTGTCAATACCAGATCCAACTTTGGACTGCTGTCGCATCAGCTGCTGCGAGAGTTTTGGAAAGGAGTGACTATCTAAAAGTAATCTGAAAGAATGTTGCTTTGTATGGAAGGCATGCGATTTCGAAGAGCTGTATTCCAAACTAAAATGAAAACTTTTACCGACATTCACCAAGAATCTGCTCCAAAAATGCAATGGCAATGCTGTGTGAGAATCAGATTTATCTCTTCCCCTGCACAGCCTTCATAAGAGGGTTTATTTGCAGATCAATAACATTTGCAGATCAGTTCGTGCCGAGCGAGGCACGTGCTCACACACAGAGACCAAATGATTCAAGTTCAAATTAACTGAGTCAATATCAAGTCATTTACTTGGAATATAATGTCAAGAACAAGCCCCAGCTATAATTCCTGTAGTGTTAGAAAACCTTAATGCAACCAGCTTAAATGCTGCTTAATTGTCTTATCCTGTATTTGTGTATGAGAGGGGAATATTTCAACAAGATTCTCAGTCTGAAAAATACATTTTTGACCTATTATTTCTGAGAAAAATGACTTTTTATGCCTATTTATTTTCTATGCTGAAAGTCTGTTTTTAATTGGCAGATTGGAGAGCGGGGCCTGAATCTGTCAGGGGGACAGAAGCAGAGGATCAGCCTGGCTAGAGCTGTCTACTCCAATAAAGACATCTTCCTCCTGGATGATCCACTATCTGCTGTAGATGCGCATGTGGGGAAACACATTTTCGAAGAGTGCATAAAGAAGGAACTGAGAGGAAAATCTGTCATACTGGTTACACATCAACTGCAGGTACTGTGGGAATGTAAACACAGCTTTACTGCAAAGCAAATAGTCAGTCATCTCAATCTACTGTAAGTAGCTTTAAATTTAAGGAATACAACATACTCTATAGGCATTTATTCCTAACCTTTTGCCAATGTTAACGGCAAGACTTCACAGATTCTGTCATGTAAGTACTGGGATTACAATTCTGCCAGTGAAATTACATTTGAAAACAATTCTTTTGTCCTGAATGATTGGGGACATTAGAATTTTTCATTTGTTAATTATTTCAAATTTTTATTTAGCAGACACAACATAGAAATAAAATATTTTTTATTTGAGGATGGTAAAAGAAAGGAGAGTTTCAGAATACACAAGTGACACTTTTCTGGAAGATCCTTCAGTCGGCATTGGTGACGTGTGAGGGTGCCAGGATTGGGTATAAAAGAGGCATCAGCCCATCCATCCTATGCCTCCTATGACAAACCCGGGCAAGGGTTACTGGGGTGTGTGATTGTTTGTGTGTGTATGTGTATGCGTGTGGCTAACCTCTTAGTACCAAACTGTCATCATTAAGTTCAAAATTCCCAAAAACCTTGGTCTTTTGACATCTTCAGCACATCCCCAGACAGACTCCTGCTGTATGGAGTCCAGTTTCAGCTGCTGTTTGGAAAAACAGAAGCTTGGCACCTCATGCCAAACATGAGAAACACTATCCAGGCTATCAGGGAAAGGTGTTTGTGATGCTTGCTAGTGTGTTAGTGTCCCCAGCAAAGAAGACTTGAATTTATGTGAGGATACTATGAATGGAGATAGAGAAACTGGCATTTTGGAGAGATAAGTGCTACTATGAAGGCTACAATCAGATGACCTGAGATGTAGATGTAGACCATTTGTGAGCTGTGTGGCTTGATTGCTTCATTGTGTGTGTCCATGACTAGCCTACCTGCATTCCAGTTCTATCCTATATTGAATGTACAGGGAGTGTTATGAATGAACCAGACAGCAACATCCATGGAAAAGCGGAGCCGGCAATAGCTTGCATTTTACTAGCAAACAGTGTCAGTTAATGCCACAAGTGTCCATATTTTTTAGTAACACAATGCTTAATGAGTATCTCAAACATTTCTTTTTTTTTAAATTTCATTCAATTGTTCCTGTTCAAATGAAGTGCTAAACTACCATTAACAAGTCACAGATTTAAGTTTTAGTTGTTTAAAAAAAAAAAAGATTTAGACCACAGATAAGCCTTTCCATTCATGATTACTTATGTAAACATTTCTTGACAAGAAATATCTCAGTGGTGGAAGTAAACACGTCGGGAAATAATTTCTGAATGCTAACCATCATTTACATTATATAGAATATTTTTACTGTAAATGAAAATGTTTTTCAAGTATCATAAACTAATAAGGACACATGACTCCCCTTTAGATTTTTTTAGGGCTTTTGAGCCATTTTATTCACTTTCTTGATGTCCATTTTTTGGTTTCTGCTTTTCAGTATTTGGAATTCTGTGATGACATTCTGGTTCTGGAGGATGGGGAGATACGGGAAGCTGGAAACCACATGACACTGATGAAAGCCAAGAGTCGGTACGCTCAGCTAATCAACAACTACCAGATGGAGCAGTCCAAAGTAAGGGTGGCATAACATGCCTTCGAGCTCAGCCATGCACCCACCCCTTTTTCTGTAAAATCACTCCACTTTGTCGTTATTGTTTTACAAGCCCCAAAACAATAAACAGAAGTGCTAGCTGTAAAACAACTGATGGTGTGCTCCGCACAGTTGGCTATTTTCAGCCAACCGAGCCGTGACAAGATGTTCTTCATTGCCTTCATTGTCAGACACAGAAGGAAGAGGAGGAGGTGTTGACCGAAGATGAAGACCAGTTCAAAGAGGCCGAGCTCAGGGAGCGTGCAGACAGCGGGATAGTCAACCCCGGTAAGAAAATAGGGAAGGAAAACATTTTCTCTGTAAGGATAATGTTACAAGCCTCAGGTCAACAGCAGCAAATAGAAAAATAATTCAATCAAAGTTTCAATCAACGACACAAGCTTAGAGTATAAACAAAACCTGTTTCATCATTCCATTGATAGATATTGTTGGATTGGAGCATCATGTGCTTTTGGCACAGCTGTTGAGGACACTTGGCAAGAAAACACTCATAAAAGAGAGTTTGCTTAACACAGAGGAGATTAAAGGTTGAATAAGGTTAAAGCTTTCGGTAGTAGACTAGAGAGCAATCTTGAGCCCTGTGGATGTTTATAGTATTATTTTGGCAAAGTTTTAGGTTCTCATGAGAGCAACAGAAAAAATCTGCTAGGTATTGTGTGTTGAAGCAACACAAGTAACGCCTATGCCTCTTTTCAGCGTTTGACATGAAAGACGAAAAGGACAGTGGGACAACGGCTGACCAAAAATGTGAGTGTAAAAGCGTGATAAAATGTTGTGTTAGTGGGATGGGTGTATTCAGATGTAATAGCCCCTGCATCAGATGAACCAGAATAACAAAGCCTAAACAATAATTTTTCTCTTTAACATTCAAATGTGTGTCCTATGCAGAGCTATGAACTTTTTCTTATTGTGACAATTATGCCAATATTATTACCGTTCACTCTACTACACTCTACTCTGCAGAGTAACGTTTAACTCCTAACATGTTTAAACTGTTTGTTTAAAATTCTTCTTCAGATTACATCCAGTTTATGTTTTCACACAATGACTGCACAACCAATGCAAATTGTCATGTTGAATGACAGCATATTTTAATATTATTTGGGTTATCTTTGTGAGTTTAAGTTATATTTGAGTATCACTTGTATTTATATTTATTCAAGCAACTGAAAATATTGTTATGTTTTATTTGTTGCAAATGTAAATTTCAACTTTTTTATCATTAGTACAGGTAACACTATTATTTCATTCTTTTCATTGACAAGATGGGGTTTTTTTTTGCCAGAATTAAATTCCTTTCAATGTACACTATATTGCCAAAAGTATTTGCTCACCCATCCAAATTATCGGAATCAGGTGTTCCAATCACTTCCATGGCCACAGGTGTATAAATTCAAGCACCTAGGCATGCAGACTGTTTTTACAAACATTTGTGAAAGAATGGGTCGCTCTCAGGAGCTCAGTGAATTCCAGCGTGGAACTGTGATAGGATGCCACCTGTGCAACAAATCCAGTCGTGAAATTTCCTCGCTCCTAAATATTCCACAGTCAACTGTCAGCTGTATTATAAGAAAATGGAAGTGTTTGGGAACGACAGCAACTCAGCCACGAAGTGGTAGGCCACGTAAACTGACGGAGCGGGGTCAGCGGATGCTGACGCGCATAGTGCGAAGAGGTCGCCAACTTTCTGCAGAGTCAATCACTACAGACCTCCAAACTTCATGTGGCCTTCAGATTAGCTCAAGAACAGTGCGCAGAGAGCTTCATGGAATGGGTTTCCATGGTCGAGCAGCTGCATCCAAGCCATACATCACCAAGTGCAATGCAAAGCGTCGGATGCGGTGGTGTAAAGCACGCCGCCACTGGACTCTAGAGCAGTGGAGACGCGTTCTCTGGAGTGACGAATCGCGCTTCTCCATCTGGCAATCTGATGGACGGGTCTGGGTTTGGCGGTTGCCAGGAGAACGGTACTTGTCTGACTGCATTGTGCCAAGTGTAAAGTTTGGTGCAGGGGGGATTATGGTGTGGGGTTGTTTTTCAGGAGCTGGGCTTGGCCCCTTAGTTCCAGTGAAAGGAACTCTGAATGCTTCAGCATACCAAGACATTTTGGACAATTCCATGCTCCCAACTTTGTGGGAGCTGGCCCCTTCCTCTTCCAACATGACTGTGCACCAGTGCACAAAGCAAGGTCCATAAAGACATGGATGACAGAGTCTGGTGTGGATGAACTTGACTGGCCTGCACAGAGTCCTGACCTCAACCCGATAGAACACCTTTGGGATGAATTAGAGCGGAGACTGAGAGCCAGGCCTTCTCGTCCAACATCAGTGTGCGACCTCACAAATGCGCTTCTGGAAGAATGGTCAAAAATTCCCATAAACACACTCCTAAACCTTGTGGACAGCCTTCCCAGAAGAGTTGAAGCTGTTCTAGCTGCAAAGGGTGGACCGACGTCATATTGAACCCTATGGATTAGGAACGGGATGTCACTTAAGCTCATATGTGAGTCAAGGCAGGTGAGCAAATACTTTTGGCAATATAGTGTAGCTCTTACCAACAACTATCTGATTCAAATACTCAGCGGCAGTTCTAGTAACTTATCAGTAAGTTTTGAGGTTGTATCTAACAAGATCACAATTTGAGCCGAGCTCAAGGAACTGGCTATGGTCAGGATACCAGCAACAAACAAAGTATTTTGAAATAAACCTTGTCCCTTTTTGAATAAGCACATCTATGGCACAAAGCAACAGTGTTTATAAGCCGCTTAGAGCTGAACTGTTGGCACTTTCAACCTGAGAGGGTCACTGAGGACCTCTGGTGGTGGAAGAAGTGTAGCAGAAAAGCAACCAGACTGATTGAATAGTTGGAAGAAAAAAACAGAAACACTCAAATTTCCAGCACATTGGGTATTTGTTAAGAAATGACTGGAGTGATTTTTTTCCCCTTACTCCGTGTAGCTGTGAAGGGTGTGGATCAGCTGGTCAGTCAGGAGTCCTCCACAGAGGGGTCCGTGTCCTGGAGAGTCTACCACCAATACTGCCAGGCAGCTGGAGGTGTGACGGCATAAACACACAGACGTTTTCTTTATCAGCTGTGGTACAGTTCTCACATATTCCATTCAGTTGCGTGAGTCTAGTCGAACTGTGTTGCTACAGGCTACATCATGGTCTTCCTCACCATCCTCAACATAGTCCTGATGATTGGATCGACAGCTTTCAGCAACTGGTGGCTCAGCTACTGGCTGGGAATGGGCGATGGGGTGAGAACCAAACCTGCCTTGCTTTCTGAATGCTCAGCATGGTAGATATATTCCACCTACTTTAAAAATTTCTACAGTCAAAGACTCAATGACACGTGCTCTGATGTGGCAATGATTATATAAGCTGTACTTCCCTCCTAGAGCTCGTAGAGGTACTGTTCTCTTGGATGCTGCTGGGTTGTATTCAAGCATCAAAGTAAACAACCTATAAGCACTTAAGGGACTTAATTTTTCTGTCACAATGAGAGGGCTCCTGGTTTCCGGGTTTTCATTATAAGGAATAAATTAAATAATGTCAGTCCCCTGCCCTTCTTCAAATGATTATTTTTTTAGTTTAGAGTCAATGTCACAAATAGGGGCACAATAGGGGTACAGTCATATCTATATCTCTTGAAGTCCCCAGCCCTGAAAGCTATTTTCCCAAGTAATAAATAGAGAAACTTAGGATACAACAGCAGGGTACCACGCTTATCTCAAGTCTTTGAACCCCTAAAGGTACAATTTGGTACACTCCTTTTCCGGGAGTGTTGAATCAAGCAATGAATGGGACTCTTTTTCCTGGTTCTCCTGTAAGAAGCTCCTTTGATTTAGTGTTGTCAGGATTGTAAAATGTGTCATCTTAAAATATGAAGCATTTTTGTTTTTGACATGTAGAAGCCCTCTCCAGATTATGCTTTTTTTAATTTTTTTTAAGTATTTAGTGTTTTGAGTTGATCAGATTTCTATGGCACGTCGGCCTCCTCATAATTCTCAATTGTCTCTCGGCAGTCTAATGGCACAGCTTCGGACGTGGGCGACGTCTCAAAAAACCCGGATCTCCAGTTCTACCAGATGATATACGGCATAATGGTGGTTGTCATGGTGGTGCTCGCTGTGATCAAATGCTTCTTTTACACGCACGTCACCTTGAGGGCCTCCTGCAAACTCCACAACACCATGTTCAGAAAGGTACAGCGGAAACCTCAACAAACCATCCAGGACTGCCGCTTCCGTTCCAGTGACGTTGCAACTTGAAGGAGCTACAGGTGGACAGCCTTGTGCTGACGTGTCACGTTTTTCCTCTCACAGATTATTGCCAGTCCGATGAGCTTCTTTGATACCACGCCGACAGGCCGCATCTTAAACCGCTTCTCCAAAGACCAAGAGGAACTGGACACCGTGCTTCCTCTCCACATGGACCCTTTTCTCCAATTCTGTCTGCTCGTCACCTTCACCATAGTCATCATCGCCTCCGTCTTCCCCCCGATGCTGGTGGCTGTGATTATCATCGGGGCCCTGTTCACGCTCATTCTCTTGTGAGTTTCTACCAGTAAAGTTTCAAATAGAGACGGGAATAGCACTTTTCTAGAAATTGCGCTACTTGACTATTGCTTGTGATTTCCCGGCAGCATATTCCAGAGAGGTATACGACAGATGAAGAAGATGGAAAACATCAGTCGGTCCCCGTGCATCTCTTTGACCACCTCCACCCTGCAGGGCCTCAGCACCATCCACGCCTACAACATAAGAGACAGTCACATAAAACTGTGAGACATCAGAGTGTCTATTATTTCTCCCCTTCATGTATTGTAGCATCCCAATAGGATGATGCGCCCCTGGCCAAAATCGGTGGTCCCAACCTCTGTTCTTTGTCACCGTCCAGGTTCAAGTCCCTCAATGACATCAACTCCAACCATTATTTGCTGTTTCACTCCGGCACACGCTGGCTGTCTTTCTGGCTGGACTTCATGGCTTGTTCCATGACCCTGTTGGTGGGTCTTTTTGTGGTGCTTAGCAGCAATGATGTCATCAGCCCTTCGCTGAAGGGCCTGGCCATGTCCTACACTATCCAGGTAAATGCCCAAAGCAGAAGAGTGAATGTTTGGTTTTGGAACATGCAGGTTTACAGACTTTTCTGTGCTCAGTTGACGGGCATGCTCCAGTATGTCGTGAGGCAGTCCACAGAGGTGGAGGCCCGCTTCAATTCGGTGGAGCGACTGCTGGAGTACATCACGGTCAGTGAGTTTCTCTTCCCTCTTCTTCACAAAGAAGACAATCGGTCGTCTCCTCCGATCCGTCCTATTTCTTCTCTCAGTGTTTTTATTTTTTTGTGCATAAAGGGATGCAGGCCTGAAGCTCCCAGACACATAAAGGGGGCTCAGATCCCAGCGAACTGGCCAAAGAATGGAGCCATTACCTTCCGGGACTATCAGATGAGGTACAGGCAGAACACACCTATTGTTCTCAACGGGCTTGATTTCCTTATCCAACCTGGAGAGAAGCTCGGCATTGTTGGAAGAACAGGCTCTGGTAAGGCATTGAGACCCTTTTTTCCCCCTCAGCCTTTTTTTCAAGTTTCAAGTGAAACAAAATTATAATGCTAATTTTGAATTACAATCCTTAATTATTTTAAAAAAGGAATATTTTGTGTGGTTTTCACGCACTGTGACAATAGTTCTATTTGTATCATTAATGTATCCCGCACCCATGTGTGTCTGTAGGTAAATCCTCTTTAGGCGTCGCTCTGTTCAGACTGGTGGAGCCGGCAGCTGGAACCATCCTCATAGACGGGGTGGATGTTATGGCCATTGGGCTGCAGGATCTGCGCAGCAAACTGTCCATCATCCCCCAGGACCCCGTGCTGTTTATTGGCACCGTCAGGTAAGATAAGCCGGCCCCAAATTTCCTTCATTCATACACACGGATCCCCCAGCTGCGTGTGTCAGAGTTGACCACCTGCGGCTTCTTATAGGTACAACCTCGACCCTTTTAACAACTACACTGATGACGAAATCTGGACAGCGCTGGAGAAGACCTATATGAAGGACTCGGTATGTGACCAGCCCGATGCAGAGCACATGAAACCATTCCATAAAACAACCGTAAAGGATTGCCACTAACGCTAGAATACAAATTACGTAACATTATTATTCAGTTCATGCAGCATCTTTTCCATTTAAAACCACTGTAAGAGTTTTTAAAAGAAGTGTAATTCCACTTCTGCTTGCAAGTTAGATTCAGCAGCTGTGTTCAGTTTCATTGTGTTCTCTCAGATCTCCAGGCTGGAAGGGAAGCTCCAGGCCCATGTATTGGAGAATGGAGAAAACTTCTCTGTAGGCGAGAGGCAGCTGATGTGCATGGCCAGAGCACTTCTCCGTAACTCTAAGGTCGGTTTGTCGCTTTACGTGAACCTGTAAGCATGTGCAAAGCTACATCTTTAGTTTCTAATGGTTCCCCCTGTTACGTGTTACATAGCTTTCCCATTCCACTAGTCCCTGTGTCGTCAATGCTCATCTTCCCTCCTTTGCCCGACAGATCATTCTTCTGGATGAGGCCACAGCCTCTATTGATGCAGAGACCGATGCTCTGATTCAGAATACCATCAAGGAGGCGTTCAGCAACTGTACCATGCTGACGATCGCACACCGCATCAACACCGTGATGCATGCAGACCGTATTCTAGTCATGGAGAAAGGAGAGGTACCCGACCGATACGAGAATGCAGGTTTGGAGTGTGTGTGATCCTTCACCGAGACTTACCAAGTGCTCTGTCCATTAGGCTGCCGAACTGGACCCACCAGATGTGCTGAAGCAAAGACCAGACTCGATGTTCTCCTCACTCCTCACAGCTGCCAACACTGTAAATACGTGAACCACTGGAAACCACCCTATTCTACTCAAGAACCCCTATCAAATAGTCAATAGAAATCGTAACAGTTATTGATTTTACACTGCCATATCAAGTTAGAGTAAGTACTTCTTCCTAACCAATCCTGATCTCTATCACGGGAATGCTTTAAAGATAATGTGCTTAACTGGTAAAACTGTATTGATAAAGAGAAGATATTAGGAGCTAGCATTTGTGGCTATTAAACGCGCACATATACAAAGGAATACAGAACTATGTGCAACCCTCAGAATAGTGCTGTATGCGCTATATAACGTATTTGAAAGGTATTACCACTCTACCACCGGCGTGTTGGTCAGGTAAACAGCAGTTGGCAGCAACAGCAAGCAAACCAGGCCGGCTGTTGCCTTTGCTAGTGACTAGACCTGGCAGTACATCGCTTTTAGGTCTGAATAAGTCCAGTGTTATCTGCCGGTGGGCTGGCGGAGTCAGATTAACCAATTCATAGATTCTGGACGAGGATGAATGTGTGGAGTTCTGTTGTGGCACAAATTCTGTTTTGAGAGGGGCTAAAAACTGCTGGCAATGGAGCTGTGGAGATAGAATAACCAACTGGATTTATTATGATATCAGGAAATTTTGGAATGTTTTTGTTCATAGTAAGATGTGTTAATGATTATGTAGTTCTGACAAAGTTACATCCATAAAGCTCTCTCATAGTTATTTTTACACTGGAGTGGATAAGTGGATGTTATGTATATTCAGAATGTTGTATTTATTTCCTGTGTCTACTTTTTTGTGCTGCCACTTTCTGAACAGCTGTATGTAAATATTAGATCCATCTGTAATGAAATGTAATAACAGTTGTACTTTTTTTTCAAAAATATTTTTTAGAAAGGCATTATGCTGATGACAAAACGCTGGAGAAACAATATCATGTGCCCTGTTTACAAACTGTCAACATAGAACAATGCTGTTGTTGTGACAAGATGGTGAAGACATGGAAAATGAGTAAAACTAAGGTTTGTGGCATGAGCTGAAATAAACTAAGAAAATGCATAAAAACAATAATTAGTAGCGATATTAGCTCTTCATCAGCCCATTACATAAGAACGTAGTGTCCATCTAATGCAATACGAATAATAGACTTCTTTCATAATCATATCCACCATGATTAACAAAAAAATAAAATCTAAATAAAAGGATGGTTGGCAGTTAAACCAACTATGTATTTGAGGTATCGGTTGTTGGACAGGGTTTGCTGCAGTTGTGAGTACTTTAAAAAGACAATTTTACATCCATGTATCAAATCCAGCTGGTGCTTCAAGAGGCGGAGGCCTTTCTGCTGTGAAATATCATTATTGCACTCCATCTGTGGTTATTGTATTACACTGGTGGGGTCCCGTCCCTGACAGGGTATCTCAATCCCCTCTTTATCTCCCCTCTCTCCATCCTCACACTTCTCCATGCTTGATAAAAAGCATAGGGGCTATGCATTATACGAAACCAGATATATTTACACACAGCTCTCCGATGAGAGATGTAATGGGATGACTCATATCTGAAAACCATATCAAGAGCCGTGCTTGTCCAAGCTTTCTGCTCACTGCTGAGTCTTTTTGAAAGAGAATACAGCTGGAAAGTAGAATGTAAAAACATCCCACAAAAATTCACAATTAAAATAGGCAAGAGGGAAATCATTTCTGTCTCACTGGATTTTCCCTCGGTGGATATTTAATTGCATTGGGGCAGATAATTGCAATACACCCTGGCCACTTTGCTTATATTTTTCATTGGTTTTCACTCATATATGTGTTTGGAGCAGTAGATGTGAATTATTCTTACTGATCCACATAAAAATGGAATCAGCTGGAATAGGCAGTAGGCTTTTATTTTAGCTCAAATTTTCTAATGTTATGCAGTTTTTTGGATAAACAGTTGGCTTGCGGAGGTCATTAATAGGCCTACTTGATTGAGATGGGATTGTTTGAGGCAGAGACATAATCGAGAATCCAATGAATCCTTTCATGCAAGTTTATCCAAGTATTATGTAAAACTGAGTTCCAGGCTTTGTATTCTGACCAGTGAAGCTACTTCCCCAGTCATTATTTAATCTGCCATCTGACTCAGGGACACACGGTGGCACCACAAGCTTTCCTCTGCTGTTTCTGTCTCCAGGGGCATGACTGAGACCTGGTCCAATTCTGAATGTATTGGCCCAACTTTGAAACAACTGTGTAAATGATATGCACCGAAAATGTTACCATTCACATTTATGCATTTTAGCTGACACTTTATCCAAATCGACTTACAAAAAGAAGGTTTAACATTCAACTACGACACCAGTTACACACTTTCCTTACCTTGATGTGTGTTGTTTATTTCCTATAAGTGCAAATGACAAAAAGTAAGAACATCTGAATTTTGTTTTGGGGAATTTTTTGGGTGGTTTGAATTATTTTCATGTCATTGTTTTTAGGTCTTTAGGGGCACAACAGTGCTGAGGTTCCTGGCGTTTCAAAACGCTGCGTAGCACACACAACAGAGAGCTATTCTCTCCTTCTGCGAGCTACAGTCCAGCACTGATAAAGATAACTGCATATGAGGGAAGAACCGGTGTGCGTCCTAAAGCAGAGCTTGGCCTTTACATCTATGCATGCATTACAGAAGACGGGACTGCAAATCGAGAGAGGTGACTCGTACAAGTAGTTTTTGTACGTGCCAGCAAACTCTTCCTTCCAGCTTCCGGAGACGAGCTGAAAACATCATGAGCGCGTGCGGGCTGAGGTGGGAGTGAAGCATCGTTGGGCCTACTCCTGGCAGATGGTCTCAGCTGCCTCAGATATTTTGACCTCAGAGTCACAAGCTCCTCTTTCCCGTCCTCCGGGCAAAGGCTAAATAAAATATCAATGGATCGGTTCATGTGCTTGGGCCTGCGTTTGGGATGAAAACGGCTCACATGCTGTGTGGGGTGTTTATCTGAAAAGTCACAGTTTGGGCTTCTTTACCCCCCCCCCCCCCCCTCTCCACGAACTGTGATAATCCAGGATTTTTGTAAGATCGCACACAGAATGCTACACAAATAGGACTCATCACACACTAACATCAATGAGAAGTAGTTCTCCCTTTTTGTGTGTTTCTTTGTTGTTGTTGTTGTTGCATGTTTTCAGTTACTTTGTTTCTATGGTTATTTAACTTCTTCTGTTTCTGGTGCTGTCATTGCCGTTTTGTGCCTTATTAAGCAGAGCTCATCTGTGCATCCATGAGGCAATTTTTTTTTCGTTGACGCTTCTTCTTTTTCTTGGAGCTGTAATGTAGTGAATGTTTCTGTGCCTCCCAGACGTTGCTCTGCCTCTTTTGAGCAGTTTGTTGTTGATTGTGAGTGTTCCTCCACATGCTCTGCTGTCATTTTTTAACACACGTCTCTGTCAGGCTGACAGTTTAAAAGAGAAAATGTTCCGAAGACTAGGAGCCTGGTCGCAAATGTGTAGAAATCCATTCAATCATCGATCCTTCACCCTCATGAAACGATTAACAAATTTTGCAAAAAAAAAAGAAAAAAAAAAGACGGGGAAATGGAAGGGACGCGCGTGCACACAAAACCCCCGGGACGGCCCGCGCGCACGCGCGCGCGCCGCAAAGCCAAGCAGCTCGCGCTCCCAGGTGGGCGGAGCCAGAGCTGTCGGGCTCGCCCGGAGTTTGTCAGCTTCCTAAATATAGCGGACGGAGGTCTGCCGCGTCCTGTCTGCCGGAGACGGTTTGATAGAAGAAAAAGAAGAAAACAAAAAACAGACAAAAAAAACGCCTTTTGCTCCAGCTCGGGGATACCGCCGGGGTAAGTGAAGCGCACGCGAACCGTCGACGTGCGCGAAAGCGGGCTTAAACGGTCCGTCTCCCGTGTTTTGGTTGGACCGGAGCCGATATTTAGCTTCGTTTAACGGCAAGAAGTCGTTTTCACCACGTATAAGACTCTCTAAACTTTAACATACATATATATTTTTGTGTATATAGTTATCGTGTGCTGTTGTTGTCGTTTTTGTTGTGTTTTTGGTTGCGCGTGCCGTCCGTGGTTCGACGAGCCCACGTTCTAGAGGAGATGGAGCCGCGTGAAACTTTGATTTCTCCACTTGTCTTCGTTGCCTCGCGGCTCGTTCCGCTCGACGACCCCACCACTTTCTGACTGGACGTCCTGTCTCGGACCACAGTGGAGACTGGCGTGTGGGGGGGGGGGGATAAACGGGAGAGCATTTCTTTCCATGACACGGTTTGAAAATTGGCACCAGAAGCCCAAAAAATAAAAGCTGATAGGGAAGAGCGCGTTGAAGTCTGATTTAAAAACGCCTTTGTAAGTACATCCTATGTGTTTAATGCTCGGTGGTGGAATGATGGCTGATTCTCCATGTCCCAGCATCATTTCAGTTCATTTTCCAGTGGTAAGCATATTTACGACCCGAGATCCCGTCTTATAGTTAGTTTCTTTCCCAGTTTGACTACGTAGTCTGGTTATAGTCAACGTTGATGTATCCTGTCATTTAACAGATAAAGAGGGATGGGACGCCCGAGCCCTGACGGCCTGGAGCCCCACGTCATGCCGTTAGATGCCACCAGCGCCTCCAATTCTAAATATTTTCAGAGAATAGGAAAACATTTGGCTCTCTTTGTGGAAGCTGGTGCTAATTTCCCGTTTATAAACAATCTAGTTGTCCTATCAGATCATTTCAGGGCTCTTTTTCATTGGTGGATCAGAGACACTTGCCTCTTATTTTCCTAAATCTGCTTCCATGTTTTTGTTTTTTTGAGCTTTCAGGACTGGGGTTGAGGGATGTGGAGGACAGCATTTAGAAAACATCAAAGCTCCTCCTTGCCTTATTTTGCCATTGGGTCTAACTTTCAGAACTGAGCCCCCAACCTGCGGCTGCATGGGCACAGGCATCGGTCATAAGGATCTTTGCTTGTGGATGGACCCTGGCGGGGGAGTGGAAGCTCTCCCCTTACCGGCGGCTTTCATTTTAAACCCCTCAAACCGCACCTAAAACCCATCAGCTCCACCTGCTGCTGGCTACGACCAAATGTGACGCCACCGGACTCATGGTCACGTTGGCTACAGATTCGGCACTCAGATGTTGTTCGGTTGGCACTTGGATTGAAGAGGCCGTTAATGGCCTGGAATCGAATCGCTCCCCTTCTTTCCGACGGGATCATGAGGTCAGGTACGGTACGCCGCTGAAGGAAAGAGTTGCCCACCGGCAGAAAAAAAGGGTCAATCGTCGTACTTTAGTCGGCCAATCTGTGTTCGACACATCCTGAAGACTGAGCTTACTGTGAGGGAACCTTTTACATTGCCTTTAACAGAGAAAATGCCATGGGTCCGTCCCATCTCCCGCATTGTAATCTGCTCTGGGAATAATTTGGGGGGGGGCTGACACGGCTTTGAAGACACACATATGTAGGATAAACAGCCTGGAAACAATAGGGGACCTTTGTTATGCGTCAGCCCCTCTTCTCCTCAGACTTTGGGGTGCATTTTGATTTGACTTTTTGTGAAGTTGGAATTCCCCCCCCCCCCCACGTTCGGCCATTTCTTGGCAAAAGTGGCCCGGTCCTGATGAGAACCCTCGATTGAGTTTGGCCTGGCTAGAGCTACCCCGCCCAAATAATAAATAACTCTTAAACTACGCTTTCCCTCCACTGACGGTTCTCACTATTATCGCCCGTCATGGTTGTTGTTCTTTCCCCAAAGCAGGACGCGGAAAAAAAGTGTTGTTTGTCGATTATCAATGAGGTGCATGTCGGGTTTAGGGCCGAGTGTTCAAGCGGCCCTGGTCACATGTGGAAAAAAAAATCTGATCTGTGTAGTTGAGACTGTCATGAGTAGATCGGATACAGGTCACCGGTCATTAGTCATTTTGTAAGCTGACATTTGTGTTTCTGGATTTGAGACCGGCTTTGGTTGTTGGGTCTGGTTTGTTGTGTTTTGTTTGGTCAATGGTAACACAGGCAGCTCTGATACAGTATGAGGGCTGAATATTCAAAGGTACAGGCCAACTCACGCGGCTATAAGTTTTAGTACACTTTGTGCCTGGAGCCTGATGTTATTTGAGTTTTTGTCATGTGAAGTTGAACCGTTCATAGATTTTATCTAACCTCTGGTTATTATGTTGGAAATGGTTAAACATTTTGAACTAATCACAATAGATTAGATTCGAATTATTGAGAGTTTTTGTTCAGCTCTGTCACAACTATCAGTTAATTCCACTTATATTTAATTTATTTTCACAATGTTTTCTACCGTTTGATCCAGCTAACTTGGCAAACTTTGGTAATACTGTAAAACTTGTAATAAAAAGGGTGTAAGACGTTTATTCCTGTCACATTTTCAATGATCAGAGCAGTTGTAGTTTTTGGCAAATCCTGCAATTAAATTCCATTGTTTCGAAAAGTATTAATTGAGTCAAAGATCTTGCAAGAGGTCTCCGACAGTCAGGAGTATCTCTGCTTCATCCGCTGCGTTCCCGGGCTGTGGCGGATGAGAAACCGAGGAGGGGGGGTGGCTTCTGAAAAAAAAAAAACGCCGGCCCGCTCGGTCTCTGTCACTGCTGCCTCCTGCCTGCTTTTTGTTTTCATATTTCATTAGCCGAGCCAGCAGCATGTCCCGTCAGCTTCCATTCTCGTCCCTGTCAGGCGGACCTGCGCTGCCTGTCTGCCGGCCTTAGTGATTACAGGCTTCAGGGGACAGGTAATCGGGTCAGGCTGGGGCTGTCGCCCCTGTCAGCCTGCTGAGACCACAAGGAGCGTGCGGGATGAAAGAACTCTTCCATTCTCCGCCAGTCACTTCAACCGAGTTCTGTCTGCTCAGCAGTGAACATACAGAATCCTTATTGTCCGGTACGAGCGCCGTGCAAAATCTCTGCGTGTGACTAAATGTACAAAAACGCCTCTTAAATTTCTAAAAGTGGCCATTGTGAGTGGAATTGCACTTAACTGTAGCTGGTGAGCAGAGTGGAATATTTAGCAGCTTTTAGCAGTGAAGCCCCCCACCACCACCACCACACACACACACTGTTATTTTGCCAAAACCAAAAAAGAGAGCAGAAAGAATCGGGAATGATGAACTTTCCGGCTGGCAGGCTAATGAATCCACTATTCTTTCTGTAACGGCTCAGTTTAGGGCATCAAATAAATAACAACGTATAGAATATAAAATGCAGCAAAAGGCTAAACGGGTATTTGCTTGTTGTTGGTGGCTGTTGCTGTCTTAATTTAGGTCCTGTTCGACCTTTTGGGATCTTATTCAACCCTCTAGAGTGAACCGTCTCACCAACACTCTGGTTTTCATCCCAAGAAAAAGTGGCGGTCCTTAGGAAACGTGGCAAACTATCAGTGTCTGTGTCATCAAATCATATTGCTTTCCATAATGACGCCTTTTTCATGACTACACATCAACAGAAGGAAAGCGGATAGCAAAGGCCTTAAAGTGGACAACAGGGAGCTAATTGAGTGGAAACATCTTCCTGACATTTGTATTCATATTTTCTGTTTAGACTGTGGAGACCTGCACCGATCTTATGCCGAACTGCCATTTGTTGGCCTCAGCGTCGTGGTTAAAGTCACTCTAACAGCATTTTGGTCAAGCTCATTTGGATCCACGGGATCGTTTTAGAAGAAATTTAGAAGAGAGAACTGAGGGCTCTCATATCTAAAGGAAAGCTTAAAATCTACAAATGCTGCAGTCGCCGCTCACCGTCTGGGAAACAGGAATCACATCTGTCTCAGTTTAAACTAAGTTTGGGTTTCAGATGGTACCACACATTTTCTCTTATTTTTTATAATCATTGAATTAAAGACAGGCAAGCAGGTTAGTGACAAAAATGGTGACCGGAGGTCAAACTGACCTCTTTGTAAACCGGACAGTTGGGAGACTGGCATTGAGGTCAGACAATGGAGATCATTTGAAAGCCCGTCAGATTCATATTCTTATCATTTATTTAATTTTTTTGGTTCTTTTCAGATTCCCTGAGACTTGGCACTATGGGTGTAAACACTCTGACCAATGACTCGACAGCCTGTCGTCACTTATCGCCTCTATCAGTTAGCATCCTTTGTGTGGCCGCTCGGAGTCCATGTGTTCCCCCGTGGTATTTCCTCTCCCTCCTACTTTCTCTAATGATAGAATATTTGGGGGCTGTGTGGTTAGCAGAAATAGCAACACTTCTGAGGGACAAGCTTTTCTTTCTGCGTCGCGCTCTGAAGAAACAGAGGTTGCACTGTGTTTGTGTGAGTGTATGTGTGTGTGTGTTTTTTTTTTTATTCAGGGGCTATTTTCGAGTTCTACATGACCGACGGGGAGTTTTTTTTTTTTTTCTGCTCAATTACTTGGCCTACTCAAACAGATTCGAGCTAAAGCAGACAGCTCCTGGGTGGACACAAGCATTTCCAGTTTGATTAGCTGTGGTGATGAGTGGCTTAACCTACACCACACAGACACAGCAGGAAAAAAAGGGAAGGTTCAACACTTCAGTGGCTCTACAAGCAAGTCGGGAGCTCATAACCCGACTGCTTGATGTTAACACCTTGACTGATGTGTTTTTGGAAAAGCACAGACTCCCTCCAGATCTCTACAGTATTCAAGTCGCTCTATTTTGGATATATGGATAAAAGTTACCCTTCTTAGGATTTTACTCTGCCGACTGTCTTTCTTTGTCAAAACATTTAAAAAAAAAGTCAAAATCAAATTTTAATAAATAGTTATGCCGGCCACTCCTCTCTTATCCATAAAAATTAAGAACTGTTTCCTTTTCTTCTCAATTTTCAGAATCCAGCTGCTAAGAGAAACGCTCATCGTCCATCATCTCTTCCATTTGGTGCCAAGTTTCTACTTAAAGCAGCCTCTCTTCAAGGTAACACTTTTGAATTTTTAACTGTTCATGTCACAATCTGCAGATCCTTTATTTTAGGTAGAATATGATCAACAGCTGTGAGAAGGGTTTAGGATGAACCAATGCACAACATTAAAAAATACGAAAAAGTATTATAAATAATGTCACCCATTGAGCCTCCCATTTTTTTTTTCTCATCACATAAACACACATCAAAGTGTAGGTGTGTTGGTCAGCATCGTTGCCTCACAGCAAGCGGATTCCCTGTTGAAATCCAGGCTGGCTGCCTTCCTGTGGGGACTGTGGAGCCCGTCCCCGTGTAATTTGAGACCACAAATTGCCCATAGGAGCGGGTGGTCTGCCTCTGCGTGTGATGCTCTGATAACCTGTCCAGGGTGTAACCCGCCTCTCGCCCAATGGCAGCCAGGATGGACCGAACCCTTAATATTAATGTTGATTTTTCAAAAAGGGAAAGTAAAACCCTGACAAGGGAACATTATTTGTCTTAGATAACTGGGACTTAATCGTAATTGAGCATCCAGCATTTCCTATGCAAAAAGAATGAAGGATATCAGCCTTTATGATGCATACAGATTTATTTATTATTATTTTTTTTACACTCGGTTTTGGACCATTCCTTTGAAAGAACAGACTCTTCAATAGCACCTTTAGTCTTGATTTTAAAATCCTAACCCTATCAGCCTGGGTTTCATCAACAATTTTACTCAATTTAATAGGTCTATAATTCCTGGCTATATGTTAGACAAATCTGACATGTGCTTCGGAGTAACCCTCATTAGTTCTGTAAAAAAAAGTCTCAGACTGTTTTATGTAACATTTCGATGGTTAATGTTCACTTAAGCTCCGAAGGAATGCGGTTATATTTGTGGAAACTACATTGTTTGGGTTAGAATGGGCACTTAAAGCTGGCTGTTGGAATGGCCAGGGTGGTTAAGGTTTGGCAATATCGCCGTGAGGCACTCAAAACACATTTGGCTCTCAGCTTGAAACGTAAAATGGAAAGTGGGTTTTATGGCTCAAAATGCCACCACGTTGCCTCTCTCCGATCGCTGTTGCAAGACTCCGCCGCGTTCTGTTGTGCTCTCAGGGAACAGAGAAGTCGAATGTTTTCCTCTGTTCCTTATTGTGACTGACGATGGACCAAACATTTTGACGGTGACCTTACTTAATTTGAAGTAAAGTGTAAAAGTTCGGCTCCTGTCAACATTTGCCGGAAGGTTTAACCCCATTTGCACTCCTTGTTCCCTTCGTTCAGATAAGCCGCCGACAAGAACGGCAAACATATCAAGTGAGCATCGTGCGAAGTGAAAAAAGTCGTTCATAGCGTCGAGCAGGACCTTGGTAACACTCGGTTACATTTTCCTCTCCTTCCTCGTACTTCTTCGCCACGCCACTCTGCTTTCCTCTTCCTGTGGTTTCTGGAAAGCTTCTAATCTCTTGGACTTGAAGACTCTTCCTGTGGGTCACCCCATAAATCAGAGCTGAGCCAGCCATTCCAGGCCAGCCAAAACCGCTGGCTGCGTCTGACCGCCGGGCCACACACCAGCACGTTTGATGCTAAATATGCTTCAGAGGAGCGCAAAAAAAAAGAAAAAAAAAGTTACACTCAATAAATACAGAAATCAAATAGAACAATTTCCAAATATTAACCTTGCAGTCCCCTTCCCTGCAGCCACATAAACCCGCCTTTGTTGCTCCGAGTAAATAGGTTTCCCTCTGCCCTGCCAATTTAAACAGCCATGTTGGGTCAATGGCAGTGTGGCTTGGCTTAATTAAACTCAGTGTTGATTTGCAGGGGCTGGGTTCGAGCCAGGGAGCCCCTTCGGGCCTGCTCTGGGTCCTGACTCTGCTCCTAATGATGCCAACACTTCATTAACGCTGGCTGTGCATGAAGATGTCTCGCTCCATGCTGAGCCGAGGACTAGTTTTACAGCGGCCACTTCCAAACTCTGGGTTTTTAAGAGTTCGTTTCACTTTGGGAGCGTGTCTGACTTTTTTAGGGTTTTTCCACCACCCCGGGTCGTCCTGGTGTAGCTGTTCTGGGCCGCCCCCGCTGTGGTCTATCGCGGACGTCCAGTCCTGCGTACTTCCCCCCCCCCCGTCGTACGGGGAAACAAACTGGTGCCGGAGGCAGTAAACAAATCTGATCCACAGTTGTCCGTGCCGATTATGGCCGCACACTTTATAAGGCCCAGTGCAACTGACGGGAAAGTCTGTATTTGTGTAACTAATTCATTTGAAAGGCAAAGAAAAAAATGTACTTGTTTTTTTTAGAGCCAGGATTCACATTAACCTGCCAGCAGATCCTTTGAAAATACATAAACAGCTAAAACACAGTTAGTTGGGTCATCGCTGGCTCTTGTCTCATTATCCTGACACGAGTAGTGGCAAATCGCTTAGACTTGCATCTCGCCTTCCCAGTCTAGCTGGCCACTCCAAGCGCTTTTTACAACTTGACCTGAACTCAACTTGTCCTGTAAAATAAGCTGGCTTCAAAAAGAGCCCACTGTTTACCCACCAATCTGAGAGTCGTATGGAAATGTGTGTGTGTGTGAGTGTATGTGGGGATGCTTGTAGTGTGGAGAGAACGACAGCGCTTGGAGGAGCCTGCAGGAAGGAGGCTTCAGATCTTATTGAACATTCCTTCATTTCAACATTAAAAGGAAGTCATTACTTTGCTGAAAGCGCAGAATTTCAATGAGAGCCAGAACAAAAAGTGAAAGAATTCATTAGAATTTCATTTGGTAGATGAAAAGGCACGGCTGAAGCTCCAGATATTTCCCCCCATGTGTGGCTTTGGCAAACCTCTCCGCAGAGGGGCGAGCCTCTCCTGTCTCCCGTTTGTGTGAGTGCTTTATAACTAAGATTCTTTTGATATTTCATCGCACGGTAGCGCTTTGGTGGAAATGAGTACAATTGTGAAGTCGGTTGCTTTATGAGATGTTGTTTTCTGAGTCTGCACTGTTTCAGATTATTCCATCGCAAACAGGACCTAGGAGTCCTAAGGAGTCCTAACCCCCCCCCCAGTTTAAGGGATTTCAGTATCATTTCAGGGAGATCAAGCTCAAATTTTCGAGTGTGGAACTTTGAAATGGCCGTGAGCCTCTGCTGTGGCGAGCAGAGCCTGAGAAACAAACTTCTGTGACTTAAAAAGAGAATATATCACCTCAGTTGTTCATATCAGTCTGTTCAGCGACGCATATTTGTAACTGTGGCCATAACTGGTTGGTTTTAAGCCCCAGTTGAGCTTTTCTGCCCCGAGTCTGTATAAGAAATAGCGAAAAGCCCAATATTAATGGACAGAAGTGTGTTTCCCCCACGGTTCTTTTAGAGCTTTGAGCTACTTCACATTGCCGTAAGCAGGAGTTAATAGAGGCAGCTACGTGCCCTCTGGAACTTCTGCCTCTTTTGCTTGTTCTAAATATAGAGCTGTTACAGGCAACGTGATTACAATCAAGACTGTTAACCATGACAATCTTAACCAATTACGGGCCTACGTTGCCCTTTTAAAGGCATTCTGAAAATCGCTCAACCAGCTCGAGGGTTCTTTTCTGGATAAAGCCCAGGCCTTCATTGGCTTGTTTTCTGAGCTGCTGAATAGAAGGAGAAGCTGGACTCGTTTCATTTTCACCTTCTGTGGATTATTGCTTAAAGAAAAAAAAAAAGGAGCCTCTCAGTAAATGACCAGAAGAAACATTGCAACAAGTTCGAATGACAAAAGCTCAGAGATGTTGCCCCAGCTCTGAAGCGCAGCCAGCCAGCCGGGACGGTTTAAACGTGGTCCGGACAGACTTGACAAAGGAACATGACAACAACAGACAGCAAAAAAGAAAGAGGGGAGAGAAAAACAAAAAAGAAGCCGATACCGTGTCAGGATTAAAAGTTGAGCAGGAGACCAATTAGTGTTTTTTTTTCTCGAACAGAGACGTAGTGAAGTGCAGCTGTGCTTTACGGGGCAGCTTGCGTTTCAATCTGTGTTACAGGCATGACATCAGTGTCTCTGTGTTGAGACAGGAAAATCTTATCCCACTGCTGCTGCCATAAAAGCAACACAATAATGAAATGACATCACAGTGGGCGAGTAATTAAACGAGCAGACTGCTGTCTTAGAGTTTTTTACTGGGTCGGAGGACTGTGAGTAACACTTTGGTGTGCTCTGGGGTGTCGGGGAATGGAGCCTGAAACTGCCGGCTCGCCGAGTGCGGAGGTCTCCCGATTTATTTCCGTGCTTTTGTTTTTGTTATTTTCTCTCGTCATCCCCGTCTGACACGACGGCACTTGATGTAATCTCACCCCGCGCTTGTAGTAAATACCCCTTAAAAGCCACACGGTCTGTGTGTGTGGTGGGGATGGCTGATGATTGGAGGCCTGTGCAGGCTAATCTTCATTGCCGTCAGGCTGGCATTTAAGGGCCGGAGCTGTTTCCCTAACAGAAAAGAGTATAATTATTAAATTTCCAGCAAAAAAACAAAACAAAAAACCTCATTGACTTGCTGACCTGCAGGGGACGGTGTCGATACCGGGGGCTAGCTTGTCAGACTGTGGGCGAGTATTAATCATAGTCTGTACTCCTGAAATGCTCCACAGTAGGCAGCAGCTCTTTTTTTAATATTTTTTTTCCATTCCTGACTTGAAGGGGATGAAATGGAACAGTGTAGATTTTATTGGATGGGATGTTTTGTCATCAGCCCTCCGTGTTGTGGCTGAGCGTCGTTGGCTTTGGGAGTCTGCCGATTCCATTGTAGCTTCTTTTAAGAGGCTCCGACCACGTCATGTTTAACATAAATTGTCGTCCGCTTTCCGATCATCAAAGAGGCGCGATTCGCAGTCGGGCCTGTCGGGGGGGAGGATCGCACAGTAAACAGGGAAAGCGTTAAGCACCTCATCCAGTAAACAAGCCGGATCTCACCCCGCCTCCCTCAGGGAGTCGGTCCACCACACGCCTGTTTACCGTGTACAAGCTCCCCCAAGAACTTTCATAAAAACCCCCATTTATGAGAACTTCAAAGGCTTTCGTCCCAGGCTCACCGAGAGTTGGTTGGGAAGGGGGTGGGGGGGCGGCGGTGGAATCTTCTACCAACCCCTCTCATAATGCCCGTTGCAACAGAGCCTCCCTTTCCTTTCCGATGGATGCCATGCAAATAAGATGCTGGGAGGGAGGAAGGACGACACTCGTCCAGGGGGGGGAGAGTAGTCGGGGAGAAGACGAGCGGCGCTCCGGGGAGGTTTAAGCTTCAAGTAAAGGAGTGCTCTCTCTCTCTTCATCAGCTTTTTTTTTTAACAGTTCGGCAAACGGAGCTGAAGAAGAAACTGTGCAACCCTCCGGCTAATCGGGACGAACCTCCCCTGCCATTTCCTATCCCCCCCCCCCCCCGCTTCAAAGACAGGACATGCAGGAGCGAAATCGAAGTTTCCCTCCACTCGTACCTCAGACAGTAGTGTCTTTATTCTGTTCGGTAGCAGAAGATGGAGGGCTGGGGGGGCTTACCTAGCAGGGTGTACTTGGTAGCGGCCGCTTGAAGCCACGCTGGTTCACCGTTGGACTGACTGCCGCAGAGGTCGCGATGGGGTTACCCCAATTAGGGATGGACACAGGGTCCTTAATGAGGAGAGGGGATGAAAGGGTTGCCAATTACTCGCCTCGGCTTTGTACTGAAAGCATCCCGGCGCTGGAAAGACCCCAGCTTGATTAACCTTCAACAGCTCAAACTGTGTTTATTCTCCGCTTGAAAAATGTTAAAGGGGCGCTCGTTAATTAGTGCTCATGGTGTTTGAACTTTTTTTCTTTTTTTTTTTAATTCTCCCTTTTTTTTTTACAACTTAAGTGTTAATTTGGGTTTATTGGAGTCAAGGGTCCATTGTCAGTGGGGCTCTGCTTAAAACACAAACACGTTATACTTGCGGTATATTCACGGCAAAGTGTTCAATTGGCCCTCTTAAGGATAGAGAAACTTTGGAACCCTGCAAAAAAAATAAAAATCTTCTAGATGCTGGGAGAGCAAATCACATTTTTACAAGCCAAAGTTTTAAAAAACAATATTTACAGGTTTACTTTGTTCTCTGTTCAGCTGTTAGTCGTACGGTCAGCTGATCACCTGATCACCAGTAGTTTCACCACTTATTTAAAGATTGCAAAAAAAAAACTGGCTCATTCTCTGTCAAACAGGTTTCGGACCGGATGAAGTAGACTGAAAGTATGTATCTCTGCAAAAAGATACCCAGGGCCTTCAAACCCTAGCAGGCCTCTTATTTAGTCCAATCCATAACAGTTTTATTTATATGGTACCAAAACACAACTGTCACAACATCTCAAAGATGTCACAGATTGATTTACAGGGACTTTATATTCTGGTTAGTGTTTCCAACATCCTCTGGATGGATTTGGAGGTTTCACACCACATCTGCTTTGCATCCCCCCCCCCCCACACACACACAAAAAAAAACTTACGACTCGGTTAACTGAAACGTCTTTACTTCGTCCTTCAGGAAACTATTTTTGCCTCCTCTGTCCTGCTCCGCATGTGCTCGGCCTCTTACCGCTTTGTGGCGTTCTCCCACTGGCGCTGTCCCAGAACACGAATCCACAGCTGGTTGATAAAGAGCTTTGTTTTGAGTCAGCAGTTTCCCTCACCCATCTTGTTTTGCTGCAGGTCTCCTTGGGGGTATCGCTTATGTATAATCTTTATTTTCCCTTATTACTTTGACTTATTACTTTTCTCTGAAGGCTCATAAAGTTCAACGCTATTGTCATCCACGTTGCAGTAAATAAGAAAAGTATGACATATTTAGGTTCCAAAATTGCCTAAATGACCACAAAATTTTTGAAAAGCATAGAATTCTGTATCTTATTCAGTCATACATACATTGCGGACTCTCAGTCTTATTTTCTGTACTCGCATACCTAAACATAAATGCAGCATTCTCTGTCTGATAAAGTAATTAGTTACTGTGCCTTTTTTAGCTGCAAAACAGATTTCAAATCCAGCTCAAGCCAACCTCAGAAAAGTTTCACAACGTCACACAGCACGGTCATGCTCCCAAACAATCCAAAGGAATTGGATTTCACGGGCCAGATAAAGAGGCGGGTTCGCTCCAGAGCTTAGCACGTCCTGTTGATTATGCGTCGTGGGAGGCGGTGGGGTTTAAATGGGCATCTTAAAGTTAGACTGGCTCTGGAAAGGTCAGAGCAAGTAGTTTTCTTACGCATTCATCTAAGTTTTCTTTTGTAAAGAAGTAAGATCAATTTCATAAACTTGTAATCCAGTCAGCCGGTGGACATCAGCTACTGCTCTGTGAAACGCCTATTAAATTACCATTAAGGGTTTTTAACTTGTTTTAATGCTATTAAAATGTACTCTGTGGCTCACGTTCTTAGTTATTCATACGAGTGCTGACGTTCACAGCCTGTTGTCCAGTCCCTGTGTACTGCATTGATTTTTGCATCAGCCGTATAGAGTTTCTGCCCTGTAACATATTACATCTGCATTGATCAGGACAACTTGTCTTGGAGACAAGCGTACGAGAGTTGTAAGAACAGACCTCACTGCTGATTCACTGCCTCCCCTTTCATGAATTTAAATCATGGGATTTCTTTTTTTTATTTCATTCATATTCAAGCATCCCATTTATTTTAAAATTGATATGAATTATATAATTGTTCTGGTAATTGCTTTGATATTTGTTGCTTGTCTGTTTGGTTTATTTTCACATTTTGCTTCTATCTGTAAGACATTTTGAATTATATTATTGTTTGAAAACTGCTGATACTACGAATGACACTACTAATAAAGCTGGATTGGACTAAAGTGTCTCCCCACCACAGCAAACCGATGTAGCTATGCAGTATTTCTACTAACAAATACCACAAAGTGCCATGAATTGCATTGGTTTGGTCATGTGTTGAGTCTCACAGAGACCCACGCGCAGTTCAGACGTCGCTTCTCCTGTGGGCAGAACCTCCACCCGATTCATGATAATCGCAGATTACTGCTCAGTGACTCATTAATGTTAAAGCTAGTCCAGGGAATTTAGTCATTTCTCGATCTCCCTCTCTTACCGTAATTGTAACCAAAAAAAAGAAGAAATATGTGTAAACCTTGCACATTCACAGCTATGATAGGGAGGAAATATATTTAAAGGGATTAGGTAGGGTGTTGTCATGGGACATAGAAAAAAGGCTGTATCATTGGTCTACTTGTTAGAAGTTTTCAAGATGAAATTTCAAAACAAAACTTAAACGAGTTCATTCAAAGTACAATGTTTCCCTCCTCTGATTTATTTGATTTATTATGATTATTATTTGTTTTATTTTATTAGCATTTTCTTTGGCAAAACTGAAGACCAAACATATTCCCTGTTAGCCTGAAAAAGAACGTCAATGATGATTATAAATTACGTTTGAATCTCTATTAATATAAAATGGGTAAACAAACTGCCTTTGGACTGTTCTTAATATTTTATTTAATCCTGATTGGGTAACTGAAGCAAATGTCTGGGGCACACTTTTCTTCCGTTTAATCATAGAAGGCCGCCACGCTTGATGTACACAAAGTCATGAATGTATTCTATTTAAATGTTGGCAGCTTTGCTTACAGAGCCTAGGAAAGGACAGGGGAGAAAAAGAAGAAGGTTCATGGCCTAACAGTAACAGATAAAAAGCTTCCATGGTCCCCTTTTTTCTGCGATCTCTCCAGCGAAATGTTCAGAATAATTCTTTTGAAACTGCCAGTGCTCACTACACATGTGCCCTGATTTAGCTGGTTGGGTGAACTGAACCATCACACGGTTTGGCTCATGTTGAGAGAAACGCTGACAGAAACTGTTGTAGATAAGAGAATGGTGGTGGGGGGAGGGGGGGAAGGGATTCTTTTTCTGCCCCCTCCTGTGAAATATTTGTGTCTTGCCATCAAATCATCCAGATTGGGGAAACAGATAAATCCTTGTGACCTTTAAATCCTAAATATGCAAGGAGTCTTTGTGTGTGACACTGCGTTTGGACCAAGTTCAGTTGGGTCCTGGGTGGGGCAGGGTGACAGCATGTGGCTCTGCCAAACCAATTTCTGATTAAGACTGGATAAAATGCACTATATCATTGATTTACTCTGAAACAATCACTCAAATGGAACCAAAGCATTGGGTAAGCGGCTGCTGGGCTTTAGATGTTCTAGAAGTCAACATGGGATTTTCTATTTGATTCCGTTTTTTGTTTTCAACTCATCTGGCTTAGTTAAAACAAAAATTTATAATAAAAAAAGGCTTTTGTGCCATCTCCTACAATTCACGGCTCTGAACTCCCCATTCTGCGGTAATCCAGTGAGGGTTAGCAGAAAGCCAGGCTCCGTCTCACTCTCTGCCTCCTCCCAGATCAGATGAGATTAGAAAGGGGCTTAGGACGCTCTTGGAGGGGAGAGAAGGCAGGGTTCAGAAACACCGAGGCTGAAGTGAGGAGGGACATAAGCAAGGCAGGTGGGAAAGAGGAGAAGGAGCTGGAGAGCAGAGGGCAACTGAACCCAAGGTAGGGACGGATGCTGACTGAGGTTCGTGATGAAGAAGGGGGACGACTCCTTTTAAATAGTCTTTTGTTGGGTCCCCATCTGTGTTGTTGCAGGTTTAATGGAAATCCAGTGGTCGCAGATTAGATTTGAAAAGGAAAAAACAGTTATCCTGAATTAAGCAGTCCTTACCATGACAAGCTGGTGGGGTATTGTATACCTTGCTCTGCAGGTTGGTCAGTTCAAAATTATTTCCAAAGCTGATGAAAACAGGCCATTTCTGTGACAGCAAGACGAGCGATCTAGACTTTCCCGCAAGGGACACAAACCTGAAAACTCATCCCAATGAAACATTAGCTCCATCTCCGCTTGCTAATTTGATCAATGTCTGCGTCCCTGACAAGCTCCACGATGCTATTTATCGTTGGTCCGCTAACTTTTTCTGGAAACCCCTGTCGGTCTTATTAATGGCCCGTATTAAACGCTGCGCACAGCCACTGACTGTACCCTAACTGTGTGTCGCTGCTCATTCGGCGTCTCCAGAAAAAGATGATAATCAACTTGACTGTGACTGTGTCTCTCTTACAGCGAACCATGCCAAGCTGAAGCCGGCGTAACAGCAGCTGACAGCGGGACTATGTGTTAAGGATTCCCCTCCTCAATCTTTAACGACCTCCAGCCCGCTGATATTCCTCTTCGCCCTGTTATTGGAACTTGCTCTGGCAATGGGGAGGAAGAAGATTCAGATCACGCGGATCGTGGACGAAAGAAACCGACAGGTCTGTGAAGCCTCTCCACATCTGTCCTTTCGCATCGCGTCTGATGACTGTGTGTTGGTGTTTCCTGCATTAGAAAAACTTTGGGGTCATACCTCCTATGCACATGAGCCGTGTGTGAGTGCTGTTGCTGCTGCCTACGTTTTACAGTGCTGCACATTCTCGTTCGGAGGCTGCCGAGCAGTCCGACTTTCTTCTGATCTCCTCAAGTTTTTGTCCAGCGGCAGTCCTCCAGGCTTCCTGAAGGATTTCGCAGGGTTTTTGGGGACTTGCTTTTCCCGCTCATTTCCATTCCTCCTTTATTACCAGACCGCTTGCTTTTTTGTTGGTCAAGCAACCTAACTCTGACCCAGGGCTAATTCAAGGGCGAGCATAGGAACCAGTGGCAAACGCAATTGACCTGTCCCCATTTCTTGAACTAGAGGAAAGCTGCGCTTGATGCAATTTGACCGTTGTCACGGCGACAAAATAATTCCCAGTAGCGATTAGATGAAAACTATATTATTACGATATTTCAGCATCATATGTCATATAAAAAAAACTGCATAAATGGGATGGGTGGATTTATTTATAGGAGATTGAGCGTAATCAAAAGTAATGTTTATTAGCGGGGGGAAAATAATTATTCCTGAATATTACTTAAAGAAGTGACAAGAAAGCTTGTCTAAGAAGGTTTCTGAATGTGAGAAAAAAGGCATTTGTTCAAATGTCTTTTTGACTTTTACTCATCATGTTCGAATAGATTACTACCTCCAGCCAAAAAATAGGGCAGGGTCAAGACCCCTTACACTGTTTGGTGGTGAGAGAACAACAAGCAGCGGTGTAGTTTTGTGAGCGCTCAGTTGTGTAGATTTCATGGCGCTCGTTGCTTCTCAGCCCCAAAAAGCACTCACTCTTAACAGTGTTTGTTTCACTTTCTTAATTCCAGGTTCCAAAGAAGGGGTGAGTGAAACTGAAATGGAGCGTTTCCCATTGGGAGAGAAAAATATTGTGCTGCCAGGCTCATCCCTCAAGCAACCCGATCTTTATTTGATCTAAGGAGGGCTCAAAGGTTCCTCTTTGACGTTCGGCTTTTCGGAGCGCCACAGCTGGTGGCGAGGGCGGCAAATTTCAGGGGTTAGCCAGATTCAGACAGCACCCTGTCATTAGCAGGGCGGGCCAGTGTCGGGGACACACTGCGGCCTTCTCTCCTCGCGTCTCCTCACGCGGCCACACTGCTGCCCAGTGGAATCCCTCACTGTCTGCTACTCTATATATATCACCCCCCACAGCACAACAAATACCAGCCTGTCTGGAGAGAGGGCGAAGGCTCTGGAAATAGGGATGTGGCTGGAAAATAAATATCTCGGGTTATGTTTATATTTAATGTTTGGTTGTCTTGGCCAAGTTTTTTTTTTCTCCTTTGGACACTGCTTTAGTTGTCTGGTGTACACTATCACTGTAGTCCATCGTATATATTTAGATCCTCGCACTATTTTTAGAAAGTTGGCTCGTGGCCTTGTTTTTTCTGTCAGGAACATCAGCCGTTTATTTTTTGCAGCTTTTCTTGTTCTTTTTTCAAAACTCCATCATAGTATCACGCAACAGGTGGAAACAGAGTGGCAGCATTATAATGTAGAGTTGCATTGTAAAAGTAAAAGTAATAATTTCAATGTACATGTAAAAAGGCGCAGCAAGAAAAAACTGCAATCTTACTTTAGAATGGTAGAAGACAGGTGTTAGGAAGAAGTGGGCGCACTTGATTTCGCAACCTTGCACAGCTTGGTTTGATGTGAACTCTGAGAACACGGGTTCTGAGTAGGGTTTTTCTACAGTAACGCTCATCCTGGATCTCTAGTGGCGAGTCAAGGGCGCAAAATGCAGGCATAAACGCACCGGGGACGCAGTCGGGACTTCCCGAGATCTCCTCTCTGATACCACTTTCTGCCAGCCCTGTGGATGCAAATGTGTCTGCAGCCACAGTGAGGGATTGTGTACTCAGTGTACCTGCTTCCAGCCGGGGGAAAAAACAAAAAACCCCATTAGGCTGACTTAGAAACCAGTGGCTGTTTTTTTTTTTGTTTCTCTTACACAGATGAAGAAAAAAAGGCTTGAAAAAGCAGGTTTGCGGGTCTGAAAACGTATGCTGCGGATACTGGTGGATGCGGCTCTGCTGCACTGGAGCAATAAAAGCCATTTATTTATTAATTTGTTTCACGGCTTGTGACTGCATGGAAAAAAGATGCGTGAATGTAATGGGTTATACTTTACATACGTGTCGTTGCATCGCCCATGGTGGGAGATGTTCTTTGAAATACTTTTACGACTGTGGCCAAGAAACAATGCTGTTACTGTCCGAATTATCTCTTCACTCTCTATATCATACATGCCCCGTGTTGAGCTTTCTACAGCTTTTTTGGTTAAGGTGAAGCTTAGAGTGGGCAGCAGCCGATAAGTCCCTTCACATTATCTAGACACCATGCACGGTTTAGTCAGAAGAGCTCTGATATGCTCTGCATCTTCATAATGTTAGCTTAAGGTGCGATGCTTAAAAACAACCTGACCCTAAAGGGTTTAAATCTTAAGATGTCAGTCACATTTCAGGAGCATTCCGCCTGACAGGCCGACAAACAAATGCACTCCTTTTTGTTCTCCTTTTGCCTGTAACACTGTGCAATATGAAGCATAGCATACAGAAACTTCTCTTATTGGAGAAAATCCCCCCAAAAAAATTTGTAATAACCTTTAACTCAGCTTTTCTATCCATGTGAAGATGGTCGACAAAGTAACTCAGAGGAAGACTGAACTAGTGGCCTTCCTGTGAACTCCTTAAAACCTGAGTGGGATGGACCACTGTATGAGTACACACTTGAAAGTTATTTGACATCATTAAGGTAGTATCAGAGAGGTGGCATGATCTATACGGTTTTAACAGTTACATTATGGGACTTTAGACACCAGCGTGTTGTTAAATTCTGAAGTGAAACCGCTCAGACAAGACTGGAAGAGCAGCTATTCGGGCAAGCACCGCCCGACGCCCGACAAAAACAAAGACGTGAGAGAGTCTGAAGAGGATGTTTCAGGATTCTTGGGGTTGTGATGCACAAAAGGCACACCCGAACAAAGGCGGGCGGTTCACTGGTAGGAGTTAGCCGCCCACTGAAAAAAAAGGGATGAGGATAGAGTGTGATCCGCGCGTGACCCGCGCGCTCTGAGTGGGCCGCGTGCGAGCGGGAAACGGGCCACTCCAAGCGGCGTGCCTCGGCTTCGCGGCTTAAAAAGGACGTGGAGGTGTTTTTGGAGTGACTGTTGCCCCTGCAGAGGCCACAGTACAGCGTTGGAGTGTGTGCCTGACGTGCTTTTAAGTTCTGTACTGACGTCTACACAACAGAAAACAGATTGTAAACCCTGAAAATATACATGATGACACCACCATGTCAGTCTCCTCTGGTAGAGCTGGACTGACTTCTTCTGTTTTTGTTGTTTTTGCTCTGTTCGCTTTCCCCAGGTGACTTTCATGAAGAGAAAGTTCGGTCTGATGAAGAAAGCGTACGAGCTGAGCGTCCTCTGCGACTGCGAAATCGCCCTCATCATTTTCAACGGCTCCAATAAGCTGTTCCAGTACGCCAGCACCGACATGGACAAGGTGCTGCTGAAGTACACGGAGTACAACGAGCCCCACGAGAGCAGGACCAACTCCGACATCGTGGAAGTGAGTGGGAGAAATACGTGGGTGGCCTCTGACTCAGAGCGGAGCAGAATGCAAATGGGGCATTACATGCCACCCTCTCTGCCTCGCCTCGCCGCTTGCCAAGGTGTCGCACGGTTACGCAGGGCTCTTTGATTTCGCTCCTCTACGACGAGAGTCGTTTTCCCTCTCTTCTCTGGTGCGCGGAAGCTTTCAGTTTCCGTGCGGTGGATTGAGGAAGGAAATGACCGCAGTTGTTTTTCAGAGAGGAACTCCTCGAAAGCACAACCTTGGAAGAGCTGTTTCAGAGCACTGACAGTTGATTTTCTGTGAAAATGTGAGGAATCGGAAGCCACATTTCGTGCACTTTGGCATGACAAAAGGGGAAGTTTAACAACCCCCCCCCCCCCCTCCTCCCCCAACCAGGGAGGGGGCGCATACAAATCTGCCTATATTGTAATCATTGTTGGTTGTCATGATATGTGTCAACACAAACCTATGTTCATACAGGGTAAAATCTCTATCTGTATCACTTTAAACTATGCTAAAAGATTTGCTTTTCTAATAATCTTTACAAATGATAGATATTTAATAATATTTCTGTGTAATTGCTGCAATAAAGCTTGGATCATGCATTACGCAAGTAAGCGATTCATTACAAAAAGACAAAAAAATGTACGAATTCTTGAATTTAGGTGCTTTTGGTTTTGATTAGATTGTACAGATGGACGTTTATTAAAGAAGTAGTTAATAGTATAAAGAATAGAAAAGTGTCTTTTTGGGGAGAATAATATTTTTTCCGGGATTAATCTTCCAGATGTGTGAATAGGTCATGTGTCAGAGGTTTCACCTGTTCAGTGTAAGGTCGTGCTGCTTGTTTGCCCCCCCGAGGGCCTCAGGGGACTTTCCTGAAAATGTTGCCAAACTCGAAACCTAAACGGAGACACAGAAAAAGCCTTTTTGTTCCTGAACTCATCCCTGTACATGTAGAAAATGCATAGGTGGATTGCACAGAGGGGTGGTTGTTTGTGTTCCTCTGCTGCAGGCCACAAGTGGACACCTGCGTCAGCCATGAGCGAAGCTTAATTTGCCCACTCTCAGCTTCATTTGTTTATTGCCACTAATGTCATGCCGACGGACAAGCTTACTAAAACAAAGCCAGGAAAGCAAGTGGCTGCTCCTTTACATATTGGTCAGACCATTTGCGACATGTGAGCTAGAAATTTGACTATGTTTATGAGGCAGCCCCCCTGGCTACAACAGAAGCCATGTGGCAGGTGGGATGGGTGGAAAGCTTCTTTGGAACCATTGTCTTTGCTAAAACATTCTTTTATGATGATGGATATACAGATAGTTATAACTTATTTCTTCCTTTGAAACGAAAATTAACAGACTTTGACATAATGTAGAGTAGAGGTGTGTAAATATGTAAATGTAAACAAAATGCAATGATTTGCATTGCATGTTTTGAAGAATATGCATTTACTTTGAATTTCACGTCAGTTACACGTCAAAAGATAGTTGGTACAAAGGCATGTCATCAAATACAGTTTTCCTTTCTACATAATTTCATTTGAGCTCAACACCTAGGGAAGTTTTTTTTCCTTGATTTATTTATCTAATGTGTAATTTAACTTGTTTGTGAGTTTAGTGCCCCCACAGTGCTTTTTAATACATTGCTTATTGTCTGATTATTTAAAAAAAAAAAAATCTTATTCATGTCCCACAACTTTCACAGTTCTTTGGTCACCGTGTCTAAAACACGTTTTTGGCACCAAGCTCAAAAATAGCATAATTTTGATTAAATAAAACAAACCAAAAATATTATCTGTTTGAATATTTTATACTACGCCTTTGCACTCTTCTGATTTAAATAAAGGGTTTAGATTTTTGATTAGTATAAAGTTCTCAGTAAATGTGTTTAAATACCACTTAAAACACTTTTTCAATAGAATAATGAATAAATTATTCTTTTAAATATGGGTTAAAATGTTAGTACAACAGGAAATCAAGCCTCTCCAAACCATCTACCAAACCCAGATAATCTGGCTGGACATCAAATCCTGCATGTATAAACAAAGTTTCTCCTTCTTCCACTGGACTTTATTAATTGGGTTATTTACCATAGAGCTATTCGCATTCACGCATTAGCACTCATTCACTGATCACATGGACACACATGCCAGAAACTCCATCTGACAGCAAGCCAATTAGAAGAAGATTCAGAATGTTTCATTTTCATTTTCAGACGTTGGAATTTCAGACATTGGGATATCTTTAACATTTAAATGTACCATCTGTCATAGCATGGGGTTTACTCCATTTTATAACTTTGTCACTCTTCAGTACATGTTTGCTGGGGCAGTGATCTAGTTAATAGGCCAAATCCGTCTGTAACCACAGTTCAGCTGAACTGTGTCTACAGTTTTGTGAGTGTCAGAACTGTTTTTTGGAGCAGCCAATGTCTATTCTTTCTGTTTTTTAGATTTAGTTTTTATATGTCTGGAGCCCTTAATAATGACCTCAACTAGTAGAACATCACTACTGTGGCATCACTGTGGCATCGGTAGTCCATTGTAGTCAGAATCCCACCACGACTTGGAGAAACAAGTCTCACTTTTTGCTAGAATTATAGGTGTGGAGATACAATTTTTTATGATTCAATAATAACACTAAAAGCCCAAAGCCTCCTGTTCAGTCACTTAGTTTAATTTTTGGGCCTTTCTCTCAATTAGTTTGCCAGACATTTATTTAAAATGTCAGCTAAACATTTACATTGGTCAGCTTGCGTATATGGACCGTACCCAACGGTTCATGCCTCTTTCAAACTTCCAGTTTAGGTTTCGAGTTTTAGGAGACTCACTCTAATACCCTCCTTTAATGTCGATTGTGTTATTTCTGGTTAGGTAACACAAACATCAGCTGCATCTGTGATGGTTGTGTGGTTGTTCTGATTAAGGATGTCCAAACTGTCCAGGTTGACATCAGTATTTGAATATGTGAAAATGGTGGAACATTTGTGCTGCATGCACTACAACGTGATTCAACCAGAATATCAAAGACGGCACTTGGCAAACTGTGAGTTCAAAATCCCAAAAATTCAGGCTGGATGATTAGCAAAACCAAAAAAAAAACACTTCTGAAACCTTCTGAAGGAATTCATCTCCATATGAAGGGGATCAAACTCTAATAGCCTGAAATTAACATGGAAACCCATCCAAAGTCCTCACCGGTCAGTGAAACCTAATGATGGATTACCTTTGTCATAATAATGAGTCAGGCTGCTGTCCAGTAGAACGGAGCTTCAGAAACGATTGAGCATCTAGCCAAAATATGCCGTTCCCTCATGTTGGCCTGCAGAGCCCAGAGATGCATGAAAGTCAGAAAGAGAAAACTACAGCCGAGGGAAACCTGACGCTGTGGCAAGCAGCACAGCTGTTGATTTGGTTTGGGTCTGAATGCTAGTGTTTCATACAAAAACAACCAGTGGAAAGTCTGTGTGTGCGTGCCTCTTTGTGTGTGTTCAAAGTGATGGAGCGGGGCTTTTTTTTTTCTCCGCTTGTGATGTGTCAGATCACATCTCAAGCACTGCCCTATTCTTAGCCCACGGGGCAGTCATCCGACTGGAAAAGACTCACTCCAGGGGGAGAGCGGGCTTTATTTTATCTTTGATGCGGTCCCAAGAGCTACAAGACATCACCCTCGCATGTTAAGATGCTTAATGTTGCGACTCATGCCTCGTGGTGGCAATGATCCAGATGCCTTTGGAGATCCGCTAAAGCTGACTTTGACATTTGAGATGATAAGGAGACACACACACACACTTTCGGATCCTGTAACAGACACTTAGAGATAGTCCGCAGAGGCCAGACATGATGTAGTGCTTCAAACCGCCAGCTATCGAGATATATTTAACCCTGTGAGACCTTCCAATCCTGGTTCTCCTCTGTCCCTTTTTGCTCTCATACTGTCAATTACGAGTCCTCTAAATTAGGGCGTACGGCCTGGACAACCGTATGCTTAAAATATGTACTTAAAGCCAACCTAAGATGCTATAGAATATTTAAAGACGCTATGGTAACAGCTGTTTTCAAACAAAACAATATTACCTCTTGTAAAGCTCATTGTCTCATGCTGTGTTTCAGGATCTAATGAGTGTAGGGTCATTTAATGCCCCACTACCAGGGTTAGAACGGAGAATTGTCCTCTGGACCTGACCTAATGTACGCTGGAAAGAGTTAAATTGGGTATTAACAATTGACATGTAGTCAGTTAAAGGGTAGTGATAAGATTTAGGACATATATGCATATTAATTAGATGATTTTGTCTAATTTACAGGCTAAAGTGAGTCTGTTTAGAGACCACTGATGTACTGTTTTCAACAGTTTTTTTGATAGCAAGACCTTCAGAAATGCACCATATTTGTAACGGGATGAAGATAAAGGACGTTCTTGACCTTAGTTAAGTCACAGAGTTGAAGTAATGTGAACTTTATCCGGATTTTCTTTCAGTTGTTAACAGGTAGATTGCTGCAATTCCCCTATAAGACATGGTATGTGGAAATATTATGGAAGTGGTGGCTCTTGTTAAAAAAGAAACTGTAATAACTTGAAACACATCAACTCTCGGTTGTTCTGTTACTTTCGAGATATATTATCACAAAAAGGGAAAATCTGGAGTTGGATGTTAGAACTAGTCCAAAATGCTGTATGTGTTTTCCCAATTGGTGGTCGGGGAATAACACACCAAACAAAAGCATATATTTTTGTTTACAATGGACCAGCTTTGTGCAACAAAAAAAAGTGTTGAGATGTCTAACCCTTTCAATGAACAGGAACCAAATGGGATCAATGAAGCAATGTCACCAGCAATGTAAGTGTTGTTGAAAGGCTGTGGTGAAAATAGACTTGGATAGAGCGTGTGTTTAAAGCTTGGGGTAACTACTACTGTCTGGGAATGCAGAGGCTATTCTGGAGTGGCAGTCAGCTGGCTGGCGTGTTGTCCTCAGCTCATCCTTTTTGTACTATGATACTATGATATGGGACGCACTGAGGAGCAGGGATGAGATGATGGATACCAGAGAAATTAGCTCACTGTCCATCCTGAGAAGGATATGCCCATCATTTGATTTTCTTTTTTATCTTTGGTGGTTAGTTCTCAGCCAGTCTGTATTTCAGGTATTATAAAATAAGATACGATTTTTTTTCATTTGTCAAACAAAAGAGAAATTTGTACAGGTGCCTTGTATTTTTATTGTTCCACCTCACCCAATGGAAAGCTTTTAATGCCCGACCCCAGCATAGAAAAGCACTGAAAAATGCCAAGTGGTCGAGTGGTGAATGTATTAAGAGGAGAATATTATTAGCTGGCTCAGCATAGTTAGTATAAGTGTAAGTGCAGGAAAGGTTTGGCTGCAGCCGTCATCATTTCTGATCAAAGGTGAAAATCCATCCATCCATCCATTATCTGTGCCGCTTATTTCTAGTAAGGTCACCGTGGGGGCGGAGCCGACCCCAGCTGACATCGGGCAAAGGGGCAGGGTACACACTCGACAGGTCACCAGTCCATCGCAGTCCAAAGTTGTAAACTTTTCACCTTCTTTGTATGCTTATTAGAGAGTTGATTATACGCTATATTATACAGTTAATCAGCTATTTTGTACGGAACTAAGCTAGTGTGAAGGCATTAAATCATAAAAACCTGCAGCATTTTCAGTGTTGATCTCAGGTGACAGGGTTCTTTAAGGCAGTAAAGGGGATTTTGAAACCGTGAGCAGCTGAGTTTACACGCTTGCGTTGACAACCAACGAAAAGAAAGTCCAAATATTAGGGAGTTTGTTTGATACCCAGAATGGAGCTAAAAAAAACTGGTCTGTAGCTTTCATCTTTCTGGGAATGACCGGGAAAAAAGACCAAAACTTGTGGCTGAAGATGTTTTGTTTAGGCTTTCAGACATTATTTGGAGGCGTCAGTCCATTTGTTTGGACGCTTTTATAGCACTTAAAGTATCACATTGAGATGTCACAAAGAGAAGCTTCACGCCTGCTGTGAATGCTCTGCTCCTCGATTACGATTAGATGTAAATTTGTCCGCTAAAATTCAAGTTCTCTTCCTAACTGAGCATTTTCTGTAAATTCGAGGGAGCGTGACACTACGCTGACTCATATTTGTGCAGGGAAGTAATGCTTTCCCTTTGACTTTTATATACCTCTTTGTTGGCTCTTGTTCCCTTCTGACAGCCAAGTCGTCTCAGTCACGCTGTGCAAAAAATCTCCAGTCGGCCGCGAACTAAGAAGAGAAAGTTTGCATCTTTTCAGAGGCAGACTACTGTAATTGTCAGCGCAAAACAAAGCAGCTCTTTGTCTGTCATGTTGCTCTGCAGCTCATGAAGTCAAACACACTGCACGGAAACAGTCGGTTTCAGTGCCAGATGATGTTTGGTTAAGGGAAGAACTCGACCTATTAAACCAGGAGGCGTTTATCAAAACAGCTAGAAATTTTATGTGAAGCTACTCGTTTGAATTTGATCCCTTTCTCAGGGGTCTGGTATCATCTTTAAAATCATTTCACAAGTCTTTTTGTCTCCCTTTTTAAAAAAAAAAAACATATGACGGCCATGCTAGAGAAGAGGAAACATTATTGTATTGATTCTGAGATGAAAGGGTAAAAAGCTGGAGCGTGTGGGGAAATCACAAGGCTTTTTGAAGGGATGACGGTCCTGGAGGAAAAGGCCGGAGGTCATCAGTGTCTCCCACAGCCGTCCCTTGTTATATAAATGTTGTAGACAAATGTCATGGAAGCCATCTGTTGCAGAAATCATTCAACCACAAAAAGCCTCTGCAGACACCAGCATTACGCGAACCCCTGTCAAGTGTAGCTCAAACATTTCATATTCACTGTTCCAAACATGCCACATAAAAGCTTTACAAGTGCACTCTACTTTTGATGGAAACAACATCTTTTGTGTCTGTTTCATTGGAAAAAAAACACAGAGACTGCTTCAGGGAATTATTTAACGCAACATGTCCCTCTTTTCTCAGCATTTTAGTTGAAATATTGCTAGATTTCACGCCCAAACTAGCAACTTCCTATTTTTTGACCAATCAATCACATGTCATTTCTGTATTTCGTGTCTCTCTGAGATGTCCATTTCATTGTTATGTTCTTTCTGGATGGCATTTTCCTACTCACGGTAATACATTATCCCCTCTCAACCTTTCTCCACTTGATGCCTTGGCTTGCTGTTTTTGATACACAGGCCCTGAGCAAGAAGGAGCACAGGGGCTGTGACAGCCCAGACGCTGATTCCTCCTACGTCCTCACCCCCAGTACTGAAGAGAAGTACAAGAAGATCAACGAGGAGTTTGACAACATGATGAAGAGCCATAAAATTGTAAGTTCAGCTCTGGCTCCATATGAGTTGTCATGAGCTAGTGTCATTTCTCACGGTGAGAGTTTCACAAAATCAGGTATCTCTTGTAGACGCTCCACACAAAAGGGACGATAGTTGGGGATCATTTGTCCAAAATTCAAATGCCTAAATATCTTCATCCTTTTCGCTGTAGCCCACAGGTCAGCCCCAGCAGCCCTTCATGCACGTGGCGCCAGGCAGCACCATCTACTGTCCTGGTGCAGCAGCAGGAGGTGGAGGAGGAGGAGGGGGGGGGGGCGTCTCAGGCTTTAGCTGCAGCCACAGCGGTTCTGGCTGAAAGCGGGATCCTCTCCTCAGCTCACACACATCCCCACAGAGGCCTGAACTCCTCACAAAGACCTGCTGGCTCTACCGCAGGTGTGTGTGTGTGTGTTCCTAATACTTACCATGTTTCTGCTATAAGCTTTGTCGAGAGGGTCATGTCGATCAATCATGGATGCAGCTCATACTGGGCCTTTTAATTCATGGAAGTTCTATGGAATGTGCTAGTAAAGATGCATGAGTAAGACCAGACTGAACAAAGTGTCATTCGGTTTGAAGACTATGTATTTGGAATGTCTTCTTGACAGGTTTTCCATTTTAGTTTGAGGCCGTTTGTGTGACAATCGGTTTCTGTACACTAGCCTGATTTGTACAAATAATTTACTATGATTAACTACCATTTACTAAGGCCCCCAAGTGAACATATTCTGCATGGAAAGAAAAAGTAACAACCAGTTTGTGTGTGTGTGCTTTTGTGTTCGTGTTTGTATTCTCAGGTGGGCTGCAGGGCAGTTCTGATCTCGCTCTTCAAAACGGATCTGGAGCAGCTGGTGTGTATCTTATAGACAGGCACTGTTCAGATATGCAGGCGTTAGCGTCGTGTGATCCCTTAAAGCAAATCCAGCCATCTTATAACTCAGTTTCCCTGTTTACTTCTGCTTTAGCGTTCGTTAGATTGTATTCAGAGGTATTAACAGTCATTAGTTTGCGAAATGAAAAAAAAGTTTAAGTTGGTTTGTTTATTGATTTCCCTCTGGTGTTATCTGTTATCTGGTGTTACCGGGCAGTAAAATGCTGTGCTTTCTTCCAATTCAGTCATCTGTAATTGCTCTAGGTCCTATTCATTGTATTTGCCCTTACTGTTTGGTCTGTGACTCGAGCATCAAAGAATATCACCCCTTGTCACCTTAGGGCTCTCCATTCCAGAAACACTGCCATTATATAATGTCTTGAGGGGAAAAAGATAAATTATTTATCATTTGCTTTTGTATAATATATAGCTGCACTTTCTCGGTTCTGCACTCAGATGTCTGTGGTGAACTGGTTGATTTAATGGATCAAATACATGGGATGTTTTCGAGCACTTGTTTGAAATATTTAACCTTTATTCACATTCCTGCTGGGTGTGTGTTTGGGTTTTTTACACACTGCATCTAGATCGATCTCATTTTTTGACCTAGCTTATTAAAGTGCCCGCATGTCTCCGTAATTCTGTGTGCAGTGAATGGCTTTGTGGGTTCCAGCGGTGGCAGCAGCTTAGCGAAGCTCGCGCCACCAAAAACCCCTCCTCTCCCGCCTCATGGGAACAGCGTGGTCCCAGGAAATCGCAAGACCGACCTCCGAGTTGTCATCCCTCAGTCCAAAGGAATGATGCTGGTATGTGTTTTTTTTTTATGTTTATGAACTTAGAAAAAAAATCCTTCTGTCATACATGTTCTCAAAACTGAATAATAAATACAAGGTAATGCACACGGGTTGACCACATGCAAGATAAATGGCCTCTGGTACAAAACGCCTGGTATCTTTTCTTTTTTTTTTTTTTTAAAGGCAGCAAACTTCAGTTGCATCTGAATATGTTGTGCAAGTTTTCACCGAATGCTGTGATGATTGGAGGCGGTTTTGTATTTGATTCACTGACCGCTGTTTCTGTTGTGCACACAGTGTCAACGTCAGATGTTTTGGAAGCAAAACAAAAAAAAAATGACGTGTTCCCCCGTTTACAAACACAAGTGTAGCTTTCAAGTCTTATTGGAGGCGGTCATTATTATCAGTGAGGGATTATGTGACTACATTTCTGGTGGGAAGTGAGTAAAAAAAACTCCACCCATTCATCCCACATGTGGCAATCAGTGCTGCCTCTGTGAATCATCTGGATTTCTCATCATTCTGATCTTTCTGAGGCAACCGCTGAGTGGCTAATCATGTTTTCAGTAGGCCCGTCATTGTGATTCCTTCATTTAAGGAGTGTAAAGAGGCAATCTGAGTTCCTGCAGGTTCTGGCCAGATTGACTTCTTTTGCTCTTCAGTTTTGCTCTCTGATACGTAAAGAGTTTCCACGCACTGCGTGTTATTTCTCTTAGGACCCTGCATTTGTTTGTTGTGCTTTTTCAGAGTGAAAGTCTTGGAACCACACTGTTGAATGTAATATTCCCACTTGGATTCCTTGACACTGGTGTGAAGCTTAACTGTTCAACAACCCCACCCTGTTCAGAGGAAAAAGAAGAAGATGAGAGCTGCTGAAAGGATGGTGTGTGTGTTTGTTTGTTTCATTCAAAAGCAGCACCTCTGTTTGATGGTGGTTTACACCAAACAGCCAAGAACAACGTCTTTAACTTAATCAGAGCGGCGAACATAGGGACCTATCTCTGGCCTCATTACAATGTGAGCAGCAGCTTTAATGGCGTACAGCCGTTCGTGTTGACAGATGCACCACAGGCCACTGGGGAGTAACGGAAAGTCGTAGAAAGTCCAGGAAATAACAGTGGCATTCTTTTTGATAACATGTTCATTTCACGGGCGTAGTGTTTTACTGGGTGTTTTTTTTTTAACCCTCTGTTTGAGTGTGTGTGAGTTCAGCAGCGGATGACATCATGCTGGATGATGTCGTTGCTGACATTATCGGGCTGGAACGCCAGTGGCTCAGAAAGCAACAACACCAAACTTTCAGCAGTGTGTGATACGTGTCATTTAGACACAAAACCAACCTTTTCTAGCCTAACTGGACACCACAGCTTTAATTTATCCTGACATGAAGCCTGTGTCTGTGACTTTTGCTGCACTTCGAAAAAGTTTTAAAGAGTTCTGCGTTTTTCTCAGATGTTGGAGACATAGTGGAAACATAAAGATAAAAGATATGTGGAGAATTATCTATTTGTTCTCTCAGCAAAACATGCCAACTCTGAAATCAGTCTATACTGACACCATGTGGTTGAAACAGGGCATCTGTTGAACTGGACCACTACATAGTTGAACATTGATATATATACATATATTATTTTTTTATTTTTATTTTTTTAATCTGACTTTATCTGTTTTGTTTTCAGAGTAACCAGAGGCTAAGCAGCAGTCAGTCCAGTCAGCCCCTGTCCACACCAGTGGTCTCCATCACAACACCCAGTCTGCCTCACCAGAGTCTGGCCTACTCAGGCATCGCCTCTGCCTACAACAATGGTGCCTGCTTGTTTTTGTGAATATGCCAGAAAGTGTTTCTTACTTTGTTTATTGGACAGGCTAGCATAGTTGCCATGTGCTGTTCATTTACAAATAACCGAGCAAATAAAAGACTTAAACGTCATGCATGCTGTATAAAGAATGTATGCGTAGTTTTTAAGAATTAAAGTTAACTGTGCTGTCATTTTTTATGTCAGACACAAAAACTATACTGCTTATGGAAAGCAGCTCTCTTGTACAGAGGTAATACCCATGAACAGCTGTCAGCATCTGGTCTTTGGATCCAATGGGAAAGTGTTAAAATGGCTTTGGCGACTCTGCCATAATTGTCTTTATTTATGAGCTCTTACTTAGATCAGCACAGATATAGACACAATCAATATAAGGAAACTGACTAAGGAGACGTGAGGGATTTTACTGTTTTAAAATGTAGAAAAACAACCTTTTGAAGCAAATCTCTATCAAGATTAGTTGGTGGCTCAGCGGGCCCAGCAGTTGCTCCATATCCGCAGATGCCCATTTTAAAGTCCCATCTTAATAGGATGCCCGATGAACATTCCAATTTGACAGCAATGCCAGATAGAGGCACAACAACCAGAGAGTTTGCAATGGAATGGAAATGCAATGGAAAGAGAGGAAAAAGACCGGCAAATCTGTTCTCTTACAAGAAAACAAAATAATATCTTTGAAGTTTTTTTGAGGTAGAAGGGGAAAAACAGAACCCTTTCAACAAAGAGCAGCTGAGAGTCATTATCTGAGCAGAGCAGCAGAACAGCTCCACATATGGCTATTGCTTGCGAGCAGAAGGATCCAATCTATTCTGGAAAAAAAGAAGAAATCCCACTTCTGAATGCAATCAACTGCTGGCACCTGTGTGCTGACTTTTGATTGAGTGCACACTTTTAAATCTTGATTTTTCACTACAGCCTATTTTTTCTTTTCTTACTGTCAATCAGCCCAAATAACAATACAATTTCAATATATGCTGTCATTGTGAAGTGGTATTTTTTCTCATTTTAAAGCTGGTATTGCTCAGGGAAGGCTTAAATATGACATTTGGGTGTCCTCAGATAGCTGCTCTTCTGTCACTCTGACTAACCCCTAAAATAACTGACAGTTGAATGGTCTTAAATGGGGCTGTTAGCAAATACCACTAGAAGTATTTCACACTGATAATGAAGTTGTAAGAAGGAACTCCTCAACGTGTTGGTCTAATGCTTTCTGAGAGCTGCCATGTAATGTGCCCCCTCTCTTTGTCAGAATACTCCCTGAATAGTGCTGAAATGTCAGGCTTCGGCTCCACCCCAGGCCCCTCTCTGGGCTCCATGGCAGCATGGGAGCAGCACCAGCTGAGCTCCTTAGGGTGAGTTACTTGACAGAGTTAACCTTTCTTTCTTCGTGTATCTGTCTTTAATCTTTACTTTGAAGTGCAAAAAGGGTGGGGTAATATGTAGATTAAAAAGAAAAAAAGGCCCTGGGGAGCTAATGAATTCTTTATTTCATAACTTGGTGAAGCAGAGAGCCGATCTTGACCTGGGTAAGAAGCTTTATGTGGGCTGCACACATGAGCTGCCTTCACATCATTTTCATGGAAATGAAATGCTGCTAACAGGCTCAAAGTGCCCGATAACCAAAGAGGCCAGAGACAGAAGGGCAGAAAGTAGCATAACAGACTCTGAGGAGATAAGAAAATGGACAGTCAACCAACCAAAGACTTCAAAAGTAGCCAATAGATTAAGAATTATATTGTGGAATCCATCACAATGGTGCTTATAGTTTCAACCATTTTCTGCCATCCGCTGAGACAAATAAACAGTCTTTAAAAAAAAGTATATATATAGTTATAAGAAAATTAATTGGAAAGCTATCATTTGAATCCATCCATTCACACCATTTTAAGCTGTTCAGGGTTATGGTGTGAGCAGCTCAATTTATCACAGCATGACATGAAGCCATAGAGTCCTGGTGCTGAACCTGTCCAGATCTGTGGCCCATTGAGGACATTTGGAGCCCTTTGAAATAAAAACCTAAATTAAATGATGAGCTCATCTTCAATTATAAATGGCTCCTACAAAGTCATATCCAGGAATTCTTTAGATGGAACATATATATACAGTATATATATTTTTTGTTTTCATTGAATGGAAGATTTAATGGGGGAAATCCACATGATGTTAACTGTAATCGGTCCATCTGCAGAAGGGATGACATAAACTGATGGCAGTATCTGATGTGTATCCGGTAGAATCTTGCTGCAGGTTGAACATATATCCAGTAGGTGGCAGCCTGCCTCCATTCCACTCAGTATCCAGGCTGAAAGAGGTTATAAAACTGTCATTATTCATTCAAATGTCTTTCTTTTATGGAAAAGTCATAATAAAGGTTGTGTTAAAGATTCTGTGCTCGTTCAATGAAAATATGATGGAGGATAAAACAGACTTACTGGCTATGAAATGCAGCTGATAAAATTTTCTTGAACTAAAGTTCAAGGACTATTTTGCTTGAGGCAAGACCTGTTTTGGTCTCCAAAAAATCCCCTGAGCATCCCCATTTGTTGTTTTTGTCCACTGATCGAAAGAGAAAAGTGCAATTTTCCCGGGTCCTTTTTACCTTACATCATTCCTAGATCTGAAGAGTTTGTGGGAAAGTGCTTATTTCCTCCCTCTTTCTGCGTTTTATTAGAGCTGCTCTATTAAACGGTCCAGCATTGTCTCCTTGCTAAAAGCAGGTGTTCACAGACGACTTCCGTCCCGTAATCCAGAGTTCCACAAACCACTGATGGTTTGTGTTTGATTTTTAAGGACAAAAATCCAATTCTCTTCTATTTGAACCGTATTTTGCTATGTTGTCGTTGTCCTGACCCTTTAGCTTCTCCTTTTTGCCACTTCCAGTTTGTTCGTACCTGCATATATTCAGCTTACTGGAGGAAACCAACATCTTCTGCCACACTCTAAGTTTAACTACCTCCTGGAGGGAGAGTTGTCTTAATCCTTTCCAGTGTTTTAACTGACATCGCTCTTAAAATTTCATAGAAATTTTCAAATTCAGTTGCAGCATAGTTACAAGTTACAAAAGTTCCCCCAATTTTCTGACTTTTGGCCCTTTCTGTCTACATTCAGGTTGGTCTCTCCAGCAGGTGGCGTTTTTGCTCCACGGTGTCACCAGCTGCCTATTTTATTTTATGTGTCTGCAGGTCAGCAGGCTCCAATCTCTCCATGAACGCCAACCACAGCATCAGCATCAAAGCCGAGCCCATCTCCCCACCCCGGGACCACCTCAGCCAGCCTGGATACATGACTCATGCTCACAACCCTCACCACCCTCATTCCTCCGCCTCGTCGTCCGCTCGCGCAGAGATGGGGAGGTCTCCCGCCGACAGCGTCAGCTCCTCCTGCAGCTCCCAGGAGGGCGTGAGCGACCGGGAGGAGCAGCAACAGCAGCAGCAGCAGAGGCCAGACCTCCACTCACTCTCTGCGGGTCGGTTAGAAGGTGGGGACAGCCCCACGATGAAGCGGATGCGAATGGACAGCTGGGTGACATAAACCCTGCAGTCGCACAGCACGGGGACACACGCAGGAGGGACTCTGTTATGCAACTGCAATCTGGATTTTATTGGCCTATCATGTTTCTTTGAATTATCTTTGCCGTTTTTTTTATTTTATTTTATTTTTTTGCCCGAAGGAGATGTGCAACATCAGTCTGAAGGCTCTGAATTTTTCAGAAAATCTTATAGAAGCGCTTTAACGCAGATCAGTAATGTGGGTCCAACCGCAGCACAGTCAGTCATTTTCTCCCACGGCTGGATGTGATCCTGGGCACAAAAGAACGGGGAGGGGGACGACGTCACTGCCAATGTTGTGATTTCATGTTTTGGTTAGCAAAGTAGATGTCAGCCAGTTCATATCTGATCTTCTCAGGGTTTGAAATGAGTCCAACATGAAAGCAATAATCCCTCCTCACCATCTCTGTTCCTTATGTTTATGAAACGCAGATCGAGATCAGCCAAAGCTGTACTGTTTTTTTTTTCTTTCGTTTTTATAATGTGCACAGGAAAACACGTTTAATTTGAATCTTAAAATGAAAGCCATTGACACTTGTATGTATTGTCGAAAAATGTCTTTATTGTTTTGTATATAGTATCTTTAATATATATCACTTTTGGTGTAACTACATAGTTTTGTCAGTCTGTTTTACCTGCCCACACTACGTTTTACAAAAGTGCATTTGTGTGAATTGTTTTCTTTGGCTATCGAGGTTTGTTTAGGATAAATCCTTACAGTGGAACTGTGAATCCTCCCAAGGGAATTTTTAAAAAATTGAATGAAGAAACATAAATCCTTAGATTTTCTTTGTTTATTTAAGTTACACTAAAGGAATGATGTCTTGAAGCACAACTAAGATTAAACAAGTGCTTAATGCTGTCCTCAGGGCTAAATCTCATTAAACTAATAACATTAAGAAAGCATAGATTAAGAAATATTTGAGGAGGAAATGTATATGACACACACAGTCATGTAATCGCATAAAGACTATTTTGATTTAAAGCTAGGAGCACTAACTTTTACTCCAGTGGATCTTTATGGGATTTCTATAGTTTTAGCCTGATTGTAGCTTGCAGAATAGGATTTTTGCATGACCCCAACAGACTGTTTATTTGGTTGACTTAAATACAGGATGGATCTAACCGCACTGAATCAGTTTGTAGATTTAGCACCACATGTCAAATAAGCAATTCAAGAAACTGACTTTTGACAACCAAAGGTGCCTGTTGGCCCCGGCGGCGTGGTAGCAAATGGGTGAAGCTGAGAAACTGGAACATGTGGGTTATTACCGGGTGGTGAATGTGGTAAAAAGAAGTGCAGAAGTGCTGCAGAGGTGTAACCACAGAAGCTCTGCTGAATGAGAACAACGATCAGTAAGAAATCAGCCATGACGATGTGAGCTGAGGCAGTAACAGTGATTACGTTTCTAGTCAAACGACGGATGAAAAAACTTTTCGGGGTTCATGTGAATGGAAAATGTATTGATAAGAGTGAAAATTACAACCCTGAAAAAAGTGAATTTGCCATAACCATGAAAAAGTCCAAAGGATATAGAATAAATATCAGTTGGCCTACAGATAGGCCAATATATTATTGCTGCTGATAGTGTCACTGATAATTGAGTGGTGCGATTAGCTATAATAACACACTTTTACTTGAACTGAACAGTCTGACCAAGCATGAGCCAGCTTTTTAGCAAGTAGCAGACTTGATTATAAGAGGAAATAGTCAATCAGGGACTCAGTTTTATTAGATAAATGTACAACTTAAAGAGTGAAATAGAATCTGCAGTGTGTAATGTAAGCAAAACAATTGTATCTATTCAATAGAAGTGGTGAAATAGTTCGAATTAAGTAGTATACGATTCTGATTAGCTATTCAAACAAAAAGCATCACAGCAAAATATTAGAGTCAGACATGAGGAAACCCACTAGGGCCGAGTCCGAGTTTCAATACTGCTAGGGCCACAAACACCTGTCCAACAAATTAAACTAGTGGGAATTATCAGTGGAGCTAAGGTGATGTGGTCCCAATAGGGTCATAGCTGTGTTGTTTGGTTTTACTCTTTTTCAAAGGTGTGCCACAACTTCCCCCTTATGAATCGATACAACAGCCATTCTAGCCACACAACTATTTACATGCAACCATACACATGCCCTAATAAGCCGTTTTCTGCATCGATTTAGAGCCCACTCGTTTTAAATTTGGAGAACCTCAAAAATAGCACATGTCGATTTGCTTCCTGAGTTGTAACGTCATTTTCGCATTTCGAAGTAAGGCAGGGACGGGTTTTATTTTCAAAACATGACAGAGGAAAGGGGGGGGGTTAAAATGCCTTATTTAAAATATGTCCGTTTAAAAAAATATTTTAATAAAAGACACGACTTTTAAGGAGGGAGGATAAGAACAAGCCCCACTTAATGATTCACACGATTAGATGATGATGATTCACAACGATTAGGTCCCCCGGCGCGCGCTTCCCGGAAAAGCTTTTAATTTCTGCAAAATCTCGCGAGCGGCTTCGTCGCGATGCAATTTACTTCTGATGCTGGAGGGGCGAGGAGGAAGTCTCGTCGGACGGAGGACCCAAAAATCGATGTTCTTACATATTCCTGTGAATGTTGCCTAAAGGCGATGCCTTAAGGGCCTGAGGGGGAAGTCTCGGGCGTTTAAGGCAGCACAACGGGGCCAATAGCAGTTTGTTTAGGAGCTTTCGAAGCCTGAGGCGGAAAGTTACCTGTGAGGGGAATCGAGGTGGGACCGGTCAGGTGAGCATTCTTCTTCCTGCGTCGTAGCGTTTAAGCTGGCAGGTATGTGAAAAATGTCACGGGCAACTTGGCAAGGGGGGAACCCCTCTATAGTCGACAACCTGAGCCTTTTTTTGTCTTAATTAAAGTTTCTCACGCCTTCTATTACGGTCTTTTTTCTTTCAGTAGTTGACTTTGGCGATGTCATGAGCAAAACTCGCGTTATCTTAGAGCGACAGTGGCAAACTCTCGGTGTGAGTTTACTGGAAAACAGAAAAAAACAAAATGAAATAAACAGCTCATAAGTTATCAAAGTATTCACTCGTGTAACATTTCTTAACTTAACAGCAGTAGAAGATGTCCTAACGTCCTCAGGTTGAAACATGTGTCCTCAGTGCGCAGAAGCCGTCGGTGGTTTTATTTATTTATTAATTTTCTCACCGTGGAGTTTTTAAAATGACTAGTAATAATAATCTGTGCAGTCTGTGTAAAAACTGCTCTGGGTATATAGTGTGGGTTTTTTGCGTTGTGTGGGGGGCAACTAATGTTAGTCTGACACGCCCCCCCCCCACCACACCCCCCCCCCCCCCCAAAAAAAAAAAAAAAAAAAAAAAAGAGAAAGTGTGGGAACAGCAAACTGCGCTGTAGTTACAGGAAACTGCTTCTGGTCGTGTTCTGACACGGCAGGGCAGGGGGGTGATGCACATACTCAACAGAAAGAGGGGAAAAATAAGCCCTGCAGGGCTGTGACAGCTGAATTATTGAGGCAAGTATTTTATGTAAGTTTCTTTTTTTTTAAGTACAGAAAAACAAATACTTTGGCTGGGAGTTTGATAACTATGTTACCTGTTTGTGGTTCAGCTGGGGGCAATATGATCTCTGTATTTTAGAGCATACAACCAGCACCAGCGCTTTGATGTTTTAACAACAGATTAACCCAGCATCGTTCCATAAAGCTATCATCCGTTATTTGTGGGCTTTGGGGCTTTTTGCAGAATCACCGCTTGTTGTATTTTCCCATGCAATGACCTAATTTTGGAGTGATGTGCGTTCTTGGCTTTCTTGCGTTCATGCATACATCTGGCTGCTCCAGCGCTTGTAGCAAGAGTCGCAGAGCACGGCTGTGCATGGATTGCAATCTGCCACACTGCTTTAGAAGGTAGAACAATAGCCATGACCTCCTCACTGCCATAGCAGCGCCGTAGCATTGCTCGTATTGGAAAATGTCCTCACATGCAGGTTTTTTGTATGGAAGTACTTCCACGTGTTTACATGGAAACATCCACCAGCATCGGTTTTAGAATTCATACGTGGGTGCAAATTCATCTGCCGGTGCTGATTATTTAAGGAGACGAGCGTTGACCTGTTGTAATCGAGGAACTTCTGGGTTTACCTGACTGTGCATTTCCTAATGCTCCAAATGTTTTCAGTTAGTGAAAGGTCTTGGACTCTTCTTCTGTTAGAATAAATGCAGTAATTTGTAAAGATATGATCAGTATGGTATGGAAGCAATAATGTTGTTGTTAAATCTGTATTGAACTAGTGGTTAAAAATGAGTTCAGTGCCATGCTTTTAGACAAGGATGTCTTCAGAATAGATGGACAGACGCTCCTTGAACTGAGCTGGTACTTTCCTCCAACCTTCACATGTACTGTGATCTGGCTTTCATAACAGAACCTACCACACGGGCTTATGTTTTAAATCAAGTGTAGATTTCCCCTGAGAGAAAGTGGATCTGAGTCTGCTCTGACTGGTGTCTTATCATCCGTTATTTCCACAGCGGCTATCTACAATATCTTCACCCGCTGCCCTGCGAGGCCACCGGCTTGTTTATCTCTGGTTCATGGTTACAGCAGAACCTTGTCTATGGTCAGGGGACCGTTACTGAATGTTTTCCAAGCCTCATTTAAACCACACATCATTTACAGCGGGTCATTTTGCAGTCAAATGTCTGGCTTGTTGTTCTGCCGGGTAAAACTTCAGCGGTTGCTGTGGTCGTTTCACGCTTCCATGATGCGCCAGGCCTCATAAAACTGTTCAAAGATGGGTTGTTGGGATTATTGGAACTGTTAAGGGTTAATTATTGATGTGAAAGGTAGAAAACAGAGGGAAATGTGCTTGGATAATGGTAGAAGGATGTTGTGTACCACTGATACAGAGATTGCACTCTAAAATCACTGTTAAACACTTTTTTTTTTACTCATCTGTGCATTATTTTGGCTTTGAATTCTATCAGGATTTTTAGTCTGGCTTTTGGGAAGGTCTTTGCAGGAAACAACGCAAAATAAGTTAAGAGAGTGAAACATTTTTAAAGTGTTTGAAGTGTTCTGACTCTGCTGCTCTGTAAAGTCAAACTTGGTGGAGTAATTCAGCCAAAGTGAAGCAACTTTTGTGCACGGGTTGCACCAGCTCCCGAGGAAGTGATGTCACTCCCCAGCATCGAAATTGCCTGCGCTGAAGCCCCTTCACAGCCTTTACACCGAAAGCAGCCGCACACTTCTTAAAATCGTTTCAGAAATGAATAATTGCGGGAGGTTGGAATTAGACCTAAGGTTTGTGTGGAGAGCCGCACAGGTTTGTCTGGAGTCTGAAGGTGGATGGGGGCCGGTTTGTAACGTGGCTCCGTCGGTGGAGGAAGGTCTGACAGCTCCCTGTACCAGCAGGTACAAGGGTAGAAAAAATCCCCAGAAATTCCATAATACCCAGACATAATAAGCTCATTGTTGACAGCGATGAAGCCAGTTACATGAATGAGGTCCAGTTGTGTAGACGCCACCATATTTGTCTGGCTGCAGGAAGCACCAAAGAGATAACAGTGGATGGACTCAACATGTCCCCCTCTGACCACCCACGGCGCTACTGGGCAGAGGGTGAGCCCCCTCTCCCTTAACCTGTTCTCACAAGAACTCTGCCTCAGCTGTTTGTGCATGGAGACCTATTACATCCACACATTTGATGTAGTGTTACATTACTAGATTATAGTTAGTATTTGGCAGTTGTAATCCCCACAAGGTAGGGCTGCTGTTGTGATGTGATGTGTTGGTCATTTTTCTACTCTCTGCTTACATTTCACAAGCTGATATTGTAAGATTAAGACGTCAGGTAACTTTTCATACAAGAAAACCCAGATGGATGGGTACAAAGATATGTGCTGTGCTGTGGGTTTAACCAGGTGTTACGGTCATCTAAGTGGGATATTTCAAACCAAAATCCACCACTGCTGGTATGTCTGGTCCCTCCACTTTGATTAAGTTTCTTTGACTGCTTCCTTGTTACCAAGTCATTAACATTAACATCCCTGATGGAGCTTCTCTTATCTCTGAGATGAAGGTGGATTGTCTGGTCCAGCCCAGACTGGTATGGCCTCCTTTGGTGAACCATGTGTAGAGCAGTTGTTTCACGGAGTTGTTTCAGAAAATACTTGCTCACACTTGACCTTTAATTAATGCCAAATTCACATCTGAAAGGGATTTGAGTTTAATATGAGGTACTCCAATAATGTATAGAATAGAAACATTGCTCTGCCTGACTGTCCAATAGCATAACATTCTGCTGCTAACAAGATGTGATGTGAGGAAGGGAATTAGTTTTCATCACTATCTATTACATAAATGTTCAGTTTTGAAAGGCATTGAAAATGTGGAGCCAACACAGGAGAAAAAATCTGATTTAATAGGCAAGACCACATTGACAGCATTACTTAAAATCCATGTCATTCAACTTTTCAAATTAGCTCATATTATTCAGAGCCTGGTGCAATTTTGGTGCTACCTGAAAATGGCTCCACATCGTCTATTTTTGAAGCCTCACGATCACGCCACCCCTCTTAATCTGGACCATTTTTGACATCCCTCCAGACACTAACTTCTCCATTTCTATTAGTTGGGTTTTAGCTTCATGACCTCCAAAATGTGTAACCCTTGTACATTTGTATGTTAATAGCAGACAAACTGGAATCGACTTCAACTTCCCCAAAAGCATCAATCACTTTCAACTCAATCTTAGACTTTAAAACAAAGCTTTTTAATAGGAGGCTGAGAGAACACATTTGTACATTCTGCGCATCCGCTAAACATGCCCTTTTAACCCATCAATCTCTCTTCAAACTCCCCTCAGGCTTAAATCAGGCTCTACACAAGTGGTTTCCACTTGTTTGAGGATTTGCATCATGTGACACCGACCCAGAGGACAGGATTAAGCATGTGTACCAAAACTGTGCGACAGACAGCTGACAAACCTGATGTGAACCGCGATCTGGTTGCTGTTTTTCTCCCCCGTCTTGTTGCATGAGGAAGAGGAGGATAAGAACGATGTCTCAGAGCACGAGCACTTCTGAGCTTACTCGCCCTCACGGTTTAATGTTTACCAGGACTAGCATTGACCTCGGCATAATGACACATTTTTGGCACATAATATCCCGCGCAAGGTTAAGTCTCGGAAAGCCTACTTTTGCTGCCAGCACGTCATTTCACTGTGGGCTTAGTTATCTCGGACCTGGACATTTTGTAACGATTTCAACATGACTTTTCTACCGAACCACTCGATCATGACCAAGCTCCGCTGTCAGCCTCCCTAACATCAGCAGGTCCCGGCCTGAGCAACGCAGGGCAGGGAAGTCAGTTTACCATCAGGGCGTCATCCCTTCCACCGCCTAATCCTCATATTCAGGCCAGGCCAGAGAGATCCAGATGTTTTTAAGTAATCAGTTTTCTGAAGAAAAATTCATTCATAATGTGCACTGGACTCCATTTCGTCATTCAGGCTGCTGCTCCCCAGTTTTGAGGCTGGTCTCTGGTGCAGAGCAGGTGCCTGCTAGTGTGTAAGCTTTGTTGGGCAGCTTTAGAGCTTTAATGGCGCATCGCAATATGGTTTGCCTGCTTTGTTCCTTGAGCCTTTGTTCATTTTTTTTTTTTTTTCAATGGAGGAACTCTGATAATGGGTGACATGCAAATGACAGACGACTCAGTCCAATAAGTATTTAGTGTAAGTGTGCATGTTTAGCATGCCCAAAAGCCCAAAAAATTAGATCAAAAAGTCATTGACATCTTTTTTTTTCAAATATAATAATTCAACTATCCCAAGGGATATTAAAATAATCCATATCATAAAATACTCTCCTTGTCTTCTAAATGAGATTTGATTCATGTCATCATCAGGGCAAAGTTCTTGGATTAAACTTTAAACTAAAAGTGCTCTTATTCAATTAATTTGGACGTCCACATTTACATAATCTGAAATCTATGAGGTGAGACTAACAACAAGATCATCTTATAACTTTCTGTGCCCCCAGAGTTTAAAGATATTTGTTCTAGGCAGAAGTCTGTGTCTCTGAGAGAAAGAAAATTAACTGGTGTCACAATGAGCAACAAAGAAATACAAAACAATGTTAAATTCATAGTTCTATTTCATTCACTGTACGGGACGCCGGAAAATGATTAATAAAGTAAACTGATGGAAAAGGTTCATATTCTTTTAAGGCTATCTCTCTTTTATAGACAGAAACACCCGATTACATTGTGACAGGAAGAGCTTGCCATGGTTGGGAAGAGGTTATTACTTTATTACTTGTGAGGGCATTTCCTTTCCTTCGTTTCCACTGCATTCTTCTGTTACTCCCTTGTGTGTTTTTATTATTCCAAGAGCAGTCATTGATTTAGAACTCGCACTTCATATAATTATTAACTTCAAATCACCATATTGAACGTGTTCCGTAAAGTTTATTAAGGAACTATTAATGTTTTTTCGACATCCCTGTTCGGTTTTTAGTTCCTGTTTAATAAACAAAACTCCCTTTACAGTATGCACAGTGTAAATTGTAGTGTTGAAGTGAACATCATGTCTGTTTGTACAATGTGATATTCCCTGTAAAACTACCATCCTCATTGCCATTACAGACAGTGAAGCTTAACGGACATGGATAAGAGGTGATAGCAGTGTCATAATATGAAGTATTTATAGCATATGCCGCTTTTTATCTATAGAACATTTACAATAAGGTATTTGCGCCAGGCCCGTGAATTGCTCCCGTCTTCCCTATGGGTCACAGTCCAGATGTATCTATTGGAAGATGTAAATGTATCGCAAAGGATGACATTTATGTCACTCAGAGTGCTTTTACTCATAAAGCCAAATTGGCAAAAATTGGACTTGTTTTTACAGAGCTAGTTCTCGGTTTGTGCAGTGCGATTTTTCTCTCTCATCTCCTTTATCTCTCGTATCAAAGGCTAAATAAGTCGGTTTCTTGTTCGCACGACAGGCTAAGGATGAATCCTAAACATGTATGCTGTAACCACATATATTTTTTTGTTTTTAATATCTGGCCTTGTATTTTTTTAACCTGTGCAGCTAAATCTGTGCACCTCGTTCTAACTTTTTACGCTAAGAAGAACAAAATTATGGGTGGGAATGGTAAGATGTGCCACCCTGACTGACAAACTAGTGAACCACACGGGCTTATATTGTAACGTGTGTGAACAGATGCCTGCCACCATGCCCTCCTTTCTGGCATTTTTGGCCAAATGAACACAAACAAAGTTTCTAATGTGTTTATCAATATGAATGGAAATGTAAAAAAAACAGATGTGCATCAGAAATTTTAGAGCAATTGTACAATAATTTACCGTTTTTCAGGCGTGATGATAGAATTGCAGCATGTCGTGCAGAGGACTGGTATGTTTTTATACCGTTGGGGAAATTTTTTCTTTTCTCTATTCATGAGAAAAGAAAGATGTGCAGTATGATCATTTACTGCTGTAGCTTCAGGTATTAACACCCCCCCCCCCCGTCTCTGTGTTTTAAACTAGCTTTCAGTGATGTCCAGACCGTAGACAGCGACTGATACTTCTCGTCATGGAATCCAAAAAGTCAGGCATGCTGCACCATCTCCGCCAGAAGATGATTCCGCACCTCAGGCGGGGAAAGAGCAGCTCAAAGACGCCAGACATCCAGTTCGATCACACCCTAGACCACCGGATGAGCTCTTCTGTCCCAGACATGAGGGTCATGAAGCAGGAGTACTCTCGCGGCCCCTCCCGGGCACAGCTCCAGCAGCGCAGCCCTCTCAGCCACAGCAACCCCTCCACGCCCCTTGTCAGGCCTGCTCGACACCCAGTAGGGCGTGGGAGTGGCCCTAGTGTAGGTGGAGGATCTGTGCAGAGTGAAAACACACTGAGCGTGCCCGCAGACTGCAGAGACTGGGCTTCCTCTCAGGAGTCTTTCAGCAGTCTCTGCGCAGAGGAGAGTGGCTCCCCGCAGACACAGCCCAGACCCGTTCAAGGCATGGAGCCTGAGGAGCTGGCCCTGCCGGAGATGATGACGGTCTACAGCCCTGACGTCGGCCATGAGGAGGTTTCCCAGGATAGCTCACAGGTACGGAGTCCTTCAGCAATAAACAAATGTTTGATTATCCTGTTATAGCTCCAACATCCTTAATTTTCAGATATTCACTTCTAACTATCTCTATCCTTCCAAGTCATGGTTAACACCCTCTTACAATCGATATAAGCAACAGAAGGATAAGATTTGTGTTTTGTTTCCCGGCAGCTGTCAGGTAAAACGATATGGCACGCTCGACTTTTTCATGTCACTGGTGTGGCCGAGGTGTCAGGTGTATTTGCACAGGACTTGCAAAGTTTAACTTGGAGGAGCTGGATACAGTCGCGCCTGAATGTCCATCCAAAATCAATAGTTTACTGCAACGCTGTGCAAACTGTACCTGTGTGCTTTTTAAGACCGCCAAGCTATCAACTTTAAGGGCTGGTTCCTTTACAGCTTTGCTAAACATTCAACGTACTGACAACAGCGCGAATTTGAGCCTCAGGAGCAAATGGTGGTGTCACATGAGCACTTTGTTGCGGAGAATTAATTTTCATCATTTCAGTAAGTTAGAAAATATGACTTGGACATTATTGGCTGGTCATAGATTGACATCTTATTTTGTGGTCTTGTGCTGAATAGACATTTACCAAGTTTTTATATTTGAATAAGTCCTGTGATCGACCCCAACTCTCTGGGATAGGCTGCAGCCCCCCTGTGACCCTGCTAGGAATAAGCAGGATGGACAATGGATGGATGAACATGAATTATAAGAGGATCATCTTCCACTGCAGGTTTTGTGTATGAAGGACGGTGTTGGACTGTACTGCAATGGAGACACCATCAACTTGGTGTATATTTATCTTAAAAACTACCATAAGTAATATCAGAAAGTATGCTCTGAGACAATAACAAAAAATGTACAATCAAAGAGTGTTGACGATATTCATGTAAAATTAAAATAACCAGACAATTTAAAGATTAAAGTAAGACCCTTTTACATTTAAAAATATACTTAATTATGGAAACGACATTGATGGTGAGTGGTTAGGCTCAGTTTTTGTGACAACAGTCAAACTGAGGCAGTTCTGTCACACAGACCATGCTAGCGCCTTTGTACAGGAGAGATTCACCTTCCATCCATCAGCGTTCACCCCATCAACCCCTCAGACTTCTGTCCAGTAAATAGATGTATAGCCGTTGTTAAACGTAGCCATACCACAGGTTTCTGGCGAAACATTGCTTATTCAGCAAAACATTGCCTTTCTCATTCCCGTGCTTTGCTTCTGAAGTGTAACTGTGAGGCAGATAGACTCATTAAAATTCAGATTTTGAGACAGGAACGGGAATAATATTTAATAGACATATCTGGGACATGAGATTTAATTTTTCACAAAGTATTGAATTTCAGATAACACCTGTTTTTTTACATCAAACTGTGTGGGTTCATTTGAGATAAAACAGGGGATGTATTTTAAAGCTTTCTACAGATTCCATTCAAAACCAATAAAACTCGGCAAATGAATGTCACTGCTTAAACTGGTAAAACCTGACTTGCAGTGTCTCACCATACAATGAAATGAGACAAAAGAAAAGAGAATTCTTCTGCTTAGTCTCTGCCTTCTTTACATTCCAGACAACCATTGTGTTTTATAGCCAACTGCCATTTGCTTCCATTTTCTCAGGTCAACGCTTCATGCCCACATTTTACATTCGCCTCGTAAAGTATTTACGTTTTGTTAAAGTATCTTCCCCGCGACCCCATTGGGAGTAAGTGGTAAAGAAAATAAATAGAAAGACAAATGTAAAAAATATCTTCACAGTTATTTGATTTATTGCACTTCTTTCCTCTGGCATTTGTCGGAACCACTGAGGATCTTTTGTTTTTGGCGATCTTAGCTTTTCGTGGGACACCATCATCAGGTCTCATTTTTTTTCCATCAGTGCTTAAATTTAAACACCTGATGATCTATGCGTTCTCACGTGTTTCACTCTGACTTAATAAGGCTTTTGCATTATAGATATGATAGATATGAAACACAGGAAAAAAAATATTTTTTAGGAAAATTACAGAATTAGATGGAGGCCTGAATTGCAGTGCATGTAAACGAAACAAAAAAAAACAGCCAAAAAGTACATTCTTCTTTTTTTCCCCAGTTGAAAGCTCTGGGGCTAAGTCTTTTGGGTCCCCAGGACACAGGAATGTTTAATAAAGGGTGAGAGGATTCTTTGCTTGTGTTAGAAAATGCCAAACTGGGATCAGTTAGTGCCCCACAGCAGACAGAACCTTTCATTTTCAGGTGCTTTATGTGCCTTTCCAAACCTCTTTGTGGTATCACATCACCAGCTTTTGAGGAGTGTTTGTCTTTATGCCTGAACTATAATGATAATGATTTCAGCCGTCTCAGTGTAAAGGACCAGAACAACCAACACGTAAGCGATCCTCCCCTGTTCTTTTTGTTTGACCGACAGGCATTTTAAACAACGTGAAAACTCTGTCTCAGAAAGATTCCGCAGGAAACTGGATTCCTCTTTCTTTGTGTCCAAAGTCCCATTTCTGAGGCTGGAAGCGGCAGCTTTTCTAGCTGCTGTGATATTGTGATGCATTGTGCTCCAGCAGAAATACACTCGTGTCAAAGTTTAATTCCGGATTATTGGGTGAGGTTCAGGGCAAGATGAGACCGCGGGCTGCATTTCTCACATCAGTATCGTAACCAATCAGAGCTCTGTCAGAGCACATAGGAGCTCATTCACTAAGCGATGTGCACTTAGAGAAGTATTCGGCCCTTTCAGGCACTCTGCTGAGCACCTTTAGTAGTCAGAGGAGCTGGAATACTAACAGACTGAAGCTAGGAGTCCAGACAAGTGAAAAACTGATGCTGTCGTTTGGTTGGAGCTCACTATCAGCCATCAATATGAGGAAACATAGATCCCGATGCTTAAATTCTCTGACAGCTTGTTCTGTGTTTACAGATAGGAAGAATGAGTTCTGATAATGGGAAACGTGTGTGTCTCTAAGTCCCTTAGGTTCCCCTTACTGTTTTGAGGTCAGGATGTACAATTCAAAGAAATGTTAACACTTAATGTAAACTTAAAAAGAATTGGTTTGTGTTTCCTAGTATGAGATGGGCAGCGAGACTGTGAGCGTGTCAGAGAACATCCAAGACTCCCCCAGGTCCTTCCTACTCACCATCAACCTGAAGGAAGGACGCAACCTGGTCATCCGGGACCGGTGTGGTAAGAGAATCATTCTGGCTCCGCTACAGCTTCAGCACGCCACGGCGGGCTGCACTTCCTCTGTATTTGCTGTACTCGCTTAGCTGTCTGTGTTATAGCAATGTTTCCTACATGACAGTAGAAAAAAGGGAAGAACACATTACTGTCACGAATTATAAAAACCTACACGGCAGTTCCATATTTGTGCGCTACTGGGAAGCAATGAAGTGTTGGGAACCTATTCTTACAAGCATTTTTTTGCATTATCATTAGGTTTTTGTCACAACCACATACATCATCATGCCAGACCTCTGAGTTTTTGCAACTCTTGTTCTTGATTCCATGAGTCTGCATCTCATGTTTCAACACGCATTGGTGCAGGTTTCCTAAGTCTGCCAAACTTGCCCAGAGAAAATAAGCCAAATGTACAGACCCAGTAAAAAAAAAAAAAAAAAGCAGTTTTCTAAGTCATCGCATGTGATCGACCAGCACCGGCCTCGGTTTGTTTATTCAGCCTCACAGATGAAGGCCAGGAATGTCTGTTTGAACAGACATTATGGTGCTGCGCCAGGAACAAATAGAGCTCCTGTAACACCCAGAGCAGGATTCCACACAGCGTATTAGAACCTGTCCGAGACACACCCGAGCATTCAGCACAGCGCAACCTTTCACTCCCAGCGTGTATTTAGATCACATTTGTCTGTCTTTTGTGGGTTTGTGTTTACACATGCAGACTGTGGGCATAGATCATACAGAAAATGAAGATTAGGAAGAAAGGGAGATTAGTGTAAATGAGGATTTGATGTCACTGCGTCATTGTTAAGGGCAGCATTGTCTAAAGGCAACATGCGAACAGCCTTTTATTTATTTTTATCTCTGAGATTGATCATATTGTCTTCACAGCTCACAGAGCTTGGAGTGACAGGTGTTGCTGCTGGTTGAGAACATGACTTGTGATAGGATGCAGGAGAAGACTTGGTCATATGCACATTTGCCTGATAGTTTGTAAGGAATTTTCATTAATTTATACTAGTTTAATTTTAAATTTCACAGAAGGGTGTGGGGAGAGAACACACCGTGTACCACAAAGTTGAGTAAATGAAGTAGCCAGGAGATTTCTTAACTAGTTTTGACATGCCATGAGTTCACTTTTCAAGGGAAGTTCTCTCTGGACCTCACTGGAGAGAATCCGCCACAGACTCTCATGAAGGCTTAATCCAGAACAAAGACATATTCTCAAATTAATTCTGTCTTCTATTACAAGAAATCCAAGAGTCTGAAATTATTAACCTTAGCGGAAACATAAAATCACCCTTTAGAATGAGCAGTTCAATTGCAAATTCAATTTTTAGACTGCAGCACTCACTTGGTTGGTTGAAAGAATATTTGAGGATACACATGCTTTACTTCAAAGAGAGAATGATTTATCAGCTCGGCAACGGAAGCCTGATCAAGAAATGTGAAAAAAAAAACAAGTTCAATTCTTGTTTTGTCTTTGACTACACATGAAACCTTTCAAAAGAAATTCAAAACTGACGCACAAGGAGACAGGAGAAGATAGAATTTTTTTTCACTCTGAAATCAGGAAGTTGCACTCAGCTGGCGTCACATCCTACACACAGACACACACACATACACACACATGATGGACACAGCACAGGAAAGTAGATTGTTTCCCGAGACACTCAGAAAGAAAGGTAGAAATGGGGTTTACGAAATGGACTGGAGGGTCCACTTCAGTTGTTTCAGCACAGTGATCTACAAAGATGGGGTTTGGCATGAATAAAAAAAAAAAATCCTTCTTTTTTCCGTGACTTGGTAATGTTTTTCTCTGTCCCGTTTCTGCTCAGGTACCAGTGACCCTTATGTGAAAGTCAAGCTGGACGGGAAAACAATTTACAAAAGTAAAGTGGTTTACAAAAACCTCAACCCCACGTGGAACGAGTCATTCTCTTTGCCCGTGAAGGACCTGAATCAGAAAATTTATATCAAGGTAAAAAATATGAGGTTTTTCAGATGGAGTTTCAAAATGTTTCTGCAGAGCGCGGGGACGGGGTTTTTCCCCAAATGTGGTGCAGCCCTGCAGAGATTCTGGTTCTGCTATTTTTGTTGCAAAAGTTTTTTTTTTTTATCATTAATCCAAACAATGTATTGATAGGAGTAGAATTTGAACAGAATCCCAGTGATGGTGGTGGACATGATTCCACAGCTACTGTAATCTAGTAGCGTTTTTGGCTGTAGCTGCCCCAGTAGAGTTCAGTGTGGTGACAGTCTACTGTCGTCTGACCAACACAGGTATATGACCGGGACCTCACGACTGACGACTTCATGGGCTCTGCCTGTGTCCTGCTGAGTAATCTGGTGACTTCCAAGTAAGTCTGGTGGTAAACTGGGAGTGTACGATGTTTTTGAGGCACATGACCTGGGGCCCGTTGGTGTGGATCTCATATCAGAACTCAGATTAGAATTTTTGAATATAACCATGAATGTAAACATACAGTAATTCCGTTATTTGTTTAGTTTTTTTAACTTTTGACTGTGGCAAAATAAAAGTAAAATGTGCCCTCTAGTGGACATTCATTGGAGATGCTGGATAATATAATGTTAGAATCTATTATGATAATAATAATTACAAAAATAATAATCGTTATATCATATATATTTAGTGATTTTTTTCTTTGTAACCTACACAAACCTCATAAGCCACATCCTCTGTTGCAGAGGAGGTAGAGAAACCACATGTTGTTTCTGCACTCATTTACTGAATCCTTTGGCACACGGCTGCCTGTCCAGGGTATGGATGTGCTTAACTCAAGTAAGGCTGGAATTCACCTTGTCTCAGGGTCAACGAGCTGTCGCTGGCACTGGACGACCCGAACAGCCTGGAGGAGGACATGGGTGTCGTGCTGGTTGACATGCGTCTCTCACTGAGAAATGGAGACAGCAAGAAAGGCAATGTATGACAAGCCTCCAGGTGTATTAGCTGCTTGTGTCTGTTCTGCACTGCATCCACAACTGTTTATGTTTGTGGCGCTTCTGTCCATGGCATACTAACCACAGTGTCATTTTGTTTTGGACCTAAAAATGCATGCTCCTGGCAGCAGAAGTGGCCGCAGTTACGAAAACGAAGTATTAGGGTAAGGCATGGACGGTGGAGGGATCACGGTGGAGGGACTTTGAGTAGCCTTGACTCTGTTCACTTTATACAGATATCTGTCAAATAGAACGGGCATCTATGGTAATGAAAATAAAAATGTCATTTAGCCTTCCAATGATGATATATTCTCCCACCATGAGCAGATTTTGTTTCAAAAAGGAGCTGAGTGAGTTCCTGTTTTGATTTTCTCTCATTTGGCAGCTACCTGTACTTACTAGCTCTTGTCTTTTGTCACAAGAGGGCAGCAAATCACCACATTTTAGACTACAGACTTGTCCTTGTAAAGATGAGCTAAAACAAGATGTTTAAGTGTCATCGGATCATCAACTCTGAAACCCAGACTAATCGGTTTGATCTCCACCAGACGGTTACAGCTGTCACTACAAGTGTCTTTTGCCATTTTCATGACACCATACCATTAGCTCCTGGTGTTTCTGCCGATTTGGCTCAGTTGTTTGTTAGAGGGAACTGGCAGTTTTTATCCCAAACATCAGTAGTTTCTTCACCATGTTTTATGTCATGTGTGTTACGTGTTCTTTTTTTCTCTTGGTTTCCCCGTTGTCATGTCTCCTGACCCCTCTGATGCTCTCCGAGTAAGATATTGGTTCAGAGATGGGGACATGTCTGCGATTCCTGTGAATCAAATCACTTACTATAATAGCTGCTGGTGTTGCTCTCCTTCTTTCTTTGTCTCTGTCTTTCTTTCAGACAAGATCTTAAAATCTTTTTTTTTAACACATTTTTCACAAACTCTTTAGTGTGAATCTTTGCACAGTTAGCTCCACACCATTCACTGAAACCATAAAGCAGTCATTTTATTTAAGAGAAGGTTTTTGTTTTAAATGCTTTACAGCAATGCCTGTTGAACATAAAACCAACCTGTGAAAAGTGGAAATCAGAGTATGGAACGATAGATAATGACAGACACGCTAATGGTTAAATCTGAGATGGCATTAGTCTTTGAAAGCCTGACTGCGTGCCTGCCTAGCATGCTGTATTTTGAGCACAAATCTATCCAAACAATGCAGAACAATAAGGATCACATCTTTGCTCGTTAGTCAGGAAAAACTGTGGACTGTTTATGCGTGCCTGTTGACTGAGCAATGGCCTTGCTTAATGTCTGAAGCCTGACTGATGTCTGCAAGCTGAATATGGATCAAATGAATCGCAGTGGAGCACATTCTACATGTAAGATAATGTTAATATATTAGATCACTTTTTTAATTCAAAATGGAATGGAAACTTTTTTTTATCACAGAAATACTTGCCTAATATGAGGGAGAAATGAGGGATTAGAGTCATTATCTTTTCATTAGAACAAGAGGTGTCTTCCAGTGGTTCTTATGTGAGTCTTCAGAGCCACGCTGCTAATCTATTAGCTTAAGTGCAGCTATTAGTCCATTTAACTTCATGTTTCTACTTTTTTTTCTTGCGTCGCTGACTAAACCTGATCTGTGTCTGGTTCCTGAGAAGAGACATGCTGTTTACTTTGATTCAGTCGCATCCCTTCCATCCTTCATTTTTCACTCTCCCTCTCTCATATCATTGGTTTCTGTTTTGTTGGCTCGCAGTCAGGAGGCACACCTCAGAGTGCTCGTTTGTCAGACACACTAAAGAAGAGTCAGCTGTGGACGTCCGTTCTGTCAGTGACGCTGGTCGAAGGTCAGGGGCTGCCGGTGGACACGCAGACGGGCCAGCTCTTCGTTCGCTTCAGACTCGGGGAGCAGCAATATAAAAGCAAGGTACGCAGTGGAGGACTGATGGCCTTCTTCTCCCCAGCTCTTCATTATATCTATATTCATTTTTATCATAACGCCTATGTTTTAAGATGATGAGGCATCAACTAGACTTAAAAAAAACAACATTGTTTTGTCACAGCAGGGTTTTGTTACGAGGCAGTAACCCTTTACTGTTTTTGTATGTTCCCTAGTAGATAAATTAAACTTACAAAAGTATAGAAAATTAAAGGAAGAATGTTTTTTAAATAAATGATACGAAATGAAAAAAAATTGTATGTTGATTATAAAGCTGTTGCATGACTGAAATAAGACCCAGGTGTATATAAAATGCTGTCAACTCTGAGCAAATAGTGGAAATGTTTACATACAATGTGAATGTGGCTTCCGTAGTGGATCATTCGGCATGTGTTATGCTGCAATTGTTCTTTTTGCACTTTTCCCCACAAAAATCAGCCGTTATGAGATCATGGATGAGATCACTAACTGTGAGGATAAAATCATGTGAAGTTAACAGCTGCTTTTATCTACAGAACATAGATGAATAAATAATAAAGTTACATCTCCAGCTAGAGTGAGCTCAGTAAAAGGACACCAAATAATCATCCTACACCCTCAGCAGTTTCTCAGGTGGAAGTCTCAGGAACAAACGGGTATTTCCTGGTTACAGGCAAAACATTAACACTTTGCTGAGGACCGGAAAATACGCTTTAGGAAGTGGAACTAATCAGAACTCAGATATATATCTGACAGATCAGTAAAGCACAATGTTTGCTGTTTGGGGTTAAATTTAATGTTCTCCTAAATGCTGACGTCTTTATCTTTTATGCTGTAACATCAGGATGCTAACATTCTGCCCCAAATACAAATTAAATCTGTGTCTCCATGCATCCCAAGCCAGAAAGAGCTGCCCTGCAGTTGATGATGATGATGCTCAGTTTGGCCTCCAGTCAATAAGTCAATAAGAGTTCAGTAATCTCCTCTACTGTGCCAAGGTTATGGAATGAATGCCTTTATAATCTCTGATAGAGAATTTATAAATTCATCCTTTATGTAAGATTAGATAAAGGGGCATTCCTAGAAAAGCACAGTTGACATCAAGAGGAGAGCCAGCATGTATTTGACATAATAATTGAACCTCTGGGTGCCTGTCATTGATCCTAGTGTAACATCACCTTTAATGGCATGTTTGATCTGTCTCTGGTTCTGTCCCAGTTCATCAACGTACGATTTTATTGTGCCACTACAGAGGCCTGCAGGAACTGGCTGGAACTTAGACTTTATTTAAAAAAAGATCAACTGTGCTAAATTTACATTGAGATTTTCTATCTTTTGTCTGTTTCACATTCTGTCTTGTTCAGAGTCACTGTAAAGTGCACAACCCTCAGTGGAGAGAGCGCTTCACCCTCAAGCAGTTTCTGGACAGTCCTCAAAACCTGGAGGTGGAACTCTGGTCCAAAGAAGGGCGAAGGACCGAGGAATGCTGGGCGGCGTGAGTCTCCCGGCTCTCTGAGGCTGTTTATTGTTTGTCTGACTCTTAAAGAGACTAAATGCGTTAAACCCCTTTAAGATTTCAGATATGAATTCAGTTTTACGTTAAAAATATAAGATTTATTGAAGTGTGCCTAAAATTTGATTGTCCATTTTAATTCTAACCCAAGTTTTTCTGAGCAGTTGGGAGGAAACTTTTGTAATACGCATGATGATGTTCATTGGCGTCAGAGAGTGTCTTTGTTTTACGTTTTTGATTTGTTTTGGCGGGCACATTTGATTTGAATGTTTGGTTTCTTTTTGTTTAGTCTAGATAAACGAACCAACTTAGGTTAGAAAAATGGATGGAAATAAAGCATTCATTTTAGTGATTTAGTGATTTTGATCATACTCAAAAATCGAATCTGTCATGATTGTGTCCATGTTGGATATTCGTTAAATATGCTTATGTGTGTGTGCAGGTGGGAAATTGACCTGCTCAAGGTTCCTCTTGACCAGAGGCAGGTGTGCACACACAAACTGGCGCAGGGCACAGGACACATTGTCTTCCTGCTGAAACTGAGCCCGTGCAGCGGGGTTACCATCTCCGACCTCTGCGCCGCGCCTCTCGATGAGCCTGAGGGGCGACAGAACCAGCTGAACAACTATGTCAGTATCTTGACTTTTGTGTGTATCACAGCACTTCACCACCTTCTAATATCGATGCTGTCAGAACTATCTTATAAAGTATTGGGTGTCATGGATTGTGCCAGTAGAAAGGATGCACATGGTCAGCAGCGACACTCAAACAGGCTGTGGCATCCAAATCGCTATTGGTTAGTAATAAAGGTGAAAAAGTGTGCCAGAAAAACACTGCCCACACCATTTCTCGATCGTCAGCAGCAGCCTGGTCTGTCGATGCAAGGCAGGTTGGCTCCACGGATTCGTGCCTCCGATGCCAGACACAGAGCCTGCCATCTGCAGCCTCAACGGAAGCCGAGGTTTATCAGAGCAGGCCACACATTTCCAGTCTTCCACAAAACTCTAGAGACTGCTGTACATGAAAATCCCAGGAGATCAGCATTTTCAGAACTACTTGAAACCGTCCCGGCTGCCTCCAACAATCATGCCACACTCACAGTGAGACGCAGTTCAATGAGAACATTAGCTGAACTTCCTGACCTTAATCTGCTGGCTTTTAGCCGCTGCTCTGCGACCACATACAAGGATCTGCTACCATGGCTGACTGGATAAGGTCAGATGGAAGCAGTCCAGGTGTTCCTTATGGTCTGTGCCTATTTTTTTAACAGAAAAAGAGGGCCTGGACTCTGAAGTATCCCACTTTCTTCTCTGGCTTCTTACAGTTTTGTATCGTGTAGTTGTCCTCTGTTCTGTGTTGAGGGGCCAAGAGATGGCAGCATCAGCACAAGAGTCTGAGTGTTCTTTCTGCTTCATCTGTTTTGAGATGAAAACAGGGTTTCATGAATTGGGTGTCATCCCCAGTTTCCCTTTGAGGATAAACACACAGAAGAGAAGCCAGGGCTCACGTGCACCCAGCGCATAAGCCCCACTTGATGAGCAGAACGAAGCACGAGAAAATGCTGCTTTTGGACAAACCACCCCATTACAACCCACCTTAAATGTTGTTATGAAAAGCTTTCGGCTTAAGCACCATGGCAGTTTGTACATGCTAAATTTGGGAGGATGTGCCCAGAGGGGTCTGATTTTCACATGCAGTGACATGCAATCTTGCTGGTGATGTTTAATGTGTCACAGTGAGTATTTATATGGATTTATCGACAGCTGTGTGTTGTGCAGTTACAATTATAGCCTGTTCTTTATTTGAGGTTGTGTGGAAAATAGACTTGTAGGGACCTATTATTATCTTTATGTTCTTACATGTGATAAAACATCCAGATACTAGTTTTTTTTTGTCGTTTTGTTTTATAAAAACAGAATATTAATGTGCTTCCGGACCTTATATCATCTGCTTATTTTCTCCTCAGAGTTTGCAACGGTCCCTGAAGAACCTAAGTGATATCGGTTTCCTCCAAGTCAAAGTGCTCAAGGCTGTGGATCTGCTGGCTGCAGATTTAAATGGTACTTTAAACACTGGAACGTGTTTGGAAATTGAAATGAAGACTGGCGCTCACTGCTCACCGCGTTGTGTGCTGTGCTTGGCAGGGAAGAGTGACCCTTTCTGCGTGTTACAGCTGGGGAATGACAGACTGCAGACTCACACCGTCTACAAAAGCCTCAACCCAGAGTGGAATCAAGTCTTCACATTGTTAGTTTGAGCAACCACGTAATTTAGCTTTTATCACACCAAACTAGTATAAGCAGCATGTATTGTCCAGTGCCGGCTCATCTCTCTCTGACCTCCCCGTCTTTCTCTGCAGCCCCATCAGAGACATTCACGATGCTCTGGTTGTGACTCTTTTTGATGACGATGGAGACAAGGCGCCAGACTTTCTAGGAAAAGTCGCCATTCCCCTTCTCTCGGTAGGCTGTTGCAGACAATAGTCTAATCTATTTACACTAAATTAAAGTGAAGAGGGCAATAACACATCAGTGGGTTGAAGACTTGCTAAGATGTAATCTAGCGTGACTGATAGTCAGGTTCATGGCCGGGTTCAGCACCTGATGCCCTTTCTGTCCTGCAGATCCGCAGGGGACAACAGATCGCCTTTCCTCTGAAGAAGGAGGACTTAGGTGGGCTGTCGAAGGGGAGCATCACTCTGGAACTGGATCTTATTTTTAACCCTGTAAGTAAAAGAAAAGTTGAGCAAGCTGTGAAGACACGGGGACCTTCTTTCTGAATCTCACACTTAATATTGTATAAAAAAACTGTATTTGTGCCAGGTCAGAGCAAGCATAAGAACCTTCCAGCCGGTGGAGAGGGGCTTTGTGGAGGATAATCCCAAATTCTCCAAAAAGGTACGACAAAATAAAGTTCTTAATAAAGCTTAAAAATCAAATATTTTGGGCTTTTTATTTGAGGGGATTCTATAACCAAGGAGAATCTAATGAAAGATTCTTTTTCAACTAAAATGATCAATTCATTATTCAAAAACAGTCATTTGGAGTAGGAAGTGTTCACCCTAAATAGCTAATCATTTTAAGACTAAAACAGACATGTCATGTTCTAAAAAAAAAGCATGTGAATTTGAATTTTACATTATCGTGTTTATGTATTATGTGTATATGATTTTTGTTTATCGTGATATATTATTTGAATTGTTGAATCCAGGAAATGATTTGCAGAGTAGTCAACCCTGAAAAGGATCTGTTTGAATGATTCAAGCTTCACACCGTTTGATACAAACAGTTTTTTTTCAAATAAGCTCGTAACACTGCAGACACTTGCCTGATTTAGCTGAACTGAGCTTTAATTGAGTCCAACTGTGAGTGAATTCTTGCTCACCATTCTGCCACATTAGTTTGATATACAGTGTGCAAGACAGGGTGCGAGACAGGGTGCCTGACTGTCTGTGCTTCTCACAAAGACTCATTGTTGTCAGACAATACGTTGCTCGCGAACGCCAAATTTGGCTCGCACACGGAGGACTCTGCTTGTAACGTGCATGTTTTTCGGTCCGTTTTAATGCTGCAGGTCTTATTCGACAAAATCAGTTCAGACGACTGACATTTCCTTGCCTTCCTGACCACAAAGACGCATGCCAAAACACACGTTCGCTGTTTCGCCCCACCGACTAAATGCTCCTTGCTCAGTGTGAGTGGGGACGTCTTACAAAGTCCACACTCTTTGAAAACATGGTGGGCTGTAACCACGCTTTGAATGCATCCTGCCCCCCGTATTTATCTGCTCTCTTTGTTTATTATCTCCTACTTTCAGGCTCTGGCCCGGAACGTGCTGCGCGTTCAGACGCTTTACAGGGCTATCAGGTCGACTCTGCAGTACATCAAAAGCTGCTTCCAGTGGGAGAGCGTTCAGAGGAGCCTGCTAGCCTTCCTGGTGAAGTGTTTTTACTGCTTATCAACACACTATCTGCATCTCCCTCTTGTTTTTTTCCTTCAAGGCTGCGGAACACAACTGCAGTCTGGCCAACCCCTACTTGAACTCTCCCAGAGAGAATCTTAATCATTCCAGTGTTGGACTCAGCAGAAACGCAGGCATTCGCCCCGGCTCTTTGTTGGAGTGGACGCTTTTCAGTGTTGCTTGTCTCTTGGATGTGGAGTTAAGCCTCAGCTGGAGAGAGTAGAGTCCCAGTGGAGACCAGTTAGTCTATTTTTGTTCCACTTCCCTGACAACTCATTAACCCTCCATCCAGTCTGTTCTGGTTTGATTTGGACCCCATTATGTAGACAGAGGTTCAATTAACTGACGTCACTGATAAGGCCGAATCTCCTCCCTCCCATTGTTGACTACGGACAGCCTCTTAACCTTCCCTAAACAGCAAAGCGAAGTGCGCGCCGATCTTCTCGTCCTCACCCCTTTCACAGATCGGCCTCGATAAAAACGGCACACAGCAAGTCGCTCATTAACTATTCAAGCAATCAAGGTCACGGAAAGTTCTTTTTGTTTTTACGGCTCCAGCCCTGTAGGTGGCAGTGAACATTAAGTTCTCCGGTGGAGGATTTTCCTGGAAGATCTGATAGGATGCTGAATTCCAGCCAGGAGCACAGTTTGTTCAGCTTGCTGTGTAAAATGGGAATATCAGTCGAGCTGTTTTGAAGAGAAGCCACATCCTCCGAGTGTGCTTTGAGTGACGCATTTGGGTTCACAAGGATGCTTTAACAGATATTAACTACATCCAGCTAGATAGAATAAAAAAATAAGTGTTTATTTTTTATCTGTAGTAAAATGTGATCATTTTTAAAAAACCCAGTAAAAGCATAAGAGTATTTCTCCATCCTCCACATGTACTGTACATGTGCTGCTTATTACTGGATGTAATACTTTTTTTCTTTTTACTTGACAGCTCAGTACGCTCTCTGAAATAGAATTCATACAGGCTGAGAACACACACACACGCGCATCCTCCCACCGCATGCCGGTGTTTGAAAGACAGTACCATCTGTACTCATGTTTTCACACTAATTCCCGATGCCTTTTCAAGCCTCAGTGAGAGGAAATAAATGGCTTCTTAATACCACCACATAAGCATAATGAATCAAAGCTTCACTTTGCTTGACAGGGTACAGTGACGAGCCGCCTGCACCATCTGCCGGCTGTCAGACAGACAGAGCTGATACAGCGTACCTCCGTTGGCGCCGGTTATATCTGCGAGAAGCCTCAGGCCTGCCAGCGTCAGCTTGTCGTTACCACTGAGCTCAGATCAGTCACATGCCACTGCCCCGAATTTTAGACGTGGAAACAAATAATTTTATATGTCATTTCTTCCGGTAATCTGCTGTAAATCGGAGCGAAAATAGACCCCCGAGTTCCCCACTTTCCCTCTCTCTCATCCCGCGCCCCGCCCAAACACACAAGCAGGAGGTGGGTTCACTCAGACTTTCCATGTAAAATCAGTTTTCTCAGCGTGAGAACACATATGATCTGTTTTTGCGTTTCCACCTTTCCGATCTCAGTAACCGATGCTTGACGGGGATGATCCTGATCCTGGGACAATTTAGCACGTGTACCTCAGCGCCTCAGTCTGCTACTTGAATTCAGAAATTATTAAAAAATAACCACACACAAAAACAAAAAGCCTCGGCCCAATACAAAGTGCCTACATGCAGCAGTCTGTCCTCATCGCCCCGTCATTTCCCCTCGGGACATGTAATCTGTCCAACAGCAGAGGCTGCTGGTTGTCATGTGTTAAATTAATGTATAATAGTTTAAATTTTTCCCAGCTCATTAAATTTTGATCTAGAAAAAAAACAACTCACATTTCACGCTTAAAAACTAACCCTCCCCCACACACATACACACACAAAAAACAAGTGGAAATCCTGCTTCTTCTGGTCTAATCATTGTTCCCCCCAGTTCAGTAGCTCCTCCAGCATTTTTTCCCCCTCTCTCTAAGTTTTTCTGTGATCTGGATTGTATTCCCAGAGCCCCTTTTTTGCGGTCGAAGGCTGTGTAATGCCTCTCAAGCTGCAATTATCACAATCTTTATGGGCTGAGTATACATTTCCACCAAAGCGTGACTTTGTCCCCCCCCCCCTTGCTTTTTCTCAGTCATTACAGTCCTCACTAATAAAACATAACCCTTCCAGCGAGGAACTGGTTTCATCCCCTCTCCCAGGCTCCGGTTTGGCTTGTGATAACACAGACAAGAGTGTGCTTGGCCTTTGCACATTAAAGCTGATGGTGGTGGCTGCAGAGGGGAGAGCTCCGATCTAATATCTTTTATGTCCCTCTGTGCCTCAGAAGAGTGATGTCTTAACCAGATGTTAACTCTTTTTTTCTCTTTTTTTAGATTATGTAAAAAAATTAAAAAGTCTCTTGGCCCTCTTTCGCTTTGGCCTGCGCTGTCTGCCTTAGAAGAGAATCTTTGTGTGTGTCCATCTGTACCTACCCACCTGTTATATGTTCAGTGAAAAGACTTTTTGTTTTCACCTGAGCCAAACTTTAATGGCGTTTGCAGCATGTCAATAATATCCGCAGACCTCCCCAATAGGCACACTGAATTTTACTGGATTTAATGAGTTGCCATTCGATTTACGCTGCTCGTGTCAACAGAGATGCTGAGGGTGAAGTGGAGACGGGTTTAGTCCGGCTGCGCAGACTGACTGCACACCTCAGCACATGCTGATCAAAGCTTTGATAACGACACATTCGTCGTCATCTTTTATCTCCATGTCACTTTAATTAGCAAGATGCCAGCATTTTGACTCTTAGCTGACCTCTCGGCCCTCTGCCTGCAGATTTTTGTCGTGACCGTGTGGTACTGGGAGTTTTACATGCTGCCCTTCATCCTGGTCCTGCTCATTTCTCGGAACTACATCCAGATGCGAAATGGACGCGTCAGTCAGGACCTGGTGAGTCCAGAGCACCCTACATCAGCCACAGCCCACAGGCTCCTGTTCACACTCCTTTTTTTTTTTTCTTCATCTTTATTTTGTAGGAAAGCAGTAAATAAAAACCCACATGATTAGCTGGTATGTTCCCATAGCAACAAGTTGAGCATATCCTGATGATAATGAAATAATACACTAGTACAGAAGGCTCACTGAATAGACTAATGTAACAGAGCATTGTAGTCTGAACCAATTTACAGCGTTTGTCCTTTACCGACTCAGCTTTCCTTCTCTTTTCCATACCCTTTTTTAGTTTTTATCCAGGCCCTGCTTCACGGTAATTGGTCTGTTGTTCGCTTCCTGTTTTGATGGACCAAATTACCACAAAAAAAAAAAGCTTTAGCACTCCGTTCTGAAAAGGTCACGATGCACGGTGCTTTTTCTCCCCACTGTGACCACTCTTTCACAGAGCGAAAATATATTATCCACCTCCATTTCAGTGCTCGTTTAGCACAAACTAAAAGAAATTACACTAACCAAAGGATTATTCAGAAGACAATTTAACGTCTCTGAAACTGGTTCGAAAATCAGTCTGAAACAGTTGTTTTCTTTAACCAGTTGAGATGTTGATCACTTTTCAATAAATTAATTGTTTATGAAATCTGGGAAATATCTTCAGAAACGTGTAGCCTCTACCTTTTCCAAATAGATTACCCCAAATGTCATAAACTGTCACTGAGACCGAGGCTGTATTTACAGCAAAGGTAACCTTTTTTATCAGGGTTTTAAACATGTGTACACCCAGTTCAACAGAGATAGAAAAATGATAGAAATACATAGAAAATAACGTAAAGAGAACATAACTAAAATCACTCTAATAAAATAAAACAAAAAAATGCAACTAGAGATGGTTGATTATCAACCAATGATTTATATTGCAAGTCATCAGTGATCTAGTGGTTATTGTACAAGCCATTTGAAAGTTTCATTTTTTTTCATTTTTTAAGGCAAGCTATGAAAAAAAGTGTATTGTAAAAGTAAGAAGTGCTTTCAAATGTTTATTTTTAAAAAAGGTTCTGATTTTAAGACCAAAACAAAGGGCTTTGTTGCTGCTGATTTTATCTGCGGGATTATCACTGCTCTAAGATTTTCATGCACGCAGGTGTTTTAAAAAAAATAAAAAGCCACAGCGGCCAGCTGTCCAGCACCTCTGACTGTTTTAGGAGTCTCCGGATTCTCACCACAGTCTCCACAACTGCTTTCCTTTCAGGACAGCATGGATTTGGCAGATGAGGACGAGGATGATGAGAAGGTGTGTACATTTCTTTTTTTTTTTCCTTTCTTAGGTGCTCTCAGCTGACTTTTTGTCAGCTGCCGAAAAGAAGTGAGCTATCTTTTTTTCCCATGTTGACAGGAGCGTTTCTCTGTGATCTGTGGCCGCGTGTTGCTTAGCTCTTTTTTATTCAGCTCTAAATCTTCTGATTCATTTTTATTCCTGCCAACAACCCCCCCACCCCCGTCCACACGCACAAACACATCCACCTTAACTTGAGCCCACTATAAAGGCGTTGAAGCTCAATGAAGACTTCACCAACCTGTTTCCGCATGTCACAACACATTAATATGTAAATGCAGGGGTGGAGTAAAGGGTTCTGCTGCATTTGGGGAAAGTCCCTGAGCTTAACACAATGTAGCACCATCAATACGGAACTAATGACAGCTCTTAGACATACTTCTTCAGAGCTCCTTTTTAAGTTTGCCACGACTGCGTTGAAATGCTTTTAAGCGTTTGAAATGCTTCCTCCAAATGACAGCAGTTTACTGTAGGCGTTTTGGATGGCCTGCACAGGTCTGAGCTGGAGTGCTCTCTCCTCTTGGTTCCAGTGGGAACTTGACCCTGAAATGGCTGAGAAGCTTTAGTGCGGTGATTAATAATGCTGTTAGGAGAAGCCAGGCTTGCCTTACATGTGGTTTATGAGTCACTGCGTGTCTGGAATATCCGTCCCGCCTCGCCTCCGTCCTCGCAGAGCCCAGCTCCTCTGCTCAGGCCCATAACCCTCCGTCAGGCTGCTTATCCCCCCGGGGATCTTCCAAGTCTCTCACTGTTCTGTTTACTTTAAAGTTCGTCCTCTCTCAGGGGGCCCCGGCTGGCCTCTGAACAATGGCCCGTCTCTTTTATAATGTGATGTCCAGCCCCATTCTGAAGAGCCCTCACCTTTAAACTCTCCCCAACAGATCAAATCTGGTGGTCCTGGGAACGTCGCAGGCATCAGTCTAACACACAGAGCTGATGCGACTCGGCTGGTTTTTAAGCAGTTACTCTCATTTTTCTACATTTAGCTAAATGTGCTGATGTCACTCAATATAATTAATGAATCAAGGAAAATTTGATTTGGTTTTAAGCCTTTTATTATAATGAAACATTCTTTCTGTTAGAGGAAAGAAACAAAGAGTTGAGAGGCTTGGAATTCAGGAGCTTCATACATGTTCTCCAGAACAGACTTATCATATCAAGATTTCAAAGTCTTAGAGCTTTTTTCCCTTTTTTCTTTTTTCCTTTTTTTCTCTTCTTTTTTTATTACACGTGGGTTAACATAAAAATCTGCCTTAGTTTATTCTCTCACTATTCATCCTTATTTCAATGTACTCTTTTTCGAGTCTGTCCTTAAAAAACAGCTCTCAAATTGGTACAGGAATGTACGAAAATATCAAATATGAAAGAGTCGTGACACCTCTTTGTGGCCTTTTCGCGATTGCCGCTTTTTTCCCTTTGGCATTTTCCCGAGCAGCCTGTTTGTATCGTTTTCTGCCACAGGAGTCAGAAAGAAGAGGTCTTATAGAGAAAATCCACATGGTCCAAGACACAATCATCACACTTCAAAACCTGCTGGATGAGATCGCCTCATTCGGGGAGAGGATTAAAAAGTAAGAAGTTCACAAATCCATCCCCAATAACAAGACACTCCGGTTGGAAATTCAGTTTTAAGTGGAGAAAATTTAAATTCGGGATCACGCCATGAAATAGTTTTTTAATCATTATGATGTCTTTTTTTCCTAAACATAATGATAAAGTAAAAAAAAGGAAAGTTCATTTAGGTTTGATAATTTCTCCACCGTGTGCTTTTTACATTTATTCATTTATTTATATAAACAGACAGGATGCATATAAAGACAGAGGTGGTACAACTATGTCGCTGACTCTCTGTGGTTTTCAATCGTCAGCACGTTCAACTGGTCCGTGCCGTTCCTGTCGGGCCTGGCTCTGCTGCTCTTTGTCCTGGCCGCCGTCCTCACCTACTTCATCCCCGTCCGCTACATAGTCCTGCTGTGGGGTGAGTTTCACGCGTGCTGCGTTTGTCTCTTTGCACGCGCCTCTTTTAACCTCACCCCTACAAAACCCCCGTCAGAGTTTTCTCTGTGCTTCTTTTTTTTTTTTAACAAGCCCGGTTTACAAGAGCTAAAAGCGGGGAGATTAAAAACACCTGGCTGAACCAGTACGACAGCAGAACCGCTGTGCGTCCTCCAGCCGAAACTGAGAAAAAAAAAATAGAAAGTAACGGGCTAAAAGGAGCATTCCTCGGACAGCATGAGTCTCCCCCTGCAAGCATTTGTTTGTGTGGAAACAACAAGCACAGCCGCAAGAGCCTAGCCTTAATGATACGTTGGTGTGAATTTTTGTTTTAGGTATCAATAAATTCACCAAGAAATTACGGAACCCGTACAGCATCGACAACAATGAGGTGCTTGATTTCCTCTCGAGGGTTCCTTCAGATGTGCAGAAGGTAAGCTCCGCTGGATCAGCCGGTCAGGAAGCCCCGAAATCCCAGAGCCTGCCAGCTTTACATCTCACCACAACAACTCCCAGGCATTCTCTACGCCTTGTCTGTATAATTAGCTCTGTCTGTATAATTATGCAGCCCTGTGTAATTTCTGCTGTGTTTTGGTCATGGCTACATCCCCGGTTGGAGGTCTGCTGCTGGGCGGCTGTTCCCAGGCTGGGGCGGCAGGCGCCTGTCGAGGGCACGCTCGGGATGTAGCCACAGGAGCACAAAGTGGGATGAAGGAGTGGTCAGCGTTCCGAACACTGTCACTCATCCTTCGCCTCTTTTATTTTTATTTTTATCCCTGACGGTCTCCCGTCCTCCCTCGTTCCCCTCAGAGCTGTTTGACCCCGTTTGTCTCCACCCGTCCGTGCCCAGGAGCCGCGGGGTTGATAGAAAGACACACTCTGTGTGTGGGTGTGAGTGTGCGTATGCGTGGGTGTGTGTGTGACGACAGGCATCTAGCTCAGTGGTGTCATTTGTCCTCATTTGTCTTGCGATAAGAGATGAATGTTTTTTTTTCTTGTTTTTTTGTAATGTTTACGTGCATTGTGTTCCAACACATGAAAAAAAACAAAAAAGTTTCAGGCTACTGACTAAGTAAAAGTAAAACCCGTAAAACGTATCGTCAAGGTGTTGGAGGGCTGCCTTTCTCTGACAGCTGAACTCCTTCCAGAGCATTTGTTCAGCTTTGAGTGTGCTTAACGAAGTCTGCGGTGTCTTTGTCTCGCCCGTCTGACACCGACTGTACGTTCCGATCCCCCCCCCAGGTCCAGTACAGCGAGCCCAAAGGCGGCAGAAAGAAGAAAATCCTGTAGAGGGGGTGACGTTCCTCACGCACCGTCACCTGAACGCGTCGCCGTGGAGAATGGCTGCGGGCCGAGCTCTGCAAAGGCTCTGTGTTGATCTCAGAGCAACAAGGATGCCCCCCCCCCCCCCCTCGTTCATGGTGGCAACCAGCAAGACCAAAGACATCCTTTCTGAGGACTGGGCAGGGATTCTTTTTTTTTCACATTATCTAATGTGTCTATTATATGGATTTCTAGAAATGTTTGTCAACTTATTTAAAAAGAATGTCCAGTTTGATATACTGTGTAGAGTTTACTCCTTAAAATTCTCTGAGGAAAAAAAAAAAGATCAGAAGCTGCTGTATTTTCTATTTTTGGCACACTGCAGAGTTTAAATCCTAACGCTGAATTAGCAGCTCAGAATATTGCTTTTCCTAGTTTTAATGTGCAATGTCTGTAGATTTTTGGATGTCGATGGGGATTTCAGAGAGAAGGTAGATCATTTCAGCCTTTATATATGTTTATTTCAATGAGAAAACAACGTTGCGTTCCTTTATTTCTGACATTCAAAGCCCAATTGACTGGTTGGATCTCATGGTGTCATTATGAACCTAAATCTCTATGCTGAAAGAAGTGCCTGCGGTAGGTTTTTGCTTTCAGAAGAATTTTCTCTTTGTCCGTGCGTCGGTTTGGGGTCAGATCTGTAAACACTTTATTTATTATGGGCAATTGCTGCAGAATGGCTGTGTGTTGTGTTATCTAAAAGCAATAAACGCAGCCCGCCACGTCTCCCATGCCTCTGTGCGAGTCCTCCCGCTGGAAGACCGTGGGCGTCTTAACAGCATCGTTTCAGAGACCCCCCCCCTCCCCCTCCCCCCCAGCTCTTCATTAGGCTTTCATCGAGGCTGCGCGAGACCTCGCCGGCACCCTGGCTCCCCTGCTGCGCGCGCGGCCCCCGGGCGTCGCCGGGAGCAGGAGGACCTCGGCGACCTCCTCTCAGCTGCAGCGGGGAGGACGCCCGCAGCCAGCATCCCATCAAACACCCCAGCCAGACGGAGCCCCGCTAACGGGCCGCCCAGCGCTCACAGCAGCCCCGGACCTGAGAGAGCCAGCCACCAGGAACAAAAAAAGCCGCACTAATTTATGGATCGAAGATCCGGAGTGCTGGAGATGTTGCTGCTCTGAGTAATGCCCTGGGATTCCTGGGCTTTCAAGTCTGAGTGCGTGGGCTCTCAGTCAACATGAGAAACGAATCAAATCGGAGGCAAACAGCTCTCATTAAACACAATGAGAACCTCGCCGTTTTTGTACCAAACTATAGGAAAAACGTCTTCAGTGGCTGGCTGTGATCGTAAAGAAATTAAGCTGCAAAATTCCCACAAACACCAGAGGGTGTCATTTAAAAATTAGAATAAAAAAAACAGCCTTCTAGACTCTGAAGCACAGGCACAAAAAAAAAAATGCAATCATGTGTCCAATTGTCTGGAGAAGTGAGGGGTGTGAAGAGTGTGGCAGGCAGATGACCCGCATGTCTCCTCATCTAGTTATGGTGTTGACTTAGGTATTCAATATTAATAACCTGCTGTCACGGACACTGGAAGGACAACTCAATCTGCCACTTATAGGCTCAGCATGAATATGGATGGGAAGCGAGAGGCTCCGGAATTACCGAGTGAAACCGTGGTTCACACGTGGGGACTAATGCAATGTGGCACATGCATCACGATGAGCCGCGAACGCAGCAGCTGATTGGTCTCAAAAGACTTGTTATAACTCCAGATCGGACAGGAGAACAGCCTGCTGTGTGTGTGTCTGTGTGTGTGTGTGAGGAGAGCGGCGCCACAAAGTGAGCCCCATAGAGCCTGTGTATGTCCATTACTGTCCATTAACAGTCTTTATTAACTCATTAATAACTACATGCAGAGTGGCCGTGAGAGGCTCGGCCTGCCAACATGGAGACTTTGCCCCGGATTACAGTGTGGAGCAGCAGGAAGCTGTGTCCACTTCACCTTCAAACTACGACCGCACGTGTAAATGATGGGGATACAGATATGATTAGTGCTTGTATTTATTGATTTGTTTCCCCCCCCGCACGGGGCATCGTCTGTGTTGAAAGGTTTCAATCCAAACACGGTTCAGGTTGTGAATAGCGTGGTCACAGCTGCCCATTTGTGCCGTGCCTTCCACGTTTCTGAATATTGGTGCTCAGGACAAGAGATGTGTAATTATGTTGAAATAGTCCGGATAATAAGAATCATTACCGTAATCATCATCATCATCATCAGAGCTGTTGACCCCTTGGCGGCGACCTGGGCCCTGCCCCTGTGTTCTGCTAAACAGGGGCTTTTTAGAAGGGGCTTGGGTTAGATTCGGTCATTTAACACAACCCTGAGCAGTTAAGAGCCCCGAAATTCCAGATTTCCTTCTTTTTTTAAAAACAAAACAAAGATATTTTAGATTTTGTCACATGTTTCAAAGCTTTCACTCATTTTTAAACATTTTAGGGAGCTGAAGTCTTTGTCTGTTGTAGATAAGTCTGATTTATTAGTGCATTTCTATTAATAAAACCACCATAATTCCCCAAGACAGGCACTTGTTTTCAGATTTGTTTAATCCAAAGCCTTTTAAAGTTAGTCATGAGCCCGGCACGCATGTTACAGACAGCGCTAACATTTTCAGTCTACAGACGGATCGGTTTGATATGACTCCACATGCGGCAGGTTCACATGGGACTCCGGGTAAAAGGGAGCAGCTTTTTTACTTTAATCAAAAGTTTAGAAGGTATCAGGTTTATGCCTATATGCCTGATGATGAGTCTGACCACCAACATCTTCTCTTTAGGCTACCCGTCCTCTCTGTGTGGAGGAAGAATGGAGGGAATTAAGAAAAAGGAAGAATTTCTGTCCAAACGTACAAAGGTCAAACAAGTCTGGGGCCACTAATTGTGTTTCACTTTTGGTGAGATTCTAAAGAGTTTAATGGCTAAGATGGAAGTAGACTGTTTAGATTTCTTTCAGAATGGGAAAACTTAACATTCCATTCACATCAGTTTGACAGGCCTAACTTGAATTCACTTGTTTCTTTAATCCGTTTGAAGTCTTCCCTCTATACATGAATCTGAGAAGACAAGGGCAACAACTGTTCCTGCTTCTTCAGGAATCTTTCATTTCTCTCAGGTCCTGCTCCGCCACTGCACTTGCATTTGATAATGAGCTTGATACTTGATCATGCGGGCACACCAGATATCCTTTACCTCCCACGCTTGTTGTGATAAAAATTCCACAGGGAATCTGGATCCGAGCAAATCAGAGCCTCGGTGCGAGCGGCCGTGCGTCTGCCCCGGGCCAGCGGAGGGACCGCTGTCACCGAGCATCCCGACATCAAAGTCCTTTAACCAGGAGAGCCCGAGGCCACGAGCAGTCCACGGCTGTGAGTGACAGAGGAGATGCAGAATCATTTTAAAAAAACAATATTATGTCCCGGCCACGTCTGTTATCGTCTCTGTTTTGCATTAGGCATCCCATAAATATAACGGGGCCTTTCATGCTTTTTTTTTTTCCTGATTTGTGTGTTTGACAAAAAGTTTAACAGAAAACATTTTGAGTCACACTTTGAACTTCTGCAAAACTTCTCTAAGGAACAGCTGATCCAAGTTAAGGAAATTTTGTCTGCAGTTTATGCCGTCATTAACAGCCGGGATGCACTGATCTTCAGGATGTGTGCAACACAAAGTAGCCCAATCACATCAGTATGTCAACATCTCTCTGTTGTTGTCAGAATTTTTTTTATTTTTGGCAACCCTGAAAGCTAAGCAGATGTTGTAATAGTGTTTTATCTTTCAGCAAAGAGGTTGTCAGCAACCCCCCAAAAAAAGCCATCTCCTCGTCCTCGTGGACTTCCTAAATGTGTTGGCTCAGACACAAAAAGGGGACCCAGAATATTTAGTAGATTACTTTCTGTAATCAGACTGGTGTCTGTCATTGGGCTGTTGCCACTGAGCTTTTTGAAGCTGGAGGGTGTTAAATTGCTCGTTTACACTTAGTGTTAGTTAATCCATCATTTTAGTACTTAATCATGTTTTTAACATTTTTTTAGATCCCCAGACTTTGTTCATCTTCCTTTCAAGGCACCGGTTGTGTTTAGAATATGTGCAAACCAAAGGAAACACGACCAGCAGCAGAAGGTGAATTCATGCTAATGATGTGGACATGGATGGAAGTAGAAATGTTGCAGTCCAGCTGAATTTTGAAGTTAGAATATTTCTGTGTTGGCACAGTTAGCTAGTTTGTTTACCTCTCACCCCCTTCACCGGTCCGATTCCCATCATGTAATCCGAATGAACCCCACCAGTGGTTTCAAATTCAAGTCCAATCTCATGGCTGCCATGAGTACGAAAAGTGTCAGTGTTTTATTTCTGTCATTTTGGCAGTAACACATTTGGTACTGTCCATTTTGCCAATATCAACATTTCTGAGGTCTCTGAGCATAGAATAGACAACATTATGTTGCTAATGTTGCAACAGCTAACCCTCACATTCGACTTGTATTAGAGACCATTCTCAACACCCGGCGCTTAACTTTGCCATCAAAGAGCAACAAATTTGCATAAAATCCCGTTCAACGCAGAGCCACTTTAATGGCTCTTGATCCCGATGATTAAAACTGTAGAGCAAGAGCTAATAACTTTGTTTGATAACTTTGTATTGCACACGTTCTGTGAAAATACCGAAATACGAAATTGACTGCGCAAAAAGTGGACATCTGAATAACTGTTATTAGCCTATATTAGAGTCATAATGAAACATGCATTCACCAAGAAAAACTAACAAACTTTGGAACTGTGTGAAAAAATATGCTGCCCCCCTTTATTCATGGTGAGAACCCATGTATTGTGCCAACTGCCACCTGCTGCTGGAGTTCACCTTTTGGTCTGTCTCATGTGCTTTGAGTGGCATAGACCGCCTGCCACTCAAATTAGTCATACCCAAACAATGTCTTTATCTATTATCTGCCTAGTTGTGAAATGATTGTTTAAAGTGACCCCCGACACGTCGATCGAAACCACATTCCTCCTCGCTGTCGCTGGAGATGCTCATGCTTTTTGGGTAATTTGGAGCCAGAAGTTTGTCCAGTATCATGTTTGCATCTTCTTTCCTTTGAGGGCATGCTTGTTTTAAGCTTCTTTTTTAGGGGACAGCACCCAAAGTTGTGTAAATGTTGCACTTATTGGGAGCTGTTTTTTGTTTGTTTTTTAAACGGTCCCTGAAATTTCTAATTTTGCTATCACCGACGCCAAATCTGTGAACCTGCAGTTATCTTATAGTGCAACTGATCTGACTTTGCTTTCATCGCAATAAAAGCAGAAAACACAAGGAGAAAAAACTGCCTGCTGAATTTTTAAATTATGACTGCTATTTGAAATGTCATATTAGAGATTCACGTCACTGTGGGTTCTCTCCGGGTTCTCTGGCTTCCTCCAACCATCCAAAAACCGTCATGTTAGGTTGATTGGACATTCCAAACTGCCCTTAGGAGTTAGTATGCGTGTGTGTGGTTGTTTGTCTCTGTGTGTCTCTGTGTGGCCCCGCGATGGACTGGTGAACTGTCCAGGATGTACCCCGCCTCTCGCCCATTGACTACTGGAATAGACTCCAGCCCCCCCGCGACCCCATTAGGGAATAATTGGTTACGGAAATGGATGGATGGATGGAGATCCACATCATTTGTTTTTTGGTTCAGCAGATTATTTTAATAGTCAGAGAAATCGCATAAACTAGACATGTGAGGGTTGGTGTGGTTAGCATTTGTAGAGGAGGTTGATCCTCTGGATGTCCCAGCGGGAGAGACCGTTCCTCTGGCCGATGGCTACGTTGCGGTTGGGGATGGGGGTGATGGTCTCCCTCCCGTAGCCGACGGAGAAGGCGGTTCGGCCGTAGTGCATGATGGAGGAGTAGTCGTAGGGGGTGTTCAGGTTGTTGGTGTTCTGCTTCTGGAAGTTGTAGGCGCTGCTCTGGATGATGTTGTTCCAGTTGATCCGGACGTAGTTGTCCCGGTCGCTCCTGGTCTGCTCGTGCTGGAAGCCCAGGGCGTGGTTGAGCTCGTGCTGGATGACGCCGCCGTACATGCAGCCCCCCCGGTTGAGGGACAGCTCCTGCCGGCCCCCCTGCCGGCCCAAAGCGGACCAGCAGCCCTGCTGGCTCGCGATGCTGATGTAGTCGTTCTCGTTCCTGCGGGGGACGAAGCGGACGCAGGTGCGCCCGGCGAAGGCCCTCATGGCGTTCTCGATCATCTGCCTCTCGTAGCTGGGGAACTGACTGCTCACCACGTAGGGCACCACCACCTGTCCGTTGGAGGCCTTTCTCCACAGGCAGCTGTTGTACCAGCACGTCATGGCGTTCCGGCTGGTGGGGAACAGCAGGTCTCCCTCCATCAGGAGCTTCTCCGTGCCGTTGTTGGCGGTCAGAATCCTGGTGGTCATGTCAATGCCATCCTTGTCTTCGTCCTGCATTTCTTGGTCCTGGATTTCGTTGTCCTGCATTTCTTGGTCCTGGAATTCTTGGTCCTGTCTTCTCTCCTCCAGAGGTTGAGCCCGGGAGAGGCCGAGCAGGAGCAGCAGGAGCAGGCCGGCGGAGGGAGTCATCCTCAGGGTCAGAGCGAAGGCTGTGGAGCTTCTTTGGAGAGAATCCTGGAGGGTGGATGTCTTTCTCAGGGAGTCCAGGCTCTTTATACTCTCCTGCACAGGTGTGTCTGCAGCAGGATAATGGGTTGGAGTCCACTCTGCAAGGCCTAAAATAAACCTGTGATGGGAGTACTCCACAGACAAACCTACTTTTTAAACACACCATCTAATCCACCAAAGGATCATTTTGTCCGTTCCGTCCTACTTTTGGACTCCGTTACTCCTTGACTGCTCTTACTTTAGCTAGTTCCACCTTTCTTTGATATACAACTGGCTCCCTCAAAACCTTCATCAAATAAAATTTGTGTGACCCAAATAGTGTTTTTTCCTCTCCGATGACCTGTGTAATTGAAATCCCCTGCGAGCCTTTTATGACAAGCTGTTGAGGTTGTAGCAAAAGCTGCGTGTCCCTCTGTGAGGATGATCGACGGCCTATTGAATCTCTTGCATATGTAGAAGATGGTAATAGGTTCCTGTGGGACGTGTGGCAGTGGCTGTGCCCCTAAAAAAGAGGAATACTAAATTGTTTAAAGAAGTCTGTGTCATTGTACAAATCCATCCTATCGTCCCCTCCATCAGGGACTCGGGTTACGTTTGGTTAGCAATGTGCGCGTACCGATTCCACACGCGCCCGGGAAGATTGAGCCCTTTATCAGTAAACTTTATTGGCTTCAAGAAGTTAAGAATGAACGGTTTCATTTTAGCCCAAGTCTTCGGCCTTGAACGTTTCTCAAAGCACAATGAGGTATAGTTCCCGGCTGGCAGTTAGCATTGTACGCTAGGACATAATGCGTCCTGTTGGGTCATGAAATTATGGATTCTAATGTTCCAATTAATTAGCACATATAAATCTACCATTATGCCCTTGAATCGTGGGCTCATATAAAGTGTAAAGAAGAATAAGAATGTGTTTTTTTTTCTGACCCCCCCCCCCCCCCCCCTTTCTCAATCTCATCAGCCACCGTGATTAAGGTTTGGCATTGGGGATTGTTCTGTCTTTTTGGAGAGATATTTCAGCTGCATTTCTGACACTCTGAAAGGAGAGGAAGATAAAGAAGGCGTCGGGGAAAAAACTCCTTCCCGTTGTGTGAGTCCTAGAGAGGGCCTTGAACCCTGCCATTCATGCCTTTCTCTCCATCAGCTGAGTCTAATTGCCAGAGAGGACAGGAGACCCCAGGCCTGATCGTTCCTTATCCTCTTTAGCGCTTTCAGGCGAGTGAAAGGCGAGCTTCTGCTTTTGATCTTTTCTCTGATTTGCTTTTTCTTCTCTGTCATCCCTACTATCCTCTCCTCAGGAGTGACACCAACTCCTTTCACTGGCTGCCCCCGTCTCCATCTGCCCAAAATAATGACCAAGGCCCAGGCATTATTAAACAGAGGTGGAGAAGGGAGGTCAGCACCGCGAGAGGGAGAGGGAGCTCAGGAAGGGGAGTCCGAGCTCGTCAGAAAAGGGGGGGGGGGGGCCCCATTCCAAATCTACTCGGTAGCCTCTCTGTGTTCCTCCAAACTCAGCCCTTACAGTTTTCACGGCCTTGGCCCATTCTTTGACAGAGCACGTCGGTGAAGGCTGGTCCTTTCCCAGAGGCAGCGCAACAGTAAGACTCCAGGCCGCTTGAAACAATGGCGCCTGTGTGATCTCTCTGCCGGGCTCGGGATGAGACGATGCCTCGCTTACCAGTCCCATGGGAGGGTAGACCCAGTGGTCATTGTCGACAGCTAATGGACAGCATCTTTCCACCGAAGTTGCTTGATCACAAAACTCAGTCTTAAGCGATGGGGGAATTCTATCAGGAAGAGCAGTTTGTTTGCAGATGCGAATCATTTCCCTCACAAATCTCAGAAGCTAACACCGGGGTGGGGGCGGGGGGGGGGGGGGGTGATAGGCTGAATGCAGACGGCGGGCAAAGACCGCATTCAATGGAGGAATTCAATATGAAGTCTGAAAAGAGACCATAATTAAAACCGCCTAATTCAGAAGGAAGAACAAAATGACACCTATTAATGTTGCAATTGGAAATAAATAAAAGAAACATAAAAAAAAAAACAAGTTTTCTTTTTTAAACGACAAAGCATCATGAGATACCGCGACACATTTAATTGTCTGAACCCCTATCTTGTGCCGAGCAGCAGTCAAACAGTCTGATGGCAGCTGTCCTTTCTGGATATAACACAATTACATGTAAACCCAACAACACAAATAGATTTTTTTCTTGCTAAATGCAGTACACACACTTTTTACATTTTCTGGTTTTTATTCCAAAGCCGGAACACTGTCAACGTGCTCTCTAATGCTCTTAAATCAACTGGGAGGAACGCAAACAGAGGTGTGGACACTGCTGTTGTCCTTGAGTTGTTTGATAGACTGCTCATCATCAGCTCACAGGCCCTTTGTTCCAAAAGGACTCAAAACAAAGTAAATGGTAAATGGTTGTTATTCACTGTTATGTTGATTGTTGGTTAAAATGTATTGTTCATTTCATGTAATTGTTCATC
>JABUIW010000020.1:16925136-16983919 GCA_013363375.1 Menidia beryllina | reverse complement strand
ATAGATAGATAGATAGATAGATAGATAGATAGATAGATAGATAGATAACATTCATTCAAACAGCATGCAATGATTTCAAAATTGAATTACTCATGTCATGATAGGACATATTAAGCATGAAGTGTTAAAAAATGATAAAATTCTAGTTCACCATTAACAATATTTACTCATCTTTCAGAAAACTTGGAAGGTTTGAACAAAAACCTTGAAAATTAAGTGGTTGTAAAAAGTTACAGCCAGTGATTTTATTAACTGGCTTAGAGTTTTTAAAAAAGGAGAGGTTGAGTCTATCAGATGAAAAGATGGGCAAAGGTTCAGTAATAATGAATTCTTTCAAACAAACAACACACAGATGGCCTCTTTTTCAGACCTTGGGTAGGAGCAACTGGCTGTTTCGCTGCACGCAAAGATTCAGGACGGTGAGTGGCTAGAATAAAATATCAGTCTGAGATGGGGTTGCATTCCTCACCCAAAGGTCTGACAACTGTTCTCCCCAGTTCCCAGATTTTAAATAATGCTTAACAAAGTAGTATATAGTCAAACACACTATCCTCAACCAACTCTTGATGTTTTTTCTTCCGTCAAAAAAAATATGAGATTAACTCAGAATGTTTCCTCAGTTTCCTCTTTTCATTTTGACACAAAGTCCTTTTGACTTTACGATGACTCAGATGTACATTAGTGCAACACCTGATGATTAACCCAAACCGAAAGAGATAAGATGTCTTTATTATTTGATATAACCCTGAAATAAATTGAACTGATGGCACATTATAGCTAAATAAACGGAATTTTACCAATCAAATTCAGTTTTGTTGACGTAGAGCTATTTGAAGACATCAAATGCCATTATGCTCCTTGTATGGTTATTAGATAACTAAATTATTTGTGTCCTCATCCGGTTATTTGCATCCAAAAGTGGATCAAAGTCTGTACAAACAGCAGTTAAATACTTAACGTAAAACTACCAAAGCATTGCAAATACCTTACAGCCAGCTATTTAGTTGGGTTTTTGAGATTCATCTGGATAAAGTTGCTTATTCCATTCTGTTTTTATTAGTTTTATTTGTGGTTTTATTCATCTGAGGTTTGAGTTACAAGTCTGATCAGGCTTTGATGTAAAGTGAACTTTTCCAGTGTTTTCAGGTTTCAGCACAGTGGATTAAAAGTTTCCAAACTGTTTTTTTTTTTACCTTTTCACAAACTTAACTTGTTAAAATGGTCTGGAACGAGCCGCATTCCAGCACTGATTCTTCAAGCCAGCTCAATAATAATGGACCACATAGCAGTTTTGTTAATGTCTTATTGCATCCACAGACATTTTGATCCGTGCACAGTTCATCAAGCTGCCGAGAAACCATTTCACACATTTAATTTTCTATTGAATTGATCTTTAAAAAACACATTTCCCCTCGCACAGCTGAGAGTATATAGATGGCAGCATTGGTGAGAATGAAATGATATTTAAGCCCATACCTCCACAAATCCCACCCCAGGCAGCGCTTTCTGGAAATGTCTGTGAGAGATGGGAAAGAGTCTTATCTAAATTGGTTTCAAGGGCTGGAAGGAAGAAAACAGTTTTTTTCGTGTCTTGTTCTCTGCAGCGTTTCTTTTCATCAATTTTCTCTTCTCTGTTTTTTTTTTTTTTTTTTTGCATGGCGAGTAGCTGACGGTAAAGTGTGATAGATTCTGGAGTGCAGGAGGAGGAGGAAGAGGAGGAGGAGGAAAGGGCAGAGCGTTGGGTCAGGATGATAGAGATGTCAGCGCTGCTTCAGTGGTCCTGTGACGCCTGAGAGAGCGGTAAGAAGAAAAAAGAAAAAAAAATGAGTGGGGAGGGAACGGCGCAGGACAGCTGAAAGACCAGCAGCACGGTGACAGCCGAGGCAGAGACCACCCCAGCAACAGCAGCAGGGGATGCTGGGAGGAGGCGGGTGGGGGGAGGGCGGAAGGAGTAAACCCTGGATGAAGGGGGGAGGGGGGGGGGGGGGGGGGGGGGGGTAATTATCAGCATAGCCTCCTATGCTGGATTTCTTTACCCTGGTGCCCAACACATCACACAAAAAAAAGTATTTATAGTTTTTACACACAATTTTTCCTGGCTTTTAACTTTCGTTTTTTACACAGAAACCCCAACGGCTCCACTGTTTACACACTTTTGTCATGTGAACTCAAACATTAAATCTACCGGCAAAAAAAAACCCAGATTCAGTCTTGTGAGCTAGGCCGTAAATGGAGCTTCTGGAGGGCGGCCCTCGGCTCAGTGGGGTGACCCAGTAATGAAATGTGATTCAGGTGCTAGATGGAAATCGGGAGTGAAATATCTCCCCGTGCTCACTGGCTCCAGCCCAGACGTCGCCTTCTGCTCGCCCCTGCAGAGAAGTGTGATTTGCGGTGTTTGGCCTTTTGTCTGGGACAATCATGTTCACCATTAACAAGCTTTCTTCTGTTATTGCTCATATCAATTAGGGCCGGACGGTAATTTGAGCTGATGGAGGAGACGGTGCTGGGAGGTTCCGGGCTGACGTGGCGGGTGTAGTCCAGCTTTTGATCAGCTATTTGGTGTTGGCATGTGGAGGGCAATATTTTTAGAGATTTTCTTCCCGTCCAGGCTGCATTCAGACTAACTGCACCAAGTCACAGCTTTTGTTCTTTCTTGATTTTTCTATGAAAAACAAGAACTTCTTACTTTCTAATGTTTTACCATGCAGCTGTCCATAGAGGTTGTGTCATGGGCACCAGTTGAATAGTTGTGTTGTAAAAAGAAAGTATGTCAACCACAAACGTGATGGTTATCTGGCTCTGACAAAGGACTGATTCCATTGAGAGCCAGCCAGGAAACGTAGTTTTAATCTGAACGATATAAACTTATAGTTTATTGTACGTTGTACGCAATGTTATTGCAGTTTGTAATTTTGCCATCCAACCCATCCCCCGACCTGCTGTTAGGGATTGTTAAAGGACGCATAAGCGCGCTCTGACATGGCAACACTCATATGAGATCTATTAACAGCTGTATTTTAAAGGACAGGTCATATGTGAGGGCATAATCCCCGAATTTTTCCTTAAAACAAGTCACAAATTCACGTTAAGAGAAAAAAGAAGGAGTTTGACAACCAGATATAATAGCTTAATATCTAGATCAAGTGAGTAATGAGAGAAATTGTGTAATAAAGATTTTTTAATATATTTTGTAATATATAACTGATTTTATCATTTCATACTAACGATACAAGGCAACCGTTTTAATTTCAAAATTGTTAAAACCAAATGCGCCGCCATTTTCTTTAACGCTTCTCTCTTTTCATCTCAACGCCAATTGTTTAAGGGTGGGAAATTAAATGTGTAGTTGTCTTTTTTTTTTTAGATAAAGTAAGATCATTCTGCTTTAATATATGAATATACAATTTTCTGTTGGATGGATGGAGTTTACACATGCCTTTAAATCTGAAGAATGGACCATAATGTCCTCCAAACTAGTGAGGTTCTCTCTAAACCTATGACAGTTTGAAACCTTTACAGTAAAATTTTAGACTCATAAGTGCTCTCATTTTGTACAAGCGAAAGGTTTCCTAACTAGCTCAAGGCCATGCGGAGGGGGACCATGAGAGCACATTCTGCTCCATATAAGACTAAAAAAAAAACTCCTGAAACTTCACTGTGGTTCTGTGGATCAACAAATATGAATTAAATTAGCTACCCTCTTCATTTTTGAGTATTATTAACGTTGGGCTGTTCTTTCTAATTGTGACTGCTTAACGGGGAAAATTGTGAAGTCAGCATCTCCCAGTAACACGAGTATCTGTGTCACAAGTGGAACGTAGACTTATTGCATTAATTGCTTAGAATGACATGCTTGATGCACGGTGACAACATTTTTACTAAAAATAAGACCCTAAGTCAGGTTTGGCTTCATCATCTCAGCGTCTCATACCTCCTGCTGATACAGAACTTGGTGTTCCTTTTGATAAAAGGGAACAATTCTTTGGTGCTCATTTCCAGTCACGTAAGAAGAGAGAAAATAACTTGCTTTTACTTTCTGGGCCTAATTTCTCACTTATTCTATTATCAGTACAGATTGGGGTTTTTCAATACTTAAAACAAGCTTTGATTTTGTTTCTTCTTCCCCTGGCCGTAATGACAGCTTCCCTGAGATCTGGTTGAGGAGGAAGCGAGGAATGTTTTTGGCACGAGTGGAAGAAAAGCCTGATACATGCCTCACACATGGGCAGCGATCCAGCGCTGAAACCCGCTCGTGCCCCCCCCAAACAGCACACTCTTTTTGTGAACTCCTGGATGCTAACCAGCAGAATGGCTGAAACTGTGACTTATGGACGGGAAAGTTAGCCCAGCAGCACACAACACCTGCTCTCAGCTCTGCTGCTTTCACCCTCCGGGGCTTCAGGACGGCCTACGACTGCAAACAGTAGTCATTTGGTACATTTTTATGGTGGGTATCGAGTCAATGCCTTGGTCTGATCGGTAGTTTGATATCTTAAACTGTCGTCGGGGATACTGTGCAGTTTCCTTTAAACGGAAACCAAAGGCGTAACGTGACTTCTGTTTGCAGGCAAGTTAAGAAGAGGCTTAGCTACACAGATCAGCTAAAAAGCTGGTGGGTATTGAGCCATTTTATATGTGTGTCTGATATGAGTGGAAGAGAGGAGGAACAAAAGTGCCCCAAATCCAGGCAGCAGAGGGTTCCCACATGTTACCCAGCTGACATCTTTGTGTTCTCCAGAAAGATGAAAACCGTTCCTAACCGAGCCAAAGAAATCATTTCAGCATATTTAGGGGGGGGAGGTTTCCCAGCATGTCCGCCTATGACAGTCCTTTACCCAGCGCTGGCTGACGCAGCGACATTGTGCGCCTGTCAGAGCCGCCCTTCAGCAGCAGATGAAGCTGTCAGCGGGATGATGACTTTCCCCCGACAGCCGCTCCGCCCTCTCCCTTCAGAGCCTCGCAAATAAATATGTCGGCCCTCAAAGCCGCCAAGGCGGGTGCTGAACGGCGGGTCAGGGGGCCAAACGCGGAGCAAAGGCATTCCCCTCGCCCTCCTAACCTGCCCCTCAATGAGCAGGGCCACCTCTCATTCAGCGCCCGCCATCCAAAGGCCCCCAGGGCCCCCGGATCTCACACGCCGACGAGCCGGGGGAACTCTGGGAGCCTCTCCTCTTTTTTTCCTCCCTCTGTGCGTTGCTGTGTCGGGAGCCAAAAATATCCTTCCCCACACGGAGACGGCGAAACAGTTCAAAACCGTTTATGACAAAGGGTGACTCAATCCCACGAAAGATGAATAGGTTGTTGTTGTTGTTGTTTTTTCTCTCTCTGTCTCCTGGCGCAGCCGGAGCGTGCGAACAGAAATATTTATCTGTGAATTTTTCTCGAAGGTGACAAAATGCAGCCGTGCAGGTGACGGAGAGACGTCGGTTTGAATAGAGCCAGCTGCAGTGTGGGATCCTTTCGAGTCTCGCCTCTCGCCCGTGCTCTCCTCATTACCGCCTTTCAGTCGGTGAATGGCTGCTTTTTCTGTCCGTGACCCGTTTTCTCTCACGCGGAGGGTTCCTGGCCTTCGGCGCTTTTCAATATTATCCAACTCGCAGTCGACACCTGATAGATTTTTGGGGTCATCCAAAGTCTGAACAGCCGGTTAGATCTCGGAATTCAAAGCGAATCCTGCTGGTGTGAGATGTATAAGCAGGGTAGCTTTTTGGGGCCTTGGATCTCCAGTTGGTGTAGGCACATTCTCACCTTTATGGGAGTAAATTGGTAATTTTCTTTTTTTTTTAAATGTAATGACGCAGTTCAATTCCAACATATAAGATTTTTCTTTATAGACAGACTTCATTTCAGGTGAAAGCCTTAGCCTCCTTACATGACATTTTTCTGTTGTGTATCACTTTTTCTTTCAAAAAAACGTGCTTTGTAAAGCTCTGTTATTGCATGTGGAGCTCAGATTAAGTCTAATTCTACATTCCTGGCTCAGAGTTAAACAGAGTTCGCATTCACATTACCAAACTTTTGTCAAGTAAAGAACAGCCTCTTTAATTTTGGGGCTGCAACGGTTTTACACGTTTGATGGAAAAAAAAACATTGCCGTGAAGAACAACAACAAACCCACAAACTCCTATTCACTTTTTTTCTGCATATTAAATAACTCTAATTAAATACTTATACTTAAAAAAACTTTTATTTATTTATTTATTTATTTATTTATTCATTAAAAGTTTTTTATTTTATTTATTTATTTATTTATTTATTTATTTATTTATTTATTTATTTATTTATTTATTTATTTATTTATTTATTTATTTATTTATTTATTTATTTATTATCTTATCTTCTTGTCCAAAATTGAGTGTGCTAACATACACCGGACAAAAAGTAAATAAAATACTCCTGATCCGGTCAGGTCCCACAAAACAAATGAAATTACAATTACTTTAAATGGAATTACGCAAACAAATTAGAAGTTTGAGCTGATCGGATGTCCACACTCTTCCTCCAGCTATTTCTTGAAGATCAATTAGATGCATTGACTTCAGAGCTACAGTGAGTGAGGCACTCTTCCAGAAAAATGATAAACTAAGATAAATTTACCAAAGCGGCTCATCAAATTAAGGCTCCACAGCATCTTTGGAGAGCCAAAATCATATGTAGCTGCCAGGGATGTTTTGCTAACTATTCGGCAGACACTGCTTAAGCAGGGGACTTACATTTTTTATGTAGTCTTTGATCCCCCCCCCCAGTGCAGACTGACCCGCGCCGGTCGGCAGACACTCTCCGTGCTGCGTGACCTTTCGGTTCAAGACAAAGAAAAGATAAAACAATGCTTTGCTTCTAAATTCTAAGTGAGCGAAATTTGAGGATTTCGCTTACTTAACCGCTGTCATCCAATTTCCCAGATCGACAAGATTACACACGGCCAGGAGACAGGAGATCAAGGGGTGAAAGGTCACAGCACAGGGACAACATTCCGGTGACCCATGAACGATCAGAGACGATAAAGAGGGGCTGAGACGGATATCTCTCCATCTTTGTTAGGAGCAGTGCTTTTAATAGCGAAGGCAAGTCGGGAGAAATAATCTGCTCTGTAACTGTGATCATTACCATCATTAATCTACATGCAGACGAATTAGAGCTTTCTTCACATCGTTTGCCACAAATGTACGTCTGCTTTTGTTCAATTTCGCACAGCCTGTTAAATGTGTTGAATATCGAAACTGTGGATAAGTCAATGGATTTTTTACACCGCATCCCTTCTTGTTCTTATTCATACTCTCCGCTAATCACGTTTCACAGTGTATACCCCAAAAAAAAAAAAGCCGTGGATACAACCCAATTACAGGGTTTGATTTGATCGTAAAACCTCTAAGGCTTCCGTTTTGGTTCGGTAAGTAAAAATTGCCCTTCGCAGAAGCCACATTTTGAGAAGCTCTTTGCATCAGCTTAACTCTGATTTACAGGACAGTGAGCACACTAACTCCTGCTGACTGCATTAAAAAACACTGACCACCCAAATGTCTTCTGCTCCAAAATCAATTATATAGTCCTTCAACATGCCCACGCTGTCTTTCTTACAGCCCGATAGATGAAGGAACCGTGCGGTCTTCATCACGGCTTAGCATGTCAGTTTTGAAACTGCGGTCTTACGAGTTTTTAGGTTTCATACATATCAGATCCGATCGACTGCTCGTGAGTTGGATCTTGCAATAGGTAAGGCCGGTATTTGGCGGCCTGCGCGTCTCATCAAACGGTGTGGAGGAGAGTAACCTGTCTGCTTTGATTTGAGCCCATTGTCTGCGTCTGTCCCTGGGTAGACGATTATTAAGTGACCTTAATGAGGTTCCGTCTGAAAACTGTCAGGTGAGTTAAACAGTATTATACCAACGGCGTTTCATGTTTGGACGGAGTGCCGCGGAAGCAGTCCGATGGTGGGAGGAAGACTTCGAGGATCTTCTCAAACAACCTAACATGTTGACTTGAGATGCTGGATGGAACATGGGAGTTTGTCCAACCACTCTTAGAATGTTTTGTGAGACTTGTGTCCCGTGGGAAGTTGAGTGTACGGTACTCAGCAAAGGCCATTTGGTCTTTGTTAAACCAAAGTGAGTACTTGGTTTACATCGCCGACGGTAATTCTGTCTCTCTTCCATCCATGTGGGACAGCTGCCCATATGTGATGGATTTTGTTTATTACTTTTCCGAACACACCTTTTCATCTGCACTCTTAGAGGATGAGGATATCCTTTCGGCTTTACTGAGTGGAGGCCACAAAACAGACATTTTTGGGTGTTTGTAGCTAGCACGATGGAGTGTTGAGGATATTAAGCACACACATGGTCCTCTGAAACAGATTAGATTGTCGACACTTGGTTGGGAAGGTCTTCATTACAAAGTCCTGTCTTTAAATTCCTAAATTCACTTCCTAAATTTAGCTTTCTGGTCATTCATATTCCAAGAAGGTTTGGCTTGGCCTAATCGAGTAACCCCACCTTATTCATAAGTTAGGCAAACATTAAAAAATTGCACTTCAAATTTCAAGCCCCTTCATTTTCAAAATGTGTTTTGACAGTATAATCCTGAAAAACCACATATACACTATATTGCCAAAAGTATTTGCTCACCCATCCAAATTATTGGAATCAGGTGTTCCAATCACTTCCATGGCCACAGGTGTATAAATTCAAGCACCTAGGCATGCAGACTGTTTTTACAAACATTTGTGAAAGAATGGGTCGCTCTCAGGAGCTCAGTGAATTCCAGCGTGGAACTGTGATAGGATGCCACCTGTGCAACAAATCCAGTCGTGAAATTTCCTCGCTCCTAAATATTCCACAGTCAACTGTCAGCTGTATTATAAGAAAATGGAAGTGTTTGGGAACGACAGCAACTCAGCCACGAAGTGGTAGGCCACGTAAACTGACGGAGCGGGGTCAGCGGATGCTGACGCGCATAGTGCGAAGAGGTCGCCAACTTTCTGCAGAGTCAATCACTACAGACCTCCAAACTTCATGTGGCCTTCAGATTAGCTCAAGAACAGTGCGCAGAGAGCTTCATGGAATGGGTTTCCATGGTCGAGCAGCTGCATCCAAGCCATACATCACCAAGTGCAATGCAAAGCGTCGGATGCGGTGGTGTAAAGCACGCCGCCACTGGACTCTAGAGCAGTGGAGACGCGTTCTCTGGAGTGACGAATCGCACTTCTCCATCTGGCAATCTGATGGACGGGTCTGGGTTTGGCGGTTGCCAGGAGAACGGTACTTGTCTGACTGCATTGTGCCAAGTGTAAAGTTTGGTGGAGGGGGGATTATGGTGTGGGGTTGTTTTTCAGGAGCTGGGCTTGGCCCCTTAGTTCCAGTGAAAGGAACTCTGAATGCTTCAGCATACCAAGACATTTTGGACAATTCCATGCTCCCAACTTTGTGGGAACAGTTTGGAGCTGGCCCCTTCCTCTTCCAACATGACTGTGCACCAGTGCACAAAGCAAGGTCCATAAAGACATGGATGACAGAGTCTGGTGTGGATGAACTTGACTGGCCTGCACAGAGTCCTGACCTCAACCCGATAGAACACCTTTGGGATGAATTAGAGCGGAGACTGAGAGCCAGGCCTTCTCGTCCAACATCAGTGTGCGACCTCACAAATGCGCTTCTGGAAGAATGGTCAAAAATTCCCATAAACACACTCCTAAACCTTGTGGACAGCCTTCCCAGAAGAGTTGAAGCTGTTCTAGCTGCAAAGGGTGGACCGACGTCATATTGAACCCTATGGATTAGGAACGGGATGTCACTTAAGCTCATATGTGAGTCAAGGCAGGTGAGCAAATACTTTTGGCAATATAGTGTAGTAAACGCTGTTTTTATTTCCTTTGGAGTGTTTTTCTGAGTGAGCGGTGGTGTGCAGCTTGGACAGGTCATCCATACCAGTCCCGGCCATGGTCCGTCCTTTTAAAAAAAACAAACCATATAATCCATTAGGGTGCCACATGGTTCACCCTGGAGTGCATTAGAGTGTATGCTTCAAAATCTGCACCGGCAAATGTACAGAAACTCATTTTTTTGCTGTTCAGGTCTTGGAATGCGATCCATCTGGGCGTCACAGTGACTAAGTGATACGGTTTCTCCTTTCCACCTGTGGAAACAAACAATGAAACAAAAAAGAACGAGCTATACAGAAGTTTACAGATGGATGACCCGAAACGCCAGCTTACTTTAAAGGCTGATGAACGGAGGAACCACAGGAGAGTTTAATACATGTGCAGATATTATTGAAACGTCCGGTACTATAAAAGCACACTGTTCCTAACTCCACCACTCTCATGACATCAGCACGATTAAAGAGGGAAGACTTTTTGATTGGAATGGCAAAATGACACATGTCTCACGTGTCGGTTCGTTTCAGGCCACGTGGTGATACTTCAGCTTTGCCTGGCCGGGTGAAAGATTTGGGCTATAATTGGGCCCGATGTGATCAACTTAGGCTTTGACGAGACTAGAGCCTTTTAACAATTAAATGTGCAAAGTGACATATTTTTTTATGTCTGTCAGAAAGAAGGCACAAATTTTAACTTTACATGCTCCCCTTGATTATCCATGGTATTTAATTAAAAAGTAATGAAAGTGAACCAAAACAGAGCCGATCAGCAAAAAAGAAAATTCTTTCCGTGATTGAGTAGTTTTATAATGTCAAATTTTCCTTCAAATTTGATTTATATAATAAAAATAGGTATGAGAATGTCTCATTTGTTATATTTATGTCAAATCTGCATCTTTTTAAAGGGCTGTTGTGAGGTAGTTGATCTTAGATACCCTGATAATCGGCTAAAGCTTGCATTTGGCCCTGCTCTCATCTGTTTACAATTCTGTCAGCCTCTTCAGCCCAGTATGACTTTGCCTTTTGCCCCTTGTCCAATATGAAAAAGAAAAAACTTTTTAAAAAAAAGGAGGATTTGCATGTCAATAGATCTTAGCGGAGGCCCCTGGTCACCATGCGTTTCATTGTGCCATCAACTAATTCCACAAACTACGCTGGAAAAAAAAAGGAGGCAAAAAAAAGCCTTTTGCATTGGCCCAAAATTCTGTTGTGGCCCTGGTCAGATTAAAACCCGTTCCAGGGAGCTTGTTTGGACAGTGTTGTAAAAACAGATCACTGATAGTTATGTATTAGTTGGGGATTAACATGACTTTCACCCTGGTTTCTGCGAACAATAAAGCTTTAATCTTGAGTCTGGCCGGTGGGCCGGGCTGCAGCGGGGGCGAGCCAATGAGCTGCTGCCGTTCCTGCGGCGTGGCCCCGCCCAGGGACGTCTCCTGTGGCGGCGGCGGGGCTAGGGCCGGCCCCGGCCTGGCAGCAGCCTGCAGTGACAGACGCGCCCCTGGGATTCCACCTGTCAGCCGCACACGCACTAATCGACGGGCCTCGTATAAGCTGAACTCTCCGTCACCTCTCTGTCAAATCTTCATCTTCTCAATCGCCTGACAGACTCCCTCCGCCCACCCCCTTCTCTCTTTTACCCGAACCCAGCCTGTCCGCCAGCCTGGGGAAAACGTATCAGCTCCAGCCCTCCAAGCCTGCTGCGCCCAAACGACACGCATTCTCTCATGTAAAAAAGATGAGGGGGAGAGAAAAAAAAAAAAGGATTTTTCTTTTTTTTTGACGAGTAATCCAAAGTGTGCGCAGCATTCTCACAGCACAGTCCCCTTCTTCTGCCTGGCTTTCAGCTTTAATGTGACAGAGGTGGTCTTTAATGTTCAGTTGTAATTGGGCAGGAGAGGCAGAGACTGTTAGGGAGGAGGAGGAGGAGGAGGAGGAAGGGTCATGGTCAGGTTCCACGTGGAGGTTATTCTGCATCTGTCTCTTAGCAACGACTGCCCGCTCTTTGTACAGTCCTTGAGTTGATTGGTGTGTATGTGTGTGTGTGTGTGTGTGTGTGTGTGTGTGTGTGTGTGTGTGTGTGTGTGTGTGTGTGTGTGTGTGTGTGTGTGTGTGAGAGTTCTCTGGTCCGTTTGCTGTAATGTTTTCTGAGGAGAGCTCCTCAATAGACAGGCCTTCCCCCACATTTGTGCCGTCTAAAATGTTGTTTCCTTGAGCATCAGATGGACTCACCCAGGCGTAAATTAAGATTTGTCAAAGTGACATAAAAAAAATGCAGATATTTAATTTGGTCCGTGAAAATATAAAGAACTTCTTCGTAAAAAAATTAAGTTTTTTGTGAATGCAAGAAGCGCCTGGCGTGTAGTTGGGTGGCTTTTGGCAGAGGCTCACCATCCTTAAACAGCTCTCTTCTCTCTGGCTGGTGTCAGGTGAAAGGCCAGGCCAGGGGTCAGAGGTCACTGCAGCGATGCAGCGGGGAACTTCATCAGCTTGAAGGCTCCACGAGCGGCCAGACAGCCTGGCATGACGTAAAGAATCGGATTAGCAGGGCAACTGGTGGTCAAGGAGGCAGAATATAGGTGAGAGGACAAGCCTAAATTTATTTTCCCAGCACCCAAAGCAACGCAGACCGCTGCCATATCGATGATGTCGGCGAAATGAGATCAGAATCCCGGTTTAAAATCCCCACGCTTTCTGACCAGGAAGGAAATCACGTGACGGATGAGGTCTGTTTTGACAGAATGAAAAGCTTTTTTCCGACATTTGATTAAAAAACAAAAACGTTGTTCTCAAGTGCTGCCGCAGATTACCTGCAAAAGATTAAAGGAAGCTGGTGTTCAGAGATAAATGTTCATCAGAGACTCCTCTGAAGAGGAGATGGAGCTCTGACTGAGATGTTTAATGCCAAGCTGGGACAGATGGAGCCTCATCAGCACTGACAGTGATTTTCATTCCTCTAAACATTCTGCTATCTCTAACCACTGAACTTTTAATGACCTTTGCAATGTCAACTGCTGTTTTTATTCCGTTTTTTTTAATCGTATTTTGTGAGTTGTGGGAGGAAGATCTGCCTGTCTTTTTTTCTTTATTTTTAAATTGAAGTTTGACGGAATGAAAAAATAAAACAAAACACTTGGTCTTATGACTGTGATCAGGCTGCTGTGGTGTGGGTCAAAACCTGAAACATTTATAGGCCGATTGTTTGATTAAACAGCATAAAAGGGCGATCAAAGTAGATCACGCGATAACATGTGCAACCCCGAAATAACGCCTTTAAAAAAAAAAGAAATTCTATCCCATTACAGCATTTTTCTTTTCTTTTTATCGTTATCATAAACTCTTTTTGCGGTTTTTGGGACAATTTTCATTTAAGGAAAATAAAACGCAGTTCAGGCGGTCCGAAATTAAAATGTACTCAAACGTAATTTCAGATTAGGCCACAAAATTCCAATAATTAATATTTAATAAAATGGAACAAACGCATAAACTCCCCAACAAAAAAAAAAAAAACGATCGAATACTGAAGTATCTGGGGCGGGGGGTGAGACATAGTTGCGTTTCAGGATTTCCTTCGTTCTTTCTGGAGCTGGTATTTATTAAAATGCCCAGCCTTCACTCGATGTGTTTCAAAAAATAAGTTTATTATGATCTGAAAATGTGGTGTGATGCTGAACCGTTTTAGAAAAACGATCGTTTTTATGAGGCCTGCGTCGTGGCTCTAAAGATTCAACATTTAAGCTTTATGTCTGATTTGGCAAGTTTGTTACGCAGTTGGCCCAAAATAATCATCAAACCTTTTATAGTTTTTTTAGTTTTTTTTTTTTTTAATAAAAGCGCCACATCCCATTTAATTATTCTGTGATCAGCAACTGAGCATCTTTGAAAGGACATTTGACATAAAGTTTCACATAAGACAGAGAAAACTATAAATCGATCATTACAAACTATTTCGTTGTTTGATTCTGAAAAAAAAAACTTTTGTATCTTCCACCCTTTCTTTAAAAGCTTTGCTCTCTTAAATGAGTTCTCTACTATCTACTTTCCGTTAGAAAGGCCTACTTCTAAATTTGATTTAAAGCAGCCCGGACATTTGTGTAAGGGCAGCATCAAGAGGTTAAAACAGAATGTTTGAACTATGTATAAACATTACATTCATGTTCTAAGGGATAGTAAAATAAACTATTTGTGTCAGAGATTTTGTTTTTTTTAATACGCCATTTAGATTCAAACAAAGAAGCTACATCCCGGCGAATAGCGAGATCTAAATTGTGAGGGAAAAAAGGAAAATTATAGAATGAAATGAGGATTTCAACAACTATTAAAAATGCTAAAGATTTCGAACCATTTTTGGTTCGGCCTCTGCTGACCAGGTTCATCAATAAATATAAATGGCAAACCTACAATCAATTAAAAAATAATAAGAAAACAAAATACAAAAGATGACAGATAAAGCTAATAATAACACAGTTAGGAGAATAATTGTCAGGTTTCATTCCTGTGTCCCAAAACTTTATTTTCCTGGCAGGAAGTTCATTTAAAAGATTTTACACGGGCTACTTTTCTTCAAAGTTTAGCAAACAGTGCTAAAACAAGAAAACCTTCACGCGGAGCATCCAGAGTAGACCACGGTTACTTCCACATTCACTTCAAACACGGTTTATTATCAGACAATAATGTTTCATTTGAACAGTAAGCTGCTTTCTTAATGAAAGTCTGTGTCGTAGCTGCGAAGGATGGCAACAATGTTCCACGTAGGCTTCTTAACTCGCTTTCAACAACTCCCTCCATATTAAAAATATTACATGAAAGGTACGCTGCGCGAATGTTACTCCTGCAATCTGATTGGCCGAGACTCCACTACGTAGCTCGGAGTGGAGGCTGCGCCGTCTCTTCCTGGATTGGGGCCCAGAAACAGCAACAACACGGCAGCCCGCCGAGCTGCGGTTGGGCGGCAGCTCCTGGAGGCAGAAACTCGGACGCTGCCGAGTTTTCCTCCGGCGTTAGCAGCCTGCTTCGCAGACTCTTTTGCCGCTTCCTTCTCCACGGACCTGTACGTGTGTGGGAAAATGCTCCATTGTTTGGTGCTGGCCCGGCACCCGGCTTCATCCTCCTCAGGGTAAACTGTAGTGACAGAGCACTCGGGGGCCCCTCATTAGCTCTCTGTCCACTAAGAAGCAAAGAAGCTGCTTTAATCCTCTCTGTCTTCTTCAATCTGGAACCGCAGACATGATTCGATTTTTCTTTCTCCTCTCCTTTGCACAGTTTGACCACCAAAACACATGAACATAGGCGTTAACTTGGTGACTAATATGTGGTTTATGGGAAAATAGTATTTTTAAAAAAGCTTTGCAGACTTCTGCAGTTTATCTAAAAAAACTGTGCAACTGATATATATTTAAACTCCTTGATTAAAATAGGAATATATAACTACTGGTCTGGTGGTCAGCAGCCTGTTTTGTATATTTATTTTCTGTTCGTTCCAGTATAATTCTAGTACAACCGCAGTGCTGGAGCAAAGCTAAAGACTCTTCTGCAATGGGCCTTCAAATCAGGCAAATTTACTATGCCATCCACATCAGAAAGTCCCTCTCAGTTCAAGTAATTAGTTAATTACAATCTCCAAACAGAGTCCAGAGCATCGCACAACTCTCCCTGGCACTCACATTCAATACAAAGCATTAAAAAAATAAATCTGTCCATTCTGCCTGAGGTCCACAGTGAAACATACTTGTCTTTGTTTCAGATGTTAGTCATAAACAAGATAGTGACGGTGAAATAAACCAAATACACTTTATTTATAAATCTTGAGTTATAATTTAATACGGTACCAATATGTTAACTTTCACAGTACATCAGAGTGGTTGTCAAAAAAGAAAAAAGAAAACAAATAAAGAGTAGTAAAGACAAATAAACACACACACATGCACATACACGCTGGTACACACTCATCTCAGCCATACCCTGCAGTGGTCAGGCTCAGAGCAGCGCACGTGTTCTAACAAAGTACATTTGGTCTCTTAGACCGGGAAGTCGTGCGCCATTCATCTCATCGGGGAATTGGAACTATGCATTCAACCTGGTGCTTTGAAGAAGAAGAAAAAAATCTTTCTGAGTGAAAAAGACCTGGAAACATGAAATAATTCAAAGAGGTAACGTGTGCGTCATTACTCTCCTAATGCCGCAGCCTTTCTCTGGACTTTTGGACGTATAGCCTGAAGAAACTTTCCAGCAGTCGGTCCCACTCCGCTTTGCTGTCAGTGGCCCTGTGAGTTTCCTCCACATCGATGCCAAATAAAACCACGGTCCAAATTTGCTCATTTCCAAACGGAAACCTCTCTTATTTGTTATAAAGCCAGGATTAACTGAAGAACATGGCAAGAAGGAATAATATAATTGTTTGAGGACCAACTATTCAGGGGAATGTTTACGAGGAAAGTTTTCCTAAGAAATGATTAACGAGCAAAGAATTACTTGGCACAAACCAATACTGACAAGAAGTGTGTTTTCCAAACTAGCTGGACTTATTCTTTGCATGTTGGTGAGTAAAAACTGACTCAGAAAGTGAAATAACTAAAAGCAGGCCTTTAATGTTGCCCTTCTGTCTATGCGGAGCTGAAATATGATGACGGTAAACATCTGTGAAATGTTCCTTAAGTCCAAAGTGCTAATGTCTGGAAGGTACAAGAACAACAACAACAAAAAATGCTAAAGGAAACAGATCCACACAAGACGGTCCCTGGAGTATTCTCATTAACCGTGGCCAAAAAAAAAGAAAACAAATGACATGGTACACTGAAAAATAAGAGAGGATTCCAAACATAATTTACAAGCTTTATAAATATACACGCAGGTCCAATAAATATGGTTTGTTAACCCACAGATCATGAGAGATCAACACAATGAAGGGGGGAAAAAACAAAAACAAAAAGAGTCCCATCAGAGGCAATCATTTATGGAATATTCTTTCTGCCAGTGGGGTCACATCATTGTTTCCCAAACCTTTACAGAATAAGGCAGATTCGCTCCTCTGATGTCAAGAAAATAGCAACGTTACATTAAATCTTTACATCTTAATAATCTCATTCCACTGGCAGCTCCTCTGACTCGTGTGAATCAGCAGAGATTTTCAGCTGTGCTGCATGACAAAAGACTTGATTTCAGGTGCGGGGGGCCTTCTCCTGACATTAGTGGCGCCATCACAGCTTTTAGCTTTATTGAATGGGCATGTAGGGCCAGCTGAAGCTGCTGCCTGACAGCAGCATGTCCCTTATTAGAGTTTCAATGGGAGTTTTCCCCACCAGACGTACAAAGAAAAGCTGCTCTATGACAGAGGAGGAGACGGTGCGGAGGGAAGGCAAGCGAAGCAGCAGCTTCCCAAACCTGTTGGGCTGGTTGGGGTACTGACTCCTCACGTACTCCTCTAAAGCACACTGGGATTTCTCCTGGAGACCTTCCACGTGGGCTACGTCCGACAAACCACAAGCATCTGAGAGGAGAAAGAGGGCAAAAATAGAAAGCTTTACTCGGCAGGAGACTCCCTGTTCACAGGAAAAGGACCATGAGATAAAATAATCAAACAAAATTCTGATATTTACAAAAAGAAAAAAAACAACACATCACAGTTTAGCAAGATGACTAAAAAGATTAAATAAGTTGTTGTGCAGAATACGGATGAAATTGATTCAAACCGTTGTACTGAGCTAACGTTTGTGCTAAAACTTATGTACTAAAATAATAATAATAGTAAAACCCACGCCAATACATAAAAAAGCACACAAAAACATGATCTACGCAGTGAATTCTGAAAAAACAAAGGAAATATCATCAACCCTGTTCTATCAAATATGATGCTTGTGCTCCCATGTGTACGTAAAAAAAAGAAAAATGATAAAAGTTACCGTTGGAAGGAAACGGGATAAATGAGCTTTAAAGCAAAGCCTGAGCTTTGACTGCTGCACTCTATAAGACCTTTCCACTCATAGCACAGCTCTATGCAGGCTCTGTAGCAATGCAAGCAGGACGGCAGCAGGGGTTAAAGAAAGGCTACTGTGTCCCAGTTTAAAGACACGTGTTCAGATGTGCTCATGGGGACAAAAATAGACCTACATAAGAGACCTTCTTTTATTTTTTTACTCTGCTGCTGCTCATCCTTTTGATCCAGCTCAACATCCAGCAGCTCAGACAGCGTTCCTGAAAGGCTGTGAAGTCAATTTGGCTTCTTTCACAAACGATCGCTGCATATTTCTTATAAAACTGAATCAAAAAGCATCAGAATCTGTTGCCATTTTTATCTACTAATGATACTTAAAATCATTGGCAGTGCAAGAGTATTTTTTAAAGGATTATATGATTTGTAAATAAACTTAAATATAAAGCATTTCCGTCAGTTAGTTTAGCTAACTTTTATATATTTGATAAAAACAGCACTTTCCAATTATTAAAAGCCGGACTGATGGTCCGTGTGAGGAATGTGAGGAATCAGTGGAATAAAATCTGTGATGGTGGTGGTAAAAATGCAGTTCTGATTTCTTTTGGATAAAATGTATTATGAGGCCTGGAATGCAGATTTTCTCTTTTTAAATAATTTTAAAGCCACATATGCTTACGATAGTGACAACAAAGGAAAGAAAAATCAGAAAAATGTCAATAAACTAAATTCAAATAGGTATAAAATGCGAGAGAAAAACCTAATGTGATATTTGTATTTATCTTTCTTCTTTAATTATATTTTTCAGATTTTTTAAAAGCGTTATTTTTTATTTTTAAATATTCAGCTGTTTCACGCTTTTAATCAATGCATATGTTTTTTATGTTTATGTTTTTTCATTGCCGTTTTGGCTTATGAAATCCGAAAATAGGGCTTTTATACGTTTCCTTAAAAACTGTAAATCTATTCTTTTTAACACGTTTAAATGTTTTTTTAAAATATCCCTTTTCCTCTTTACATTGTATATTACACGTCAGTATTTATGTAAATATTTAAACATAATTACCCCTAGTGAAATGTAAAATATTTATTATTTGCTTATAAATAGCTCTAAAAAAGGCTGAGGTGTTTTTTTTTCTTGGATTTTTTTACTGAATATTCATGTTGTGCAGAATGAGGCTGAATTAGTGTAAAACATTCCAGATCTTGGGATCCACTTCCCCCCACAGTGGACGTGTGTGTGGACCCTTTACCTGTGGTGAACAGAACGATGGCCTTGATGCAGCTGTACTCCGCCGAGTCCACGTGCAGCACCTTGAGCTTCTCCACCTGCTCCTGGAAGACCCGGATGTGGTCCATGAAGGCCACCACCCGGTCGGCGGACATCGGGGACGCGTGCAGGCCCGCGGCGGCCAGCAGCGGGGCGACGTGCACCGGCATGGAGCACTGCGCGGCGTTCAGGACGAACAGTTCGCTCCAGGTGAGGCGCAGAAGGGCCACCTGGTCCGAGACCTGCAGGTCGGGGAAGAACGGGATGTTGCGGGCCCACTCCACGGCGCTGAAAAGCATCCGCGCCGCCAGCTCGCAGATGTTCTCTATGCCCATGATGTTGTTGTTCTGCAGGCACTGAGAGCCGAACCTGGACGTCGGGTAGGGCTCGGCCCGCAGCAGCAGGGAAATGTAGCCGGACAGATAGGAGTGACACTGCAGAGGGTCCCCGTTGGTCAGAGCGAACTGGCCGTGGTAAGACTGCGTGGGTATTCTGCCTCTCTGGACAGCTGCAACGACAGGCAGGTGAGATGTCAGCTCACACTACGGGCTGCGGATGCCTAAAATAGCCCAGGTGACATTTAGATAAAAGCTGAAATGGCAAACGGCCCACACGGGGCATCTTTTAAAGCAACCTTATGTCAATGAAAACAACAGGACATCTTCCAGCTCATACGCGCACTCGCTCGGACCCACGCACACACACACACTGTTCTTTTGTTCGCCAGTTCGTTTCTACGGTCGGTGGCGGCTTCCGGTCGGCTGCCTTCCCAGAGATGGGCACCGAATAACGCTTTCGGACAGCTCCTGGAAAGAAATGTCACATCGCGCGCGGGACGCAGAAATGGGAGCTATTTCCAGGCCCCGACCTGCAGAAGCCTAAACGGAGCGGGGTGTTCGCGGGTGCTTCACCGGCTTCTATTTCAAAATCAAACCGTCTCGGCGTCGCCTTTTCGTCACAAACTACATTTTCATTGACATTTCGTGGGCCTACTTTCTAGGTCCACTTCTCTGTGCTGGTATCCCTACGAGGCCCCATTTGTTTCCTTTAAAGTTTAAGTCGTATATTTTATTAGAAACCTTCAAATGTGAAATTGAAATTAAGAACAAAATTAATAGTTTATTTATAACAGCTGCGGGCTCAATAGGCGACCGTTGGGCCTGTAAGACACAGACGAGCACAAAGTGTACACAGTCGTAAGGGGTATTCCCAGAAAACCTAACATTACAAAGACATAAACACATGGAAATTATTAAAAATTATAGCAATTTTACTGGCTAATTGTAATGTGTGGGTCATTAAAAACGCCCACGCCTCGTTTCAGCCTTACACTGATCGAGGTAGCAACAATAGCCTACAATAAAGATGCTACAAGATGCTAGCTGAGACTCTGCATGGCCAGTTTCTACACCGACGGTTACACGTAATAAAACCTTTGATACGCAGAAGGATAACGTCTTGCATTAATATATTTAGGTGGATAAAATAAGGTATATCCGCTTTATCGCCTCTATGAATAAAGGGGACACGACGAGCTGCTGTGCTCCACAACTAAATTCTGCAAACATAAGCTAGGCTATATGTGTTGTATGCATCAAATAGATCATATAGGACAGACACGAGTTCAAATGAAACAATAAGCACACAGCTTTATGGGAAACGGAGTTTTTTCCTCTGAAATACGGGTGCTGCGTGATAGCGTACACTATACAGACACACGCACACACACACACACACACACACACACATACACACACACACACAAAGCGACGACAGAACAGCTGTAGGATGCCGAGCGTACCTTCCCTCCTCATGCCGACTTTGAGGCATTTCTTGAGGCGACAGTACTGGCACTGGTTGCGGTGGTGCTGGTCCACGGGGCAGTTTCTGTTGGCGCGGCAGGTGTAAGTCAGGTTCCGCCGGACGCTGCGTTTGAAGAAGCTCTTACATCCCTCACATGTGAACTGTCCGTAGTGCTTCCCGCTGGATTTGTCCCCGCACACGATGCACTCGATCTGCTGGCTCTGCTGTTTGTCCATGGACGAAGAGGAGGAGGAAGAGGAGGTGCCGTTGTGGCTGTTGTTGGTCGCGGCGCTGGAGCCGGCTGCCGTGGTTCCGGACGGGTTGGGCGGCGGTGCTCCCGGAGGTGCCGCCGCCGCTGCCGCGGTGGCCGTGGGTAATTCCACAGAGGACGCCGGGTTCATGTGTCCCGGCAGCTCTCCGGGCAGCGACAGAGGTGCTACTTGGGACACCGGGGAGGAGAGAGTCCCCTGGGTATCCCCGACGCCCTCGTTGTTTCTCCACGCAACCATAGCCATATCGACCGTCTCCAAAGTTTGAGCAACCCAACTTTCCTGCTTTTTACGCGATAATTAACGCACGGAGTTTCCCCGAAAAAACAAAACAAAAAACCTCTTGCGCACGCTTAAGGAGACTGCGACATTGTTTGACAATTTTTAATCGAGCTCAGAATCGCGTTGGGCAGCAGAGCCCGACTGTTAAAACAGCAAAGAATGAACAGTCACCCGGTGGGAATCCGAAAAGACAGCTTCATTCAGCCCGCTCCCGTGCGCTGTAACATCCACAGATGAGGGCTGGGGGTGGGTGGAGGGGGGATAACAGCCGAAATCCACAAGGGGAAGCAATCTTATTCCAAAAAACACACACAATTTGATCCCTTCCGGTCTGTGTGTCCAGCTCTAATAAACAGAATGCCGTGCGAGCAGGTCCTTCATCTGAGATGGAGTCACCGGACCAGGCTTTCCAGACGCTCCCTGCTCTCCCGATCAGTCAGAAGTTACATTAAAAAGACAACGGTGGAGCGAGAGAGAGAGAGAGAGAGAGAGGGGAATAGAGAGAGGGGGTGGAGGGTTGAAGAAGAGAGAGGAGGCGGGAGGGGGGGGTTGATGGATGATGATTTTGATGATGCTTCGCAGAGTGTTGGAAAGTGATGCGTCCGCACGTCACTGACTCGATTACGTGCGCTCGGGGCGGAGTTAAGCCAAAGTAGAAGCTGGTCTGCGAGCAGCCGCGAGGGGGATCGCTTGAACTTGTGGAGCGTGGGGGAGCGCCTGCCACCCCCAGCCGCCCCCCTCCCACTCCCACTCCCACCTTCCTTCCCTCTTCACTGAGTGGGCGTGTGCGCCGGGCCCGCGCAGCCCTGGTGTCAGCTCACTGCAACAAAGAGACCGAAGGCTCCCACTTTGCCTGTATTTGCCGGTGATGTTAAAACTCCCCATCTGAACCGACACAGACATCCAAATCCCAACTGTTTGATGCCACCTAGTGTCTTCTAATTACACAGGTACAAGGTTTAATTTCATATAAATATTATACTCAATGTACGAGTTTGAAAGGGAGATATCAAATCAATTTGTGATTATTCACGAGACAGAAATCAATATTTAACAGTACTCTTAAATTAAGAATAACACTTCCACCCATGTAGGATCTTTCATTCACCTGTTACCTCCCTCTTTCTGAAATGACCTGTCTGCTGTATCTATGGTGACACACAGAGCTGTTTGCCATACAATCATTATCCATTGGGAGGCTAGCCTTTTGGAACTTTGGATGATGGTGCAGGACTACAAATCAGTGCAAAAAATATCCCACAGGTATTGAAAAGGGTGGAGATCTGGTGACAGCGAAGCCCACAACAGCTGTTTAAAGCGGTATTCATACTCAAATCAGACTGCTTTCTTTGGATTTAGTTCAGTTTCTCCACTCGTCAGCACACATGTATACAGCAGTTTGCATTATGATAAGATGTCTCTAACTTGTTTTTCCCTTCCTCTCCTGTCTGTCCATAACATAATAAGCTAGTTTTGGGTTTTTTATGGAATGCTTCCGATCCCCATGGAGGCCTTTGACATTATGCTCTTACGATGTCATATCATTTGAACGGGCACTTCATGGGGCTTGCACGGTGGTGTGATGGCTAGCACATCTCGGCAAAAGGGTTCCCGGTTCGAATCACGGCAGGAAGGCAGCCTTTCTGTGTGGTGTTTGCGTGAGGTCCACAGTCCAAAAACATGCATAGTTATCTGTCTCTGACGTCTGGATGGATGGGTGTTTCATGGCTGAGGCTTGTTCTACAAGGCCCGAGGCCAAAGGTGATGTAATGTTTTTACAGGCTGCCACAGTTTTGGTGACCCTGTGGCCGCTCACACCCACGTCGAGCATCTTTCGGCCAGTTCGCAGACGGAGACATCCTGCAGTTTACGTCAGCGCCCCGTCCTTTCCCCTCCTATTTCATTACTGCTGATAACAGATTTAAGATTTCAATGACGATTAGTCCAACTTGTTTCTTGCGATCTGGTGCCTGGAGCAGAAAGACGGCTAATTGGAGACAAAGTGAGGGGGAATTTTCCCAGGAGAGACCTGCTGTGAGCGGAAAACCACCAGGAAGTGACTGTTTACATCGCAGTGGGGGACTGCTCTGGCTCGCCGCACACAGACCTGCGGCATCACTGCGCCGGCTTCCTGACACTATCGCTGAGAAGTGACGAAAGCTGACGGTGTTTAAATCCAGCTGAAAAACAAGATAGTTACGTTGTGCACTGAAGACAAGGCATACAGATGGCATGATGGCGCACATTCAAATCTGCACAATAGCTGGCTCTGTAGGAGTTTGCAGAAGCCGCCTTGGCATTCAGAGTAACGCGCTGCAGTCTAAGCTCATCATGATAATGAGATTAAGGAGCATGATCTAAAAGTGCACTGCACCTAGCAGACAGTGAGTAAGTCATGACCCGGGTCAGAGGCCAAGAATAGAAAAGGGAAAACCCTAAGTTGTAACTCAGTTCATTTTGTTTACCCGGAACTACACAGATTTTCCTGAGTTCCGTCTGGTGTCCTCATGCTGTGAGGGATTGGAGAAAGAAGGGCGTGCATGAGGAATCGAGCAGGTGTCACGTCAGTCTGCATGAAACACCTACTGAAGTCCATCTGAATCCTGCAGCTGATTAAGTTAGTAGACAGTACATTGTCCTATTAACAGGCCTGTCTCAGTCCGTAGGAATGCACTCTGGGAAATGTATGCAAACAAGCTAACGGTGTTTCTAAATGACTTTACATGATACTCTAAGCAAACGTGGAGGCAAATTAAATTGTGTTTTTTAAAGATAACAGCCAAAACTTACTACAGCCAGAAAATAGTGATTTGGCTTAATGTGACAAGACACAGCGGGTAAATGTGTTCACATAGCTAAAATATTCATTCCCCCATTGCCCAGTCGGACATTTAGAAATGCAGCAATCATTCTCTTTTCAGAGGCCATCCTCTCATGTTTGTGTTGTTTTATCTGCGGAGTGGAAGCTGAGCTGTGAGCCTGATCAGCTTGTTGCCGCTAACCCTGGCAGCCACTGAAACCAAACAGGAAACTTCGAGGCCTTTAAGCGGGGTCAGCTCCCAGCCACACCGCAACAACGGTTTGCCGCTGAGATTAGCTCACCCCGGCCACTGCTTCACCTGTGACCGCTGGACCGTCTCTCACCTTACATTAACCCCAGACAGCTGACCTATGACTCCTGCTGAGCTGCGGCAGCATTCCTCATGAGGCGGATTTCATGCTTGAGGAGCCCATTGCGTTACGGGTCAGCGTGCAATAACAACGCGTCGCCAACGGTCTTTCTATTTCTGAGCAAATTCATCCTGGCGAAAATGTAGGGATTCTTACTACATGTAAGACTTGTACAAAGTCCTACTTAGCCTTTGACCTCATTCGGGCTCAAACTCATTATCTGGGATGAGATTAACCCACATAGCTTAGTAAACTATCTAAATACATACAACTCAGCTTTGCACTGAGAAAGTCTGTTTTTACAATAAAAAAAACAGACAATTCAATCAAATGTATTTCAATGGGACCTCAAAGATATTTTATACATTTCTGGGTTTTCCATTGTATAAAAATACAATTTGAATTATAACCTAATAACAGTTTTTGGAATTTTACCAAAGAACAAGGAAACTGGTTTATTTTCGCTCTCAGCTGTCTCAGAACTCTAAGTGTGGTTGTTAATAGCATTGATTGTTAGCGTCTACATATTAAGAATGATCAGATAACTGACAGCCCATTTACAACGTGTAAAAGAAACAAAAATAACAAATACCAAAAAATAAATAATCAAAACTTCATAATCAATATTTCTAACACTCAAACATTCCCAGTTTTTGGTTAATGGTATTGTGCCCATATGGCACTTTTCCAGTCAAACCGACCACTCAAAGAACTTTACACTCACCCCCTCAGTGGATGATGGAACTCAGGGTTCAATGCCTTGCCCAAGGACCCTTCTATCAGTGGGTAACTATTCTTTCCTCCTGAGCCTATTTAAATCCTATTAAAGTGTTTGAAATATCGCTGTGTATCGGAACTGTTTGTCCTGCCTCTTGTCAGTGAGAAGCAGTGATACAGTGATACATGAATTCAAATGGCTGGAGGTTTGTCTGAATGACAGAGAAGCTAAAAAAATGGATGCTACCCATGATCAGATGGCAATCTTGACTCTGATTCAAAGAGTCTGCCCCTCTGCACTAGTCTACATTGAGGGAAAAGTAACTGGATGCAGGTTGCGTGTGTTTTTCTTTTTTAAACTGTCATTACAGAAATGCTAAACGGGGGTATTCTGAAATGGTTGCTATTTGGCATTTATATGATGCCGAGTTGGGATTTTGCAATCGCTTTCCTACGCCACCCACTGAGCAGTGATTTGCTTCAACATTTCAATAGCACTCCCACAACAAAGCCTCAGACCCTACCTTTCACTCTTCTTCCAGAGCGTCATTCAAATCAAACACACTGCTTTTGTCCTTCACAGGGGCACCGCTCCTCATTCCGAAAAACACTGTCCAGTATTTTGATTGATCACGTATTTGTGTCTATTCATAGAGGCCAGATTCATCATTCCAATTTGTCAAGATTCGGGAGTGCTGAGTTAATTATGTGCAGGGGAGCCACAAAAAAAAAAGGGGACAGCTTCCCGTTCAGACTCATCCGAGGTTTTTCCTTCCTCACCTCGCCTCCAAACGAGCAGCCGGAGCTTCATTGAGCTACAGGAGCCGCTTGGCACCATGGGTAATTAGTGTGATGAATGCCTCAGCAGAACAAATAGTGGCAGTCGGCTGTGTCGCTCATCGTGTGGCTGTGCTGTCACAGCTCTGGGGCTGCGGGCTCATCAGGGTAATGGATGATTCCGCAACAGGACCATCTCCCAGCCAACAGTGCAACCGCAAAGCGAGAAGCAGAGCGTTGCGGGTTTTCTTTTTTTCTTTTTATTATTTAGACAGTGTACAGACGGTCCAGCTATCTTGAGGGGGTGGTGCTGGTTATGGATGTCAATTGTATCACCAGAGGTCACTGATTGTCACTGTCATACGTTTTGAGATATGGAATTTAAAAAGGACAGTTTTGATTCTTTAATCTTATGAAAGGCAGTTTTGTTTCTGGCGTGTTTTTGTGATTTTTTCCCCCCCTCAACCCACCACACAGTCTCTCAGGACTGTATATGTGGTTATGCAAACATCTTGATGCTAATCCTCTGAGGGATTCGTTTTTATGTAGAAACGTCCCTGCTGAAATGATGGATGACGTTATTAAATTAGGGGAGAGCAAGGACAGCCAGCCCCTGGATTTGCAATTCACAGCCTCTTTTGAATATGAAGCTTTTTTTTGCATGTAAGGAATAAGCATAATTGGGCCTTTGTCACTGAGTTCTTTTTAACAATGTCGGGGAACCTCGCAATAAATCAGGTTAGCTGTCCGAGCCACGTCACAGGACGAGGCATTAATCAGGTATGCAGATTCATCGTTTTGCATGCTGACAGTAAAAGTTCAAACCTCTTAATTTTCCAATGAAGAAAGGGCATACGGCTGTTTTGTCTGCTGGATAAACTGGGGGCCAGAGGCAGCCACAAAGGTCTGCCTGCTTTTGCTGTCATTTGAGCACAAGCTAATGGCTTTTGCTTACTCTGTGCCTTGACTTTTCAGCACCGGCGTGACAGCGAATGATACGGCCAACGTATGGCTGATTTCTCAGCCATGTCATCCGCGTTGCCAATGCTGAAAAGGTTGACTCCCGCAGATGGATAATCCAATAAGATGTGGGGGGAAAAAAGAAAAGAAATCAAGTGGAGTGAATTGTTTCGATAGCAGCGAGAATGAAGTCTAACAGAGCATGAGAGACAGGCGGGGTTGTGGAAAGGTTATTTCTGGGTTCAGGAGGTGAGATTTTGGGGATGCGGACACGTCAGTCCGGCAGAGTCCTCGGGTCAATGTGAAGACAAGTGGAAGACAGATTTCTCTGTCAGTATGCGCAGAGTCCACACGGGTTCAGGCTTTTGTCGTGAAGTCTCAAGTCATTGAGTCAATAGCCAAGGAACATGACACAACCTCTCACAGTCACTCGGCATCAAGCGGAACAGGGAATGGCATGCTTTCCATTTCACTGCACCGTGGCCCCAGCAAGACCCCGTCTGCGCTCGAGAAACAGGGGAGCTCTCAAACACAGGCTCGTGAGGCAAAGCTGAAACCTGGCCCCTGCACACGTACACCCCCCCCCACCACCAACAACGGCACACGACAAGTCGCCAGTCAATCCATAACTTTGACTATTATCTCCACAGGCCGCTGTGGCGTTGGTGGGGAGCCCGTAGATAACCAGAGGGCTTAGGGCCAGGAAATTAGATCATGCTAAAGCGCAACACATGTCGATTAAATTGATGTCAGAGTTTATCTTTTCTCGCCACGTGTTTAGATGGGGAAAACAAAATGCCGCCTTTTCATACGATCTGACCGAGCACTGACCCAGCAAGCGGCCTTTTATCGCAAGCATACCTCTGCATGGAGCAAACATGAATTTAGACCACAATGCTTAATGAAACGGCAGATGTTGTCTTTGGCATCACCATCTGCCAGTGTTTTGCTTGTGTGGGCAACAGATTTCTTATCAGCAAGGGCATTGTTTCTGTTTAATTTGATCCGCTGAGGAGTTCTGAAGATAAAATTAAATGATATTTGACAGTTGTTCTCCTAATCAAGATATTTAGAAATTAAGTGATGCTTTTTGAGTAAAAAAAAAAAAAAAAAAAGAAGAAAAAGATGTAGTTGGTGATGCCATCACAGAGATCCATTGGTTGCATAGCAGGTCAGTCAGAAGTCCACCGTGAGAGACATAATAAAAAATCCAGCAATCACAATATATGATTTTTAACTATTTATTTGTATGAAACAGCTGCGAATAAGTATTTGAACACCTGAGAAAATTAATGTTAATATCTGTACAGTAGCCTTTGTTTGGAGTTACAGAGGTCAAACCTCTTTCGTGTAGTTTTTCACCAGGTTTGCACACACTGCAGGAGGGATTCTGGCCCACTCCTTTTTACAGATCTTCTCTAGATCAGTCAGGTTTCTGGGCTGTCGCTGAGAAACACGGAGTTTGAGCTCCCTCCAAATGTTCTCCATTGGGTTTAGGTCTGGAGATTGGCAAGGCCAGGCCAAAACCTGGATATGCTTCTTACAGAGGCACTCCTTGGTTATCCTGGCTGTGTGCTTCAGGTCATTGTCATGTATGAAGACCCAGCCTTGACCCATCTTCAATGCTTTAACTGAGGGAAGGAGGTTGTCCCCCAAAACCTTGCAATACATGGCCCTGGTCATCCTCTCCTTAATACAGCGTAGTCACTTCGGCCCATGTGCAGATAAGAACCCCCTAAGCATGATGCTACCACCCCCATGTGTCACAGTAGGGATGGTACTCATCATTCTTCTTCCTCCAAACACAGTTAGTGGAATTATGAACAAAAAGTTCTATTTTGGTCTCATCTGACCACCTGATTTTCTCCCATGGCTCCTCAGGATCATCCAAATGGTCAGTGGCAAACTTAAGACAGGCCTTGAGATGTGCTGGTTTAAGCAGGGGAACCTTCCGTGTCATGCATGATTTCAAACCAGTGTATTACAGACAGTAACCTTGGAAACGGTGGTCCCAGTTCTTTTTAGGTCACTGACCAGCTGCTCCTGTGTAGTTCTTGGCTGATTTCTCACTTTTCTTCAGATCATTGAGAGCCCATGAGGTGAGTTCTTGCATGGATCCCCAGTCCGAGGGAGTTTGACAGTCACGTTTAGCTTCTTCCATTTTCTAATGATTGCTCCGACAGTGGACCTTTTTTCACCAAGCTGCTTGGCAATTTTCCCGTAGCCCTTTCCAGCCTTTTGGAGGTGTACAGTTTTGTCTCTAGCGTCTTTGGACAGCTCTTTGTTCTTGGCTATGCTAGCAGTTGGATTCTTACTGACTACAGGGTGGACGGGTGTCTTTATGCAGCTAACGACCTCAAACAGGTGCATCTAATTTAGGGTAATAAATGGAGTGGAGGTGGACATTTTGAAGGCAGACTAACAGGTCTTTGAGGGTCAGAATTATAGACAGGTGTTCAAATATTTATTTGGAGCTGTATCATACAAATAAATAGTTAAAAATCATATATTGTGATTGCAAATTTTTTTTTTCTAGATTATGTCTCTCACAGAGGACATGCACCTTCGATTACAATTTCAGACCTCCTCCTCCTCCATGATTTCTAAGTGGGAGAACTTGCAAAATAGCAGGGTGTTCAAATACTTATTTTTCCTCACTGTTGAAGCTGAACGTATAGTTTTCCCTTTAGCACCGTAGCTCTCAGGGTTGTTTAGCATCTTTTGGTACAGATAGTTACCTCCATAGTGAATGACAAGATATAGAGTATTTTCATGCCTAGTGCTAATTAATAAATGCAGAGAGACGAAAATGCTACAAAATGGAACATCTGTCTCTAAGTTTGTAGAGTAGCTCTTTGATACATTGATAGCACTGAAGATGTAAAAACTGCTTAATTGGTGTGAAAAGCATCAATATATTGATGACATTTAATGTGTGGGAAAAAAGCTTGTAATCATTGGGCAGAAACAGGCCAAAATAAAAACAAAAATAGTATATTTAATGTATTTACAATAAACATACAATCATGTAATCTTCTCCAAGAAATATACATAACTTAAAGCTTTTAAAATATAAATTCATGAGGTTCAACGGAAGAAATAAAAATAAATCTTGATAAGCAACAGGGCATATCTAAAAATCTGAAGTGAATCTTTCAAAATATAGGTGATATTTTCTTATTTCAATGCCCTTTTCTGTGTCAAAGGTCCCCTTCAAAGAGCATTGATTTTCACACACTATATACCACCCACAACATAAGCAAACATATCAATCTAAATCCATAGCTAACATTGTTAGTACAAGGTTTCATTTTAAAGGCAACATGCTGCCTAAAGGCTCAAACCAAAGGATTATATGCCTGTGAAGAGTTTCCTGTATGTCAGAAAAATGATCAGGCGCAATAAAAAGATCAGTGGCCATATTTACAGTTCGTCTGGTACTTGTTGGCAAAATGTTGACTTGAACACCTCAGATATGACGCATTTGCATATGGGGCATGTTTCGGCAGAAAACTCTTCACAGGTCAATAATCTAACCACTGTTCTGCTATAAAAGTCAACCACAAAGCAAGGCCATCAAAAGAGAATAATGAGAAAAATAGAATGTAAAAAACATTTACGCTCTCATGTTATTTTCTCATCACAAGGCAAAACATCTCAAGCACATATAGGTGCCAAAATAAACAGTCCTGTTGCCACTGGTGGGAAACAAGGTCAAGCAAGTGCCATCGCATTTGCAAGTACATTTGACACACCGAGAATATGTTGGCTTCTTTTTCGCGAGTGTTGAATATTACAGTGCACAGGTTGATACGGCACAACACGGCTCCAATCAGAACGTCTCAGAGAAGAGCTAAACATCTAGGCACTGTTGCAGGCCTGCAATCTGTGCAGTTTGGCTAATTTTCTGAAATCAAACTTTACTACTTTACAATGTCAGGTTGAAGCTCAACACTGGTGCCATTTATTTCAAGCAGTTTTTTAAACTTTTTTAAATTTTCATTTATTCTTTTATTCAATATTGACCAGCTTTGCCACTAATGGAAAGTGAAATTAATCTAAATTAGACAAGAACTTCACTAGTAGAAAAGTCCTACACATGAATAATTATTACATCCTAAATAATACTTTTTTTTTTCTAGACCAATATACAATGTTTCATAGGCAATATCTCTCTGGGACACATTTGTACGATATGGTGGAAAAAAGTGGAGGGATATCGCAGAGAGGCTACAAACAGCTGGAGGAAGTGCTCCTTGCTCCAGTGCGTTGAGATACAGTTCTCTGCGGGAAGTCACAGAACACTTGTATGGTGTCACTTTGGCACTTGTATGGCACTACTATGTACAGAGGAGTCAGCACTACGCACACTGGATGTTACAGAAATCAAAGACAGAGCCACCTCTGGGAGGTTTTTGAGGCGGAGATGGTAGCCAGATGTTACTTATCATTCTGCTGTCTGTCAGAACCTTAGAAACGTCGTTTTAATTGTGTTCTACTTCATGGGCCTAGCTGTTTTAAATGTGGTACTGCCTCATATGTTTAAAAGAGGGGTATTGCGTATTTATGATTACAAGATTCATATAAATGTTTAGGTCCATTTAGGTTTAAGCATAAGACTATCCAATACCTGTTTATGACAAATGATATGAAATTCCATTTTACGTCTAGAATAATCTAGGACGTTCACCTGATTAAAATGCAAACAAACTCAAATATGAAAAGTGAAAATATTGAATATGCACAATGATATATCCTTGAAAACAATACATTTTGATATATTATTGATATTAACTCACTTTTTTAAAAATCAAACTTGAAATACAACACTGATGACTTTTGAGGGAATAATGGATGCTTCTTAGTATATTCAAATGACCTCCAGGAGCCAAAAGGCAACCTACTAAAGCAAACATTTTGATTTGAAGCTAGTTTTATTCTAGCTAAAAAAGGTAACTAGTTCCATCCTTTTACCAAAGCTAGGTTTACTGAATGCTTTTTGCTTCCAGGTATTCAGGGTAAAACTGAAATCTTGCTGGTCAGTGACCTAAAAAGACTAGAAATCTGTCTTTTAGTCTGTCGGCAAGAAAGTATTAAAGTGTTTTCTCCAAATTTCAAAAGTATACAATTTGGAAATTAAATCTATTGTCATAACAGATATTTTGATTTATAACACATCGTATACATCATATACTTTAAGTCTAAGAGTAAGCTTAGATTACATCCTTATACATTTTCTGTAAAAAAGAAAAAGAAAGAAGTTAAGTTCAACTTCCTAGAAAAAATTATTTCAACCACTTCAGTGTGAGTGATAGTCAGCTGAAGTTTGAGTGGAAATAAAAGGGCTACATCACAATGGTATGAATTATAAAGCTCTTCCATGGTTGAAAATAGAATTAGGAGGCCATTAGTGATAAATGCATGTTTATCCATTACAACAGCCGACAGCCGTCTGAGCATTTGGGTGTCTTCATATGAAAAATCTAAAAAATATGTTAGTTTCTATGCATGCATTTTCAGCATGCGTTTAAATGAACTAATCCCGCCAGGACAATGGGTCCGCTCACAGCTAGTACACCACAATCCTCGTTGGCTAAGGTGTTCTGCTAAAGAGACTTCACACTCGGAGTCTGCATGCTCATAATATGAGCTTCGCTGCTGATATCGGCGCTAATGCGGAGGGCAGCCTCCCCCACAGCCCTCCACCTGTTTTGTCCTACAAAAAGCATGTGAGACTTAATCGCAAAGTCCCCTGCATGTTGTGATCAAGTTGCTTCATAATCCATGCATTACTGCTGCAGGGGGCTTTCCCACAAGTATTGCAACACTTAGCTCAACTGCATTTCTGTATCTTTTTTCAAGCAACTTTGATTCTACTGGTGGGAATTATAGTGGTGATACAGTGAAATGAGTCACAGATAGTCATCTAATTGACATGTCACAGGTTTGGTTACTCATATATTGTTTTGCCCAAGTAATAATGAATAGGCAACAGAAATGTCCGTTTTAGTAGTTTAAGGATACGCTTCAAGTTTGTATCTTGAATATAACTGAAATATGCACTTCTTCTTAAGAAAGAAAAAAAAGCACGATCACGTGGTCCTGCGACTCTGAAAAAGAGAAATATTGTCATCCTATTCCATTCATACCGAAAAAATATCAACCAGTAAAGGGATAGTTCTTATTGTAACCACAGTCCTATATCTAAAAAAAAAAACGTGAGAAACTGCTTTCGCATTAACGTAAATCAGTCTGTTGCAATCCACGTCTTGTGGCAACATTACCTCAGCTCCTACAAATGACTGTCGGCAGAAAAAAAAAGTTAATGCATTGTAAACGTCACCTCTCAATCATCTATTAAGACACTGATTAATTAATTTAGTTAAAGAACTTTGAGAACCACGAAATTTCATTCACTTCCTTTTCTCACTGTGCAGTTATAATGGCTTACAGACCGATTTTTGTTTGGAGTGAAAACTGAAGGAAATTAGGGCCTGTCATTAACACACTGGTGTGTTAAGAATCACTTAACTCTATAAGGGGTCCAGACTGTCCTATGGCAGTATGGAAACGTGTTCATTCTTATTCTTTTTGCATCTTCTGGTAACCAAACCTGAGAAATACTACAGAAAAGTGATCTTTCTGCTAAAGCTTGGGTTTAATAGTAAATTTGATTTTGGTTTGTTTCAAGAAGTTTTTTTCCCCTTTTTTTTTCCTTTACTTTGAGTCTTTATGTTGCTGTCTAAGAGGGGGGGAAAACATCCCCGAAGAAAAAAAACTGATGTTTGTATGACAGCTTATGCCTCCAGCTGACTAAATTGGGCATGTTACCAATTTGTTGGGCACATCTCTTCAATTCTTTTTCACATGTCAGATGTTTTGAATGAGAAGGAAATGAGGCCCCTAACTGAGGACACTTCTCTGAACGGAGACGACAAAGAAGCATTAACGTACACGAATAGCTCCAGTCTGCCTTCTCGGTGCAGAGCACCACTATAAAACTGACTCCATGTTGTCACACATCTCTTGGTCCTCCAGGTTGTATATGAACTTTGTCCTGTTGGTGGGGTTCTGGGTGATCTCCTTGCCCAAATTGTCCAGTGTCACATTGGACGCAAAGAGTTCGGTCGGCGTCAGGTACCCCTCGTTGTTCTTGATGTACTTCCTGTAGTTCTTCCTCAGACACTGCCACGTGGTGGCGTACAGGACAAAAGCGGAGGACTTGAGAACGATGGCGATGCTGACGTACAGATGCCTGTAGGCCACGTTGTCGTACAGCATGCAGGCACCCTTCTCCCCACAGACGGAGCTCCAGAACAGACAGGTGGAGTCGATGCCCATGCCGAAGATCAGAGGAGGCGGGATGAAGCCTGGAGCAGCGGGGGATTGCGAACAGACATGAGGTCAGAAAGCCAAGAAGTGAACCAGTTTGAGCTCAAGTACCAACTGTATTTGGGACGACAGAGTGATGAAGTTCATTCCGAGCAAGGTGAAAAATTCCTCTGGCATTTACATCAGAGTAAAACTAGAGAGCAACAGCCTGTAGCACAAACACAGCAGAGACGAGAGGGGCTTTCTTCCGTACGCTCACCAATACAGACCTGTGAATGCTAAACACCATGAAAGTATGTAGAGGTGCAATTTCTTACCTATGAGCCTTAATAGCAGGAACAGAACTCCCAGAGCATATGACTTAAGCTCTGGACTTACAGTTCTGTGAAGAAAGGAAAGGAAAGCAGTGATGTAAACAGTAACCATTGGCTTTTTGAAAATGTAACCGTCAACTTTTTATCATGGATTTGTTGCATAAATTTCCAACTATGTCCAAAATTACTGTTATAACTATGTCAAAATAGAAATTCTTATAACTAGGCCAGAACTGCCGACAGCTGCTTTAGTAGCCTGAGATCAGTACGAACTGATGAACCGCCATGAACCGTTAACTGCAGTTGGCCATTTGTAAAATAACACTCACAGACATTTACCTTATGTGTCCTGGGTGTGTTGACAGTTCTCTAAAACAAGATTTATTCACACCCACTTTTGCTGGGTTCAAAGAAACATTGTTGGTTTATGAAATCTACTGAAAAATCGACTGAGTTGGGCATGAGTTACCAGCTAAAAACGGCTTTAAAAAGGCTTTAATAAACATTTTTGTTACAGCTTTATGTGATCACTTGTGGATAAATGAAAACAGCATTTTAAGCCAAAATAATCATTTTAAAAATGCTGTCTTCAGTCTATAACACAGGTATTAGTATAGACTAAGAATTTTACAATCAGCGTATCCCTCAGTTAGAACAAGGTGATATTTCATCTAGTTACCGCCCTTATGGCATTTATAAGTGGCTGAGACGAGACCACTTTAAACATAAGCACCATGATCATTATCATAATTCAAATACAGCACCACCTCAAACCTTTTAGTTAAAATTGGTTGATTAGTGGTCTGAAAACACTACAATTTTTCAAACCATTACATTTCTCATTTGAAAATCGATGGAAGCCTTATGCCGATGACAAAATGCGTAATGCAAATTGTAAAGGGAGACACAGAGAATGGCAGTTTCAATATTCAAGAAAGATAATATTCATTAATATGAAGATATATGCCAAACCTTTAGACGATATGTCCCCACAAAGGTGAAATCTAAACACATTCTGATTTGTCATATGAAATACAAATATGGAACAAGGGCTGCATTGAGAACAAGAAGGCTCTGAACTCTGTAAAGTCAACAGTTAATCACTCTATTGATTCATTTAGTGCAGTATGTAATGCAAAACCCCACAATGATGAGACCACCGCTTTGCTTTACTGAACTAGAATATTTTTTTTATAGGAGTTCCACAGATAATTTTCACTTCTAGAAAAGCTTCAGTAATTCAGAGCTGTGCTAATCAACTGCACATTTCGACATCGCTGGCTTCTTTTCACCAGTATTGATTATGTCAACCACCATCTAAAAAAAATGAGTACTAGAACAAGAGAAGACATCTATACATATCTGCTCCATTTCCCGCTCCCGGCTGAGATGTTCTTAGTTTTTATGTGTGGCACAACATTCCCCCGTGTATTCCCTCAGTGTTTCTCTGCAGGACTGTCACCATGATTAAGCACTGTTCACTGCTTCAGGCTTCCTCACAGCCTCCAACAGCTTCAAATATCAACAGCTCCCTCTTGTGGGCAGCTGCCACCATACCTGATGAGGATGATGACTGAGGGAGTCTGGGCCATGGCTCCGATCATGCTGCACACACAGATGACACACAGGAAGGTTAGGAAGGCCTGCTGGCAGCCAGGACTGGGGCACTTTCCCGGTAAAGCCACTGCCTCCTCGCTGTTGCTGGATATACATGTGCAGCTGCTCAGGTTCTGTCGCAAAAGATGAGAAATTGCATTGTTCTGACGATCTAAAGCCAACGTCGCACGCATCATTCGTATTTTTGTTTCTTGTCAATCATCGTGTTTTTGTCTCCACTCACTGGTTTGGTGCAGCCGGCAAAGCAGGCTGAGAGGTAGGTGACTCCGTTAGAGCCACAGACGGGGCTGACTGACGCCGTGTAACAGTTACAGTTACTGATACACGCAGACTCAGGCTGCTGCCAGGATAGCAGGGTCCTGTGTCAGCAGTCAAAGATCACATTGCACATATAGTTTACACACAGCTTAAACATGGATACAAAACAGGAACAATATTGCAATGCATGCTCGTATTATTTTGCAGAGTAGCTACAGTACTATGGCGGCCCTACTCGTTGCTGTAGGCTACAGTAACCCCGGCAACGGGTCCTGTGTTGCACCCCAGGAAGAGAAAAGAGACGTAGCAGGCAGTGGACACCAGGTTGACCAGCATGGCCATGCGGACGGCACCGAGAGCAGACAGGTTCAGCTTCTTGACCAGGAGCCCTCCGAGGAAGATACCCAGACAGGCACAAGGGATAGCCGTCATACCTGGAGAGGGAAGGATGAATATTGTTTACAGCTTTATATGATGTTGCACTTATCGATTGCAAACACTTTAAGTGTCCTAATTTTTTCCCTATTGCTTGTGATATTCATTAAAGGGGAGAAGACGGTCTTAAAACCTCATTTTGAATCAAATCTTGATGAGCAGTAAATCCCTAAAAAGGACTAAAAAAAAGGACCCAAAACAGTCTCGCTCATGCTGGATGGGACTGAGGTAACCTGCTGCCCGGCTGGACGTCTCCACTCATTCCCGCCTTGTCTGCATCCTGCTGTCAACAATAAAAAACCCCAGGCTAAAAACCAAGTCGGAAAATGTGTGAGCACTGCAAGTTTCAGGCTGCAGTGCTTAGTCATACAGTAAATGCACATTTGTTTCGGGAAACGTGTGCTTGAAAAGTTGCTTGATGATATTGGGTTTTTAGAGGAAGCAGTAGGTACTGTCCTCTATCACGTGGAGGAGGGTCTCTACATTAGCGCTTTGTGGGGTAAAGTCTTATTGACATTGAGTTTTAAGTTGTTGCGATCGTGGTATTTCCTCAGCTAATGGAATTTTCCTTCCAGGATATTTGAAACACTACTGGGTGTGGATTGTAACTAAAGCCTAGCCTAACCTTTGGTATAAAGTGCCATGTTTATTGTATACTCAGCTTTCCGGCATGTTAGATAATGTTGGTAGCTCTATAGCACATGGCTTTTAAAATAAACCAAATTTTCTCTGTTAGCTTTTATTGGTAGAGGCCTAATTTTGCAAGGCTGAGACCCGTATTGTTTGTGATCTCTGATTGACATATCTTTGTGCTGTCCCTAACAACTCATCACTGTGAAGCATTGTGTTTTTGAATATCCAAAACTCGGCACAGTTTAAATGTTATTTTTCTACTGTTCTCAGTTAAATGTATCTAGTGTCTACCGGGGGTTTCAGAGCAACACTTATATGCTATAGGCATAGGTGACCTGTAAACTTCCTGACTCTTGGTCACACGCTTGTGCCCACTCTCCACTTTTTATCAACCGATGTGCTAAGGAACGAGAAGAACAAAACCCCTTCGTTCAGACAAAAGGTTCATCCGGGTACCTAGCAGCTGATTTGCTGAAGAGGTTGTAAGGTTGAACTGCTGCTCAAGGTATTTTCCCAGGAAGGCAGCAAATCCAGCAACAACAGCAATCTCCATACAGGCTGCCAGTGTGATGCAGCTGAACACCGGATTGGACAGAAGGTGTCTGGTTACCCTTGGAATTACTGAGTGATCAGGACCACAAAAAAAAAAACACAGTTAAAACTTTGGAAATTTCAAATTGGTAGAAGAAGAAGGGGATGCAGATTGTGATAATTATTTGTGACCTTTCGATTTGAAATCTCTTAATCTCCCTACCTCTCAGATGCTCCCAGACTGAGAGCCCGCTGTTCATATCGAAGCCATGAATGGCTCCGTTGGGTTTTGAGCCCGGGTACTCAACGGTCATAGAAGAAGGCAGCATGGCCTGCTCACTCTCCCCTCCAGCATCCATGTCTTGCTCGTCCAGAGCCTGGGGAAAACCGAACATGAAGAGGGCCGACACGAAGAGTAAGGCACCGCAAAGGAGGAAGCCGCCCCACCACGCCCCAATCCAGCGAGGGTCATCTGGGGTGATGTCCAGTTTACCTGGAAAGAAGGAAAGATCACACAGAACAGTCACTAGGATAGGTCTGGGCAGATAGCACTATTTCTATGTCACTCTATGTTCTTTAAAGAAAATACAGATAATAAATGGAAGATAATGATTTTCTCCGATACATTATTCCCTTAATTTCATCAAAAGTAGTATAAGGACAACTCCTGCTTCCAGTCTATATATATATAAATACTCACTGGTGTCGATGAAGACGGCATCAACATAGACTTTGGTACAGACAGAACCTAAGATGAAGCCACAGGCTGGGCCGAACACTAACGTTGAAAATAAGATACCTGGAAGAAAAACAAGGGTGGGGCATAAAATGAAAGGTTAACAGGATCCACCAAGTAAAAAAAAAAAAACTATCCATGATCAGGCCACAATAACCGGTTAAATCGAAAAATAAACATTGCATTTTCTTTCATCGTTCACCAGAGGGCAGCATTGCACCACATCAGGGCTTCAAGGTCTTCGTTACCCCACTCAAATAAGAGCCACCCTGCCATCCAGATCTCTTGTTTTTGCTAAGTTCTCTGTATCATCTGTAATATGTTCAATGTCTGTAAATGTCTCCTGCGCACACTAATTTCCTGCCAAAGGGTTCCACGGTGTAATTGATCTGTGAGTAGATTATCCGGCAGTCGTAAATTATCAGGCAGGAAATCGGTTCTTAGTATGAGAGCATCGGGGACAGGAAGCCACTCATACTGCAGCTCCGGATGATGATTGACTGCAAAAGCCTCCCTGATTTGGCAGAGGCTGAGCGGTGTCCATAAAGCATCAGGCTGAGCGTGAATGTGTGTGTGTGTGTGTGACTGGTTTGTGTGTGCGCTGGTCTTAAGTGGAACAATAGCGGCGAGGCGGGTGAGCCTGGCCGCAAATCAGGAGCCCAAAGCAGAGCAGGCTCTGCTCCCTCCTGATAGAGCAAAAGGGCCAGTCAACGATTGCTGCTGATATGACCAGCCGTTGGTTGTTCTCACTGTGGTCTGGTGATTTAAATATTCCCATCTATAAAATTAACTACCTCAAACTTCATATGAACAAAGCTTATTGAAAAACTTGACGAACACACACATGTAGGAAGTAAAAACTGGTAGAATAGTATAATTGACTTAAGAGATGTCCAAACTGAGTGAAAAAAAACCAATAACAGAACCATTAGCAGGTCAGCATTCATGCTCTTTGAATAGGTGTTGCTGTAACACGAGAATTTTGCCCTGCGGACTTAAAAAAAATTATTCTGATTCTAGTTCTGAAATGATCCAGAATGTATCAGCTGAAATAGAAGCTGTTCAAAATCCCCATATGCCTAGGAAATAAGTCCTAATAGTTCCTTTAAAAGCCCCTTTTGCACAGGATACATTTCATCTTTCTTCGTAGAAAAAAAGGAGATATGTCTCTCTCACAATTTCTAACAGTGGAAAGTATTGAAACACACATGATCATCATCCTGGAACATTCAGGTGTCTGGTAACAGAATGTTAAAGAGGAAAGACATCAACAATGATCTTTCCATCGTTCTAGGGTGAGTAATATTGTTCACAAGTGAAAATTGCTAATCCTCCCAGGAGGGGTGTGCCATTAATTTCTCAACAAGATAAGAAAATGCTATGCTAAGAGACACTGCAAGATTCTCTCAGTATAGCGTTGGTAGTAGTGGCATAGTGTCAGTGAGCATGTTAAAAATGTAAGTTCACTACAGAACGGGTAAATGTTTGCAGGAGGAAGCTGCTCTGAAACAACATCTATGCAAGCTGTCAGACATTGGTAAAAAAAAAAATCTTAGAAAAGACAACGCCCAAGTGGAGATGTTTGGTCACATTACACAACACCGTGCTTGAAGAAAACCCAAAACAGAATATCAGCACAAACTCCTATATGCTTGATAGTAGGGCTCATTCTAGAGCAAAGGAATGACTCATGGAGTGAACTACAAAAAATGTAATTAAGGTACTGCAAAATCCAAGGTCTGATAGATTTCTAAAGCCAAAGGTAAGACAATAAACCCACTGCAGAATAAGCGAAACAGGGAGGGGCCAAAATGTGGTCAAAGTCCTAAACCCAAATGAAATGCTGTCGTGGGACCTTGGAAGAGATATCCATAAATGAAAGTCTACAAACCTCAATAAAATGAAGAAGCCTCTTCATTTTGTGTTTGGGGTTGCTATCAACTTTCTTCACACATCACATCTACCCAGCATTGTTTTTTAGTCAGTTCCCATTTTTCACTAGAGTATTTGAGATGTTTATTTACAGGCACTGATCAAACCACAAAAACAGCCATTTAAAGTTGATTATTTTTTTAAACTAGAAATAATTCTAATTATGATATGCAATTAAATGAGCTATAACGGCTTCTCAAAACGTAATTCCCAGTTCAGCAGGGTCCTTTTTCCCCCTAATAACTGCTAAATAGTCTTAAGACAAAAGAGGTTTGCTATTACAGCTGAGTCACCACCTTTCATTTCTTTCTGGGGCCAGTTCCCACACAAACACCAGACTAGACAACTTGCTTAGAACTTATTACACCCCACACAGGGGTAAGGGGACTGACTCAGACACATGCACATAGCGACTGCAGGAGACCAGCAAAAATGTTGCTCCCCCAGTCTATCTGACCTAAAATGCTCTTAATTTTAAACTATGTCCAACCAGCATTGCTATTACATGAGACAAGAGACAGTTAAGTATCCAGAGCAGCTTTCAGAGTGAACCATCTGATGATTTGTTATGCCGTGACAAAAAGGAGATAATCCTACAACAGCTGTTTGACGCACACCAGCCTGTTTTCTGGACTGAGCAGTTTCGAAGGCTGTGTGTTCAAAAATATGAGAGAAGCCTCACGGAAATAAAAATATGTGTGTGTGGAGATGTACCAAAGCAGTAATCGCAGTGTAAAAGTGAATGCGTGGCACTTCAGCATGAATGACAGCATCAGGAATCTGAAATCTGCTTGAACATAATGTGTTCTCAAATTAGAAATATAGCCCAAACATTTCAATTAAAACATAAGACTATAGCCTAGAAAAAAGACTTAGAATGATCATACAATAAAAACACAGACATCTGTATTTGTATTTCATCCTAAACATAGCGTGTCACTTATTCAAAAAACATGCCTGCACAAGAAGCAAACCTAATGTTTGTTTTTTTAGAGGAAGAAACAGCAGTTAGATTATTTGATTTACAGACAGACAGACAGACTTAGACAGACTTGAGAAACAAACAATAAAATCCTTATTTGATTGGACTTCATTTTAAACCACACAAGTGGGACATTTAGCTAAATTACAATGTCAACAAAAGAATATAAACAACCAGAAAACATAACACCACTATAAGGTATTTCTTCGGTAATGGCCCTGGATTTAGCTTTTTGTGTCAAGATGACATTGTACGCAGAATGTCTGAACTGCTCTTTTTTGCTGGAACATGCTGTTTTGTCCTTGGTTTCACACACATTTTGTGATTTTGATGTACTGCAGGTGTTTTTGTATTTCTTGTCATTGAATATGCACCATGTGTATGCTATCAATAATGTCTATATAAATAAGTGTGGTAAAGGGTCTCTAATTATATGATAACAGAGCATTACTGCAACACATTTTTAGAGCCTGGGCAAGTCTGTAATGACATGATAAAAGACAGTGTGTAATAACTTGCTGTTTCATGACCCAAAATGACCAAAACTAAGATTACTCATTTAAGCACAGTCCCTCTGGGAAGGCTTTGAGCTTCAGGGGTGGGTTAGTGATGTATGCAGACTTCTGGCTGCTTGGGCCTGCAGAGGAAATTACTGACAGCTTCTTCTTATCATAAACTGTAAAAGCTTTGACAGTATGAACTTGCAGAGGCTGAGCTTCATTTGACTTTCTCGCTCATGCATGTACATTTGTGTAAAAATATTAAATGTTTAATGCACCAAAAACTGGGGATTAATATCAATTATATATTTTCATACAGTACCAACACTGTGCCTGTAAACACCTCGTAATATTCTAAAATTGTATCTCAAAAAAACTGCATAAAAGCACTTTTCTTTAACCGGTAGTAATAAATGCAGCAGTGGAGAGGTCATACTGTGGGGACTGAGGCTCCTCTACCTGGTTTCGCTGCCTGCACATGAATAATTTCACACTCAGACTCACATTATGGTCCAGTTCAATCACTGGCTCTCTGAACGTTGGCGAGCGCACTCCTGAAAGGTGCTCGTATAAAACAACCTGGGCCGGACAGCGCGTGCTGAGTCAGAGCCCATTCCTTCCTCCGCTGTCCTACAGTGGAAGAGTAATAACCCCGGTGGAGTAAAAACATTTTTGCTGCAGTGGACTCGCAGCCTCGCACCGCTTCATTACGCGTATTACGGCGATGAATAGAGGCCGTGATATGATGCAAGCGGAGAGAAGCTGACCGTGTCGGTTAAAGAGCTGGACTGCACGCTTGCTTTGTTCCTGCTGTAATCCACCACACTGTGGAGACTTGAAGGTTTACACAACGTAGCGTCTTCACCACGATTGTGCCGTGACTTAAAATGCGCTTCATCACTGATGCATCTAGCTCGGTGGAGTAAATATATGCGTTGCCTGTTGACATAAGAATAGCGTTGGTGGCTTCAAAGTCGTCACAGATGCATCTTTTCTCTAGAACCCAAGGTTATTCAGTTAATTAATTTGGCTTTGAAGCTGTTCATTCATTCATTCATTAATCCATTCATATTTCATGCCTGCTTTTTTTTAATATTCTGTCTTGGAGAGGGGGATGAAGGCTGAGGATGGGGTGAGGGGTGGATAGGTCACTGGCCTGTGTGAAGGCCATAAAACATAAAGCATTTGCCGACTCACGTCTAAGGTCAAACTGAGGTCTCTCTTTACCCAGTATGCATCATTTCGAGTAAGGATCCACATTTGCAAGGTCACTGCCCACGTTTGAACCAGGAAACACTCTTGCTCGGTGCACTCAGGAACTGACACCACAGAGCCAGCCTGCAGCCCTACAGAGCTGCTCCTGATTGAATCTGTGGACGTTTTCCAGGTCGTGGTAATGACATTTTGTTCATTTTGCTCCGCGAGTTAGTACATCTGCACCAACACAGAGCGGCAACAGCGGCTGCAGACTCTGAGCCTGGCATCGGGCCAGTGTGGTAAGTATTACATGTCGTTTTGAGTAGGTCGCCATTACTCGCGAAAAGCTGTCATTTGGAGGTTAAGTAGGAGTTATTCAGTTAGGAAGTCGCTTTATACACATCAAGAAACAAACCTTAATCGTATTTAAAAATCATGAAAGGCTGTTAGAGCCATATTTAATAAAATTATATTTGAGTGAAATATGAAAACACGTGATGTGTACGCTAACCTGAGTGGTTGACTAAAGCTCCACTTAGAGATTAAAAGTTGGCTGTGCCTCTCAATAATGCCTCGTAACCCACTATGTTTGTGTTTTTTCAGAAACTTAGCTTAATGCTTTTGCTTCCCCTGGTTTCTTCCCACTTCAGGATGATCAGGAGGACGCTCCTGCGCCGCAACTTTAAAGTAAAGACGATTTAGACACCAACCTATGACTGATGCGTGCCCGAGGACCTCAGCCATCGCTTCAAATCACCCTCACACGCGTGCATTTTCTCTCTGCAAAAAATAGGCTCTCACATCAAGCAGAAGCCACCGGCACAGCAGGTTCACGCGGAGTTGGCTGGGGACATGGTTTTGTACTTTGGAAAAGCAGCACCACGTTTTGGGGGCTGCTAAAAAAGTGACACGGAATCATCTTACTATCCTTCCATTGCCTTTTTCATTTAGTCTATTTCAAAATGAAGGCTGTAAATAATCTAATGGCACCGATATAAGCACACCAAATGCAGCACTTATGATGCAGCAAAGTAGTGGAGTGTTACAAGGACTGCAATAACAAACTGTAGCATCTTATTAAACCTGAATGAAATCACTGTCACCAAATATATAACAAGTGATCAAACTAAGCACACTTATAATAAATAAGGTTTTATGTTAGCATCTGTGTGAAGGTGTTTCTCAGCACAACAGCGCTTTGCACACTCAAGAATGTGGTTCTTTACAGGTTTTGATTTGAGCTTCATTTAACCTCAGATGAACAGCAACCCCACAAATAAATATGTGTAATCAAAAACTTAACACAGTCTTATAAAAACAGCTTGTTGTGCATCACTCAGCGCAGATAAGTTCCCCTCTCTGCATGATGTTATCAGTCTCTCCCACTACTTTGGAAAGAATGACCATCCAGATTTCTTTTTTTTTTTACAACATTGCCTCAATCTTCCAAATGAGTATCCCACAATGTTGTGAGCTCACAAAAAGACTAGAAGATCTACATCTTGAATTACTGAGATCCTTTCACATGTAAAGCAGAACCTATTTGGGGCTACAGGAGTTTTTTTTTCTTCTGAAGAACAGCATGAATACCCTAATAGCTCCTTCTTTGTTAGACCCTCATTGAGGACTACAACAGATTGAAGTCTTAGTTGTTTTAGGCTATCATTCAAGCGGTGGACAGCAATCAATAATCCAATTACAATCTGGTTCTGACATTCCCATCCACTCAGCTAAAGCACGGGTTAGTCCCCTCTACAGGCAGCCATTTTCTCCACACATAAATGCATCGCAATACATTTAAGCCGAGAAGAATTTTTCAAAGCATCGCTGAAGACGACATCAGATGGACTGATGCGGAAAATACAACAGACGGAAATTGTTGTGATGCTGATTGAAAACTTGTTTCTATCTGAAACAAGTTTCCTATGGAATTTCCAAGATTCTCCAAGATAAATTCCTTTATCAAGGAATTTTCTTTGTCATCAACAGGATGATTATCTATTTTTAAGGACATTCATGCCTCTGGATGGATGAAAAGCACTTGACATTACACATGCATAACTAATTAGACTGTATGCTGTAGTGAATCACTTCTGCATTATTGATAGTTTTAAATGAACTTTTGTGTTCCTCTCATCTGTAGACGGGCTCAAAAATCCGAAGATCCCTGTACCAACATGCTGCTACAAAAACACAATGATTCTGTTGCTTACCATAATTAGGACAGACACTCATGTTGAATAAAACACATAATGATGTGCTTGATGCTGGGACACAGCTCATATGACATTTGAAATAGAAACAGATTGTTGTACTGAGTCACATAAAATTCATGGTAATGCGAAAAGGTTTGTACGATGACAACAATGTAGCATTTCCCAGATTACACTTGTGTATACCCTGTGTCTTCCGTCTCTCATTCAGGCAGTATTGATCCCTGTCGGTGAAGATCTGGCCTCTCCTTCGATCATCTCATTTGTTGTTGAGCCCATGGAGAGCTGCATAGTTTAATATTTAATCATCTGGATGGATGTTTGCTAAACTGATCTTAACTGTTTCTGTGTCACTTTTGCATTATTGATGAGTTTTCCTTACAACAACGGTGCCTTCACACTACAAGCTTGTCCGACAATGCCGCTACCTTTAGACAAGAGAAAAGGAAGCAGCATAAATGCTAAGCTGTGTACAACACGTCAGCACTGTATAAAGAGCGCTCGCTGAAATTACAAAGCCTCAATAGCAGTCACATTGTAAGACGTAACCATGGCAATCTAGATGCCCGGATCGTCAATAAGCGCAGAACAGAGAGGGGGTGGTGGAATAAAAAAGAATAGCCTGTAGTATTATGTTTAAGGGAGATGGTTGGGGGATGTAATGAAAAACTGAGACAGGTCATACAAAATACACTCGACCCTCGATAAATATTATTATCCACGAGGAAGGTTTTAAAAGATGGAATAACCACTTTAAAAACGATAGAAAAGACTTCCATGGTCAAATCACTGGTCAATCATATCTGCTGGGTAATTTGTCTCTGTCCAATTTAGCCTCAGTATAGTTTTCCATGTGCGCTGGGCAGGCCTGAATGAACAACTGCCAGAAACAAGAAAGGGGTCATTCACAATTCTTTGGGGATGTTCTCAGTTGACATAAACATTTTCTGCATGATGTGATGTTGACGCTTTTTTAATTAACAACACACCCTTTTCTAGATAAGAGAAAAACATCAATTTGCATATACTCAGTTTTTCTGCTTTGTAGCAGTATTAGCATTGAGATTTTCAAAAACTAAGACCAACTATAGTCCTAGATGTCCTATATTCATTGAACATTGAATGAAAATCATTCCTTGAATCAGTCTGGAATTATAGCAATATAATATAATATAATATAATATAATATAATATAATATAATATAATATAATATAATATAATATAATATAATATAATATAATATAAGCTATATAAGACAATACATTTTTTAGGCACTTTGGAAGAACTGCTTCATGATCATTAAAAATGATTGTGTTGCACAAATAAACAGACAGGGTAAAAACAGCCCAAACTTCCAACGATGACTACACAACTTAGAAAGCTACAATAATATATTTATTTAACGTGAACTGTTTTCAACCCAATTAAATAAAATGGTTCTAGTGTTGATCTGTCTAAGGAAAATTGCATGCTGTCCAGACATTTTCAACGGAAAGTAAACAAGGACAATCTAATGTTGGTATCAGCATGCACTGTCAGCTCTGCTGGCTCCAGGCGAACATTAAATGTGGTTTGTCCAGTAATGCTTATGATATATGTAGGAGAAGAAAACCACATCGTTATAAAAGTTACAATGAAAAAAAATAGCATTAAACAATGGCTTTAACTTTATGTAGTGGATATAGCAAAGCTGTGGATTAATCATGTTCTTACTGTGAACATGCCAGCGTCCTGGCCCAGCACGGCTGAGAACAGTACTTGTAATGATAATGCAGATTTACTACATAGAACAAGGTCATGCTAAATCCCCCACTATTCAGATTTTCCAAAAAACAATAAAGACACGAGAAGTAGCATGCATCAGTCAGCATCTGGTTTGACCAGATATGGTGCCAGACAGGGGTAGGGCAGACCAGTAGGGGCTGTAAAGCCTCATATGGCCTCTATTTTCTCTCTTTCTGCTCTTTCAGCCCTCTCCTCCCTCCTCTCCACGCCGTGCCGCTGCTGGCAGAGACCGTGCAGATCAAAGTATTCACAGAGCAAACCGCAGGCCGTCTTGCCCTGCAAAGAGATTTGAACTGAAAGGCAAGCAAGGGCAACACAAGCAGCCAAGCTTGTGGGGAGCAGCAATAACCCACAAAAATGAACCAAAAATAGTCGACGCTTGTCTTTCGTTCAAAAATCTACCAATCATTTGTCATAGTTTTTTTATTGGGTAAATGTCGACAACGTGTATTTGAATTTACAATCTTTAAAAAAAGAAAATCACCTCTGTTGCAGGATGTCTTCCACTGTGCTAGAAGCTGTGTTTACAAAAGAGAACTGAATAAGGCCATCTATAACTGGTAGAGGCCTTTATAAATTGTAAATTTTCTGTCACAAGCTGTCAGTTAAAGATAATCATAACATACTACATGCAACCTTTCTTAGCTTTAGCCTCTATGATGAGAAGTGTAAAAAATAAAACTGATAATGTCTTTGGCAAAGTAGCAGTGAGGAAGTCCCCTGAAACACAATCTTCCCATTTTTAAAAACAGTGCCTGTTCATTGTCAAACAAGATGACCCTGTAAATTATACAAATACTTTAAAAGGACGCCTGTATCCTGTCCTGACAAAGACAGGCTGGAACTGGCATCTACCTCTCGGAAATGTTGAGTTCTGGTAAGCATTTTCAAGTTGCTTTCCCAGTAATATCAGCGGTAGCATTTATAATAACTGAAAAAGGCAGTAGTGTTACATACCATGCAATAGATAATGATCCCCCATAAAGAGCTAACATTACTACTGGAAATTGTAATTCAACAGTAAACTAAATCTGATTATCAAAAGCATGATGTCTGTCTTTTCATCACAAGATTAACTTAACATAACTTCTCCGAATATGAATTCTTTTTAGACGGCAATGGAGATAAATCAGTCAAAATGTAATGTAGGTTATCATTTTCTATGAAAATTGATCAAATGTCCGCTGTCATGGACGGCCATGTACATTTTCAATATACAGCATCACCATACTGTAGATTGTAATTCTTTTTTATTTTTGACAAATATGGTTTTGGTTTTAATTTGATTAGGTTTGGTAAATCAGACAACAACAACCCTGTGGGTTTGTAGGTACCTTACTACAATAGTTTCACGATTAGCAGCTCAATTAAAAATACATTAAAAATATATATATATTGGCCAGACAAACCCAAACAGAAAACATGTTAAAAAAAATGTGTCCATGCCTCAGCTCCCAACATTTTTGTGTCAGAGGTAATCTCGCAAAAATAAATAACTGACAAAATGCAATTATCACCTTTATTTTCTGCAAGCAACCCTCGTCAGTGCCATCTCTCACCAAGCTCATTGACGACCAGACATGGTTAGCAACATCCCTAGTCACAATTATTTAAAGTTAAATAAATCAATATACTCATATCTACTTATATGACCTCTGTAATGATGTAATGTAATGTAAATGCAGCTTACAAAAGGGTGCCGCAACTGAAGTTAGACTCAGTCATTTCCCCCCCCCATCTGTCCAGATGGAGATAAGCTAATAACAGGTTACTGAGCAGTGAGAGGAACAGGAATAGCACATCGTGTCTCTGACTCCCTCTGAACTGTTGCCTCGGCAACTTTGACAGACATGCCTAATGCACGTTAAGTCAGTCTCCTACTTGTTACTGTAAGTCGGCTCACAGTCATCTTCTGCGGCCTGTCAGCATTTCCTGCAGTTTTTCTCAAGGGCATGCGAATTATAATGCAGAGGGCATAATATAACCCACAATTTTCTTCTTAACATTGTGAATACAGACTCTCAACTGCAATTGTAGTCAGCAGGGTTTTATTCGCAATAGCTACATATTTTCAGAGATATTTTGTAGCAATTACAAAAAGACTACATGGGTGACTTTTTAGGAAAGGCCTCCAGGATAAGGCCCCCTTTTCATTAAACACAAAAGCACAGCTCAAGTTTTAAAAGTTGCATCGGAACTAACCACAAGACTGAAACAATGTTTGTCAGTTAACAACAGATAACAGTTGGAAGACCATCTGATTGAGCCCACTGTCACTGCTGTCCCTCTTGTAGATATATTCATGACAGGAGATTTATTTGACCAAAGAGTTGGAGACAAAAATGTTCTTAATGAAGACCAGAATGGGGGACATAAGTGTATGTCCTCCAGATGGGTGAGCACCCACCAGATTGGTGGAAAAAGCTCACTTAGGTGGGTTGAATGTCATGGTTTGAGGAGAATGGAGAACCCCAAAATGCACACACACCAGCATGAGGCAGTTGAGTCAACGTGATGATTTATTGACAGAAGGTAACAAAGATCCGGGAATACCTTTAAATCAAACTAAAAGACAAAATCTAAAGAACTGACTTTCAGGAGACGGGAAAACAAGTAATCAGGACAACGAGAGGAAGTTTACGCTGAGGATCTGGCAAGGACCGAGACAAAACATGGAGCTTAAATACTGAGAGATGACAGCTGAGGACAAAGAGCATAGGTGAAGGGTGTTGAACCAATGAGCCAATGGGGGCTTTGGCAAGAATCGGAAGACTAGCCATAAACCAGGAAGAGGAAAACAGAATGAGAACACGGAAACAAATGGTAAACTAAGAAAGACACTATAGGGAAGAAATGGAAGAAAACCCAAAACGGGTCAAAACAGAAGTCCCCAGACAAAGTAATACAGTTAAAACAGCACATCAAAAGTGAAGGAGACTCTGAAAGGAAGCTGGAAGATTTTCTCTTGGTGTTGGTTTTCCATTCTATAAATGATCTTAGTGTACTGCACTTCTTTCAAATAAACCTGTCCAGTGATGTGCCTTAGTTGTGAAGTGTAATGAAAGTCGGTCAAGTTTTGTGTTGTGAAAAACATAAAGATGTTGTTTATCCTCCGCTCCATAAGAAAACCACAGACTAAATCATCAGTGCTAGTGGTGAGCACTGACTCATCCCCGTGTTCATAGCACTCCACTCAGCAGCGTGAAATCTTTTTAAAATAAATGAAAAGGAAAAAGTACACCAAACTTGATATTGTGACAACAATCCAACTTTGTCACTTGCTAAAGTGATCTCAATTTAGGCATATTTTTTACCACAAATGTATATTCAATTCAAAACACTATTTCTGACTAAATCCACTTCTTAGATAGATTTGATCCAACATTTTTCTCCTTTCTGATGGACATATGGAGATGTGTTGAATACGAGGAAAATACCTCTTCCACCTATATCTCAGATTTAATACTAAATCACTTGCCTGCAATCACTCTCTGTTGGTACACCTCAGTCTGAAGTACCTATCCAAATAAAAATCCCTTTATACCTCTAAACTCCTTGACGGCAAATCAATCTAGAAATTTAATCAGCATAGAAACATAAACTAAACATAACCAAAGACAGAAATCAAATGTTTATGGCCATTAACAGTAAACCATAACTTTTACAACTACACATATAATTCCTATTCAAAATAAAGAAACTATATCTTAAGGGAAGTTTGCCCCAAAACTTAATTTACTTCTCCAAAGGTAGAAAAGACATTCTGTATCACAGGCAGCCACTTTGAAGAGTTATATTCTGTCTTTACAATGCTATATTAGAAATTCCATCCATTTAAAACCAGCAGGGACAAAGAAATGGGCATCTGAATACCACGGAAGTATAGGGGGAAAAAATCCATAATGCGCAAAACCTATCACTGAAAGCCAGGCGGTGCCTTATAAAACACAACACAGACTTCATTAATACTGGGTCACAATTCATAGCGTTAATGCCCAAACGCTCCCCTTTGGAGAAAACTCTACATTATAATATTGTAATTTTATTTCCCCCCAAAGAGCAAACAATTGATCCAGACTCTTTGTATTTTGTTGGAACCAAATACCACCAGTCTTTATGATTAAGACGGATAGCTTTGGTACATGTTTATCATAGAAACCTAAAAATTCTATAATGATATAGTTTTGACACCTCAGTAAAAACGATGACAGTGCTGTGAGTCACTGATGATTGAAAACAATAGAAAAGCTTTGTTTTTTTGTGGTTGTTGACGCAAACCACTGAGCAAAAGTTTGCATGTACTTAGAAGTAAAATGAAAAATGGCTGTCAAAAACACGCCCATGGCATTCATTTTAGGAGTTCTATCTCTATGGCAGTCCTTACAGGCAGATTTTAGACGCTTCCTTGCTCCAAAACAACTGACTCGAATCCTGCAGGTCTCCGAATAGCTCGTTCACTTGAACCGAGCGTGTTTAAAACAGGGACACATCTAAAACACGCGGGGCAGTGGACCTTGAAGAATTTAGAGTTTGACGAGGCGACTCACCTATATACAGCGAAGAGTCCTTCCTGTGGACATGGTCGTCAATGTAAGACACTCCTAGAGGCTGGACAGGCGTGGCTCCAATGCCAAGCAGAACCTGGGCTCCAATCAGCAGAAGATACATCATGTTGGTGTTGGCTCGGTTGCCGCAGTTAAACCCAGAGTCTCGATTTTCAGACCTAGTTTTGTTGGAGCAGATGTCCCTGCCGTCCTCAGCATGCCACGAGTCTCCGGCCTCGTACTCATACTGGTGAGTCAAAAACTCCGGTAAGGCCGACAACAGCGCTCCCAGCGCCATGACGATCCCGCCGCAGCCAATCAGGCGGGGCCGGTGGGCCTTGGCGCCAAAGTAGCTGACGAACAGGATGAGGGCCAGGTTGCCGATCTCAAAGCTGCTGGCAATGACGCCCACATCGGCACTCTGGAGGTTGAAACGTCTCTCCAGGGTGGTCAGGACGCTCACCTGGCCGTGGGAGAAAGGGACACAAAGAGGAAACGCCCAAAAAGTTTTATATCCTGTTTTTATCCTTTTTTTTGTTGTCATTTCACGTAAAATGTTTTTCGGTTTATCTGCCACTGCTTCAGAGCTCACTGTCGGCAAGATAAACCTGTTGAAAGCGTACAGTAAACAGAACGGTCCAATGCCTCCATCATCGCCATCTTCCCCTTCCTCCCACAGCTCCCTGAGAATGAATGTCTAAATAAACGATAAATGTCGGTTGTCTTGTTTATGACCAAGTATGGTTGCACGCAGTAATTAGTTGCGTCATTGATTGATGGTGATGAATTCCAGACGTGTGCCCTAATTTTTGTAAAGATCAATAAGCAACATACATCCTAGGAAGCTACTGAATCTGATTTACAACCACTGTTACAAAACTGGGTAGTTCTGTGTGGCACATTTTGCAATCTTTAAAGATTTTTCTTAAGGCCGCAAGACAACCGGGGACACTCAACTTTACACATGGCAATGTCACTGCACGTCTGATATAGTTGAAAGTTACTATGATTAGAAGAAGATTTGCGATTCAAATATTCCCCTTATGTTTTGTTTCTTTCATGGACTCACATTCTGATCTAGTGTTTGCTTTGGGTAAAAGAACAAAATTCAGATGTGCTCATGTCAAGCATCACAGAGGAAAAGATGAGCAAGCAAATACACTATGTGACTAAAGAAAATGGCTGAGAAGAAAAATTCTAAAGGAAAAAAAAGGGACAGGAGGCAGTATCTTGCTCGGGAGGATGCAGGCAGCGTTTCTACCTGTACTTTAATCAGCAGAAGGATTTGCCATAGGGGCACTTTTGCTCTAGATGCTCTTTAAAAGGAGGAAGTTCCACTGCAGTCTTCAAGGAAAATAAATAAATATTCGAATTGCTGACCCTTGTAAAACCCATTAAAACCAACTCTGCTGTTCGGATGCCAAGACGTAAACAAATATCATTGAAGAAAGTTTTTTTTCCCCTAACCAAGAATAAAAAGCAAAACAAGCGGACTGCAGCCACACTGTGGGCCGTCTTAATTTTCTCCTTAGAGGATGACTCCCTTCACTGTGTTAACGTGAGTGAAGGATTTTAAAGCATTCATACTTTCGTTATAGGTCATACTTAGAAAAAAAGACTAATTTAAAACAACTACACACAACGAGACTGTGACGACAACTAACAGGGCAGTTGGCTTTGATCAGGAGAATAAAAGCAAAGTACACACGTCATTAAATCTTTCAGTAGCAGAGATGATGTTTTTGACTAATTAATCATCAAATACGTCAATCAGAATTGGAAATTGGTAATAAAACCACCTCTATATCAATTTTGCTGATTGAACTTGGTTGTTTGGAAAGAAAGACAAAAAAAAAATGCAGTAGAGTTTAGGTTTGTAGAGTAACATCTGAACAAACTGCAAGACTCCTGGAACAATGTCTTTTGGACGAAAGGTGAAAATGTTGGGTCAGAATTAACAGAAATTTTGGTTTACAGCTCCAACACCCCATACCGACTGAAGAGTGGACCTAAATCCAACATTGTAAGAGACTGAGGGTATCATACGGGAAATATTCATTTAAAAAGCAGCGGAATCATGAGCGAGTTTAGTTTTCCACGTTAGGCCTCTGCATTTTAGGCTTGGCTGTCGATGATTTAATGATAACAAAACTTTTTCTACAATTATGAGAGCGACTGCCAGTATCTGGCCGTGTTATCTCAAAATATTATAGTCAGATAAGACTGGTCACTTCAGAAAGAAAAGTTGTATGACTGCACCTCAGACTGATACACTGCAACCTCTGCATTGGAGATTTTTTTCGGGATAAATTCTTTCCTCCTCTCATTTCGTTTTCAAAGGAATTCAAACTCTATTCTTTAACCAACGGAGATTAAAGTAAATTGCTATCGTTGAAGCCCATCCGGTGACATTAGGGTCAGGGTTCCAGAAAATGTGGTGTCACTGACCAGAAGAAGAAAAAAAACACCTCTTGCCTCCTTTGTTGTGGAGATCACGTCATCGCTCAGAGGCCTGTGGACAACCGGTGTCAAAGGCTCTCCTGCATTATTTATTCGGGCGTTTGAGTGCAAAAGATAGCACCTCCGCGCCAGCGTTTCGTAACCCGCTCTCCCCTGCAAGTCCGTCCACTTACGCATAGACCCTGTCCCGAGCAGCGTGGAGCCCACAGAGCCGCTGTGACGCGGTTAGTGTCATGCAGATGGCGCATAGGCCTGATGGATGACACGCAGCAAGTCATCAATCAACGCGAGCACCCCCCCCGTCCCACGGTTACTGGAGGATGTGATCACACTAATAGACTATGATCGGAATAACAAGCCCGCAGCGTTATTAGCGCGCGTCGGTCTGAAGGGCGCTGCGTCCACCACGACGTTACCTGAGAAAAAAAAAGGGCTCAGATTAGACCGACTCCGATCCCCGTTTTTTAACTCACCAGATATGCGCCCACGGTGCCCTGTGCCAGCATGAGCGCACATTCCGACACCAGGAAGATCTTGATGTTGGAAAAACAGGAGGTCTTCTTTTGATTGTCGTCCGGCTCCGGGTCGTCGGTGCTGCTGCTGCGCTCTGTGCAGATCTGATTTTTAACCTGCATCCTTCGGTTTCAGGCTCCGGTGGTCGGATTGGACGGCATGAAAGGGAGCGGGTCGCGTCCAACGGCGGCGATCATCTGGTTCCGACGTTTTAACGGAGCGGCCACTGCGGGGATCCGGTGTCAGCGGGTCCGTCTCTTGGCAGGAATAAAAAGGGACTACGGCCGAGACGCGCTAATGTCCACTCAGCATTACGCGCAGTCCGTAAAAAGACCTCTCGTCGCGGGTCCACTCAGTGCTTATCGCCCTCATCGTATTTAAATACGTAGCCTACGCACCTGGGACGACGGTTTTCTTAATGTCCGACGCAGAGCTACAGGACGTCGCTTCCCCACATCCGGGAAGCAGAATCCCCCCCTCCAATACCGAGCACCGCCGCCGACTACTTTTGGTTTCGCAGCCCACCAGTTCTGAGATGCAAGATCCGCGTCCTGGTAGCGGTGCCGTTACGCTCCTCCCATCCATTAAGATCAGCTGGGAAAGCGCTGGTTATCGTCTCCACTCGCTCGGTTAATCCTTCCACCGTTTCAACGTCATTGCCAGTTTTCTCTTACCAGGCGTATGGCCCTTCAGCCTGATCAGCTCACCTCAGAAACCCTGCATCCTAATACTAACAACAACCAGATCCATTTATCGCTGCTCTTTGGATGGAGACCAAAAAGACATGTCACCTTAAAAAAAAAAAAAAAAATCACATTCCACTTAAGTACTGAAAAATCTGTATAGCAACAAATTTGTTTAATCCAACAAAACCAGTCCATAACATTATTCCAATACATACAAAGCCACAAAAAGACAAACCTAGATAGGGAAACTGACGGATTGCACAAAGATTTTCCTTCATTCATCCTAATGCACAGAGTGACAGTAAGAAAATAGAAATCTATTGACTGGCAGAAACTTCAGTCAGAGCCAGACTAAAGACGCTAATTTGCTGCTGTGACAGAGCAACAAATCAAGGACACTAATGTCACATTCAGATAGAGATGGATTGAAATAGGGCAAAGTAAGGGAAAAAGAGCATTGTGTTTCACAAATCTTAGGCATAGAGTAACATAATAGTTAGAATTTTCAGGATGACCTAAGCAATAAATGCAATCACATTCACCACATCCTCAGGCCAAATACAGTCAAATGTAGTTTCTTTCTTTCGTTGATGTTGTTTTGATCAAAAGTGTTTTTTTTTTTACAGAAATCTGATGATCGGTTCTGACTCAAATCAAGTTAGTGCCAGTGTGAGGTTAGGGATACTCTTTTCGGGTTAGTATGTTTGCCTCTGCTTACTGATTACTACTTCAATGAGCTGATATTATACAGTCAAGTTTATTTTCCCTAAATTGGCACATAGATGTATGATTTCTCCATTCTATTCTTACATTGTTTCATTCTCTGTCATGAAACAGATTTCTTCTTCTTTTTTTTTCTTTTTTTTGGATTTGCTGTCAAAAACTGCAGCACTGTGACATTAAGGCTGGAAAATGACACTAAGATATGAAAAGCAGTTGATCAATGGTTGCTATATTCTATGTGCTATCTGCACATTTGCATCCCTAGCCTGTTTTAGAACAGTTTTTATGTCAATCTTATCTTCTGAGCATTCTTACAAATACAATATTTTTCCGATTTGAGTATCTATTAATGACATGTTTAAAAAATATCTACTGCACACTAAAGATTAAGACCGTGCACTATTTTTATAGATATGTTTTTCTCTCTGTATTCATGATCTGAAATGAAGCAGAATCAGGTAATGTGGCCTATTTATGCACCCTTTCTTCTTTTTAAAGCACAAGCTTTAATCTCACTTTGAGGACAGCGATCTAAAAAAAGCCCAACAAATTCTCTTCTGCTTAACCTTGCAGTGCTTAAGCCTAATTTTGTACTGATTGGCTGTCTGATTTGGTCTGCAAGTAAGTTTAATAAGATGATTTCTTCACTTCTAATTGGCAACCGGTTGTCCATACATTCTTACTAAGTGCTGTCACTCAATGATCTCCATTGTGAGACTTTACTGACACCATCAGTTCGGTGGCATAAGGGCAAGCCGGGTTGTGCTGAAAGATCTGACAGAAGCAAAGGAACATAGGATAAAATGTAACATTAGAATAGGCTGCTGTGTAAGCACAGGAAGTGAGAGAGACTGAGACAGATCAATACAGTTGCTTTAGCTTAACCCCTAACGTTGCTCTGGTGTCAGTTGTATCCATAAGTGCAAATATTCACAGTACCGTTTTAAATAACACAGAAACTGTAATTAGGAAAAAAAACATATCATGCATGTTTTTTTGTAAAGTGTTGGGACAGAGGAGGTCAGAATTATGCCCTTAAATCAACTTCACTTCTCAAACTCGCTGAGAATTTGAACAGCTAGATGGCTCTAATGCATCCCATGGCTGCTTTATGAGCTGTATCAGGCATAGATCATGACTGTACACTGTGTGAATACTACTTTGAGTCTCGGATAGTCCATTGGACTCAGTTAGATCCAGCAATGCCGAAAATCTTAGCAACTTAATTTTCTTTGCTTTTATTTCACACTGGATTCTAGAAAATGGACCAAACTGCATGCATTCCGTTCAGCATTTACTATTGGATTGTGTATGTGTGTGCTCCTCAGTTGACCAGAACCATATATGAAAATTCAAACCCCTTCAAACACTGTGCAGCAAGAGAAAACAAACTAAATCTCGAGCAACATCAGATTTATGCAGTCTTAGGATATCTGTATTTACTTTGATGCTCAAACCTTATGGCTTTTCCATAAGAAGCTGCCCTGTTTGAGGAGCAGAGGTGACCGTGATAGCCCATGATATTCTTAATATCATCCCAGTCCTGCATATTTTTCAAAATAATGTGAATATTAAACAACATTCACCAAAACAACAAGTCTCCTGGAAATCTGGAAACAAGCAACACCTCCAACTGAGCCGTTTTAGCCAAATTACCTCATTGATGGGGATGTTTCTATTGACCCAAATTTTTTTTTTTATGCATGAAATTATAGAACAATTTAAACGTATATGGTCATCGTCAATATTATTACCGTTGGTACATATTTATGGAAAGTGACTGTTAAATTGCAGCTGAGCAGGTGAGGACAGCAAAGAGGAAGCCCTGAAGCACGGTAGGTGGGAGTCCTTTTATATCAGGGATATTTGCGAGTGCCAAGGTCACTTACCCCGCAGCGTTTGGCTCCCCATATTCCTCAGACAATTAAGATGCTCTATCAGGATCAATTCGATAGCATCTGAAGCAGCACAATCTATCAGGTGAAGTGTGGACTCAGCATGGAGGGCATCCATTTCTCATGGAGTCACCCTGAGTAGCGGCGGTGATTTAAGATCAACCACACCGCCTGCTGATGCACTGCAAGCCCCGTGAAGACATTATCTTTGGATGCCTCTTAATCACAAGACCCACTGAGAGAAGGATGCATTTCCCCATTTGTGCTCTAAAATTGCAAATAAATCACTTTACACAGATGCTGATGATGAAGAACTTTGTTCTCAGTGCCAAAAGCGTTGATTCCATTCCAATGGTTTTATATTTACTGACATTTTTTTATTTACTGACTTTTTTTTCCACTATCTATCTATCTATCTATCTATCTATCTATCTATCTATCTATCTA
>JABUIW010000020.1:16808156-16925126 GCA_013363375.1 Menidia beryllina | reverse complement strand
ATCTATCTATCTATCTATCTATCTATCTATCTATCTATCTATCTATCGTACTTTTCCACTGGGGGAGAAGGGGGGATTGTAATAAACATTATGCAGTATACTGGCTGTGGGAATAATAGTAGAGGAAATAAAATGCATCTAAATGGCACAGGGTACATTATTTAAACAGCTTACACTCTGTTATGTATTTAGTTGACCAACACCCTGCCAGTAAAGCTTTGTTTTTCTATTTAGTGAACAAAAGTAACAAGCCATATTTAAAAAGTAGGTTTGTCTGTGGAGTACTCCCTTCAGAGGTTTATTTTAGGCCTTGCAGAGTGGACCCCAACCCATAATCCTGCTGCAGACACACCTGTGCAGGAGAGTATAAAGAGCCTGGACTCCCTGAGAAAGACATCCACCCTCCAGGATTCTCTCCAAAGAAGCTCCACAGCCTTCGCTCTGACCCTGAGGATGACTCCCTCCGCCGGCCTGCTCCTGCTGCTCCTGCTTGGCCTCTCCCGGGCTCAACCTCTGGAGGAGAGAAGACAGGACCAAGAATTCCAGGACCAAGAAATGCAGGACAACGAAATCCAGGACGAAGAAATGCAGGACGAAGACAAGGATGGCATTGACATGACCACCAGGATTCTGACCGCCAACAACGGCACGGAGAAGCTCCTGATGGAGGGAGACCTGCTGTTCCCCACCAGCCGGAACGCCATGACGTGCTGGTACAACAGCTGCCTGTGGAGAAAGGCCTCCAACGGACAGGTGGTGGTGCCCTACGTGGTGAGCAGTCAGTTCCCCAGCTACGAGAGGCAGATGATCGAGAACGCCATGAGGGCCTTCGCCGGGCGCACCTGCGTCCGCTTCGTCCCCCGCAGGAACGAGAACGACTACATCAGCATCGCGAGCCAGCAGGGCTGCTGGTCTGCTTTGGGCCGGCAGGGGGGCCGGCAGGAGCTGTCCCTCAACCGGGGGGGCTGCATGTACGGCGGCGTCATCCAGCACGAGCTCAACCACGCCCTGGGCTTCCAGCACGAGCAGACCAGGAGCGACCGGGACAGCTACGTCCGGATCAACTGGAACAACATCATCCAGAGCAGCGCCTACAACTTCCAGAAGCAGAACACCAACAACCTGAACACCCCCTACGACTACTCCTCCATCATGCACTACGGCCGAACCGCCTTCTCCGTCGGCTACGGGAGGGATACCATCACCCCCATCCCCAACCCCAACGTCGCCATCGGCCAGAGGAACGGTCTCTCCCGCTGGGACATCCAGAGGATCAACCTCCTCTACAAATGTTGATTCCAAATAAAATAATATTTCGGATGTTTAGAAAAATATGACCCCACAATATCTCAAATAAAGATGAAGATAGACTAACTGCCGTCTGGTCCTTTTTTTTCCACTGATATATTTATGTATTAATACACTTTTTAAGCAAAGGCCAAACCCAAAGTACTAGATAGAGTTAAATAAAAATAAAGGGATATGTAGAAATCCACAATTTGTCAACACTGATGAAATGGAGATAAAAATAGAAACCAAGGAGGAAAAAAAGCTTAATTTGGACTTTTTTTGTGCAAGTTGGAAATAGTTTGGAACTTATTCACAATGTAGACCAGAAATAAGACAACTGATTTCTGGGGCTACATTCGACTGCGAAAAGTGATGCGAGTGCTCTCCAATAGACTGAAAAGCCGGCCTGTTTTCAGCTCGGCTACGGAACAGGTGCTCAGATCCTATATCCCAGTAGGGGTGTGATGTGAGTGGGGAAGTGAGAGTGTGGGGTGAGGGGCTTCGATCTGTATATATCTGTATATTTGCTTTACCCATGTAAGACATCTAGAATCAGGGATATTGTCCTCTCTTGACAGGCTAACTGTAGACCTTCAGTTGGTTGAAGGATCTGATTGGCTCTGTGAGTTGATGTTTCTTCTTTTTGTCTGTGCTCTTTACCCCAGTGAGAGGAAGACTTTGCATGTTCGTTCCATCTGTTTTCATCTCCCTGTGGCATCTCTCCCCTCTGCTGTCTGCCTGCCAGCTATTGCTGCCATGAAGTGGGGATATTTCAAGCCAGCCCTGAGAAGGAGCCTAGCGCAGTACACAACAAAGCTGTTTATCACTCCACAGCCCGGACAGATGAATGCTTTGGAGAAAATTTAGGTGTTAAAGTCCCAGCAGTTATTGTCACAACAAATCCAGTCACTGAGAAGTCCATTAATGCTACTCTGTTTGATTGCTGTCCTAAAAAGAAAAAATGTATACTTAATTCTCTGTAAATATTCTAATACCATTGTAAAAATCTGCAAGTTGATAAGAAGTGATTTATTAATGAATGAATCACCCTGAAACTATTATATTTTTGTCATTTAATAAATCAAACTAATAAAGGAGGAAAGTGTTGTGTACAATATTTTTTAGGTTTTCTTTTCAGTAATGTTCAGTTCATGAGGTCACCAGTCCAAATATGTGGGTAGTAATGATAATAACAATAATCAATTAAAAGGAATTGATCCGTACACTAAAAATCCAGTGCCTCTTAAATTATGGATGCTTTAATCCTCTCAGAGAGAAATATTTACAACTACAAATTCTTTTACTGTATACAAAAGATCCTTGTAACCACCACAAAGGGCACTTAGAGGAAGAATTATGTTTGGTGGGCACTGGGCAGCAAAAAACAAAACAAAAAAACAAAACAGGAACTGGCAGCTGATAGTGTTTTTCTTTCCTTCACTGACAGCAGGAGACAAGAATAAACTCTGGTTTTCACTTTAGCCAGAAGGAGATAGCTGAAGTAGGACAAAAGTCCTCAGAGTGATGCCAAATCTGCTTTTTTTCTTTTCATGTGACAAGATGCAGTCTCAGCCATAACAGAAATCAGACTTAAGATTGACTTTTTTGATGATATTCATTTTGTTGTTCAGATCTGATTCTATGAGTGAATGACCTCATATTATGTAGCATTTAGTTTGGGTTCTTTACATAATCATACAAGAATATTTCAGATGATGTTTTAGGAACGAAGGAGGAGGGTCTGTATCAGAGTACTGAGGTAGGGAGGAAATTATCAACGTTATTCACACCCTGAACACCCTCTCTATTTTTGTGATTATGTTTCAAACTCTTCTTTCTCATAGTTCACAATTAGAGATGGTAAATGTCACAAAATTATGCTGCTTTGGGTCTACACTTTACTTTCTTTATATGCCGTTCTGTTCACATAGACTTTTTGCTGAAATATGTCGGTCTACAAAGCAGTGCAACCTCTTTTTCAATTGCTATCTTTTATTCATTTTTTAAAATAACTTTAAATTGAATTGAAATTGCATTTGCTGTGACTTGCTGCAAGATGAATTTAAAGTTGGTGCAATATGTAAATCCGTTGCTGTAATTTCTTTGTTTACTTCAGAGAACCTCTGCCACAGCTCTCCGTCCTAAAAAACAAAGAAAGTTACATGCAGTAAATATTCATGGAATGCTGTGAGATGGACTATGGTAAGGGTGAGCACTGTTTATCACTTTGCATGTCAAAGGTATTAATTTTGTGGCTTAAGAGTGTGTAATTTTCCATTATTTGTCTCTGCCAGCGTATTCATACCACAAGATGGCAGCAAAGTTTGTCCAACAAGTGTCCATTTGATAATTAACCTCTCATCGGCTCCTGTGTCCTCATGAGATCCTTTAAGGTTTGCTTAGTATTTAAATATATTATTCAAAACATTGTATATACTTTAGATTATAATGTTATTTTAGACATGAATCCCTCTTATTCACCATATGCAGTATCATATTGTCTGTGTTGAATAAGCCACCTCAAAACATCTGAGAAAATTATGCCTCGTTTTCTTTAGCAGCCTGCCAATCCTCCACTTCCTGGGTGGAAATATAATACTTTCAACGCATTATTTAACAGATTTCTATAGATTGAAAGACTTTTGTGAGAAGGTTTGTGGTTGAAGCTTTAGCTGAGGTCTCTCTCTGAGTCCTCCTTAAGGCCAAACCCATGTAGACTTATTTATTGAGGACTCTTTATTTATCATAAATGCAGCTTTGAGGATTGTCTTTGTCTCTTTAGCAACACTATTACAGACCAGTAATCTGTCCACAGTGTACCTTGAATCTCACCCAGTGATAACAAGAAAAAAGACATTTTAAAAATGTAATCTGCGTAATGCTCCCAGCCCACCACTCTATTCAATGTTATATTGCCTAGGAAACAAGGAGGATGTGCACGTACATCCTTTAAAAGACAGTACAGACCTTGAAAGTCGCCATGTTAAATGATCATCTTCTCTTTTTTAACTTGTTCAACTTGTTGTTTTGTTCATACTTTCTCAAATTCTTTAAGAACACCCTACTGATAATGCATCACAAGGATTGTTGCTGGTAACTGTTGGAATAGTTGCTGCTGGTATTAGAGAATTAGAAGATCTTGTATAGTTATCGTTTGTTTTTTTTGCCACTGGAAACATTTATTCATTCAGTCTCAGACAGGGAAGCTCAAACCTATTGAAGCTGCCTTCGGTTCAATCAGTTCAATATTGAATCAGTTCAATCAAGTTTCATTTAGTCTGCACCAAATTATTACAGCAAAATGTGATCTCAAGACATCTGGAGGGCAAAATGGAGGGTATGCAATGCCCAGGTCACCAGTCCATCACAGGGCCAAGCCCGGAGACTAAACAACCATGCACACTAACTTGTGGAGTCAAGTTAGAATCAGGAGGCAACTTCACAGGTTCTGGTTGGTGGCAGGAAGCAGCAGCATCATGAGAGGGAGTACACATATTCCAAACAGAAAGGCCTTAAGAAATACAGTCAACTCTCACAGTTTTGTGTTGCAGCTGAATATCTTGCACTTGTGCAACCTACCCCTTTTTTGAGAATAGTATTGTAGGTATATAGTGTGATTTACTGTCACACAGAGGTATCCTGCCAGTCCTTCTGTTTTCAAAAGTCTGTTTTCCAAGGGTGTCTCAAAAGGGTCATAGGTAACAGGGAGTTTTTGAGGGAAAACGAACACAATGACACCGAGCTAAATCTCGATTTAACAGATGGAGGATAAGTTCAGGGGGGTTAAATCGGGCGCCTTGTAAATCTTTTGTTGCTGAACCGACTGACAGTGAAACACATTATTCGCAGATGTTTTATCTCATTTCTTCGAGCTTTGAAAATTCTGAACAAGTCTGATGGTGCCAATGAAGCAACAAAAGATTAAATTACAACAAAATGATAGACTGATTCATTCAGAGGAGAAGACACTTGAGGGAACAAAACCAACGCAAGATATGAAATAGGAATTCTTTTTTCTTCCTTTCTTTTTTTGATAATAAAGGGCTCAGTTTCAAACCCATTGATTGAAGACAATATCTGGTTTCCTGAAATAGACATTATGAAGTTGACTTCGCTCTTCTTATTGCTAGAATTTATTTTACCATCCAAGCTTTTACTGTCAGAGGGCGTACATCTGTGTTTGCTCTGACTGAGAAAAATCAGGGCCCTTTTTATTTGTTAAGCAAAACTTACTCTGTACTTCTTTCTGCTTTTTGTGAAGTGAATATAGATTGTCCCTACATACATTTCTATGAGATTTTAATGAGCAAAGATGGTGATAATTTTCAGTAACTGACCAGTAAGTGGCCCATTTATCTATACTTTAAAAGTAATTTGGGGCTTTGCTCTGGGATACAGCTAGAATTGAATGCTTTAGTTAAACACCAAACACAAATCTGTTCTGGTTTATAGATAGATTGTGAGACATATTGCACGGACAACAGAAATCGTGCATGAGGTAATATAAATCATCATAACGCTATTCAGACTTTTTTAATACACACTCACGGCTTGAAACCACAAAGCAGGCAATCATGTCCACCATGCGTCAACATGTGCAATGGCAAGCAGGCAAAAAGTCTTTGTGAAGCTATGAAATCTGAGTGTTAATGTGAATGAGTTGCACTCCCATCTGTGTGACTAATGTAAAGAGAGAGGCGGCACTGAGCCACACTGCCACTTGATCTTTGCTCCTCTGTTAGTTAATTGGCACTAGTAAGTCATAACAGAGCTCCTACGCTTACATGAAGCAGTGAAAGAGGTTCAAACACTTGCAAAAAGAAGTGTTTATTCTATTCTATTACTGCAACAAGGAGAAATTTAACTTAAAAACATCATGAGAGAATTTTGCAACGTTGTCGATGAGTGGTGTTTCTTAGAGTTGTGGGACGTAAAGCCCCTGTTTGGCTGAACCCCACACATGCACAGCTTTAGACGTGAATTTGTGTTCTTCCAAAAGCCACCAAAAAGAGACAAATAACTGACATTTTAATGACAAATAATTTTCAAATTTTCTAATTTGCATTCTTATAGGAGACCGGCGGTTCAGGGTGTGCCCCCACCTCTCGCCCAATGTCAGCTGAGATAGGCTCCAGACCACCCATGACCACACTGGGACTAAGCTGTACAAAAAAAAGAAAGATAGAATTTTTGAGGAATTTTAGTATGGAATTTGAAAAAAACTATATTTCCATGCATTGCAAGATAGCATAAAACATTTTTGAACTCCTCTTCATCTATGGTGACGGTGAAAACTGTCATTTCAGGCACCACTACAGGAATTTATCTGTTGCTTTGTATTGGTTTAATTCAAAATTTATGGATGTATCATATTTAGAAATGTAAATGTATATTCCTGGGTAAACTATGATGTAATTTCCCCTCTGATTTAAATCCAGTATAGGGAAGATTGAGAAATTATCACGATTACATAACTTTTCTGACTTTACACGTTTTACACCTTAGCAAACAGAGCCAAACAGGTAAAAACACCACACGTGAAAATCATATCAGTTACTATATACCAGCAGCATTAATTATGCTAATTTTTAATCTTCATTTTATCTCTTCTTTCCCCCGTACATAATGACATTTTCCAGGGTCTGTAACTTCAACTGTAGCACTGTTTTTTCCTGTCTTGAAACTTTATGCTATGTTAACTGTTTTTTCTGTCCTCCAAGGTTATTTCTATTGTGATGCTTGGGAATGCATACAACAACGTTAAATTGACTTTAAAAACAGAGGCTGGTCCACCTAGACAGAGATAACTGACAAGGCCAGTGAGAGCTGCAGAGACATGAAAAGTGTGGAGTCAATATTGTCCTATATTCTGGGCTATGTGCGCTTTGAATTAATGATTTACACAAGTGTTCATCAGAGCTGTCAGAGAGGGGCTCTACTAAATATAGAATTATATACACTAAATCCTAAAAAATACAAATACAAGATTCGAGGTCCTAGGAATACAAACGGATTCTTGATGACAAGTAGAGCTATTGTTGTTTTGGGGTTTAATATGCATCTTAACTCAGACGAGTCAAGTCGCTGATAATGGTGAAACATTTGAAAAGGTCACTCTGCATTAAATGCCACCCTGAAATGACAAAAAGCAGTTACTAAAGATTGCTGTTTCTGGCGTGTGGAAACTGGGAGCTTTGTTTATGCTGTGCTCTTAATGACTTTTTCTTATCTCTGCACTTTGTCTGTATCTGACAGAGAAAATTGCATGAGGCAGTATGACAAAGCCATAGCACAAGTGCCAAGTCATCAACCTAACAGATTTATCCTTGACTGAAACTGACCTTTAAAGAGCAAAGAAAGACCCAAAGAGACCTTTTCTGTTATTTCGAATCAAAAGAAAGCATGTTTCTTGCGAAATGAAATAAGAGTTTTTCGAAATTTGTACTTCTTTACTTAACTAACCATCAAATAACAAAGAAATGGTAAACAGGCTGCATTTAGCAGTTTTTCATGTTTATTGACCAATCAGATATCTTTCAACAACAAGAATCATTCACATGTTAACATAATATGCTCATGTGTAACTGCTTAGAATGTACAGGTTTTAATAAAGTACACACTCGCACACTGATTGATATTCCCGAGGTAATACAAGGAGATGTTAAATGGAGAATACAGTGACAGAGAGGAGAGAAGCTCCAAATAGCAGATGACTTGGGACCAAGTCACTCAGCTGTTGATCTGTAGCAAAATACACAGTCTTATGGTAATTTTTTCAACCTTGTCTTGAGTTCTTCGAATTGCCAGTATTTACTAATCACAAATTTGAACTATATCTGGTGTCAGGCGTGCATTCAGATGGGACTTTGGTAGCTCAAAACACTTTCACAAAGCAAGCGACAAGCCACACAGTGCTTTTTGTCTGTATCACACACTTTAACACACCAGTGGATGCATCGAATATAAAGTGGTGACATATTAACATGTTGTCTGGGGGGAAAGGATACTCCAGCTGACAGATAACTACAGAAACCTCATGAATACAGCACTTAATATTATCTATGTGCATTCTATTTATAGGGTGAAACACAACTTTGCCACATCCACGCACTGATAAACACATGAAGGGTAATGTGCTGATCGTGTCCTCACACTTCATTACATGGACACATTGAGGTTCTGAATGCCAGCCGAGCACTTTGAAGGAAATCACTCCAACCTATGAGCTAAAGCAGGACTTAAAAACTGGCCCAAATAATTCCTCAAGGCTCATAAAGGAGTGTTGGTTTGAAAAGAAAACAATCATTCAAGTGAGCAATCGCAGTTCCATTGTTTGAAACAGCACTTGAGAAAAATCTGTGATTGGTGAATATAAGTAAGCCTTACTTTACACTGCCACATTATTTCAGATAGAATTTCTTTGTGATGTACCGTAAAAGGATTTTGTGAAACGGCCACTTAAAGAGATGCTTTATCAGTTAAATACCTCGGTGATGTGGTGGTTAGCACCATCGCCTCACAGCAAGATGGTTCTGGGTTTGAGTACCAGGGGAAACCAGGACCTTGGAGTTGCATGTTCTCCCTGTGTCTTCGTGGGTTCTCTCCGGATTCTCCGGCTTCCTCCCACAGTCCAAAAACCTGCATGTTAGGTTGATTGGACATTCCAAATTGCCCTTAAGAGTGAGTGTGCGTGTGTGTGGTTGTTTGTCCTTGTGTGTCTCTGTGCGGCCCTGTGATGGACTGGTGGACTGTCCAGGGTGTACCCTGCCTCTCGCCCATTGACTGCTGGGATAGGCTCCCCCCGCAACCCCATTAGGGAATAAGCGGTAACGATAAAGGATGGATGGATATTTACGAATTAATATTAAGTACACTCAAATAGCTGTTGAAGGAGATGCATTTGCTTAAACCAGGGGTGTCCAAAGTCGGTCTTCGATGGCCGCTGTCTTGCAGGTTTCAGAAGTTTCCCAGCTTAAACACACCTGATTCCCATGCGTGTGCGATTATCAGGCTTGCTTTGAACTGATCCATTTAATCAGAATCAGGTGTGCTGAAGCAGGGAAACCTCAGATGGGCACCCCTGGCTTAAACCTTTCACATCGTCCTCAACCATTTAGTAGAGCACATTTTTCACCTTTCATAGTCATTGGATACTGGAGGAGGTACACTTCCATAAACTATCTCCAAAATAAAGTTATGTGATGTAGTTACATTTCTTTTCTTTTTTTTTAAAGAATTCACATCAGAAACTGTGAATGAAAATAGAAAATTACATATTTACATTTATGCATTTCAGTTACATAAAGAGGATTTAATATTCAGCTAAAACACCAGTTACACTGTTGACTCCTGTATAGTTGACATCATTGACCAGGATATCATCAATAACATAACTTATGACACAACATGTTTCACAAAGTATTTTCAGACGAGTCACGTCTTGACTCCGAAATGATCATTTCAAAATGCTAAAAACAACGTATGTGCAGTGAATCCAGCTATAACGTAGATCTGCAATGAGAGAAAAGTAACTCCAATGACTGGATTTAAACGGGCAAACAATAAGCATTCAGAGCTGAGCTCTTCCTTCACTTTCTAACCCCCTCAGCTGGATCGGGTCCAGCCGGACAATTGACCGTGCGCTTGATTAGAAAAGCAAAGTTCAGTTACTCTTGCCTCAAGCCTTCTCTTTATGCTCTGCTGCAATGGAAAAATCATCTATTGACAAACAGGTGAAGTTGTTGCAAGCTTTGGATAAGTCTCCAAAATCATCCCCGTGCTAAACGTGTGGGGAGTCATGGGCTCAACACACGTCTCTTTTGTGACCTTGAACATTTGCTGTTGCTTTTTGCCTGTGAGTGCATTTATTCCGACTAATTTGAGCCTCGCTGTGATTTTCCTTTTTGCCCCATTAGGGCCGTTGGAAACAGTTGATTGCAGCCTCTGAATGAGCCTTCAAGTGGGCATGGGAGGTTTCACAGGGAGGCTGGATGTGATTAGAGCAACTGGTTTGTTTAGCACTTTAAAACATCAGTGCATACAAAAGATTGACCCTGTATTTGGCCCTGTTGTGAAATCATTGCAGACATTTCTTATTGCTCTTGGTTTATGAGGGAATAAACAGACATTTAATGTGGACTGCCATTTTCCACCTTTGTCAAATTGCCAAATGAGGAACATCCTGTATCAGGATTATGCAGAAAAAAGTGGAGTATTGTCCATCATCAAGGTGCTTTCTTATAATTTATACAACAATTTCATGGTCTCAGTCTCATAAGTGGGCACGCACAGCTTTCCAGGCTATGGTCAAACTGCACAGTGATCGTACATTTAGTGGTATTCCAGTGTCTGTATCAAAGGCCTTTCTAAAGTCTGATCTCTGTGCCAGAGTCAGCTTGATCATAAACTGAATCCGCGGGTGGACAGAGGAAAAACAAGAGCAGTTTAGTCATGGGTCACTACAGATGCGTGTAATGTTTTTTTTCCCCCTCATATATTGAGCCAGAGGCTGCTATGTCATTTAATTTACCCTTGACCAGATGTGCTGACTGTTGTCCTAACACAGATCCAGCTTCAGGGTGTCCAGAGGAGTCAGACCAACTGATACTGTGGCAAGATGACAACAACGTGAGCACAGAACGCTAAAGTCAAATCTCTGGCCAAGTCAGCATTCATTCTCGAGGCAGCGGAAACTTTCATGTGCATTTCGGTTGACATCGTAAAAGCGATTTGAATAATCTTTTACACAACAGAACCAGAGATAACTCACTGGAAATATGTCAGGCGAAAATACATTTACGTAACTTGGTGAATACCTTTTTCTGTGCTATTTCAGCTAAGTTGAAAATATTAATTCTCTGAAGAAGATTTGCACCTGTTCATTGAGAGTTACTTGACGCAGTTCTAAATTAATTTGCGTGCTGAAATTAGACGACTCAAATGGTATTTTTAAGAATGTTTTTTTTCAGAAAGATAAATGAATGAATAGCTACGTTTTTATCAGCATTGGTTTGTTAGCTGCTTCACTGATCCAAAGTCCTCACACGGAGTTAGTTATTTCCCCAAAATAACAACAAATGTTCAAATTTATCAGTACACTATAATTTATGTTTGTATTTTGTTGACCAAACCAATATGAGTGGATTTGGAGCATACACTGTGACACACGGAAAGCTGTTTGTGATCCTTTTTTTTTCATTGAATATTTTATCCAAACAGCTAGAATTTACTGAGCATAGAGGGAGTAATGCTATAGTATTTCTGTAAAATGGGAAGAAGAAATGCAAACAAAATCTCAAGTGTGCAGAAGATGTATCCAATTTCCTCCCAAGTGCCAAACAGTAATTCAAATAGTCTGCCCAAAAAATTAAACTAAATAAATGTACTGCTTATGTACTGAAAACAATCCATCAAACCTTTATTACCTTTAACCTTCTCCTCAACCTTGAGCTTGCCTGTGTTGCCCAATATTCTGATGTTGAACTCAATGTTTTCACGTTCATTTTCTTTGTGAAGGACACATCAGATGCACATTATGGACACATAATTTGCAGCCCTCTCTAGTGCAAGACAACATCATTTTATGCTAATGCAATGCAGTTCACTGAGACATAACTAAATCTGTTGAAGAACCTGATGAAAGATGAACCCAGAATGACTATTTATTTATATTTATGGATTAATGTCTATCTATATACATGCGCATATGTGTATTTATATAAAGGAGTCCTTTTTAGTTTCCCTGAAGACACGAACAATCTAACAATTGACAGTCAGTGGGTGTAGTATGATGTCCTGACCAGCAACACAGCCGGGAAAAGGCTGGGTTGGTTTTCTACTTTGTTACAATATGACTGTTTGGAGTAATGAACTGTGCCAACAAAATCTAGAGGACCTGACATTACAAACTAAAAGGGACCAGAAAGCGTCCACAAAATATCCACTTCAACAGTTTATTTTTGAGTAAATATTTAGTTGGTAAGTATACTGTGAAGTAAAATGGAAAATATGTATATATATAATAAAAGAAAAAGACTGATTTCAATCCCTTTTAACAACATATTTGAGTTTTTTTTATGACAATTGCAATATTAATGATAATTGTTTGATTTTTCCAGGCTATAATTCTCTTAAGTGGATCTTTTACAGAAATCCATTTGTGTGTGTGTGTGTGTTTTTTCCATTTCTTTTATGTAGTTTCCTTCAATGGTACACGTTTTTCAAGAAATTCAAATCTTAGCTTAAAAAGTGGCAAATGTGGGATACAAACAGCTTCTACTTTCGAAGCAGAAATTGACTTAAAGTAATTAACTTCTTCATTTTTGGGGGACCCCTGAACAGTAAATCTAAATACAAACCCAGGCTCATTTTATCAAGTGTAACTGATGTATGTATGATATAAAGAATAGCAATAACTGACTGTAATATAGAGAACAGATTCAAACTCCTTCAGTGTCTTTAGAAGCAAGTTTTACTTTAAAGATTTTTTTCAAATTTGGGAGTAAGAGGCAAAAAGGACTTAATCAGCTTTGACACTGATTGAGGTGTAAAAAAGTCTATTAAGAAAAATCATCAAATATGAAGTCCAGTTTAATATAACAATTAACATGTCATATATAATTTTCTCTTGAAGTGGCAGAAACAACAATGTTATACTACAAATAGAGTGCATTTACAGAAAGATTCCATTATCAGTTTTGCAGGATATCAAGTGGAAAGACCGTTGGGTTTGCAGACCAGAGCAATGTCCTTGCTTGGTTTGAATTACACATTTAAAAAGGTTGCCAGTCTAATTGTGTCCTCTTTGGCAGATGTGCAGCAGATTACTCTGTCAACAGATTATTCTGCTCCCAAAGTGCAGCATTTATCGTGTTTCTGATGCTTTTTGCAGACCCAGAACCCCTATATTGTATATACAGTATCAGATTTAAAATGGAGACCAGTTACACAACCCAAACAAACCAATCAAGCAGCTCAAGACATTTTTCACTGATTTCATAAAGGCGTTATGTAATCTTGTTAGATACACAGCCCCAAGCACCATTTACCAAGTGACTGATTAGTTTGATTGTGGAATGAGTATGTCAAGAAAATGACAAAAAAAAGGAGACTATTTGACTAGACAACCAAACTGTATTCGACCTCTTGTCTAGTTCATCATATTTCGCTCTCGGTGCTGCAATGATACTCTTCCTTCCTCCTCTGACTGAACTCAGTCAGACTCTGCTGTGAGTGGATCAGTCTTTCTGCAGCTGCTGTCTCTGTGACCCGTGGCCATTGCCACTTTAGAGGGAGAGGCAGCTGAAGCGCATTTCACAGAATCCCTAGCCGATCTCAGGCCGGACATGATGGTGGCTTTGCGGCAGCAGTTTCTCAGCCCCCTGTGAAAGTTTATGGTGAACAGGCCGTAGATGATGGGGTCCAGGCAAGCGTTGAAAAGCCCAAAGATGAACAGGATGTGAGTGAGGGAGTGAGAGACTTTTCCCTCCAGGTCGTCGGGGAAGAACCAGTACCACAGACCCAACAGGTAGTACGGAGTCCAGCACACGATGAAGCAAACCACAATGACTATGCTCATTTTCAGAGTTCTCATTCGGGCTTTGGGGATGTTGTTCTTTGAGCAACGCAGGTGTGGTTCATCAGAGGACACTGGAGAATGGAGAATTTTAATAACTATATGACCATTAACATTCTTTTGGATAAAAATATTAAAGTAATTATTTGGGTGAATCAAATGTACATAAACATACAAACCTAGCATGAGACCAATATCTCTGGCACACAACACCCAATGGAATAATTAGATGCATAATAATAATTGGACATTTTCTTTCTCTACACACATCAATCAGGGCATCAATCAGGACTCAAGGCAATTACAGTGCCTTTGAAAAAAACACAACTACTGTGGTAGTTTTTCCTGTTTTGTTTCATTACAAGCTGCAAGTCAAATGGGTACATATAATTTTTGGAATTTTTTTTAAAGAATAAGGAATAAACCTGCCAAAAATCATCAAGCATACATCATCATCATCACATGAGCTGGGCCCAGAAAGTTAGCTTGGCGCACTTTAGCGTTTTAAACCTAAAAAAAGACGTTTAGGGCACCCTGTGCTGATGTGATGCAAACCTCATAAAAAACATTTTTAAAACATATTAAAGGGAAAAACATCCACAAATGACAGTATATAGAGCTTATATGATCCAAAGAAAAAGAAGAGATGAAAGTCGTCCAGTTTGGAATTGTAACGTCTTCAGGTTTTCTAACCAAACTGAACCTGTGTTCTGTGGATATGGATAAATGAGCATCTATAGAGACTTGATCATTGGCCAGTTTGATAAAAACAAACTTGAGACATTGATGAACATAAAGGAGGCTAGTCTACAGCAGCAATTTGGAATTGCTGGAATTTGGAAAATGACCACTACAATCGTCACACCATTAAACCTACTTCTTCATACAAGCCCTCTGAATAGTTCTCCATAATACAATATGAATCTATAAATCACTGAGATTTATGAATAAGTGTCTATCTCTGGATTTACAGCCCACGCATGTCTATGTGTAGATCGTCTGACAAAAAGAATGCTGAAACGAATTTCTGCCTTGGTGTATCACGGAGCTAAACTGAGTTTAATTTAGAAGGCCCTGCTTACGTAATGCAGTTGGCAAGAACCTGCAGGGGAGGTGATAATCGTAAGGTGGAACAGGAGAGACTTGTTGTGCTTGTTGTTTGTCTATGTTTAGGCATCTGAAAACCAGATGGAATTTTTTACACTTACGGATCTTCTTTGTCATGTGGTTGGATATGTGGATGAAGATCCGTGTGTAGCAGATGATCATAATGGCCAGCGGCATCAGGAAGAGGCAGGAGAAGGTAAACATGTTGTAGGCCGTCTCTTGCCAGTGCGAGACGAAGCTTCCTCGGGTGGTGCACTGAGTGAAGTTTGCAGGGTAGGTGATGGTCACGTTGTGGAAAATAAACAGCTGTGGGATAAAAAATGGACACATCTTAGATTTTTTCTGCATCAGACTGAAGATGTGATCCACTATTTTGTGCAAAAGAAAGGAGAACCCTGTGCTGAACTGAAGCCTTTCAGTCTCCATCTCAGTCATTTTTGTTTGTCATTTCTGGATTTTGTCTGAACCTTTTCATTCACAAGGCATCACAAGTTCCTGTATGTTCTCTTCAGTTTACAAAACTCTCACCTGTTCTAATTGGCACCACCTATCTGTTCACCCTCAAATGTATTCAGAACTCTGTTTCTTTGATTTTTCAGTATGACATATATAATTAAATTAATGACAAGAAATCCAAAGAAATCCCCGTCTCCCAGCAGATGTTCTGCTTATTTGTTTGGGAAGACTTCTGCATTTCGACTGAATGTCAGATCGACTACATCCATGGACTTCCAGGCTTGTGGTAGATTGCCATGACAAATAACCCGCAGACATATACACACTTATTTTTCTTTATATGATGATGCTGTAGCTGCAAGGTCAAGTGTAGCGTCACTGCCAAGTCTCATCTCTTCTGTTTACCATCTCAGCGATGTTGCACAATCAGTTGCTACAAATGTGAGGGTAAATGATAAGGCCTTTGAGCTTGTGTTTAGGACTGTTTTAGTTTACCTCTTATAGGCACACCTCACTCCTACATGTTTCTCCCAGTTAAAGTCTTGCTGATACTTTACCTCTTGGAATCAATACCAATTTAGTTGTTTTCTGTCCAGAGGAAGATCTCCATTAGTCTTTCCCTGGTCTCACCCAGTAGAGCAAGGGTTGCCTTTAGAGTATCAATGCTGAACCATTAAGGTTGTAGCTAAGGCTAAGCATTAAGTATTGTGAAAAACAAATATTTAGAATGCACTTTTATCTTCATTTTTATCTTTGTTTTATTGTTTTTTGTACATCCAACTGATTCCAACTGCCAGTTTAAATGAGAGCTATAATTGTAGTTGCATGTTGTGAAGTCTCTGAAATCCAACAAAAACTTAAACTATTTTTTTATTCTTTGTAACAATGTGGCATATGATGGCAGCAGTACACTAAAAAGTGATTTTTATGTATTTAAAAAGAGACGAATAAAGTAATAAGGTTTCCAGACTAAATAAGTAACAAGAAACATTCAAACCATTCTAAAATCAGCAGATTAATTTGGAATGGATGTCAAAATTGTCTATAAAAGTCATATCTCCTAAAAGCTAACTTTTACAACTATGCCTTTTCCTATATATGTATGCATGTATTTATAGGCATTTTTAAATCCACCTGTTCATATTAAAAATGGCAGTGAAATTTGATTTTCATAAATGCATAGTAAATCACACATTAAGAATATCTCAACCGCCTAAAGGCCTGGAATGGAAACTACTGCTTGATTGATTTCCCAGCTGCCGAGAGTTGTGGTCACAGAAACAATCATGCACAATCAGTCTCACTTCTAGGGGCAATTTTAGAGTCACCAATTACCTTTTGAATTGTGGTAAAAAAAAAGAATCTACCCAGAGAGAACCTACAGAATCTCCACATGGATAGGTCCTCCGTCTCCTCTTAATGTGAGGCCATGGTCATAACTCCGACCCAAAAATGAATTTCTGATTACAAGGACTCCCCATTCTGGCAAGAATATAGTTCCACATCCAGCAGAATGCAAATGAATGTCTGTTCCTCTAAAGCCCACAGGCAGTGAGACACATGGGTTCTCTTTGCAGTAGAGCAAGACAGTGTCATTTGCCATTAAGGTACAAAGAGTATTAACAATTGATACATATAGTTCCATACAAGGTAACGTCAAGTTTAATTTTCTCATAGCTCGTGTTGTTATCCATTATCAAAGTTCCCCAGGCCACAACCTGCGACCTGCTGGCTGTATCCTCGTGCAGTACAGTAGACAGGAGATGTACATGGGGGAGCCTAATGCAGGACTGCTGTTCAAAATGTATCCTATACTCCTGATCCATGTTCTACAATACAACATCCGCCCCGTCTGCACTCACTGCTGCCGCGTGACCTTACCTGAGGGATCGAGAGCAGAGCACTCATTGTCCACGCCACCGTCAGCATGATCCTGTTCCTTTTGGGCGCCATGCTGATGGCCAGAGGGTTCAGGATGGCCGACTGCCTGTCCAGGCTGATCACCACCGTGACGAAGGCGCAGGAGTACATGGCCTGCAGCTTGAGGAACATGAGCAGCCTGCAGGCCGAGTCCCCCGCCAGCCACTGGACCGTGATGTTCCACGCGGCGTCCACCGGCATCACGATGAAGGTGACCAGGAGGTCCGCCGCGGTCAGGTTGACTATCAGCACGCGCACGTGGGACTTGCGCTTGTGGCCGTTGGCCGCCCAGAGCACAGCCAGATTGCAGAGCGTGGAAATTCCGCACAAGATGAAGGTGATGATCACTCTCACTTTTGCCGCCGTGGAAAAGGTCGGCAGCTGCGGGGCCCCGTCGGCCAACGTCCAGTTGCAGCGAGGGGCCGGCCAGTCACAGCTGGCGTTGACATCGGATCCCGAGCCGTGCTGATACATCATGAGGGGATGAGGACCGCAGCAGGAGGAGGAGGAGGCGTTCATTTTCAGCCCCTCAACGAGGAGTCGGCATGTTGTGCAGCCGCAAAGAGGCTGGTGTTGTGTTGCCATGTGGAGAGAAAGATAAATTAAATTAAACTGGTTTTAAAAAGCAGTTATCTGAGTACAGTTAGACAAAAAAAAAGAGTTTGGTGAGTCGCAGGGATAAAGCAGGCTGGTGCATAGGGCATATCTGGGATGCTTACTGAGGTGGAAGGACAGTTGCCTTTAACTAATCGCATTAGGTGCATATATAGCAGTCTGGGGACTATTAAATATGCACCAAAGTGACATCACTTCCAGAAAAGATGAAGATCCATTTTGAGCTTTTTCACATTCACCAACCAAACTTCTAAATTAATCAGCTTTTAAGATGTATGTGATCAAACTACTTGTAGCTTCTTGTATCCTCATTTGGGTTTCAATGCAAAGATCACATCCACAAATTAAACAATATCAATGAATTTTATTCACATCTTGCATTTGTCTTAATATTTGTCTTCATTAAAAATGAAGGGATTAACCATTTTAAAACACACGTAGACGCATCAGATTTCAGCAGATATGACCACGAGCTAGAGAGTGTTTTATGTTGCTGTAAAATCAGAAATAATAGAATTCCACTCACGTGTACCGGAGATGCAGCAGAATGGAGAATGTTCTTCAGGTCAGACAATGGTCACATAAGGTAAAAATAGGTCCGGTGGTCGTCCATCTCCCTGTTAAAGTGTTTGTAAGGCGCTCGGCAGCCCGTGAAATAAAAGCCGTCCTCCTGCTGTCTCAACAGTCCCCAGCCTTCCCACGCAGGTTCATCTGCGAGCCCTCGGGTTTTTGTACCTTCTGCCTCCGTTGTGCGCGCGTGGAAGACGCTGCGCGAGCGCGGCCGTGCGCAACTCCGCATCCATTGAGCGTCAGTCAGCTCACCGAGACCTCCAGCTTCTCGGCAAAGTGCCTGGTTTTATCCACGCCAGAAGAAATGTATTAAGGAGATCCTGCCTCCATTTGCATGACTGTCAAACATACTAATTAGAAATGGCATATTTTCTTCCCTTTTTTTTTTCTTTCTTTCTTTTTTTTTGTGTGTCAAGTTAAATAAACCGGGACGGTTCAAGTTGAGACTCTCGGGTACTTTTTGCTGAGCTGTCAGGGCTAAACTGGGTTACTTTTGAGCAAAATGAATCTTAAACTCGAGGATATCCCCTGAAAATCAACTGTTGGATAAAGGCTTACCTCTTTCTCAGCCTTTTAATCAAGTAGAAACATGAAATTACCTTTGAAAAAATTATTTAAATTGACAAACTTCCTGATTGTGTTCATGTTAAATTTGCGTTTTTATTTAACATCATCTTTTAAGGTGGAAGCTCACCTTTGACATAGGTCTGGATGGGGTTCGTCTGTGAAGCTGTTTCAACATGTTTTGAGATTTGTTATTATTGAATGGATTAAATGTCATCAGCAACCTTTCTCCAGTTTCATGTCCTCCAAACCCAATATAAGCTGCAAACTACAGGGTGCCCTGGGAAATGTTTTCTTTGTAGCCCCTCCAGAGATAAACTTTATATCCTGATGCTTTAAGAACAGATACAGGTACAAATAGATAAGGAGCTACACAAAAAGCTACTTGTATAAATCATATTTGAACAGGAATTTCCAGAATACTTTGTGATAATAGAGGATATTTTAGCAAGAATGGCTTCAGTTACCTCTTTAAAAACTCTGACTGAGTTGAAATAACCCAATACTGTCCATCCGACAGCAGACGCCTCGCCACTTTCAAACTAACTTAGGAAATATTTACCTGTTTTTAACCCTGCTTTGGAGGGATTTGTTGGCTGTACATCTCACAGCAGGATGTGAGCGTTCAGAAAATAAACACTAAACTGCATGTTCAACTTACAGGGTGAGCCAGCCCGACCAGAGAAGCTCATTTTTCTGGTCCCCACTGGAGGCTCACTGTAGAGCACCTTTTTTTTCAGTCTGGCTCAAACAATTCCATTTGCACCAGTGACGGGACACAAAAGATGAAGTGGGGAGAATGTTGGGCATCTCCCACGAGGTTTAACATTAGACACACACTGTCTTCAGGTTGTCACAGAGTGTTATCGTCATTGTGATGCTTGGGTGAAGTTGACTACCTGAAGTACTTACAGTAAAAGCAAGAAGAAAGACTTTGTAGAGAGCTGTGTTTTTTTTTCTAAGTCTCATTGATTTAAAGTACAGAACACATTTAAAGTATAAATACAATTATGAACTCTTGGTAGAATTTTTATATTGTACTGTTTCCTTATTACTGCCTTAAAAATGTATTACTTTCCATTTGAAATAAACTGTTCTAACTGGTTAAGTGACAGAATTGAAAGATATTTTGATACCTTCACAGGTCACAGGCTTTGTTCAGAGAAGTCGATCTGTGTGTTTACACAAGCAGATGTGTTCGGCCAAATGTGTGGACCATTTGTTTTGGACTTTTTCCACTACTGATGTTCAAACATGGACATTGTGGGCGGCCGTGTTCTGCTGGAGAGTCATTCCCCCAGCAGGAGGAATAAAGGTGGAGAGTAATGGAACACCATTGTAGAAATTACACTGTGGAAATAGTTTTTCTTTCCAGGAAAAAGAAAGAACTTGAAAAAGCCAAGAGACAAAGATTGAATGGCAGGAAGATTAAATCCATCATTAAAGAACAGAAGGAACATGGCATCCCTGCAGCAAGTGTATCAAGCTAGGAGAGGGAGCAAAAATCACATGTGTGAGGAGATGCAGTTTTCAGAAGCTTTGCTACACTTCTCAAACCTTTCGAAGACAAAATTACCTCGTTTTCTCTTTCTAGTTTCTATTTCCGGCCAGTGATGCCTCATGCACTCATACACCTCTAACAACATCAACAACCTTGAAGGCTGAGCCTCAACACTTGACATTAAACTAATTACAGCGGTGACTCAGTCGGCTGCGTGACACCATGTGGCCACCAACAAGTCTCATTTCCATGCAGACAGCATGCTGTGCTTCTGTATGACAAGCCCCTCAAAAACACTGCAGCGATGACGATCTGGTCCTTCCAGCTTTCGCGCATCGAGAAAAACACTGTACTGATGTTTGGGATTGCTGCCAGCGTATGGTGGATTTACTATAGCATATGCTGTTTCCAAGTACCTTTGAATTTTGATTGGAGCAAAATGGAGCTGTGCTTCCAAGAGTTGCTGGACGAAGTCACAGAAATTGCCTGTCTGTGCATAAGGTTCAGTGATTTTAACATTGTTATTGCACAGCAAATGTTATTAGGTCTATTAGTTACTGATCAGTAACATCAAACCCCTACACGGCACAGTGATGTCCCAGTAAAACATAACTTATTAATATGGTACTCCTGAAACTGAATTTCTGATTTCCTATATTTGCTGTTAGACTTGCTATTAGACTTTAAGGAGGATCATTTCCAAAGGAGCTAATTTTCCTCCTGTTTCTAAAAGAAAAGCTGGTCCAAAAGCAACTACATGCATACAAAAATAAAATACTTTCTAAGACACTGTTAAACATTTAAAGGCAACATAAGCTCATTATAATAAGAATACAGTTTTGGCATTATTTATTTTTAATGTAAGAAAGCAAACATAAAATTCAATCAATCATCCATCAATTGGTCTATTAGCAGAGTAAGCAGACACAGAGATTTAATTTATAAAGCACTTTTCGTGGAAACAAATTGCAACACAAAGTGCTTTATATGGGGTAAAAACAAAATTAATTCAACAAAAAAAATCCTACTTAAATACATTAACCAGGAGTTTCCTATTCACATAAAGAAACTAGAACAATTATCTTTAAAAAGTAAAAACACTGTCATCGTCCTTACTGACAGTATTGGGAAAACTAAAAGACTTGAAATAAGAGTGAAAATAACTACAATTGGGTGAAATAAGATCATGAGTCACAGATTTCAGTTCAACTCTATTTAGTCAATCGGAATACAAAATGCGTGGTCTAAGAATCCAAACAAAGTCGGTTTTAAAAAAGTAGTAAATAAGTACTTAAAACTAGATTTATCTAGACTAACCAAAAACACAATTAAAAGCTAAAAATGTGTGTTTTAAGTTTTCCTTTACAAACAACAACACTCAGCTCCTTGGGGAGGCTGTTTCACAAGCAAGGACCATAAAAACTAAAAGACAAAAATTAGTTTACCTATATTTAGACCAGACAGAGAGTGGCTGTAAATCTGAGGAGACAGGCTGATGTGATGGGAAATGGTCTGCCCTGGCTGTATAACCAAGGAGACCATAAAGTTAAACCCATGTAAAGCACACACAGTGATTGTCTTAGCAACCTGAAAAGGGACGTGGTTTCAGCATTGAGAGAAAAGCTGTAGCTTGTCCCCAGATGAGCACTGAATGTTGCACCTGAGCTGCAAGGTGTCGGATAAAATAGTGGAGATGCATGTAGGAGCCACTTTGGTTTGAATGGACAGGGACCAAACAGCCATCCCTACATCACTGTTCCTTATTACAAAGCAGCATGTAAGAATCAGGGGATGTCAATAAAAAAAAATTGGAAGTTCTTTTTAATTTAGAGCGAATGTTGTATTTAAAGCTTGAAAAACGGGACGTTTTAATCACTGTCGGTGTTTTGAACACCAAACTGCAAGCAGACAAAGGAGAAAACACGGTGACATAGTGTTGGCGTGTCACTGACCTCGATTCAGTCTGCGGGATGGATTAGTGGCTGCTGTCTGTTGGTTCATGCAGATGGCAGACTCTGGGAGAGGATCCAAACTGGCTACAAACTCTCCATTTACTTGGAAAAAAAAAAAAAGAATTAATGTCATGTTTAATACTCGGTAATTGTGGTACTTGTTTTGAGGTTGAGTCTTATTTTTTTAACCAATCCATTGCTTAGCTGTGATCCAGCTGGAACCGGCCGGCTTCCATGTCCGTCCCGTCCGGCCGCACCTGTTAGTTTTGCAAACCTGAGACGAGTCTTCTCCCTCCGTTCCCGAAAAAGAAATAAACTGATAGCAGCACTCGATACTGTCAGGACAGTATGCAGCCGGCCGTTGACTTTTTAGCTGGATGATTCATCCAAGCACAACAACCAGTCCCACAAAGGACTGATGTTGGGCTGTGGGGTGTTACATAAAGAGACTGCAGCAAAAAAAAAGTTGTTTTTTTGTGGCATGTTGTGTGTATAGATGTATCGATAGTCATGATTAACAACAATTTGAAGCTAATCTTAAAATGGTTTTGACAGCATGAAAAGCTTTTGTAACGATGACCCCCCACTTTCAGAGTTGTTTTGATAGACTAAAAGCCAACCCTGTTTCCTAAAAATGAGCAAAGTTGTGTAAAATCTGAACTGCAACAGAAAGTGAAGATCTGAAAATCTCATAAACCAGTAGTTCTTTCAGACTGGGACCTTTTTGTTTGACCATAGCCTGTGAAAAGTTTGGCATTTCATGAAAATCTCACAAAGGACGTCCATAGAATAGAATTAGGTGGTTAGTGTCACATGCATGGTTAGAGTTAGAGATTTAAAAAAAAAATCATGGTTAAATGAACATATTAGGAATTCCACGTTACTGGTTGGTGTCTTATCCTCTGAATCCTGCCAAATAAAAACCATACAAACTTAACTAAATCCTATTTGTTTTTCATAGAAAGCCTTGAAATTCAACAAATCAGATTTTCACACTGTAAAGCTTAATCTTGCATCACTTGTGGGACAAAAGACTGAACTGGTACACCTTTCTATACAATGTATGGACCTCTCTGGGAAGTATTCAACTTGAAGAGAGTATCACAAAACACAACTTCCTCCTCTCAATTGATAACGTGCTAAAAATATCCGCCGTGACCCTTTTTCTTTTTTCCCCTATTACACAGCTAAGCTTGACCGTGTGTCATCCGTGTAAAGCCTTTTGTCACAACTCGGCACATTAAGCACCAAGGACCTCTGGTATCAACAGCTAAGGCCGCTCGGGCTTTTGGACGAAATGTTTCTATCATTATCTAAATGAGCCTCCTATGCAGCATTGTAGCAAGAAACATTTCCATTGTCTCTGCTTTAAGCCAGTCAGACTGAACTCTGTCTTATGAAACATGGCTGAATTTGCCCGCTGACCAGTTGTTGTTTGTTTCTCCCCTGCTATGATTTTGGCAATGTCACGACACACGCTTCCTGGTGAAATCGTCTGGCTGCCTAATGTTAAAGCGCAAGTGTAAACAGGTGTGTAAAAGTGGGATGAAGATTGTCTGTTGTCAGAAAAAGCTTCACTGTGAAAAATGTCCATTATAAGTCCTGTTATTGTGCCTGCGTTGTGTGTGCTTCCGTTCATTTTGCCATTACTGTTTTACCTCTCCCAAATGATAGGCCGGCCTGGGCGAGCGTTTTCTCCTATAGCTCACATATGCACTCTTTCCCTTATTATCTCCCGGGATAAAGGCTGGAGGTTTGTTTGTTTTTCCTTTTTTAAGTCACCGCAATTACCAGCCAGATGTGGACCAGCGGAGATAATTCACAGGCGCCTCTCAACGAGATTCGGGCGCATGGAGATTACAGAAAATATCCACAGGCAGAAAGGCTAATTTCTGCAAAGTGGCTTTTGGTGCAGGAAAAGGCAGCAGGCACCGGGAGCAGAAGTGTCTGCGGGACTGTGTCAGTCAGGCCCGAGATGGAGAGCCGTGGAGTGATTAACCCTGTTAACCGCGTGTAATGGGGTTTTTTCCTGCTCAAGCTGTACACCACGGGCATGTCTTAGAGGCGAATCATCAGGTAAAAACTCCACGCACAAGCCGGTCATCTCAAACCCCGCAGCCAAAAGCAGATGCGTGACGCGTGGTGTTTCATTCGAATGTGGCTAAGAAATTAAGTCCATTTTGAGTCTCTATGAGATTGAGAAATACACTAAAGGTGAAACATATATTGTTATCTTCGATGTGGCAAACTGACCTTTGCTTTAAGGTTAATTGCATGGCAGATGTAAAAATGTCATGGTTTCTCTTTTTGTTAAATCACTTCTATCTTAAAAATTGAAATTATGTGAGATTTTTTTTTAAATGAATACAGAGATAAATGAAATAATGCTAATGCTGTGTGCTTTAATGCACCATACCCCTGCAAAGCACAAACCTAAGGGCTTTCAGTCCCACCTGTAAGCTCTGGTGAGTAGAGTAATCAGGGAAACACAACAGCTTAGTTGGTTTATGTTCATTTTCCGCTCAAAATGATTGATAGCCTTGTACTAACAGGATGTCTCTTGTCGCCCAGCTATTTTGTTACATCTATTCTTTTTCCTGACTTTTTTCCCTTTTGATAATCTGGAGATTAATATTTCCATGATATTTTATGCATTTAAAACCTTTTTCCGGTTACTTTATCGAGAATATTTAATGGGATGTGGAAAACGTGGTGCAGGGCAAATTTTGAAATCTACAGTTATTATCGGACTATTTGCACTAACCAGATTTTCCACTCAGACATCAAGTAAAGCTTCCAGAACAGAGCTTGTATGAACACAGCTGCTGTGAACGTGAGCAAGTGTGTGGGCTCGTGAGATTTCTGTCTCTGGCTTCTGCTCAACTTCTTACACCCCAGTCACTGCACATACATTCAACGATTTCCACAGCATCATTTTCCGATCACATGCTGCTAGCTGGCATTATCTCAGGTTTAGCATCACGCATAGATGTGTGTGAATGATGTCATCTTTCACCTACACGAGGCAGTTTAACGGCGTCATGTTAGAGCGTCATGTTAGAGCATGAAATGCCCTTTTTTTCTTTTCTAGTCTTTTCTAGTTTTGCAATGCGCTGTATCTGGAGCGTGAACAATGGATTTTTTTAAAACGACAGCTCAAGAATGTACAGCATTTCCACTCTCTCAGTACTTAAAGATGGTTACGGGCCTGAGGGTGCCTTTCTAAGTTGTGGGATTCTCTAAAAAGGGGCTTAACAATGCTTCCCAGGGCAGATCGAGTTGTGGTGAAAAAAAACATCATCTCACAAACTTTGGGCCTTTTTGTTGAGTCTATGTCATGGACAAATGGAAGAATGTATATACACTTTTCAGAGATTGAGTTAGAAGTCTTATCACTTGTCCTTATTTTGCCCATTAAAAACTCCAAAGTGTGTAAATCTCATTTGAGTGCTTGGTACCATGTGACAAAAGTGGATCTCATCTGTTCACCACTCAACACGTTAATATTATATTTGAACCACTTCAGTTATAGGTTTGTTCACGCTGGCATTATGTTGCAGCTTTGACACACCTTTTCAAGTGGAAATAAAGCAAAGACAGTCATTTTGTTTGGTGTGTTTGATCCGTTTGGATGCAACGGCTCAAAACCTGCAATCGCTTTCCAGTCCTATTTTAGTGTGTGTGACTTTACCTTTTTTGTTAACCCAAGAAGTGACATCACCCACTGAGTGCATGTTTAGCCACTTTCTTAGACTGCTTTCACCATACTCATACTCTTTTCTCTAATTGCTGCTGAAAGGCTCACCTCGGAGAAGTGCTAAAGTGGTGGGCTACTTTTCCAGAGCTCCTGAAACATTAACACTCTCTTTACAAACTCTCACTGAGCTGTAGTCTGCTATGATGACAGGATACAAACATCCTGATGTCTCAAGCCGGAATTTGTTTGGAATAACTGGTTTGAACCCGAGATGTGATGCCACCGCCGTAATGAGATTAACTTCTAAATGGGCCGTTGCTTATAAGTCTGGAACCCGGCTTATTAGACCTTTTTTCTGCTATCTGCTGCAGAATTAGTGAGCTTTCATTATGGAGAACGCACAAAAGCAGATTAAAATCCCTCAAAGTATGTTTTTAAATGGGTTAACAATAATCAGTGAGAAACATCCTGTATTTATGCTTACGCCTTTGTTCCTTTCCAAAGGTTCAGCAGAAAGGGAAACAGTTGAATTTCATGAAAAGACAAAAATTTAAATTATAGTTCTGCCTGTTTGATATATATAAGATTCGTTTGCACCTGTTAACACGATATAAGCAAATCAGAGCGAGAGGTGAGTCCCTAGGTAATAATTGTAGGTTCTTATGAATTAAGGCTTTCTTATATATCTTAAAGAGACCTCAGATAATTGTGTCAGATAGTTTAAAAAAGGGTGTGAAAGCGGAGGCAGCTTCACTGTTTAGGGGACAGTCTGAACATTCTGTATCTGGCAGGACCAAAGCAGTTCAGGCAGGCTGCGGTTTGGATGTGGGTCCTCTTGGGTTCTTCTGGAACCAGTACATTTGGAGGCCATCCGTGGGGTTTTATGGTTTGTGGAGCTTCTGTGAACTTGGGCGTCAGCCATTTTATACTGGGCAGAAAAAAGCTCAACTGGGGTGGGATCTGGGAGTTTGTTGGCTGAGTGGATGGCTTTGAGCCTTGGTAGAGCTGTATGTGCCGGGACTCATCAGGAGAAAATGTAATGAGGTGGTTTTTGTGTATGGACTGACAAGAGTGACACACTAACACATTCAAACTGGAAAAACGTGAGAAGGTAAATCAGGAAGTACATACAGAGATGAAGAAACAAGGAAAGTCATTTTATCTTTGAATAGCTGTGTTGTTAATCTCTATTCCTTTGTTTGTCATTGTCATTTCCTTTTTTTCATTTCACATTGTCTGTCTTTGAATTTGGTAAGAGATTTTATATTTTATTTCATCCAAACCAGATCCTGAAGAACTGATCTCCTAGTATGACAGGACTTAGTTATTGGACCTAATTCATCCACTGAATATGGATGAAATATACATATATATATAGACTAAAAAATAGACTAAAAAATGTTTATTTTGATTAAAAAAAATTAAAGAGCCAAACTGTGTCGGATAGATTCTGACTCCTCCTCTCACCTAAAAGCACGGTAGATTCAATGACCCAAACAGGAAATTCAGGGTTAGACCTTACCTAACAGAAGTTGAAAAACTTCCCCATGATTTAAATTAGAATAAGTAGTTTCATCTGGTGATGACTGAGAAAGAAAAAGAGATAAAAACAGAGGAATAAAGAACAACTAATGTTGCAGAAAAATTAATATTGTTTGCAAAGAATACAAAAAAATACAAATTCATACAGATATAAATGAAAACTTTTGAAAATGTTCTAATAAATATTTACTACTGAATAATTGCTTAATTCTGCCTTAGGATCTAACATTTATTCAGTCCGTCTGTTCTTTGTTTCAATTACATTTAGATTTCCTCAAGTTAATTAAATTTTCTATATAGTTCTTCACTTATATCCAGATTGGAAAGATTTTCAACATAGCGGTTTTATCAGTTTTCGACTTGATCAGTCCTTCCATTCAAATCGCTGCATTTGTTACAAACTTTTTTAATGTTATGACCAAAAATAAAAAAGCCTTTAAATAGAGAATAATTGCTTGGCCTCGAAATGCTAAAGGGAGTGGAGTGGATTAATGCTGCTGCTGAATACGTTCCCAGATACTAGTCCAGCCCAAGGCGGTGTTAGCTGTCCTGTGACTCATCACTCAGAGTGTTGCGTTCCAATTGCTTATTAGTCCAGCTTCACAACGGTACAGCTGTGGCTCGCAGAGATGTCTTCATCTGGAAAGCCAAGTGATCTCCAGGGTGGTTCATGAATGCGTGAAATGCACTCAGATTCGTTTATGGGATGGTGAGATATTCCACAGGGTTCTGGAGGTCGAAAGCTCAGTGGCTTTCCTCAGATCCCCGCATCTGCACGCGTTGGTGAGCAAGATGCTGAACCCATAAAGGTCAAAGATTGCAGATGGTCAACTGTTTTACCACTTACCCACCACTTATTTCAGAGATTTAGCATTTTAGTTACCCTGTAGCTTTTAAACATAATGTTCATGTGATTCCGTGTGTTATTCATCTATTAAGTATTCACACTGCGATTGCATTCTAGTTCAGTGTTTAAAGCTGCGACAATCTTGAAATGACAGGAGTGCATGGTTCATAAAGTCACATGCGCCATTTGGATTTCATGACCTAAAGCTCACAGCGTTTCACGTCAAATCAAAAGTATAGGCTTTCACCTATCACATCTGAATGAACAGTTCACGCCTTTTACCTTACAAAATCCAGTATTTGGCCTACTTTTCTTCAACCTCGAAATCCATGGGTCTCTCGGATGGGATGGACTGAGCCAGGGCGGTTTGCTTAGACTTCCCTCTAGTGGCAGACCGAGATACCGAATACAAGAAGCAGGCACCCAGGAAGCATGCAACTCCATTGTGTCTGGAGGTGTTTGCAACAACTTTAAATCTGTTCCTATAAACAAGTCTGACTTAAGAAAATAAATCTGACTACCATAAACTGCCCGATGCCTTCATAATAACATGAGAGAGGAGGAAAAAAAATTAAATCTGTGCTGGATAAATCTACTCGAACACGAACAGACTGTAACATTTCGAGTCGTGAATTTGAGAAAACTGATGGTCTGATTCACGCTTTTTGTAGCCACTAATACTTAAGCATCCATTTATTTTTTACTAAAATAAAAAACAGGTCCAATAGTATCTGAACTGTGGCTTTCACATTTATTACACAGTAATATTGCTTTATTTCCAGAATCACTTTTGAAAACGCACTGATGTTGGCACACAAACATGACGACTACAGAAAGTAGTTACATAGCAATAACTCAATCCATGTGCTCTTCAACCGTCCAATAAAAGTCCAGTCCACACCTGGGAACACGCAGATTTCCACTAAGCCAGTGATGCTGTTCCGTTTGTCCTCAGCTCCCCGGCGCATGTTGCTGAATCCCGCTGTGCTCTCTCCCAGTGATGCCACAGCGGCCCGGCCTTATACATGCAGTAGGTAGGGTGTGGGTAGTGTTTAAGAGGTGATGGACACCATATTGTTGGGGCTCAGGATCTCAATCCAGTAACCGTCTGGGTCCTGTATGAAGGCCAAGCCTTTCATTTTTCCTTAGGAAAATGAATGAATGAAAAAAATAAAAATAAAATAAATGTGAGAGGACTGAACTGTAAATACAGAGCATAGGTCTTTAAAATAATGGGAGAAAAAGGCTTCACAAACAGAACTGATTATATAAAACAGACGAGGATTAATTCAAACTAAATGACAACATTGTGTAAATAGTAATTGTTATATCTTTCTCTCAGGAGTGTTTAATAACATCCACCATCATGAATTGGTTTATTTGTAAGTAAGATTTGGTTCAACAAACCTGTGTGTAAAGAATAAGAACAAAAATGGATACATTTTACATTAGAATGGGACAATCTGGGCTGCAGTCCGCTGAGTTCAAATGGGAGATAAAAATAGAAGGAATGGAAATAAACGAAACCCAAACTCAAATGCTCAAATCCATACAAACCAATGCTAAAAGTCCTGAAAGAAATGACAGTTTTACTTTTTAGGGGAAAAGCTTCACTACGTGCTTCATCTAAAAGAAAAACAAACAAACAAACAAAACTATAGCTTAAATTAACCCCAATTTAATGCACCCCAAACTGATAACACATTTATTGACAGTCGTATTGACAGAGCCATTTCCCTGAATCAAAAAGCGTAAATCACTCTTTATTTCCCCTGCTGACTGAAAAGTGTTCCATGAGAATAATGAATGGTGATGCTTTGGCTTCTTCCACAAATAGTAATGTTGAAGCCAGTCAACTCCCTCTCCAGCACACACACTCTTTGCTACTAGGTGTACTTAATGTTAAAACATTCACTGAATGTTCACACCATGGAAAAAACTGTCCATGACTTCTAGCCGTTTTACACCACAAAAAACGGCTGTCTCAATCCCACATCTTACCATCATCCGGCTTCTTGACGAACGGGACTCCCTGTTCTTCAAACAGTTTGCAGGCTGCATACACGTCAGGAACTGCGATTCCAATGTGTCCTGTTAGGTTTAGAGGCAAAGAGGCCCGAGTTTGAATACATGCTACAGATACCAACAGGCACCTTTACACACCGACATGAACCGATATAAAATACTTTAAAAAAAAAACAAAAAAAAACATACACAGAATTTTTATTTTAGTGGGTGGGTATGAATATTAAAACAGAAAGGTGGAAATCTCACAATGATATTTAACTGGATTATGGTCGGTATTTAAAAGCACTGATCACATGATCTAATATTGAAATAGTCAGACACATTATGGGGTTGTACAGAGGGAATAATCTTACCAAAGCCTCGTGGATCGGAGTTTCCATTGTGATAAGACTGATTCTCATCAGATTCTGAACCCCAGTTACTAAAAAAAAAAAAAAACAAGGGGACAATAGAGGATTATCGAGAGGTAAGCAGAGGAGCAGACCAAACAGGAAGGACAGGGAGCCCACACCCAACGGTGTGATGAGTCCTTATATAATCGACTATACTTAATCTCAAAAAGACACCGGGGGTAACTCCTACAGCAGCAATAACCAGAGGATGGTCTGTGCCTCTTCCACAGAGCTCCCCGCTGTGTCTAAATGCACAGCGTATGCTCTTACTGCGTCAGCTCAATGGTGGCTCTCCGTGAAAAAGTCCAGGCCGTCTTCTCCTTCAGGTCAGCAGGGATTTCCGTCTTGTCCTCGTAGCCCAAGAAGAAGAGAGAGAAACGCATGGAGGGGAAGTCAAACTTTTGCAGGAGCCTGTGAGATATTGCACATCAGAGGGAAAAGATTTTCACAGGGACGGTTATATATATGAAGGAACGCATCACATTCACCATCAAAAACCGTACGACTGTATGAAAAAACACGCGTTTGTCAAAGTCCAGGAGGAGGGATCTGTTTTTCACGGATCCCTCCGCCTACTCCTGGCTGCCTCGGAGTGTTCAGCTGAACAAACCCGACATCAACACTCACGTCATGCCAAGGATTCTGGTGTAGAAATCCAGGGATTTGACAGGATCTTTGACCCTCAGCATAGTTTGCTGCATCATGAAATCCTGCCACACAAAAACGCAAAGACAAGTCTTTACACACACTGACTTCAAGGTTGTAGAAACAGCTGTTCACTCTGTCCACAGCTTGTTGCTCATTCAGAGGAGCTGAGCTCGGTGGTGTTTGGCTACAGAGATTTCAGGTTAGTTACACAATACAGTGATGAAATAAATACAGAACATGCCATCAGTTTAGTTCAATTTTGACCTTGGTGTTTGGTCCATTTGGAATTGATCAAAAATGGTCTGCTACAAAATTCCATCCACTCTTAATTATATGTGTGGAACAATGCAGAAAAGTGCAGGGATGGAAAGCAGATCTTTAGTTTTCAAAATATTTGTCAGAAAAAGTCACTGAACTATTAGAAAATGCTCCTGAAACAAAGCTTGCAAGGAATGGATCATGTACAGTGCAGAAAATCGTGAAGCAATTCAGGCAATCTGGAGGAACTTCAGTGTGTTAAAGACAAGATTCATTAAAGGCTGATGTAACCACGTGGGGGAGGAATGGCTGCAATATCACTTAAAACCTAACTGTGCGGACAGGAAGCCATAAGTTAACTGTATCCAAGGTCAACATCAACCTCCCCAGGCTCAGAGGCATCGGGGAGATGTGTGCTGTGCTCAGATAAATTAGAATTCCAGATGTTTTTGGAAGACACTGATGAAGTGCAAAAGGATAATCTCGAGCTCCATCAGTGAGAGTCTGAGGAATGCATCGGTGCCCTTCAAAAAGGTCTAGGACACCTCCGATGGCAGCATTAATACAAAATATGTCCAAAGAGATTTTACAGCTACGCATGCCTTCTCCGTTCTTGCACACATCACAGAGGTGTGGCTGCGAAAGGGGAAGTTTTTCAGTCAACAGAGAACTCTGAAAACAAAAGAAACAAAAACAACACCGAGTTGCTCTTTACCTTAACACACAAAAAGGACAAAAATAACACCTGAAACACCTAATTTCTGCCTTAATGCACTTTTTAAAGTGCTATGGAACTGTAACCTATGGAACTGTAACCTTAGAATCCTGAAATAAAGCAAAATACGTAAAACAGCAAATTAACTTAAGATTCCTGGGTTCGTGTGCAAGCTCGGACTCAACGAAAAAGGTAAATACAAGAGAAACCATATGCATCTTCAAAGATAAAGCATCAGGTAGGATGTATTCTCGCAGGCCAAAGACCTCTTGTTCGCTGGAGACGAATCTAAGCCGAACGAAAACTACTTTCTGGCACTTGCTTTTAAAAGCAAGTTCGGCTCAGCTGTGCATCTGGACAGGCTGGACATATTTCGACTTTTGGGGACTGACAAATGACTGCTGCTTGGGTTTTGCAGGAGATGGGCCAGCAGGGAAATCAACTCGACCACGCTTGGGTGGGAAAAAGTTGTGAATTCAAATGGGAGTGATGTGGCTAAACTAACACTAGAAAATCGTACAAAAGAAATGGCAGCCCCCGGTTTCTGCCCTGGTTAGTTTTCTATCTGAAGCTCCCCTCTGAAAGTGTATGTGTCTCACATATGGGTGTTATCTATGTGGTTGGCAAGTGCCCCCCCCCCCCCCTTCCTGTGCCTTCCCTACTACAATGTCAAGTTCACACAAGGAAATTTTAAACAAATTCCAAGTCATCCAATGAAAATCCCCTTACTTTATCTACACGGAGCACCCATTACAACTTGGCTTGTAAATTCCGTAGTACCAGCAATGCAAAGAGTGGAACAAAGGCTTGCAGAAGCCCTCAAAGTGGGCATTTTTGATCCTCCTCTTAATAATTTATCACACTTACATTTGGGTAACCAAAGTTCACACGTCAACATAGACCTGCCACTCTCAAGAACATTTACAGGTGTGAGCACATTCTTTAAATTCCTACGTTTTTAACTTCAAAAGGAGTGACTGGCTGGTGGAACAAATATTCAAAGAAAGGAGTTCTATTCCAGTTTGTTAGGTATTTATCTGCTACCAAATTATGTGATTTGATCAATCGAGATGGACCAAACACCAAATAGGGGAGGGAACACCTGGTGGGTCCGTGCCTGCTTTACGAGCAAGTACCGACTTGCTACTCTTCATATTCTGCCCTCTCTCGACAGCTTTCTCCTTAACAGGACAGCCAGAAAGGAACGAAAATATATGAATTTCATCTCAAAATACGTTAGCCAACAAGTTTACAAAGCATCTGCCTCCACCAGACCACATTAGCTGACAACATTTTGCTCTGACCTCCTTCGGTGAATACTAGCTGTGTCAAACGTGTTCTGCGCACGCTCTGATGAATTACGGTAAAGCTCTATGGAGCAAGTTTGAGTCGAATTAAGCTAAACGCAAGAACAGACGGTAGAAAAGTTGGGCTAAAAGGCTAGCTTAGCAACGCACGCTCGAACGAGACGTGCTTTTTGTTATCACAGACGCACATACGTCCATAACAGCCGTCATAAATAAATGCAAACTCATGTCACCAACGAGAGTAACCCGCGTATTGCGATTAAAGTAGCGCGGTGGACGACACCCGAACTGCAGGTTGACCGGTTAGGCATTGGGTGGCCTGCTGCGTTTGGCGGCTTGTCAGTGTCGGTTTTGAGTTGCATCCAACTTCAAATGAGACGCGAGTTCACTTACCTTTGTTATGGGGTCCCCGTCTTTACAGGCGGCTGTCGCTGCTTCGTCTGAAAGACCTTTGTCGGCCATTATTACTAAAGAAAAGAGAAGTTACAAGGCTGGAAAGCCGCTTCGTAAACCTGACAGACACTCAGGAAAGAAGAGAGGAGCGGAATGGTGTTGAGGGAGTTTTAAAGTAAAGACTTCCGGTTTTTCAAAATTAAAGACTAGCCACGTCAGAATGGGTGTTACATATATACTTCTGACTATGTCTATGGGTGTCGCATCCAAACCACAAATGAAAGTTAAATTACAGTCAAGTTTTGGACATTTGGGATTGAAAGGACCAGAAAAATATAGCACATTAGATAAAAACAAATACAACGTGTTTCTTTTGTCGTACGTGAATAATTATTTATTATTTTATACTGGAAAAAGGCATGATTTTGATCCCTTTTTACTTTGAATCAGCACTCTTGCAAGAGACTCTTTCCTCAATCCCAATCCATTAACACCGAATTTCTTGTTTCCTTCTCCCTTTTTATCCGTTTCCGTATAAGCATCCTTCAAACAAGTACCACGCACACACATAAATACAAGTCACGAAAAAAAACATTGAGCAGATGATGTTGATGGTAGTGATTCTTAAAAGTTTTTTGCAAATACAGCGGAAGTAGTTTACCGACTTAATTACATAAGGTGCAGTGATATTACATAACCAGTGTCTATTCACCACACAAACAGCTTGTAATTGATCTTATCTTTGAAATATGAATATGTTCAGTTTAATTTGGGAAAATGCTATTCTAAGTGATGAGTCTTTACCTAATCGCTTTATATGTAAACAAGCTGTGCCTGCGTATATTTTTACTCAAACACAAGTAACCAATAATCAACTGAAACAAGTCACCTCGTCATGGAAATTCCTTTATTATACACAGGCAGCAGAGTACATTATTGGGGGATAAGTGGCAGGTGGCTACATCTCTACTGACTTAACGTCATCCCCTATTCGTCATAGAATGTGGTCACACAACCGGACGCACAGCAGAGCTGACATGGCTGTAAGAATTAAACTCAAACTGCAAGCCTGAGTACCCACAGTGTTCCTGAGATAGATAGATAGAAACTGTCGGCCAGCAAAGAGTGCCTTTCTAGACAGCAGAAGACGGTAAAATTCTCAGGGGATTCCTTTCATTAACAGTTTTTGAAGGATTTTGACAGAGTTGAAAGGCCAGCACCGACTTCATTCATAGATGATCACCGACACCATTTAAACCAGCTAAATTTAGGACCTTAGAGGTTAACATATTAGATTTGAATAAACCTGCATCAGAGGTAGCCATATTTATTTGCATACTGCCTCTCGGCTGTAAATATTCTGCCCACGTGTATGGCCTTTGAATAGTTATCAAATACAAAGGTAACAGATTATATCCCAACCGTAAACTATCTCTCTTGCCTCCATGTTCTTTCATTTGCGTCACAATGTTAACATGTTAAAAAAACAAAACTAAACTAAACAAACCATTCCTTATTCTGAACTCCTCGGACCGCATACCACAGCTGACTTAAAGACCCAAATTAGAGCAGGATAGAAGAAATGGGTTGGAGGAGGTGGGGAAGCCCTTCTCTACGGAGGTGTTCATTGGGGTGGACCAGGGCTTCAGTAGCTGCGTCCAAACAGGGTGTAGTACTGTGCAGGCTCTTTGCCGCTCACGCACATCTGGCCTGGCTGCAGGGTCTTTAGGGGAGAGAAGGGGATGCAGAGGCTCTTGGCTCCCATGGATGGAGCACCAGGCTCCAGATCCTGGTCCCTGCAGGAGAGACAACAGAGCCAAAACATCTCAACTAAATGGAACAAATAACCAAAGTAGAACCAAAAATCCTTGCACATTGCTTAGAAATAAAAAAACAAAACAAAACTGTAAGTTCCTATCTTAAATGTCTTTTTGATGGACAGTATTCTCCTTTTTCACTTTGATTTAGGTCAAGCTGGCTAGCCATTAGGTTCTAAGAAAGGTCTTATCAGGTATTTTGGACCTACTTGGCAGTGGTTTTCTTGATCCAGTCCTCGCATTCAATTCCTCCACAGAACGGGATCTGGACGATCTATCAAGGAGGGCACATGTATCAGTTATTTCCCAGTCTACTGAGGCCAAACAGTGCGAGGTGTAGGTTTTTTTACTCACTTTTCCCTGGTCCAACTCCTTCTGGAACTGTTCCATCGTGTCTACAGCGACCATGTGAGTCCTCAGGTCATCTGAAGCTCTAACAAACATGTAAAATGTAATGTTATTCATGTCCAGCAGGTAGTTGTGATCAGAAAGTGCAGCAATCCTGCCTTTAATACTCATATCTGACTGACAAAGACCCAAATTAGAGCAGAATAGCTCTAATGGTTTTCAAAAGTGTTCATACCCCTTGGACGTTCACTTATTCTGTCCCATTACAATTGGAATTTTATGTGAAAGACCAACTCAAAGTTGTGTACAATTGTAAAGTAGAAAATCACACATGATTCCAAACATTTTCTTTTACAAATAAAAAACTGAAAGGTGCAGTGTGCAAAAGTATTCAGCCCCCTTCTGGTCTGTGAGCGAATTTTCTCTTTCAAATCGAGGCTGCATTGCTGGAGTCGTTGATCTTACTTCTTGTACAGGCTGTTCTGGATGTCTTCCAACATGGCGACCATCCTCTTCTCCACCTCCACCTCTGGTATTGTCACCTTTGCACCTGAATCTCTCCTCACTGCAACACATTGCTTCTGCTGCATGTCTTTAGGACCCACCTCCAGACGGATAGGTACTCCCTACACGACAGACCAAACAAATAGAAAGGAAAACAGACATCAAATGTTTGTTAAAATTATAACCTCCTTGTTGATTAATGAATTCTATCCATTATCCCCCCAACTCAAAGGAGGAGGGATAATAATCCTAAACCTAGAATTATGACAATTCAGAGGGATGACTGACCTTTAGCTCCCAGTGGTTGAATTTCCATCCTGGGGAATAGTTGTCTCGGAGGTCAGTCTTCACCCTGACGCCGGCATCCAGCAGCCTTCTCAGGTATTTAGTGCACTGCGCTAGCAGCGCATCCTTTTCTTGTTCTGGCAAGGATGCAGTGATTCCGCAAGGGATGATGACAACCTAAGAGAAGTAAAATTAAGGGTTTGACACACTGTCATCTTGGGCAGATCTTCTGTGGCCAGTGGGACGCACCGACGCATCACTACCCCTGAGGGCGTTATGGTGTGTGGCTGTACCTGCAGACAGGCCACCCTCGGGGGGAGCACAAGTCCCATGTTGTCTCCGTGGACCATGGTGAGGACACCAATGGTCCTGGTTGTGATGCCCCAGGAGTTCTGGAAGGCCAGCTGCTTCTCTCCCGGTTTTTTGGGATCTTCAAAGACGATCTCAAACATCCTGGAGAAGTTCTGGCCCAGATGGTGAGATGTAGCCCCCTGTAGAGACAACACATTCAGCCAATGAATAAAAAACACTCTAAGAAACTACTATTTCCTCATTTGATAAATTAAATCTTGCTTGCTGAAATATACTCTGATCAAGTGAATGAAGCCGAAACTTTACCTGAATGGCTCGGCCGCTGGCAGAGATGAATGCCTCCACGGTGGTGGTGTAATCTCCTCCTGCGAACTTCTCCTTCTCCGTCTTCCTTCCTTTCACCACGGGGATGGCCATCAGCTCTTCATACACTCTAGCGTACAAATCCAGGATCTGCAGCACCTATATGCGTGTAACAAAATAAACAACAACAGAAAAATCTATAACTAGATTCAGGGGTGTTACAGTTGACTTTGTTGGGTAAAAGAGAAGCATGGAAACAGATTTGCAGGCGTTGACAGGTCTGTTACCTCCTCAGCTGCCTCCTCTTTAGTGGCAAAGGCCGTGTGCCCCTCCTGCCAAAGGAACTCCCTTGTTCTCAGGAATGGCTGAGGGTGTTTGAACTCCCATCTCTGCAACAGGCGTAAGGGAGGGAGTTAAGGAGTGAAAGAGCATTGCAGCAGAATTTGTACGATTTCTGAGCAAAGGTGAAGGAGAGCTGAGGGAGGAGTTTGATCACTGACCACAACGTTACACCACTGGTTGAGTTTGATTGGCAGGTCTCTGTGGGACTGCACCCATTTAGCGTAGGCCGGATACATAACTGAAGTCAATAACGAAAAATAGTTGGATTAGTAAAATCCATCACCAGTTTGGTGTAAAAATGATTGAGACTGCAACAAAGAACCACTGTTCATACCCGTCTCACTGGTGGGTCTAACAGCAATGGGTTCTGCCAGCTCAGTCTTCCCTGAACGAGTCACCCAAGCAACCTGAAACAGGAAATGTTAAGTAAATTAGCCCAAAAAAATGTTTAATGAATTTTTTCCATCTTGAATCAAACTGTAATATCTTTTACATGAATTTTAGAAGATGGCGCAACATAAGGGTATCATTTACCTCTGGAGCAAAGTCCTCAATGTGGGACTTCTCCTTCTCTAGGGCGGCCTGAGAGACAAACATCGGGAAGTAGCAGTTCTCGACACCCAGTTTCTTGATTTCCCGGTCAAAGAAGTCTTTGATGGCCTCCCAGATGGAATATGACCAGGGACGCAGCACATAGCAGCCGCTAACGTCATAGTACTCGATCATCTCTGCCTTAGTGATGACCTGAGGTAGACGTAATAAACATGTTAAACAGATTGGACTCTAAAAGATCTTAAAGTATCTTAAAGGAAGGTATAAGAATCAAGACAAGTCACCTGAGAGTACCAGTCAGCAAGGTTCTCCTCTTTCTTTGCCTCTAAGCCCAACCTGGTAATAGACATAAATAAAAAGACCTTTAATAAAAAACTAAAAGAACAAATCATTTCAAGCATGAATTTAGGTGAACAATAAATTCACTTTAAAGGCCAATTCAGTTTTTTGGCATCACAAATGGCACAAATCTTAATTAAAAAAACATCTCTGTTATTCTTTTAAGTCCATAGTAACCAATGAGAAAGTAAAAAGGGAAGGGGTATGTCCAAGCATGCCTGATTAGTTTGTTCTTTCATTAGAAGTCTCACAAAACAGGACAGTGCAGGAGTAGTGAATGTGAATCTCAGTCAAACGAATAATGACACTCAAATTAAGTCAAATTGGGGAAGGGTATTCCTATATTTTGTATATACATTAAACCCTGTTTGGTCACTATATCATTTTATTTTGGTGTGTGAGGAACAAAAGTTATTTTCTGTCCTTTTCACATCTCAAAATCTTCACATTCAAAATTCCCATTTTTCAGAGTTAATTTTTTAAATTGCTAATCAACAAAAGAAAAACAAGCTTTATTAGAGACGACCACTCTGGCTGTTGGTCTGGGAAACTGTACCATGCCAAGCTATTCAAAGTGCCAATCCTCATATGCAAAGACTAGGCAGACATACTCCAGTCAGCACTGTGTTAGCATGCTAATGAATGGATGACACTGCTACCATGTTAAGGGTAGGCTGGTGCAAATACTGCCCGCTAAACAACTTAGCATATTTAAGATGCATGCTAAGATGAGATAATTAAAGCGCTTACATTTGCCAATTAGCACAAACATCTATGCTGACAGGCTATGCTAACTTGGCAGGCAGGAAGCTGCACATTCTGTACGCAATTTTCCAAACTGTATGTCAAAATTCCACCAACAATCTATCCGGTGTTTGTTATCATTTCACTGCAAATCAATGCTGCCAAAAGAAGAAAATAAGCGCATTATTAGCACATCTTTCCATCTGCACACCACATTATGGCTGAACATATACAATTAGTAGTAAACAATGAGCAGACTATTTCAGCATTACCATAATTATTAAGTCAGATGGAAGACAACAAGCACGTGTAATGCAGATGAAAACCATCATCAACTATTCACTCACCACATCAGTTACAACTTCAGTCATTACCCTACAGCGCAGGGTTGTTAAAAGTCGATCCATCTTCTGTGTTCACATCCACATTCCCAAGTACCAACAAATCTGTCTTTTGTACCTGAAGAATTTTGCACCAAAAGGCAGAACTCCTATGTATACCAACACCAGTCCAGCTATACATCCACTTCCACCACCTGGTAGCCACAGGATGTTACTCACTTCTAACAAAAATTAAAACACATATACTACTGCATCTCTAAATCAAAACTAGGAGAAAGAGACTCTGTGCAGGCCTTTTATTTGCTCCACATTCCAACTTCTCCGGTTCCAGTAAAATTCGGCAAACTTTTACAGACAGCTGACTATAGACCTTAAGCTATATCCATCATCTGTTCATTTGTGACATGTTTTAAAGAGTCCAATCTTCACTTAAGTGGAAACTGGTTCATGTTTTGAAAATGGTGCCGCAAATGGGATTTAGTTGATGCAAAAAGTAAAATAACATTTTGTTCCCCAATATCACTAAAACGATGTTCACTAATCATGATCCTTATTTAACCTGAGATAAAATAACTCTGGATTTGAGTATCATTTTAGACAAAACATGTTAATGTAAAGCAAAGACAGCTCATTGCTGGTGAAGGCCTCCTTCACCACCCTCCAGTCTCTCACCGTGTCTGTTTTTTTGGGCCTTGGCCCTCTCCCGAGCCTCCTGCTCCTCCGGATGACTCCTTACCCTGACCCCCCTTCTCTCCTTTACCCTTCTTCCCTCCTCCTCCGCCTGCCCCCTGTTTTTCAGACTTGTTCTCCCTCTCTTTGCGGTTCTTGTCCTCTCCTCCGGGGGCTCCCGGAGTAGTCACTGGTTTGTAATCCTCTCCGGTGACAGACTTGTACTTGCTCTTGAGCTCCAGAAGTGACTTCACGGCCTCATCAACCCGTTCCTGAGAAAGGACAACAGCAAAAAAAAAAAAAAAAAAAATTAAATAAACCAGAGTCAAAGACAGACCTGCTCTGATGTTACCAGCGCCATCCAACTGGAATCACTTAAAACAGGGCCTGTGACTGGTTGCTTACCTTGGGGGCCTTCTCTGTCTTCAGTTTCCTCACCAGCTCCCCCTGCTGGGCCACCAGTGAGAAAAGCTCCTGGGCCTGCGGGGAGGGGCCGGATTGGCTGGACGCAGGGCTGCCCTTGCTCTGCGCAGGGCTCGCTGGGGCTTGTTGGCCAGGCTTATAGTCGTGTCCGGTCTCTTGTTTGTACTCAGCCTTTAGAGCCAGGAGCTGCTTCACAGCAGCGTCCACCTGATCCTAGTGAGCAGCCAAAAAGAAGGGCATTTGGTTAAGGCCGTCCGGAGGACAGAGGGACTGCCTGGACCGTTTGAACTCACTTTCGGAGCTTTTTCAGACTTCAGTTTCCTGACCACCTCTCCCTGTTGGGAAACTCTCTCGTAGAGGCCAGTGGCCGGTGGGGCAGGACTGGGGCTGTTCTGGACCGGGGCGGGGGCCTTCTGAGCCGGAGCAGCCCCAGGCTTGTACTCCTGACCCGTGAGCTGCTTATACTCCACCTTCAGGGCGAGCAGCTGCTTCACTGCCGCATCGACCTGGTCCTGGAGGAACACAAACACGTACACTGTGACTCAATTCACAAAATGCAGTCATGTCTTTTTAATTCTTTTTTTAAAAATTAACACCGTCTTTCAGATCAGTTCTCCGTCAGCATTTAGTGTCAGACCCATAAGCTCCTTTCTTTGTTCTGACGTCGCAGCCTGTAATTTGGAAAAGACACAGCGCCGGGGAGGCTGACGTGGGGCAGGCCACAATTACATTACCGATTTCTTTTATTTTTTTAAGGTTCAGAGATGTTCAAGTCTGAGTTTGAGGGGCCGCATTAATAAAAAGCTTGTAACCTGTTTTTGAACTGTAATCCTGGTTTGTCCTCTCTTGGTTGACTACATCAGCTAGTAAGAACAATTCCTTTGGTTTGCCGTATTAAAGAAATCCATGTAATAATTCACAATTGTGCGCCTAGAAAAATGTATGTAATCACTTTTAATAAATAAACTAAACAAACATCAGCTTTTTAAAAACATATAAAATGGGCATCCATTGTGTTGTAAATATGTGAAACCAGAAGCTTGAAATCTTATTTTCAAATAATGACGTAATCTGTGCCAAAATAATAAATAATTGAGCGTCCAATTAGAGCTCAGAAAGGGCAGCATCACGATTTGGATGTGACAGCCGATCTGTTTATCTCGTGGTAACTGGGTCACTGCATCCGAATACCTTTGGGGCTTTTTCAGACTTCAGTTTCCTCACGACCTCTCCCTGCTGTGCGACCCGCTCATACAGGCCTGAAGGAGAGGAGGGGGAGGAGGTCGCGGGGGGCGGGGCAGTGGCGGCGGTGGCGACGGCGGGGGTTGCCATCCCTGGTTTGTAATCCTGACCGGTGAGCTTTTTGAACTCCGCCTTGAGAGCGAGGAGCTGCTTCACTGCAGCGTCGATCTGATCCTGGTACCAGTAACAAACCGTTTACAGCTGGGGCTACTTTAATGACTGAGGCTGACTGTCATGCAAACATGGCGTGCGGAGGGGAGCGGCGGCTGGACGGGGTGTGAGCTGGGGATGACCATGCGGCGACTTTTGGAGGTGTGAGTTCACGAGACGATGAACAAGGGCACGACAAACGGAGGGACAAATGGACTTCATATGAAATTGTTTTTTGAAAAAAAAAAAAAAAAAGGGACAGAAAGGTGTGGACGTGACCGTGGAGTGGAAAAAATGTCCCTTACCTTCGGCGCCTGCTCGGCCTTCAGTTTCCTGACCAGCTCGCCCTGCTGGGAAACGCGGGTGAATGGGCAGGAGGCGGAGTCTGCTGCTGGGGCAGGCGTGGATGGGGCGGGGCTGGGAGGGGCCATGCCTGGTTTGTAATCTGCCCCCGTCTGCTGCTTAAACTGGGCCTGAGCAGTGAATGAAGGCAGGCTCAGATACCATTTGACACAGAGGGAAATCGTTCACATCGTTCGGGTTGACAGACCTTCAGAGACAGCAGCTGCTGAACTGCCTTGTCCACTTCCTCTTTGGGGGCTTTGGCGGCTTTTAGCTGCCGGACAGTTTCGCCTTGTGCAACGATGCTGGAGAACAGTTCAGTTGCTGAGGTCTGGGCTGGGGCCGCCGTGGCCGAAGGGGTTGATGAGGGTGAAGAGGCTTTGGTGGTGGAGGCAGGCTAAGAGGACGGGAGAAGATCAAGTACCTGATGCATATTTACAATTTACAAGACATCTAAATGCCCTTTCCTTTCCCTGAAGCACTCACTGTGCTGCTGGAGGCCTGGCTCTTGCTTTTATCCTTGGACCCAGCAGTTGGCATCTCTTTGGTGTGCCCATCAGGAATGTAGATCAGGACACAAGGGCTCTCCTTACAGCTGTTTGGACTAGAGACACACAAACGATGGAGATGGCAGCAAAATGAAGAAGTATGGGGCAGATTCAGGTGTTTTTTTTCTTACCTGACTGGCTCGTAGGGCTGGTCACAGATGTAGAAGCCACGCCTCTGGAGCTGGATGATGTCACCCTTCTTCAGGTTCTTCAGACAGGGATCTCCAAGCATCTTCTCCTCCAACTGAGGGTGAGAAGGTGAGGAGTAGGGGTGTGAGGAAGCCACAAACATGGGAGTCTTTCACAGATGTGGCTCGCAGCACGGGGCTCAGACGCTCACCTTGCTGTTTTTGTTGATGTAATCTTTGAAGTCGTCGTCTTTGGTGATGACGGCCTTCGAAATGAGCGGCTGGTAGTTGACGCAGACGGCGGGCAGCAGGGGGCCTCCGTTGGCGTCAGCCAGCCAGGTGATCTTTGTCGTCTTCTTGTAGTCTTTGTTGTCCAAGTTGAGGCGAGCCTCCATGGATGCGACCTTGCCGTCAGCCCCCCTGCGTGGTCGGGAAAGGGGAGGACGGCAGCAGATGAGAAGCCGTGTCTCGGCAATGCGCTTCAGATCAGCGGTGACCGGGCTTACTTGTTGATCTTGGTGATGATGAGGTTCCCCCAGTTGATGAAGGTGACCACCTCCCCCACCGAGAGGGTCTCTGCGTCGGCTCCTTCCACCATAACTCGAGGTCCATACCAGACCTCCTTCATCCCCACCTCTGGGTTCTGGATGGATAAATAACATTTCAAATCCGGGTCTTTGAATATTTAACTGACTTCGAGTTGAGCAGATGGTATGACACACTGGGTCAGGATTTTTTCAACGTGGTGGTAATGCCATTAAGGAAGATATTTGAAAAAACAGGTTACGAGAAAAAAAAGCCACAGCTTACCTTAGGATGCTTGGCCACTTCCTTCATTTCCTCCTTCGCCTCTGGGACAGAAACTGGAACCACGTAGGAGCTGGACAGGGCCGTGTACCTGGGAGCCACTGGGTCGATGACCTGGCCAAGCGACAGAGAAACACAGACGCACACATACACACAGGTCAGCCGCAGAAAATGGAGGAGCAGCACTTAACACAACATCTGAGTGATGGAAAGACAAAGTGGGAGATGGTGTAACTTAAAAGCTTTCTTAAAATGTTTTTTTTTTAAAAACCCCTGCGCAACGTCGGCCCGGCTCTGAGTAAAGCAAATGAAGTAGGAAAGGCACATGAGGAAGAAGATGAGCTGCTGTCATGAGTGAATGGTCTGACTGATGGTGCTACAACAGCGTTAATCCAACTGCTTATTTGGCTCTCATCCACTTCCACCATTTTTACCAGCCAGCCTGAGCATAAATTATAGCTAAATGAATAAAAATGGCTAAAAGAACAAGAGTCAAATGCAAATGCCTTATTCAGGATTGTCGGAAAACCTGCTGTCCTGTGTTATACAGCAGCATTTTGACCAGAACCCGCCCGGAACCCAAAACACCCGGGGAAGTATTTTGCTTTTATACTGATGCCTGCAATATGAATGACATCAATTAGGTCAATTAAAATTTGGTTTGGATATAATTTTCTAAGCTCTGATGGACATTTACACCAGAATATTAAAATAATTTCAAGAGGGAGCAATACCACCCCATTACTCTTAGAATTCAATTTAATTTCTGGTGAAAAACTAAATCTTTTAAGTTTTAACTTTTAGGAATGGCTACAGACTGACCACATGAGACTGCAGCCCTTTCTTTCTCATTTTGTTTGTAAAATGAAAATGCAGTGAAAGCACTTTAAGTTTCACAAGAATAAAAAAAAGCCTTTAAAAAAAAGGCCTGTTTTGCAGAAGGTAGGGAGAAAGCAGGATGTTGAGGAATAGATGGAGAGGGAGACAAGGAGTGTAAAAATGACTTAATGGGGATGAAAACCATATTGAATATCCCACTACGCTGTATTTTTTGGCGCAAAATTCCTGATCCAGGCAATAGAGGATCCAACCCAACACTGGACAACCATGCAAATGTTTTTTTTTTTTAAATCTCAGTTTATTTTTAAGAGTTTGGCTGGTAAAATAGTGCAGGGGCACGTGGCAAAAGCAGGGTGGGTGGAAATGAGGAGGAGGAGGAGGATAAGGTGGTGGTAGAGGAGTACCTTCAGACAGCTAACTGGCAGCTTGGAAACAGAAGAGTGAGATGTTGTTTAATGTCAGATACAAGGAGGGAGGAACAGAGAGAAGACAGAGGTACAGACACATTTACAAGGAATGGGCTGTCCACTTCACCTCATTTGCGAGTTACAGCTTCCTGCTTTTGCTTTTCTTGTGTCACAACCTCAAACCAACTATTTGTGCCGATTCCTCTTATCTGTAAAAATGGCTGAAAACTGTCTCTCTGCAGCAAACCAGCGAGAAAGTTGTGACCACAAACATGTGGCGTGTGTGGTTCGGATATTTCAAAGGAAGCTAAATGAATGCTCGTGTTTACATTAGCCCAAAGAAGGAGAAGCAGAACTAAAAGTGAACAGTGAGGTAATATGAAGCATAAGAGCAAATCACTCACAAGTCTCATCAGCTATGACAGACCTATTCTGCAATAAAGATAAACATGCCCTTAGTTTCAGAAACAAGCACCTGTCTAATAATGCCCATTTTAAGGGTATCCAGATGACAGCATCTTTCCCCAAATAAAAGGGGAAAGATGGAATACTTAGGCATGTATAGAGTACCAAGGCCCATTTGGGTGTAGTTTAGCATCAATGTGAGGGAGCGACTCGAACCTCAACTGAATTATCTCATGAGGAGGTTTAGTTTTTGTAGGATTTCAGACACCACGTGTGAGGAAACGGGGAGGGGGAAAGGTGACAGGGCCAGCAACACTGACAGCAGCACCGAGTTGGGGAAGAAGCCAAAAGTTTCTATGCTCAAACTGAATTGGAAAAAAAAAGCAGGGACAACCAGCCATAACCTAAGTCTTTTTCTGATCTGACCATCACAAAAAAAGAATAAGTAAATAAATACATTTTCCGCATTAGATGTAACGTTATTTATTAGTTACAACATTTCTAAAAAAAAAAAAGCTAAAGACATGTAGTTTTATTAATTAGAAAAAACTGAAATCTTGCTTCATGACAACAACATTTAAACGATTTATTCTGCTAGACACTACTTCAAAACCCACAAGGTTCAAAAGCTGTTGTTTTTTTTTAAGTATTTGCATTTTAACACCTATAATCTCTTTCTCTCTACGCATTCAGAACTTTCTACCCGACTGGGATGAAGCAGCGAGTGCCAGCAATGAAAACAACACTGAGGAAGCGACGTTAAAAATGGAAACATAAAGCAGATTTGTGGGACAAAATGAGGCTTTGGACCTGCTTTTTTTCAGTGGGAAATAATAAGAGGGATGCGAGTTTAGAGATGAGGCAGGGGGGAGGAGGTGGAAGCGTGGGATGGAATGACGAGAGCTAAGCGGTTGGAAGCCATGCTAGCAGTGACGCCAACAGACACTGGTCTTCAGCCTGTCAGGTCATGCAATACTCATTCATAAAATACATTATCATATGGTGGTCTTTGTGTGACACTTGCCCTTCCACTGCATAAAATTGTTTTTTCTTTTTTTTGTAGGCCTTTTCGCTGCTCACTTCACAGAGCGTGTGCCTCGATTGGGACGATTGACTTCATTACCCTCAGGAGGCTAACATTTGCAATTTGAAAACACTTGAGTCAAGCTGTCATAACGGTCACTAACTTAAGTTTGTTTATGTCAGTATTTCGATTTGGACACCATATTGGAAAATGTAATATTAAAGCATACACTCACACCTGTAGTAATGCTTTAAGTCGGGGAATAAAAACATTGGTTTCTTTTCAACAGACCTAAGACCAAAAACAATCAAATTAAGATCCATAAAAATGTTAATGGGTGTAATTGGCGCAATTATCTTAAGACAATTGAACTCCTGTCAAAAAGTACACCCCGTTTTAGTTCAAATCCTTTATATGCCGGGAGATCAGAATGAAAATGATCTGGTTCCTCACCAGATCTAAATAGTGGAATCTCAAATGGACAACTCTGAAACTCTAAAACTGAAGTTTACCCCAATGTCAGGCTGTTCTTTCTGACCACATCTGAACAAACCACAAGATGTCTGGAACAACGTCATTTCGTCAGTGGATCTGTTTGGTAACAATGCCCAGCAGCATGTTTGGAGAAAGCCAAACACAGCATATCAACACCACCGCCTCATGCCAGCTGTCAGCATGGGAGGAGAGGGCTGATGATGTGGGCTTATTGTTAAGGCGTGGGACACGGCTAATATTCAGTCACTTAATCCACCATGAACTCATCTTTTTTAACTCATCTCATCTTGTCCAATTTAAAAGTTGATAGGGACTAAAACATTTCCCCACAGTTAACACTTATGAAACTGGGAGAAGACAAAGGTTTGACCTATTAGGGTGCATTTCCTTTAAAAAGCCAAAACTCTCTCTGTCTCATGGTGGAGAAATGAACCAAATAAACACGTTTTCCCTATTTGCTCCTTCTGTAGCAGCAAAGCCGAAAGGGCTTTAACAAAAGCCGAGCAAAGATAACGACTAAAATCCTTGTTTTTGTTGCCTTTTTTAGACAGTATTTTCAAAAAGCACCTTTTTATTAAAGGCCCAGATCTTGTCCCACTCCATGTTCACCACTGATCTCGATCCACCCTAAAAGGAAGAAAGGAAAAAAAAACATGTCTGCTGAGGTATAGATCATAATAGGCTTTTTTTCATCTCAAAACCTTACATTCGAACAGGCTTTCTATAAAGTGCATAAAATAGTTTCTGATAAAACACCCGGGATGTACCTGAGCTGCAATGAACTGCTTCAGACCCTCCACGGTCATGCCTCTGCGCAGGACTCCTCTTACAGTCGGGAACCGAGGGTCATCCCTGGAATACACGGCGAGACGAAGATTACGAGAAAAGAATCGAAAAAAAAGTCCCAATCATGACGCCTGATCAACTTAAGAAAACCCACCATCCGTCGACGTAGCCCTGGTCGACAAACCAGGTGAGCTTCCTCTTTGACAGCACGGTGTTGTTGAGATTGAGCCGGGCGTACTCCCAGATGTAGGGCTTCCTGAGACGCAGCGCGTCGATGATCCAGTAGAACTGGTCGTCCCGGTCGTGGTACTCGGTGGTCCTGAGAGCGTGCGTGACGCCCTCCAAGCTGTCCACGATGGGGCAGGCAAAATCGTATGTGGGGTAGACTCTGGAGGGGGGAGGAGGGGGAGGCTTTAGCGGTTTCAAGAATCAGTGCCTGCATACTGAACAATATTCAGTAATGTGCCATACTCGACCGAAATATTATTATCATTATTATTATTTTTTAAACAGCCATATCCTGTATCAGTATAACTGTAACTCTCAGTAAGTTAATTTCTTAACCGGCCGGTCAAGGAAACAAATTATTTCTCCGACGCAACAAAATCCTATTTCAATTGTTTGAGGCGAGGAGGCAAAGCAAAGCCACAACATGATGCTGCCACTGCCGTGCTTTACTATAAGTATCTCCATCTCTCACAAGTTTTGAGTTGTGGGGCTGACTTCCAGACATTGAAAACTATAAAGGTATTGCAGCCCTCCTTTTAAATGTTTATGTTTTGGGAAGCATAATCCAACAGATAACGTTAACATGTTTGAAATGTTCCTATATGAATCAGGAGTTTTGGTTAAATCCAGGTCCAGCAACCAAAAACTAGCGTGAACGGAGACAGGATGGGGGTTAGGGTTTACAGTGTACCGGCTACAATGTCACATGGCTCTCCCTCCAATAAGAAACACAACACATGATATGACTCACTCACTCATATGAGCCCCCCCTGACGCATCTTGCAGAATTGATGCAATAAATAATGCTACTTCAACTGACATTTAAAGGCCACACGCACATGGCTTTCTCCATGTTTTGATCAGTTTTTACTTTAACTGAAAGAATTCATGTGTATTTCAGCTGTTTTCAGGTTGAACGTAAATATTAAGAACGCCTTGGTTTCCAATCTGTACGTCAACGCAGATTAATACCAAATCATCGTGTGCGTCTCTAAAACATCGTCACAAATCCCTTGGGACCCTCCCCCCTGGACTGATTAAAGTAGAGTACTTGTAGGCGCTTCCGGTACGGGGGTGGGGGGCGTTCTTGCAGCGGTACAGGGTGGGGTCTCTCATGCAGCCGTTGTTGGAGGCCATGTCGATCTTGGCTCTCATGCAGCAGGTCTGGCCCAGCTCCGTCCCGGCCTTCATCTCCGCCCACATCTTCATGTTCTGCTCCACCGCTGCAGAGGAGAGCGAGAGCGCGGACCGTTAGTGGTGCGCGCCGCGAGGCTCCGGGCTCCTCCGGCCAGCGCGGGGCGGCAGGGGGGGGGCGTACTGTTGCTCCTGCATCTGGACTCCGCCCGCTGCTCCCGCTCCTGCTTCATCTGCTCGGGGGGCGTGTCGTCGATGTAGGCTTTGCCCTCCTGCAGCAGCTGCTCCGCCATCTTCATGATGATGGGAAAGTGGTCACTGGTGTAGGTGAACTGGTCCGGACGGATCTGGAGCATGGCCACATCTTCCAGGATGACCTTAAATGGACAAAGATGTGCTTCTTCATTTTTTGATTGTTGACAAAGCTTCGTTTACCCTTCCTTTTAGGGTGACGCAACTCGTTCGTATTTCGTGGAAAACCTCACCTTCTCAAAGTCCTCCTTCTCCTTTTCAGGGTTGGTGTCATCAAAGCGCATAATGAGTTTGCCTTTAAATGTCACCTGGTAGTGCTGGTTGAGGAGGGCGGCCTTGGCATGACCGATGTGCAGATATCTGCTCACAGGGGGGGAATGAGGTCAATAAAACTATCAAATTTAAAAAATAAAAAAAATAAAATAAAAGATAAAACTGGAGCTTCCTTGAAACTCTGATGGCAATCCTTACCCGCTGGCTTCAGGAGGGAATCGAACCACCACCTTGCCCACCTCGGCTCCCGGCAACTCCACGAACTTCCCAACATCCTGCTTCTTCTCGTCCGACTGAGGAACAAACATAATCAGGAACCTCGACCCACATGATGAATGAGCTGGTTCTCAACCAGTGGTAAACACACTGAAAAATAACTACAACTCTCATGATTCAGCAGCGTGTTGACATCTCTTTCTGTCTTTCTTTTATTTATTTTTAATCGTCAGAATAACTGGAACTGTCTGCTTTCTGAATGACGACATTAGCGTGTCAGACATTGTGAACGCTGCCTCAGTTCATTAAGTTTGCGGCACTTGTCTTTTCACAGTTCGCCGACAGTCTTGCCCCAGGTGTTTAGCAATCTGAGGTTTCCACTTCAGCTGCACCGCTCCTTTTTCTTTTTCAGACACCCTGCTGCTGATCCGCTGCTGTGTTTGGGATCACTGGCTTGTCGATGACCCCGGCTTTTTTTTTTTGCATTTGATTTTTTTCTAAAGGTTTTTATGCGTTTATGACCAAACGGCTCCACATGTGATCAGAAGACATTGTTCCACATATCTTGTGTTTTTCTTTTAGATGCCAATATTGAAAAACTGAGCTTTGCTACCATGTTGTTTTTTTTTTAGCAGTTTCTCTGAACATTTGCACAATTTGACCTTGAGCTAACCTTCAGACACGGTGCCTGATGGGAAGATTGTTTACAGATTTCTTAAAAATAATAAACTTGTAAACAATCTGGCCTTTTAAACCGGAATAAAGGGTGTGTTCTTTCTTTTTCACATCACAATGAAAACTGGAAAAACAGGAACAATAAAAGAAAAATAAAAGATATCTTACATTTGATTTGTTCATCGGGGCTTTCTTACTGGCGTACTTTTTCCCCACGGCTGAGAAAGGAACCTGTGAGCTCAAGAAGAAGAACCAGCGGCTGATGTGGGGGAAAGAACTGCCTTGGCCTGGCCATTCGTTGTGACCTACAGAAAAAAGAAACAGACCACTGAACCTCAGAACGCGCACAGCTGACAGAGGAATGCAATGGAAACAGGTGCATCCTGGCTGTGAGCTTACCTTTGAGGGCGGCCCACACAGACAGGTCAGCCAGAGTGAGGGCGTGTCCAACCAGGAAGGTCCGCAGAGACAGGGCCTTATCCAGCTCACCAAGAGCTCCTGTCAGACTGGGCTGATCGCAAAGACGGCGAGCGCTGAACTCTAGCCAGTGATCCACCTGAGGACGCAAAATCGAACGAGGATCAGATTTCCTGAGCGTGTACAAAACACCTCAGACAGGTGTAAAGACACACATATACACACACACCTCTGTCTGCTCCATGGTGTTGGCTCCGTAAAGGCCGAGAGCAGGAGCCACCCGGGCCAGGTAGCGGCATATGGAGTTGGCATCGTTGAACTGGACAGAACTGAAGATGGAAATATGGAAGAAAGGCTGAGTCATCCAGTTTAACAGAATTTCTTTTTTTTTTTTTTTTGCTCAATCATGCTGGATAGTTTTGTGTCCTACTCTGAGATGTGCAGCTTGGTGTCTTTGCCTTCCTCCACCGACACCTGCACTGAGCTCTTCACATGCTCGGCAGCCAAAAGCGCCCCTGCAGAAGCAAGAAGAACACAGTGTTTGGGTAATTTTTCCTTTAACAGAGCAAAAGTGGGACAAACTGGCTGGACAAAAAAAAAGAGAACTTAGTTAATGAGAGCTTTAAAAAAAAAAGCTGAACAGGTGATCTAGTGCAAAACACACATGACAATAATTCCAGGAAGCAGACTTTGCCAACAAAATCAGTAACTCAGCTCATTTTGTGCACAACTGGTTTAAAGCCATAGCCTGAAGGTCATTGTTTTAAGTGAGCACAACCACCGAGGAAAAATCATTTCCAGTAAAAGCAAAAAGGAGGTGCCAAGAAAACGAAACAGATAACAGGTTTAGGACATAGACGGTGCACAACCCGTCCTGAATTCCACGTTTCAGAACGCTTGCATCAGCCTGTTGTTTCCAATATGAACACCAGAGGGTGCTGTTTTAGCTACTATCGAGGCTAGCCATTTAATAAGCCTTACAAAGTACAAGAATGTGTAATATATAAGAGAGAGATTCCGAAAATTTCAACTGTGAGGTGTGCCTAGATTTGTACACGTTTGACCAACTTATAGCACCGCATATGATAATGTAAAGAAGAGTAAAGCTAACCGGGGTTAGCTTAATTATAGCCAAGTCCCATTGAAATCTGAGTAGTCGCTGTGTCATTTCCAAGTTTACAAAGACCGTAAAATATAACGTCCTATGGGTCTAACATTTAATGCCGCAGCCTAATGTGAAACGAGGCTTTTTTCATTTTGTTTTGTTTTTAGAGAAGCACGTTCTCACAACCTGCACTCATGTTCAGGTTTGACGGGTGCCACGACTACACTTAAGCTAACATAGCAAGAGGAGAGCACGTCAGTCAAAATAAGGAAACCACACAAACCTCCATCTCACACGAACATACCGTCCACACATGTTTGACCGCAGATATTAGTCCAGGAAAACTATTCTATGCAGAGAAACACTTATTGCAGGGCCAATGCATTTTCTTTAATTTAGTAAGAAGCTATCCTTTTCATTCGACTAGTTCCAGGACAGCCCAAATGAAGCTTTAATTCCTTTGTTCATCAATGCTACTTCTGTATACGCAATAATAGTCGTACTGGACGAGTCAGTGCTTATATTTGAGGAGGAAGTCGATCGTTTTCGTGCGGCTAGAAACGAAACATCTCCCCGTATTTGTTGTGATGACACATGCTAACAGCTACAACCAGCCCGGCTGCTGTCACAGGCAGCGTGCACGGTCAGAGGCTCACCGGGGCATTAATGCCACTTCATTCATTCAGGCTGCTCACCTAGAGGTGGATTGTTTGTGTTGATGGTTAGGTTTAACGCCATCCTGTCAGATCTTTCTTCTATCCGGTTGGAAACGACTTGACACCGACTGGGAGACCTCAGTGAAGCGATCCAACACGCACGACCACACTCAGCACCACACACCACGCACTCCAGAGCCAGGGAAGAAAAACTTCATTTCTCTGTCTGATGAGTAACCAACTGCGCAGAGGGGCTCTAGTGCCACCTAGCGACGGGGAGATAAAACATGTAGAATATGTGGAACGCAACCTCTATGCTTTTTTCTCACCCTCTTCTTTGAGCTTTAAGCATTAAGCATTTGGAATACAGCTGGACTTCTGCTGGATTTGACCACATCCAGAAAAGGCCCGACTCTACAATTGCAGACATTCTGTGGACATCTTTGCAGAGAAAAGGCATCCAACATATTGAAAAAAAGCTTTGGGATGTCCTTCAATTGGCCATTGAGAACTGTTCTTGAAGACATTCAAAAGAAATTACGAGAAAAATTAGGTTTGCACGTGTTTCAATAAACACATCTTCCATATTCTTGGCAATCTGTGAAGAAATAAGGGGTGGTAACAAGTTTTTAAAACCAGGCTACTGCATTCCCTTTGATTCCTTCTGCACTCCAAATTCACAGTGACCAGATGGAAATGTTCCTGTCATGTGGAAAGTGTTGTTTAGGTTACAGGGACATGGCCTCTGTTCTTTCGGTCTACTAATACTGCTCCTATTTTGATTATTCCTAAAATCCTACCTTGACCTCCATCCATCCATGTTCTGTGCCGCTTATTCCCAAATGGGGTGACATGAGGGAATAGAGCTTACCCCAGTATTCAATGGGCGAGAGGTGGGATACACCCCAGTATAGAATTAAAAGGGTGTACAATGAATCTGCATGTTGTCAAAAAGTAAGAGGAATACATTTTTTACACAGGTTTCATTTTCAGATATCCTTATAAATAAAAATTCAAATGCATTATAGGAGTAAATGCATTTTATCACATTTCACCAATATTTGAAATAAGTAAGACGGAAATAGATAGATAATTAAAGGTGATGAATAAAGAACAATACACTATATGGGGGATAACAGTTAATGATTTCTTTATTATGTTCGTACTTTGACGGAACTTTTAAAATGGAAGTGTTTCTAGCCGGACTGGTTGTTCATGAGCACCAGCTCCTGCACAGTGCAGTGTTTGTGGCGCGCTGTGCACATAGTCTGATTGCGGAGGATTGTAGAACCTCTACGTCCACACAGGATTTAACCTGCACCGCTGCTCACTTATCTGACTTGGTAAAGTAAACACAAAGCTCTGCATGCAAATCACTTCCGCCATCCAAAAAAAAAACACAAAACAAAACAAAACAAGCAAGCAAACAATGGCATTATGTTGCTATTCAAGTTTATTTCCCATAGACTGGAGAAATGAATGAGTTGTACGTTCATGCTTACGTAACCGACTCTTTCTTTTCATGCCGATCATGGTCTTGTGTTTAAAATGTGCCTGAATTCTTTAAATCACGACTTGCGCACCAGCTTTTGTTACAGGACTGCTGTTCATAGGGGGGCGTTTTCTACCGTGCGTTTTATGTTTTCCTTTTCTTTATTTGAAGTATTAAACTATTTTCGTCTCTCCACTTTAGTTCTCAGGGTAGAATATTTTTTGTATATTGTTTAAAATGATCCATCATATAACATGGAGCAAAAGTCTGAAACTAAACGCTTGCCTGCTGTTCTTTTACCTTTTAACCTTTAAAATAAATGTTTAGTATTAAAGCACTACAGATCTTTTTTAATTGCTATTCAATGGACTTGTGGTTTCACCCTCTAATTCCCCTGGTCTCTGTCTCTTTAGGCATGTCTCAAGACAGCCACCACGGCAAGTGGACCATTTCCAGCAGTGATGATGACGATGAGGCTCTTCCTCCTTCTGGGACTAAGATATCTCAGTCCCATCAGCCCTCTAAATCCAGCGACAGTCCCCATAGGTTTGCCTCTGTGGAGCCAGTGACAGACCCTGTGGAGGTGAAATCAGAGCAGGTCGGAACCCCTGTGTCTTCACTCGTCATTGGCTCTGAGGCCAGACAGTCTGCTGCAACAAACCAATCGAACCCAGTAAAGTATACCAGTAGCCCCTCGCTGGCTGGGAAGCGGAAAAAGGAGTCTACAGGTAGCGCAGGCTGGGCCCTGTCAGACAGCGACGATGACGATGGAGATGTAAAGGGTGGTGGTCAGAGCATCTTGCCTAAAGAAGTGCCCTCGAGCCCGAAGACAAAAAAAACAAAGGTGGAGAGCGAGCGCCCTCCGAGTCCCCACGGCCGGGTTTACTATATCGATGAGCCAGAGGACTTCTTCGAGTCCTCTATTCCTTGTCTCAATGACACCTTCAGGTTCTACCTCAATAAAGTCACAGGTCTGGACAAGAAGTACAACAGCGGAGCCCTGCACATTAGAGGTGAGAGTGGTATTCATCACAGGCCATTACAGTTTTTCATTTGTTAGGAACTGTTTAGATGGACAGGTTGTGGAACTGCTCCAGTGACAGGCTACTGGAGTGAACTGTTGGACTCAGTCTTTAGTGGTCTGACTGAAACTTTCTTCTTCCATGCAGACATTCTGTCGCCGTTATTCGGAACCTTGAAAGAGTCAGTTCAGGTGAGCAGTAACCAGACAGAGTTTCTCTTAAAGACTAAAAAAATTCAACGTGTTGCGGACAAATCAGGATAAATGTATCTTATTATCTCCCATTGTTTTTTTACTGAAAGATAAACTATGGCAGATTTAGATAAAATTTTAAGTATTATTATTTGCCTTCTCTCTCTGTCTTTATAGTTTAACTACTGCTTTGATATCGCATGGATGGTGAAGCAGTACCCACCAGAGTTTAGGTAATTCTTGTGTTTTTTTGCCACCATTTCATTACCACTCACATATCTAATTTTCTCTAGTCAAAATATTCTACTAATTCCAGCAGTCTGATGAAACTCAATCCAATCCAAAGAAGGAAACCTTTTTGACAGGCATGCAACAAAATTCCTTCATTTTTTATTTTATTTTATTTTTTTTTTGTTCCCAGGGATCTCCCGGTTCTGATTGTCCATGGGGATAAGCGGGAGGCCAAAGCGCGGCTGTTGCAGCAGGCAAAGCCCTTTCCACATGTTCGCTTCTGCCAGGTAACTGTTCACTGGTATATACAGGATACAGCGGACGAATGAGATCTCAGTTTTGTCTCTGTTGATCTTTTGAAGCACACTTTGGATAGTAAGAGGCAGGATTGAAATGAGAATGCATTGTGAGTTCATTTTGGGATTAAAATTTTCCTGAAAAGACCATGTTCCATTTCAGAAAGTGCTGGATTTTTGTCCACATTTGATGCTTTACTGATGTTTCCACATTTGTTTGTTTATCGTTTAACTTGTTGTCACCTTCCTGCGTAGAGGTGATACATTCCACCTGGTGCTTAATTTGATGAGGCGTGGAAACTCAGAATTTACAACTTGTAAATCAGGATAAGAAGTGATCAGATAAGGCTTTTCATCCTACCTGTGTGCACGCATGTTCACATTTTCTTCGAGCACATCTTACTGGGGAGCAGCAGTTGATGCCACTCCCTCTGGCCAAATAGTCAACTTTCACACACACACACTCAGAAAGTCATTGCTCAGAAACTTGTAAATCCCAACTTCTATATTTGAAGTCTTCCTGTGGAAAGGTAGCCTTCCAAGTAAATGTAAAATCCTTTAAAAATAACTGGTTAAGAACTATTTATGTCTCTGGGCTGGGTCTGTGACCCAACCATATAAAAGGCAAACAGCTCTGCATTCAGAAAACAAATTCATCTTAAACACACGCATGAATTTCTTTGTAAAAAAAACCCCAAAACCTTTAAATGCTGAATTTGGTTTTACAGGCCAAGCTGGACATTGCTTTTGGGACCCACCACACGTGAGCATCTTTTTTCCTTGTCGCTGGCTCAGTGTTATTAGTTTAGCCTCAGTTGTGAGTTGGAAATTAGTCAGCAACATTTTTCCAAGCTTGTAAGTTGCAGGATGTGACGTCGTATTGAAAACAATGACTTTCATTGCTCTTGATTGTGTGTCGCTGCTCAGAAAGATGATGTTACTGTGGTATGAGGAAGGCTTCAGAGTCATCATCCTCACCTCCAACCTCATCAGAGCGGACTGGTACCAGAAGACACAGGGGTGGGTCCTTACTGACTGTTTACTCCTCACACTGACTACCATTAGCGTTTTTGATAGTCTTACATGAAGAACTATCCCGTAATCTATTTGACCCCCAACTAGGATGTGGATGAGCCCCCTTTTTCCGCGGTTACCAAAGGGGAGCAGTCCCAGCGCAGGCGAGTCGCCCACCTTTTTTAAGAAGGACCTGCTGGAGTACCTGGCGTCGTACCGTGCGCCAGAACTCGAGGAGTGGATGCAACGCATCAAAGAGCACGACCTGTCAGAGACGAGGTAAACGGCAGGCGGCGAAAGGGAGCGGCAGCTGTGATTAAAAAAACTAAACAAAAAAAACCTGACGTCCGAGCGCGGTTCACTCTTGTGTTGGTCGGTTTTTCAGGGTGTATTTGGTAGGCTCAACCCCAGGGAGATATGTGGGTCCAGACATGGAACGCTGGGGTCACCTGAGGCTGAGAAAGGTGAAGACTCAAATTTTTTTTTAACCTAATCTTCCCTTTTTATTCTCTTGTTAACTTTAAATGTCCGTCCAAGCGACCAGGCCCCATAATATTTCTGGGAAAGTTGAATAAAACGCAGCATTGACACTGTGGAAAAGATTAATTTTACGTTAGCATGATTAAGTCTCATTCGGAATTTTATCACGAGCGTCAAACCCTGTGGGTTTTTTACAAGAATTCTTTGCAGACATGCAAAATATAAAGAAAAAAAGGCTAAACTGAGATGCCAACACATGCCATCAACAATCAGATCGAACCCTACCTGAAATTTTTCCTCATTTCCTCCCGCGCTGTCCTTTTTTTTTTAGTTGCTGTCTGAGCACACAAGTCCTATTCCTGAAGAGGAAAAGTGGCCTGTGATTGGCCAGTTCTCCAGCATCGGCTCCATGGGGCTGGATAAGACCAAGTGGCTGGCGGGGGAATTTCAACGCACTCTGACCACTCTTGGGAAGTCGTCCCTTCGCCCGGACCCTCCCATGCATTTGGTTCGTATTTGCGAATGTAGAAATGTTGTCAAAAAAAAGGGCCGGGGTGGAAAAACGTAACAGGTGGAGTCTTTTCCTGAGGAGATAAGACACAGTTTGTTAATCCTGCACAAGCGAGAAAGACGCCGCACAGAGCACAGGGCCGCTTGCACTCAGTACTTCTGACACTTCTTTGGTGTTTACCAGTGGAAATGGCATGGTCAGTCAAACTCTGTGCAACAGAGATAAGGACAGTTTCTAAACAGTGGAACGCTCAGTCAGATTCTGCGCAAGAGATAAAAAGACAGTTCTAACCACCTGCCTTCTCTGTCCTTGGAGTGAGATCAGTTTTTCTGAACTAGTCCTTCCTCTCATTGTGCTTGGCCCTCTTCAGATAACAGCAACTCACATCCCTTAAAACCCTCCACTAGGTTTGTATGATTTGAATGACCAGAAAGCGCATTCTTTTCTTTTTTTTTTCTTTCTGAAAACATGAAGCCTCCGTAACGGTGCGTTTTTTTTTTTTTTTTTTTTTTTTTTTTTTAAAACTTTGATTCTCCGTTACGGTTGTTTTTTTTTTTTTTTCTCAGTTTGAGCTCTAAAAATCAGCCTTTAACTGCCAGGTTTTACAGTCAAATCCACACACTTCGACTTCAAGATCAAAAAGCTGAGAATTTCTGGGGCGAGAAGCTAACGGGGAGTTTCTTTCGCAGGTATATCCATCGGTAGAGGACGTGAGAACAAGTTTAGAAGGGTACCCAGGTGAGTCCTCATGTCTTCATTTTATACAATGTCCCAACATTTGTAGTCATCATTTGAAACTATGATGGTCATATTGATGGATCCTTATCTCTTGCGTGTTCTCCAGCCGGCGGCTCTCTTCCGTACAGCATCCAGACAGCTCAGAAACAGCTCTGGCTCCACTCCTACTTCCAGTAAGTTCACTTCCACTAATGAAAAGTCATTTCCTTCCCGTAAGCTGTCGCCTTAGATTGGCCGCCGCTTTATTATTTTTTCCCGTCACCTTAAAAACCTAGTTGTGTGAAACGGGGTGGGCCAGTTTTTAAATGCTTCGGGAGACGTGTCGCTCCGCAAACTGGCAGGGACAGCTGGTGTGAGGGCCAGGTGACTCCTAAAAAGGCCAAGCTTTGCATCAGTCATGACGTCCCAACGTCTAAGTTATTCTGTATAATGCTATATTTACCAGGAGAACCGCTAAGCACCACATCCAGTTCTTTGCTTTCACTTAAACCAAACCGGTCAGTGGAATGTGTGTGTGTGTGTGTGTGTTTTAAGCCGCTGGAAGGCAGACGCGACAGGGAGAAGTCACGCCATGCCGCACATCAAGACCTACATGAGGGCTTCTCCAGATTTCTCGCAGCTGGCCTGGTTCCTCGTCACAAGGTGAGATTTTTTGCTCTTTTTTTTTTTTTTCGGGCCGGTTCGGACTTGTCGCGCTCACGTTTTCTCACCCCCGCGCGCTCCAACAGCGCGAACCTATCCAAGGCCGCGTGGGGTGCGCTGGAGAAGAACAACACGCAGGTGATGGTGCGCTCCTATGAGCTGGGAGTCTTCTACGCGCCGTCAGCCTTCGTGAGTGAGACGCCAAACACAGATTCATCCTATCAGCTGAGTAGCTGGAGTGTGGAGCAGTGATCTGTACCGTCTCCACCCACTTACAGAACATGAAGACATTCCCTGTTGATAAAAATCCATATCCTGTCTCCTCGGCCACCTCTGGTTTCCTGGTACCCTTTGACCTGCCCCCTTCAAGCTACTCTCCAAAAGGTACGGTTTTTCCCCTCTGGCATAAATCTATTCAAATGTATGTCTCACTGTTTTTTTTTGTTTTAGCCTCTGCACTTGGTTTGTCTATCCAGTCTGAAACAGACTCTAAAATAAATATAAGCAGCTCTCTCCAGTACCAAGAGGAAAGGAGCGTGAAACGTATTCGGAATCATATCAAACTGTGCTGCACAGGCCTTCGGATCAAGCTATTTTTAAGTCCAACCAAAACCCAGATACAGAGCTTACAATTTGGGAGATATTTGCTTCCTTTCTTTGAATGCTTTTTCCGATACAGAGCCTGGGAAATGGGAGCCAAAGGAAGTCTTGAAAATCCACAGAAATAGTCCGCATCGGTGCAGCCACGCTGTTTCCCCGTGACAGACTCATCCCTCTTACACGCTTTCACTGTCTGAATAAGTAGACTCCAAGCTCCCATTGTCAAAGCACCGCAAACAAAACACCTCACAAAAGCGCTGGCACTATCAGCTGAGTTAAGAATGTAGGATTAAAACCAGGAACCGTCACATTTGAGGCAAAAATGATCGATTCTGATCACCCAATTGTTTCCTGAAATAAATTGTGCTCTCCTCAAGGAGAGGAAACGGTGTCTTGGGACTAAAGCACTGCATTGAAATCAATTATCAGTGAAATCTTCGCTTTGTTAGGCAGCAGAGATTGGACTCTGAAGCAATGGAAAGAGGTCAGGTGGTCTGATAAGACCAGATTCATCCTGTTTCAGAGCGACTGGCACGTCAGGGTAAGGAGAGCGGCAGACCAAGTGTCGCACCTATTGTTCCGTGCACCCAACCAGGGTCTTTTTCCCTGATAGCACACAATTATTCCATGATTATAATTGGACCTGAACTCGCAGGAGAATGACCAGGAAAGGACTTTCCTCGCCAGACCTACTGTCCCACTGCCATCTCAATGAAAAATGGGAAAGTAAATGTCTTTCATATGCTCCCCTTTCTTTTAAAATTCCAAACATTTCTGCATGAGGGAACCTGTCTGCAACTAGTGGATGGAAAATTGACTGACAGCAAAGTGTTTTGACTCCAGGCACAAACTGAAATCTTTTATGAGACACCTAATTAGCAAGTGCTGACACAAAGGAGCTGTTGTGGTTGAATTTGTGAGTAGACTGCCATATTCTCAGAGGATCTTGTGAAAATGACATCTCAATACACACAATTCTTCTTTCTTATATGTGGAAAAAAAGCAACCGACCTATGAACTAATTTGAAACTTGTCTTTAAAGTGAATGACCTCTTTTCCCTCTCTGATTCTCAGACCAGCCATGGATCTGGAATATTCCATACAGCCAAGCGCCCGACATGCACGGCAACATCTGGGTTCCCTCCTGAACACACACAAACACCTCTTACTCTCATTGTCTATCTCATGTTTGTACTGTCTACCTGTTAGTTGTAAGTCATGTTTTATACTGATCTGTAGACCAACTTTTTTTACAAATAAATAATATGCTATCCTTGTCCACCTATGCATTTTGGATATTTCCATAAATACATTACGAGTTTGATCAATCGAAGGACAATTTAAGTTAAGACTAATAATTTATTTGTATTTCTAAAGTATCCTACCTCTAAGGTGAGCTTTACATGTTTGTTGATTTAAAGTGACTACTCTAAAACGGAGGCCCAGGAAGTTTTGCTAACTGTTCAAAATGTTTCGATACAGCAGGATGTCTTTTGTTATTGTCCTCCAATCAGTTTTCGTCATGCTACAGAGGGAAGTATTTGGAGGATATGGGGAAAACCTGATCGCATAATGGACAGAAGAGATTATGCTAAACTTTTTTCCAGGCTGGTGACGGTGCCCTCACCTGTGTAAACCAGTAACCGATGTCCCGGCAAGAAGCCAAACTCTATGACACTGGAATGACAAGAGGGCACAACTGGGTGTGTGCACTTCTGGACTCCCCTGTGGCATTCTGGATCAAGGAGTTCTGACCCCTTGTTTTTAGCCACCTGAGTCAAAGCAGTTTTTAAAAGGACAGTATTGAACACAAATAGATTTTTCTTCAAGAGAACAGGATGCAGAGCGGCTCCTGCTCTTCTGTTTTCAAGGTGAAGTGGGAGCAACACACATGGGAGAACTGTGTGTGATCAGATCAACAGGGCAACAACGTTTGCAATAAAAATGGAATCTTGTTATTTAGCACTAAATATCAAAGTGGTGCTGAAGCTGCCTTTGCACATTGAGTAAATAATTCAGCAAAAGATGTCAAGCGGACAAAATATTGCATCCTATACCTTTACCTAATAATTTTCCATAACACAGTATTGAATCTTTGCCACATTCCACAACACTGGCCAAATTAAAATGTAGAATAAAAAATACTTTTTGAAAAAGTCCTGGTAACTCGTTTGCTATGATAATCTGGGTTCCTGAGAACCCACAGTCGAACTAAAAGTTACACTGAATACAACGTGATAATAGGTGGAATTGTTCTGTGAGTACTTTGGCAGCCTTATTCACGTCGCTTCTTTATTTTGTCGTTGTTTTACACTTCCACCAAACTCTTTGAACTGCGATTCCCATCGGTCCTTGCGTCATTTTATCAACATGGCGCCTGTCTGCCGGACAAAAGGCGAATCTGTCTGACGGCGGATTGAAGCTCAATTAGAAACAGGGGAGACATTTTGGGAAAAGTGTCAGTGTCCGTGTGTCCCTGCGCCCCGAGGCGGTAGATATATGATAAAACAAACATCTGTGGAGGCTCTCGGACTGGAATAAGGTAAGAATGGCAGTTACAACTACTGCCGTCTTCAAACGTTCCTGCTAGCCCTACGCGTTTCCCTTTTTCCCTCTTTATGGGGATAACTGTAAACTCTAAAAAAAATCACTAGTGTCGTTGCGGTTTCCTTGGCGGTTTAGTTTCACGCCACCGAAACTATCTCGACTGCACCATGAAAGAGCAGGGCTGCTATTTGACATGTATGCAGTTTAAAAGCAACACTCAATCAAACACAATGTCAACTTTTCTTTCAGGTTGACGATGCTCGTTAAACGTCGAGAAGTGCATGTTTAGAACGGCATTATTGCGCCGTACCGGCGAACTACATATGCAGTTTCACCACACATTCCGTGGCATCGAATTTTTTTTCGTTCTAACACAATTGTCATCGGGCGACATAGTTTAATTGAAGCAGAAATGAATGTATTGTAATTCGGCATGGAAGTCGTTAATCTTAAGAAAGGCAACTTTACGTGTCGGGGACTATTTTGTCATCTCGGATATCCTTCTCTTTTTTTCCTTCTTTTTTTAAAACATTATTTGGGGTGCCCAGTTTAAAAGTTTCCCGCTGTTCTAAAGCTCCGCTGGCACATGTCTGCAGCCTGGACAGAGTTTATGCCACGTTTGGTAAGAAGGGTCCATTCACTCTGGAAAACAGCTACAATTTTTTGCATAAGGAGACCATATACCGAACCGCACTATGTATGAAATGTTGTTTATCAAGGCTGGAGAAAGATATGCTATTATATACCACCCCCATATCCCCCACAGCATACATGGAAGTTCTTTATCAATGGGAAGTCAAAGGTCAAGTTCATTACATGTAAACACCTACAGAGGCTGTTATCTGCCCCGGAGCTTCTGCTGTTTCATTTAAAAGGCCCCATTTTGCAATCGTTCCTGCGGCACAGCATTGTTTGTGTGTTTTCGTTTGGAGTTGTGACACCCCATAGCAGACATCTTGCATGCAGTCGTGCAGAGCCTGCGATCGCTGCAGGACCGGCCCAGCTCTTTGGCGCTCCCTTCCTATATGGGGCTCTCAGTCAGACATTCACTGGGTCAGCTCTCCGCTGCTTTATTGCGAAGACTCGGAGACCTGCTAACATCTGTTAAAAATAGACCCAAAAAAAACATTGTGTTCCTTACATATTTGCTTGGTGACGCAACTCATATCCACGATGATTAAATGAAACTAGAGAAAACTTCGCCCACTTTGGTAGGCAACTACAGTACACACGCCTTCTCTGTCCCACACCAGTGTTATCTTTTTTCCCTCTTTTTTTTTTTCTTATCAAAGCAAGTGGGGACTGCTGGACCGTCACCCCTGAGGTGTGACAAACCTTATATGAGTGGCACTCAATTCCAGATAAGTGGAGGAAAATCCAGGCTTAAGTTGAAGCGATATCACAGTTTGAAATGCAGCGCATTGAACTGAGTTTCCTGCCCTGTCTGATAGAGATTATGAAAAGATCTAATCGGTATTAATACAGTCTCTCTAATGTGATTTCAAGTTTAGTTTGGTCTTAGACCCGAGGTTTTTAAAGCCTCCGATAGGCCGTGGCAAAGAGGCTCCAGGCAGTTTCACTGGTGGTTCTGTGACTAGAATAAAGAAAGTTTTATGTTACTTATTAAACGATTGATTGAAAGGTATGTGATGTCTTGAACAGCTCATTGCCTTTGGGGAAATATCTGTTTGAATACTGTTGTAGTTGTGCTGTAGAGAGACAGCTCATCCTCACACTGTTTGGTCGTCATTGTTTGTCATCTTTACAATAAGAATTGAGTCACATACTTTCTCATCTTCTTTTTTTGCGGGAACTAAAACACTTCTTGAAATCTGCCTGCTCAGATAAAGGATGTAGAAGACTAAGCACCCCCCCATTTCCCCCATAGCATACATGGACACTGCGATACGCCACTGCTCATTAGATACTGATTTAATGTTGGGCCGTGAACATTCCGCTGAGGTCTGTGGCACTGATGGATTCCCCGTGCCATTCTTTACTGAAGTCCTTGGTGTTACTTTACAGGGCCGATGTTGGTTAAGGCTAAATTATGAATGAGAATGTCCCCGTAAAGAGGTAGTGCAACGTCCAGAGGGTGCTCGGCATCACTGTTTGCAGTCTAGCGCTGTGGCCAATCAAAGGGCATTTGGGAGGGAGGGATTTTTAGAGGAAGGAGCTAATATAGACCATCCCAGACAGACAGAGCAGCTTACACAGCAGGAACAGGCTGTATGAGAATATCTGTTTTTTTTACATTACAAAATTCAGGTCTATTCAAATACAGTGCCCATTGAATGTTATGTGGCTATTTATAGGGGGACTTAAGTGCATACCTGTTTCATGGATTTTTCTTGGAAGATATAGAACCTTTTTTCCCTGCATAAATTCCATAAAGTCATAAAGTCTCGAAACAAGCTTTCAGACACACTCACAAAAATGTGTGTGAAAATGTTCAATCGATAACATCCAACAGCATTTGGAAGTGAAGACGGATGTTATCACAGATTAAATGTAGCAGCCAGTGGAGAACAGCCTCTTTGCTGTAGGTCTGCAGCCTTGTATAGATTATTTGTATCAGTCCAATTTCATACAGCATGAGTCATCCACTGCAGCTGGGAGAGAAAGTATGAAGCCTTGCTGTTTGAGATGTAAATTTTTCTTGGCACTTTTCCCCCAGACACACACACACACACGCCCTCTATCTCCCTGTCTTATATCTGGAAGCGCTGATCTGCTTGCTGACTTTGATTCTCTGCTGCCTGTTTTTCCTCTCTGCGCCAGAAAGAAAAGCACTAAGACATATGTGTTATCTCTTATTTCTGTTTATCTTCCACAGCCCCAACCCCTCCCAGCAGCTCTTTGACTGTAATCGGTGTAGTTTTATCCCCCCCCACCTTCACACCTCACTGTATGTTTATGGATACACAAAGTATTAAAATGCAAATAACATTGAGAAAGAGCATTTCACTGTGCTAAGGTTGGGACATATTTAAGGTTAATATTTAATCCCTAACCACAGAATACAGTTCAGAACAAGGGCAAATAATGCACCGGGTCCATTTGCTCTACGTAGTATGATTACTGGGGGTAGAAAGTGTGTCTGCCGCGATAAAAGCCTCATTGAATCTGGAGGAATGCACTCTATATCTGGATAGCAGCTGCTGAGCAGTGTTGAAGAGGCTGTCTGTGAGTGTGTGTGCGTGTATGAGTGAATGAATGTGCAGGCAGGAAGCTACCAGATGCGAGTGCGAGGCATTTTTGGCATGATTGTTTCATCAGCGGTGCTTTTCACAGATGCGACTCAAAGAGGACAGAAAAGTACATTTACTGGTTGTGCTTTTACCAATAAATCAAAATCATAAGCGTTTCTTTTATGGGCTATATTTTGAACCCGTTTCTTTTAGCAGTAATAATCTAAGGTCCACACATCTTTCTGTGGGTCCTCCATGTTGCAGCGTTGCTTTATTTATCACATTCACATCTAATGGTGGCATTGGCGCTGGCCTGCACCGACCACCGTCTACGTCCAGCTCCACAACTCAGAACTGTCCCTGCGACATGTTGTACATATTTAGTTTTTTTTAAGAGAAAAGAGTGAATTCAAGAATCCAAACGGTCCCTCACTGTGAATGATAAATACAGGAAAAAGGAGGGCTAGCTCCCAACTCACACAGGAAGGTCTTTTAAAGGCCGAGCAGCAATAAAGTTCCCAGAGTGTCCTAAAAGAAAGGGATGAAGCCAAAGTAACACAGACCCCTGATACAAAATGTACATGGCAGCGAAAGCTGAGCTGTGTAATGGGATCAGCACAAACCTGCTTGTTGAAAATGTCCGAATTTAGATCAGACATTGCGAAATGTATGAGCTGAGTCAATTTTGTCTCTCGCACCAGTGAGCGCGATGCCTTGGTTTGGTTATCTGGATTGTTATTGTGTCCACAAGATGTGGAACGCGTTGCATGTCAGATTTTAAAATTCTTCCCACTAAAAGTGACACGATGATGCCCTGCAGGATGTTCCAGCAGAGGGAGGAGCCTCGTTTCACCATCGAGCAGATCGACCTCCTCCAGAGGCTTCGGAAGACGGGAATCACCCACGCCGAGGTCCTCCACGCCCTGGACACCCTGGAGCATCTGGACCGGCAGCATGGCCAAAAGCGGAGCCACAAACCCGCCTACCTGCCCCCCTCGTCTTCCTTGACTTCCTCCAACACAGTGTCTGCCTCTTCATCCATGACTTCCGCCTCCACTCAGACAAGCTTCCCCGACAACCGAATCTCCCTCTCGCCGAGTAACAACTTCGACACCACCTCTCCACCTCTGCCGGTCCCAGCGGCCTCCCCGCTTCCGATGGCAGCAGTTGCGCAGAACGGTCTGGTTTCTGTCACCAACGGGAAGCTGTCGCCGCCCCGGTTTCCCATCGGTGTGGTCGGCGGCGCGGTGACCGGAGCAGGTTACGGGTTTGAGGCCACTGAAGAGGACATAGATGTTGACGATAAGGTGGAGGACTTGATGAGGTGAGAAGCTCAAAGCTGCCACAACAGAATGTTTTTATGAGCCGGAGGAAGCGAGCCGATTGGGATGGGAAAAACAAGTTCGGTGTTTTTGTTTATTTTCTTTCTTCACTGTGAGCAAAGAAACTCTAAGAAAGAAGTCTTCCTGTATCTTCAGCTGCTATGTTAAACTTAAAACGTGCTGTTAGCTGCTATGTTCAACTAAACAAAGAAATATTAGCTCTTTCATTCACTTAAAGGAGAGATTTTTTTGTCTTACTTGCTAAACCTGAGGAATATTTGTCCCTTGTATGACCTAATGAAGCAGCTTACATTATTTTCTTTAGTTCAAAGAACCAGCCCACGGTCTTTTTCCCTCTCAATTTTAGCTGCAAGCCAGAAGAAAAGGTTATTAGTCATTTTTCTGCATGGTTTTGGATGTTCAGTGTCTTAAACCGAGACTGAATCACCAACTTGACAGCTACATTCTGCATAAATAAATACAGGATAGTGTGATTTGTGAGCGTGCTGGCATTAGATGGAGTGGATGGCATCAGCGGAGGCTCTGATTGTCAACCAGCCTGCCTGTGTCACAGCCCGAGTCTGAATATGCTTTGAGCATTACTGCCCGACACGCACCATCCACTCAAATGCACACGTTCTGAAGTGCCTCTCATCTGCAGTCTGCAGCCAGACGGCAGCAATCAAAGCTGTATTGATTGGAAAACGTGTGAAGATGAAATTAAACCTGAGAGAGAGCCAGGAAAAAAAAGAAAAAAAACACCGCAGCATGAAGCGGCCATCGATGCACTCGTTTCACATCTGGTTTAGCAGCCGTGTTTTTATTATTATCAGAGCTCTGAAGCAGGAGAATGAGACGCGTGGCGTGCTTTGTCTGTCTGTAGGAGAGACAGCGCATTGATCAAAGAGGAGATCAAGTCCTTTCTGGCCAACAGACGGATCTCCCAGGCTGTGGTGGCTCAGGTAACAGGTGAGTGATCGGCCAGTGAAGCACCAGGTCAGAGAGCTGGGCAGGTGTCGGACGCACTAAGTGACCCTCCTCTTTCAGGAATCAGCCAGAGCCGGATCTCGCACTGGCTCCTCCAGCAGGGATCGGACCTCAGCGAGCAGAAGAAACGGGCCTTCTTCCGATGGTACCAGTTGGAAAAGAACAACCCCGGTAACCACCAAACAATCAGTTAGGGGGTGAAGCGCTCAGGATGTGTGAGCGTGACTAGAACCTACATACAAGTTTAATCTTCATCCTTTTTTTAATTTACGGTATTTATTTTTTTATGTCTTAATGACACACTGTCTTCAGAGGACGCCGCTTAGTTTAAAAAACTAAACAAAACGGGAGCACGTAACAGCTCTGAGTTAACGCTGGAGATGAGATTCCGTCAGCAGGCACAGATCTTGAAACGTAACAGTCCATTAGGTAAAAATGTTTCGGACTCGGAAAGTTGCGTCGTTAACCCAGCATGACTAGTTTGTTCATTCACCCTCGAATGTTAATGAATGTCTGGCCCTCAGAAACTGCTCGACATGTAAATATTTATTCCGTCTGAACATCATCCCTGATAAATGTTTAGCCCGTCCACAGCCAAAGTTAATATTTGGCTGTGGAGCTACATATTGCATACATGCATACCTCGCAATGAATCGTTTTTTCCTTCTGGGGTGTAAAAAGTCAGCGCCACTGCGGTGGATCGCAGTTTAAAAAATGCGTCTGAAACGGGCCTTTGAAGTGTTGTTAAGTCGGGTTGTCCTAGGCGGCGTGAGTTGGCTCTGATGCTGACCTGTGTGACTCCAGGTGCCACTCTGGCCATGCGCGCCACCCCTCTGGCCCTGGAAGACGTGATGGACTGGCACCAAACCCCGCCTGCTTTCGGCTCGCCCCCCGGGGGCTTCCGTCTGAGGCGGGGGAGCAGATTCACCTGGAGGAAAGAGTGTCTGGCTGTCATGGAGAGGTGAGGAGGAGGATGAGGTGGAGGAGGTGAGCCGTGGGAAAGGCAGGAAAAGGGGGACGGGGAAACTGAGAGTGCCTGTGCGTCTACGCAGCTACTTCAGCGATAACCAGTATCCTGATGAAGCCAAAAGAGAAGAGATCGCCACCGCCTGCAACGCCGTCATTCAGAAACCAGGTCTGTTTTCAAGCTTTGCGACTCTTGTCCTGTTCCATTAATGGTGGGGTGGGGGCAAACGGGTTCTCCATGGGTCGGTTTCCTCAACACAACTACCAGTAATGTTTGCTGTTTTCACCTGTAGCCAGCTGATGTCCTGCTGTAGAGGGGGGAGGCCAGTTAGAAAAGAGCCTAACGTTACATTTTTATGACATTTTAAAGAAGAAGGTAGAGGCACACACTGATTTGTGTGTGTGCGTTACAGGTAAGAAGCTGTCTGATTTGGAGAGGGTTACGTCTCTGAAGGTCTACAACTGGTTCGCCAACCGTCGCAAGGACATCAAGAGGCGCGCCAACATAGGTAATGTCTACCTCTGCGTTAGTGTCCCAGCCGTCTGTTTTGGTCTGTCCACACTGCACACACTTGGCTTTTCTGTAGGGCATACAGAATTCTTGGTTTTGAGCAGCTTTTCTCAGGAGCAGCAACCTGCCCCAGAGCTGATATGCTATGATGAAGTTTGTGTTTTTGAAGAAGCAGCCATCTTGGAAAGCCATGGGATCGAGGTCCAGAGTCCCGGAGGTCAGTCCAACAGCGACGAGGTGGACGGAAACGACTTCCCCGATCAGGTGAGTGGCGACTTGGCCAAAAAAAAAGAAGCTGTATTTGCACCCTTTTTTCTTTTTTAGCAAAACAGACCTAATAAGTGCTTTGATAACTTGTCACAGGGTTGCGAGGTGTCCTTGTTTGACAAGAGAGCTTCAGCCAGGCAGTTTGCTTTCAGCCGAGCAGACCTGTCCTCTCCCACCCAGGTGTGTGGCCCCTCCCTCCACAACACAGCCGCGTCTCCAGGGCATCCGGGGGAGATCTAACCCGTGGGGTCACTCTCTTTCCCCTTTAAGGTCCCCACACTGCTGCCCAGCTGGTTTTCTGCCCTGGCCAGAGGGGGCGCGTCCGGGCAGAGGGGCACCTCTCTGATTGGCCGCTCCCTGGCAGCGGGGGCAGGCCCCCAGGCGGAAGGCTCCAGACTGACGGGCGTGTCCTGGTCCCCCCCCTCGCCGTCCCTTCAGGACGAGCCGAGCGTCCACAGCGCGCTGTCGGAGCCCCAGGACACGGTCAGCCTGGAGAAGACGGCAGGGAGCCGCGGCAGCCCGGCCTCGGCCAATCAGGCGGAAGAGGCGGGCTGCAGCCTGGGGAGCGAGATCAAGACGGAGAGCCTGGAGGACGACTGAAGAGGGCCGGCGGCGCGGTCACAACAGGTGTCAATTATATGCAAGCAGATTTTATTGGAATGTAATAAGTGGGGATGAAACAAAAAAAGACCAAAAGTCGTGTAAACTCCAACCCTGATACCTCCCAACCCTACCTCCAACCGCCAACCTACTCTGCTATGCTCGTATAGCCGTTATCAGTGTATTATGATCATTCTAAGAACTTTTTTATTTCTTAGTGCACCCCAGAGATTTATGGAAAGTTTCAAATTTTCCTTTTAACAGATCCAGCAGAGGAAAGGCGCTAATTTCTCTCCGGTTATTTCTCGTGACCTCTTTGTCGATTTTATTTTTATTTTGCATTCAGATTTTTAGAATATTCCACGATCGTGTGTCGAAGCGGGACACGGTTCCTCTGGGAACTGTGCGCTTCGCGGCAGGACTCAGCTTGGCTTCAGGGCCTCACTGTGATCACAACACAACTGAACAAGCCTCAGCGGGCACGAGCTTTTCAAAAAACCCCAGCGGTGCAATTGTGCTCGCCGTGCATTCTCAATCGCCGCATTTTAGACTTCCAATCCGCCGAGGACAGAATAAACTCGAGGTCGACGATAATAAATAGCGTAAAAAGAGAATCGGGAGCGATCCTCTCCTTGACTGATTGAATAAGCTCAGAGTAAACTAAAACGCCATGATAATTTGAGGTTTAAACTCCTAATTCTATAAGTATGAAATGTTCAATACTTGCTGTAAGAGTTTAAATATTACTGAATTTATTGCACTGATTTTTTTTTTCTTTTTAGTTTAGATGATTAAATCCTTCTCGGTTATTATTTTTCACAAGTGCGCAAATGTGTTGCGTAAACAGCCCATCGGGAAATCCAGATTGGAACCTAAAGCCCACGAATATTCCTGAACAGGCTTTGAACCAAAATGAATTCAGTGGCATTGAACCAACTGGTTTCGGTATTGGGTCCTCGGATTTGAATGAGATATTAATCAGAACGGCCTTCCTGTGCTCATGTGTCAGTGGCAGCCAAATACCAAGTATGACCCGCTGCTTTTTGGATTATCATTATTGCTTTTTTTTTGTTGTTTTTTTTACTCCGTTTTGCCCTGAAATGATTGATCACTGTGAGATAATCAGTCATCACTACTGGTCAGCTGGTCAGTTTGAAAGCGTAGTGAATACTTGCATATACCACGTGTCCGTACGTATCCTGTATGTTCTCTTTAATCCCTTTTTCTAGTTACATTATATAGACGTATATCATATAATGAGAGAAACTACCAGTATGAGTCTCTGTCGTCGGTGAGAGGCGAGTGAACATTAGCCAAAGTATTACCTTTTTAGTGTCTGCGTTCCGTCTCCGTCCCGAAACAGTCTGGAGGCGTGTACGACGTCCACAAAAGCAGAGTGCGATGGTCCTCTTCACAGCGCGTTCAGAACGCTGAGAGTCAGACATTTGAGGGCTGTAAAAGCGAGCGGTACGAAAAACAACAAGATGCAACAGTGCTGGTTTGAATAAAGATTTGTGCCTCATGGAGGCAGAATCTCAGGAGTGAAGGCAAGACGCAGCATTCTGAGCTTGTTCATATTGTCAACTTTTAATTTATTGAAAGATTGGGAGAATCTGAAGGCATGTTTGTGTGCAAGGGCTGTGCAGATGTGCATTAGCGCCCGCACATCTGGAGAGGCCTCATCAACACGGAAAGGCAAATGCGGGCTCTTAAAGAGCTGCACGTGCTCCAATCTGGATCGTTTTTCAGGAGGGGGGGTTGCTACATAGCCAGAGTCTCTGCCATAAAATCCAGGATGAGCCCACTTCCTCACCCAGGGAAAAATGTCTGACCTATAGCCTTTGATTTTTGTGTTTATAGCAAATATTATGCCAGTTTTCACGCGCCGATCATCGCATTCTGATTTGACCTACGTTTTGCAACTCATTCCAGACTCTTTCAGAATAGAGGCGGGGGGCATTATTTACTGTTTCTATTGTACGGCCGTCGCGGATGGACCCCAATCATGTAGCTGCGCTAAATCAGAGGCACATCAGATGTGTCAGACTGACTGTCGTCCTCCATGTGTGTTGTAAACGCATCCCGGCAGCCCTCGCGTCCTATTTCCATTTCGAACGACACTTTATTGAGTTCCATGGTGCTAAGAGTCCCTGCCGCTTCGGCGTGTGACGGATCACTACGAGTGACCGACGGCAGGTAGCCGCAGAGGACGGAGACACTCGTGTTTTTCCTCAGATCGGCCCGTTTGCAACAGGCGCGTTCCCTTTTGCTCACCACAACACAGCATCTCCAGGAGTCCGACTGCAGCCATTGTAGAAGTGCAGCAGGCCTGTCTTTTCTCTTTACGGCCACCAGAGGGCGGTGTTGGAGGCTCCAGGGCAAGTTTGGCCCATGTTTGGAGTCACGATTTCCTCACAAACACTAAAGCCTCGCCCCTTTTTTTGCTACGTTGAGCGTAACCTTTTTTCAAGGCTTAAATAAAAAATAATAAAAAATAAGCAAAAAATACACGCATTAGTGATGGCAACATTTAGGACCCTTAAACGTCTCACGACCTGTTTGCTCAAAGGAGCGAATGGAAGCACAATGTGCTGAAACGACTTAAGCTAGCCACCAGCCAGGAAATAGAATAAATAAATGTACTTTTGAATAAGCTTTATGAGAGGTGTCACTAAATAGAGGCATGAAGCAGCCTTTTGACGTTGCCTGCGTTAGCATCATGTGGCTAAGCTGTAATGCTAACTGGTACATCTCCTAAATGTTACATGCTAAAGAAACCAACTCAGGGGCTCCATTAGAAAACCGCCTGGTTAAAACTCACCGGAACATTTCAGCCACTAAATGTTCTGCTTTACCACTATTTACCTTAGAGGCTCAAAAGAAGAGGCACAAACTGTGTGGATAGTCACAGACCCCTTTCTAATTTTCCACAAAGGATGTTGTTAAGTCAGAACAATCTTTAAAACAACTTTGGAGCTCTGAACAATGTTTAAAAAATGTTGTACTTTCTTTTTACATAAACAGAGCAGGTGGCGTTCCACACCAGTTGACCATCCAGACCGTTAGCCCTGCTGCACAGAGCCGCCCTAAAACCTCCTAACGGCCTTCTACAATGGCTGCATCGGCGTAGAACTACTAAGAAAAGAAAACCGAGCAGGCTTTCTGTTACAGCCCACGTCAGAGTGGCCCTCAAACGCATCACCGTTTGTCAGGAACCGCACACAGATACCTCACCCCCCCCCCACCCTCAGCTATAAGCTACACCCCCACGGGTTTTTCTTCTTCCACGGCCACTTCAATGTGAGTTTTTATTTAATCTTTATAAGGGGCTGTAGATACGGACTGACTGACGGCAAACTCGTGGCAAAAGCAAACAAGGGAAGCGCCTTTTTCAATAAGAGCCAATGAATATTGGGTTGTTGTTTTTTTCTGCAAAGGGAAGCTCCACTCCAAAAAAGAAAAAAAGGAAAAAAAAAGAGGAATTCATGTGTTAATAAGCTCCCACATCCACCAGGAAAAACCAAAAATAGTTCTTCCTAGTGATGGCATTTCGTGCTGGAATGTCTGCACGGCAGCAGAGCTGTCCCCAGTGTTTGTGTTCATGTGTTTTTTTAATTTTGCTTTAAGCTTTGAGGCATCAATAATCACTTATGTAGCTGTTTTTTGCCATTTGTTTTGAATTATTTACACCAAAAAAAAAGAGAATATTTTTATTGTTTTGGGTTTTTTTTATCTGCAAAGCAGAAAGCCTTTCTGAAATGAATCTGTAGCACGAGACCTTGTGCTGTTTTGAATTTGTTTCAGGATGGAAGTCATGTAATGCTGCCTTCATAGTCCTCTTGTGATGTCCTTTTTTATTTTAAACCACCCTGGAGTAACGGATATGACACATAGTGTAACCATTTTGAAAAAATCAAAGGAAAAAGTGCTTAGCAAGCTTTTGAGGAGGCTTTTTTTTTTTTTTTTGTGAAGCTAAAGAAGCTGAATGGACGACTGTTTGTTTTCTGAACAACGTCGGCAGCGGACTCAGAACTAAGAGTTCTGGTTAAAGGAAAGCGCAGTAAAACAGAAGCTCTTCAAACCTCTTTCCTTTCCCTCCTCTCTCGGCCCAGACAGCGCAGCACAGGCGTCTTTTTAAGAGTTTAGACGCCGTCCCGCCTTCACGGGTCGCGAGACGGCGGCAGAGGAGAAATGTTGGCCGTTTCGTGTGAATGCAGTGGACTTAACTCGTAGACTTCCCAGACTTGAAGCCCTTATCTAATCAGGCAGGGACTGGAAGCACTACTTTAAACCTTATAGCAGTTAAAAAAAAAAAAAAAAGGAAAGAAAAGAATGGTGGTCGCCATTTCATTCGGGCAATAAGCTTCAATAAATCTCTGTAAACAAGAAAATATCAAACCTCAGCTGGATGTATGTTGTATCAATTTGAATTTCATTTTATTTTTGTTATTTCAGACCTTCTTTTCTATTTCAAGATTTAGTGCCTTTTTTGGACAGTAGACTGTTGTCATGCCCGTGTAGGAGAGCTACATGGGCCTTTTGTTACTTTTACATCTGTTGGATAAAACCTTAATTTGTTATTTTTAAGGTGTGTTTTTATTGATATTCTATTTACAAGGGAATAAAGAAAAAATATTGATCAGACTCCAACCTGCGTCACTGTTTAATGAATCATAAAGCTCTCTTTGAGGACTCCTTTTGGAATTGACAATTTATTTATTATGATGCCTTTTTAGTTTCCAGCCCTTCCCTGTAAACGATACTCCGTTTCCACCTTCATCTCACCTAGTGATGCTGACCTGAGGTAGTTTCAAATGTAATCAAAGGCAGGCGTTCAGATGGGCCGTCGGCATCCTCTGTAAGTTATTAAAATAAATCCTCAGGGAGCTCTTGCCACAAGAGCAGGTTCAGTATTCCAGTTCTAATTTAAAAAAGGACCCTCCACACTTCCTTTATCATCTTTACTGCAGGTACCACTTGAAAATCCATTACAAAAGAGAGGACAACGCTGGGAGTCATGTCAGTAAACTGTCACTGGTGTGTGGTGATAGTGGCCATTCTCTGAACTGCCTTCAAAATTCCCAAAGTTTTTTCATTTCAACTGAACAGAAAACAAAAAAGGGAAATCAGAGCATCTTATAATACATGTTTATTCTTTGGATTGCAGCATAGAATTACATAAAACAATTAAATTAATCAAAACCCAAACTTGTGCTCAGATTTTCTTTTTATAAGTCTTAATATGCGCATTTCTGTACACACACACATACACACACACACACACACACACAGACACAGAGCACTCCGGTAGCGCTCTGGCACCACGCGGATGACACGTGGAGACAAACCTGCTCCGCAGAATCGGCGACTGATGATAAGTTACAAGAAAAGGAGACGTAATACTGATGACCGGGCCAAGGCCACGTTAAACAAATGTCTGACTGGTTAAAACTTAGTTTTCCTCAGCTACGTGTGAGAAGTTACAGGACTGGAGGAGCTTTTTTTTTTGTCGTTTGTTTTGTTGCAAGAGTAACAGCAGCAATAATCTGCCTGACGTAACGAGCACCAAAGCCTTTCCTTCAGCTCTCACCCCTCCATCCTTAAAACCTGGCTGCTGGTACCGTGGAAATAAAAATAAAGAAAACATTGGTGCGGACTGCCTTCGAAATGCAGTGGGCCAGAATCTTCTTGGAGGGCAGATGCAACTGCTGAGAAAATCAGAACTGGGGGGCACCTGAAAACTGATTTTGTTGGCCAAGTATTGCTTTTTACCTTAAAAAAAAAAAGTGGTTTACTTCATCTTTTTTTTGACAATCCATACAAAACAGGAACTGGGAGGGAGGGGGAAAAAATGAAAGTTTCTTGAAAGCAGGGGACGAGGTAGTTAGCTGAAAAATCTGATCCAAAAATGAGTGTTTAATAATCTGATTTGCCTCCCCAAAGTAGCTGTGTGGCTGAGGAGCTGGATGGTGGTCTGGTTGTATAGAAAACTCCCTGTGTGGAAAGTCGGCCTCCTATTGGCCGAGCTTCGCCCATGGCCACTAGGGGGAGACATTTTGTTTTTAGCATTCCTTCTGGTGGAACAGGCAGTAGCGAGCTAGATAGCTCCTGAGAAAAAATTCGCCGCAAAAACTTTGAAAACTGAATCAGAGAGCGAGTCTGGGTTTAGTTTTTTTTTTAAAAAATCGTTTTCCTTTCACTGGAGTCAAACGTTCCGTGGTTTTAAAATTGTAAACCAGTCTGGCTCCAGGTTGAAAGGCCACGTTAAGGCGAAGGGGAAGGGCTGTCGCTCCAGACTGCGGGGAAGAAGCAGCCGACGGCACAAAGATATGGAAAGCATTTAAAGCCAGGCACAAAAAATAAAAAACAGAAACCAAATGTATCTGAGTCGTGTTTGGCTCCTGCATTGTGTATGTGTCGTTTTCTCGGGACCCCCAAACAGAAAGCGTCACCACTGAGAAAACGCCACCACAGCGCAGGACCAGCCCACGAGGACGCTGGAAAGCAAAATGGATCCATCATGCAAGGTTATTGAGCACCATTATGAATTTACAACAAAAAAAACAAAAAAAAACAACAGAATAGCCAAAATTCAATGATATCTCACAAAAACACGAAAATAAGCAAAAATAGAAATTGCAAAACCACATTAACAGAACGGAAGTGGTAGGTCCCAGCAGGAAACCGGAGAAATTGCTGATTGGACGACGCCACTGCTTTTAAACCGGAAGTTAGGGCTTTTGCGTAGACACGTTATATAAATAGTTTTTTAATACTCTCGCCAGAGCGGTTCAAAAAGTTCGGTAATATTTCAACCAGCTCTTTTCCGAAGCTTGGAAAATACAGAAACGCCGTGACTGTTGTCCCACGCCTTGAAAGAGCGAAACCCCACATTTCCTGTTCAAAATCCAAAAGGGGCATTGTCCAATCAGCGATTTCCCGGGTTTTCCTATTAGGACTTCCCTCTTCCGTTTAGTTAATACCGTTGTGTTTTTTTTTTTAATTTTGCTTACTTAATATCGCTGCGTTTTTGTAAGATGTCGTAGTGTTTTGGATATGCTACTGTGTTTTTTAATTTGTAGTTGTGACTGGTGATTTGTTTATGTGGTTTGCACTTCAGGGCCACTGTCAAATTTGCATTAACTGGACCTGCTTGAGTTTGAAGTGTCAGCGTGAGAAAGATAAAAAAACTAAACAGAATAGAATAATAAAGGGGAGTCTGATTCAGCCCCTGGCTTTCCAGCAAATGTGCCATCAATTCTGGTGCTTGTAATACTACACAGACCTACAATTTGCTCAGGAAGTGGCCGATGTGTGGAGCATAATGAGGCAAAGAAGTTAATGTAAAATACTCTGTCACAATGAGCCACTTTAAAAAAATTAAATAGATAAAACAGAGTGAAAGAAAATAGCCTAAAAATGATAACACGAGAACTCTAAATATAATTTAAAAAACAAACAAACATGGAGAGTGGTCTCTTCTTTTAAGTGTAGAAGAAGAAACCACTTCAGTTCTCTCTGTGCAAATGGGTTGATATAAAAGCAGGGTGTGGAAGATGCGTGGTGACTGCTTTTCTGAGGCACAACAACACAAAGCAAGAACGACCAGAAGCCTGAAGTGATCTCTGACCCCCCCACCCCCGATCTGATCTGGTCAGGTCCACTCAAACAGATATATACACCACACAACAATCGCCCACCAGAAAACCACACTGCCTTCCTTCATTGCCACCTAACTGTCATGAACCACACTGTTACAAAAAAAGAATCAAAACCATAACCACACCAGGGCAGCCAGCGGCCAATCACAGGACAGGAAAGTGTTTCTAGGCCAAATAATAAAGAAGCGGATGACAACAAGCAGACAACTAGACTGATATGCTGTTATCTCCCTCCACTCCGTGTCAAACAGTCCTCAATTTTCTTCAGGAAAATCAACATCAAAGCCATTCCCCAATCAGAAACCACCCGAAAAGTGCCTTGATACTAGTTCGATTAAAAAAATTAAAAGAAAGAAAAAAGTTGGCCACTGACCTAGATGCACGACTGTCAGCTCGCCCAGTCCGTCTACGACTTCCAAAACCAAAACTACTAAAATCCAATCAGGCAGTACAGCAAGAGAGCAAACACATAAACAAACAAAAAAAGAAAAAAAATTGATCCATCCATCCATTTGCAGGTGAATTTACAAGGCTAATAGCAGCAATTTTCTTCAAATCATTTTGTGCAATATTCATTCAAACAAAAATTATTCTTAAAAAAAAAGGCTTTACGCGTACGAGCATTTCGACATAAATATGAACAGCGCGCAAAGCAGAGAAGACGCTCGATGGAGGCATCCAAATATGCTGGGATATCCTTTAACGTGATCAGTCTGTGTAGCTTCCTACACGGTTTGCAGACGTCAAACTGCGAGGCTAGAGTCACTTACTTTCCACCTTTAAATCAAACAATCAGCCATGGCTTTTTGCTCACTTGGTGAGGCAGCGTGGCTTCCATTAAGCACCCTCTCTCTCACCCCAGTCCGGTTCGCAAACGGCAGCTCCTCAGATATTTAGAGTTTACAGCAGCAGAAGCGGGAAAAAAATCCAAACTTTGACAGCACTGGGTAAAGATACCTGGCAAACCCCCTCATCCCATGCGCTTTCTCCACGCAGCTTCACTCAGAAGCTTTGCGCGTGCTCTCCCGGCTTTTCTAAAGGGCCGTTTTCTCTGTCTCTTCAGAGCGGCTAGTTTAAAGTCCAGTTTTGATCGCTGACCGTCACCAGAGGAATGTGCCATTTGTCGCTGACCTATAAATCCTTCAAGTATAAAAAGAAAGAGGATTAATAGAAGAATCAACCCGGGTTGTGTCCATACAAGCACAACTAAGCACACAAATCATTCAACTTGGTCTCTTTAGGCAATTTCTTCCCACTTCTTTAGGTACGGCAATTCCAAATACAAAAGATTACTGTATTTAGTTGATTCTGAAGAAATATCCCAGAGTAATTTGCAGTCTGTGCTTCAAAAACTTTGAGGAAAGTTGTGACCAAGACCTGAGATATGCCTCATCAGAAATGGTCTTCATGGAAGAGGCCATTCCTAGGGAAGGGGAACAGAAAAAAAAAAAAGAATAAAAAGTGAGGTACGCCAAGCGACAAAAAACTGGACCAAAGATCAGGTCTGACAGGGATGAATCCTCCCTGAAAAACTACCCCTAAAGAACACATGAAGAAATAACACCTCATAGGGTTCAGGCTTTTTCTTTCAAGCTCATAAAAATCAAAATAAATTGTCCAAACTCCATTTTCCTTTTTGCGCATTTCAACAAATCTCAGCGCTTATTTCATTCTTTTTTTTTTGTCTGACAAAACTGAAGGAAATGAGGGGTCGCCGAGACATTTAAACAGAGCCGTAATTCCTGAAGTGAGTAATAAAGTCACAGCTTTAGTTGGTCGCTCCTCTCATGATGGGATTTTTCATTAAATGTTTTTTCCCCATCGAGAAGGAGGCGTTTCTGCTTGTTGCAAACTGAATATATCACAGAGACACGTGGGCTCCCAAAACGCGACAAAGGGGTTCTCTCCATAACTGAGGTTAGCAAAGACCTTGCAGGCCCCTCTGGAATGTTCAACTTGAATAAAAACTCTTAGAAGGAAAAAAACAAACAACAAACAAACAAACAAACTCCCAGACATGTCAGGAATGTTTAGTCAGTCAGAACCACCTAAAAGTTTAACATTCTCCCAAAATGCCCAGCGGAAGGTTTTTCCTCCTGGCTGGTCAGTGTTCAGAGACTTTAAAAACTCCTCTTTAATCAAACAAAAAAGAAATGCATAGAATACTCATCTCCTCCAGCTGTATCCAGCCCAAACTCACTTAACTCGCCCTGCACACGTACTACCGCCCTCTGATCGACATACTGCTGAGAGAGCGCCTCCTATACGGCCCGCCGTCACCTTCTTAGGGAAAAAAAACAAAAAAAAACAAACAATCGACGCCGACCTGACTCTCAAGGAATTAAACAAAAGGCAAAAGGAGAGGCCATTGGCGGGGTGAGGAGCAGCCCTCCTTCTGTTAGCCACTAATCCCAATCTGTTCACAACCTGACAACCTCCAGTGCAAAATCTACTTAGAAAGCCTCCCGCTTTGCTCCCGTAGTGGCTTTTCCTGACCTCCGGTGACATCGCTGACTTCACAACACTTGCACGACAACGATACGTATCTACTCAAACTGGGCAATACTACATTTACTAACACACACACACAAACACACACACAGACCCCGCCTGATCTTTTCCCCTCTGCAGTCCCTGAGATCACCTCACACTTAGCACAAGGTACTCTCTTCGACAGGAAAATCAAATGTACAGAGAAGTAAACACCCACCAGGCTGCGGTGAAGGCACATTCTGGGAGGATTCTATCTTCAAAAGAAAGTTAAAAAAAAAAAAAAAGGAGTCCCGGAAGGAGAGACCAGTCTCAAAGTAAGAGTCTAAGTCTGTGAAGCGGGCAAACAGAGTTGAGGAGAGCCAGGAACTCTGGGACATGGAGTCTCAGGAGACTGCCCAGCGATGATACACTGGGATGCAAACACACCCCATGTTAGAACCCTGCTGAGTTTTTAAATCACTGTGATACCAGTTTTGTTGTTTTTTTAAAAACTAGATCCACTCAATCACTTACAAAAAAAAATAGGGCGATTGAAATGTTCCTAAAAAGTTTTCCCCATTCCAAATTTAGCCAGACGGCTAACGGAAATGCTCAGCAGGGACCTCAAAATGGGGTCGGGTTTGCAGCTCGTCACATCCGTTCGGGCGTCATCTCTGCCGGTTCCAAATGTGTTCCCAAATCTTCTTCTGTTTGCTCCCGTTCGGCATTCTCACTGGCTGCCGTTGCTTAGCATCCTGGCGCATAGCGAAACGCTCCATCCTCGGAATTTTATAAACTCTGCATGATCGAAAAACCTCTCTGAAAAGTCTCTGTCCTCTGCTTCCGTCGACTTTTCTGTGTGTTTCCCAGCTGTCAGCAGCTGTCAGGCGGTAGGTCGGTTTTGTTGCGTGGGACCTGTTGCATAGCTGGGAGAAGAGAGGAGGAGGACAGCGGGGAGCTCATCTCTCCCGCCCTGCTCCTGGTTTCCCCGTCTCAGCTGCTCCAGGACTTGCGGTTCTCCGCCCGACGTGCTGCGCTGGTCTCCCCTCGTAAGACGGGGACATGGGCGGGGGGGGGGAGCTCCCCCGCCGGCTGGGCGGTCCGATTGCTGCTGGACAGCCGACTGGGGCGGACGAGCACGCCGTGACCGGGTTTACACTGGAAATACCGATGCCCTCCCACCGAGCCGTCGTTCTTACCTGGAGGGGAGAAAGAAACGCACGGCCCTCAGCTGATCGGTCGAGCAGGTGAGGCTTTTAGCATCGCTACCAAACAGGCCTGTTAAGTGGACACCTACCTACAGCAGTATCCAGCTCCACTCCCACCCAAACCCCTCCAGCAAAGTGTGTGGCTCCCACGTAGCGCACCATTCCTGCCTTATTGCTTCCTATTGTGACGTGCGACCCTTCGGTCAGCCAGTCGGGCAGCACGTCGTCGTGACTGCGCTCCTCTTCGTCGGCAAGGATCTCCAGCCTGTCCAGCCCTTCGCCCCCACCTGAGTTGACCAGCCTCTGGTCAGAGGCGGAGAGCTCTGCCGGGGCATTGTTGTGATTGGCTGAGCTGTGGGAAGAAGGTGGGGCCATGGCCGCCGTCTTGGCGCCACACTGAGGAGGAGAGGTCACAACATCGTTCCTATCAGCGCCCTGTGGCTGAGGGTTTGCATGGAGCGTGGTCTCAGCACCCAGCAGAGAGGAGGACGAGGAGGAGGGTTGGAGGACGTCAGACAGGGTTACCGTAGAAACGCTAGTGGAGAAATAACCGCTTGATGACTGGCTGAGGGGGCTGAGGGGGGGTGATGTCATGCGGGTCATGCACAGGAAGAGGAGGGACCTCCGGAAACTCTGTCCGTCTGTCTTTGGCCGGCGGCCGTAGGACAGCCGCCTACAGGTGCCCGGCGGTTGCCACGGCAGCCGAGGGACAGGCGACAGCATGCAGAGACAACAAGGCAAAAAAACAAAACAAAACAAAACACAAAACAAAACAAAAAAGACATGACAAACAATAAAAATCAATTTTCCCAAAAATTTACAACAAGTACATTTTGAACCAACAGGGTGAAAAGCTTTAAAAAAAACAAAAAAACGTATTGATCCGTTCACCAGCACATTTAACTTCCCTTTTAACAATATCTGTATCCAGAACGACTGGCTGAGATTCATCGACTTTATGAGATGAATAAAAAACAAATAAACTGCAACCACAAATCATAACATTTAAAGCAATCACATCAGGAAGTAAAAATTTAATAAATGGAATAGACAGAGTCCACGTAGATATAAAGATGCTCTTGGTGCCTTTAGGCCTTTATCTTCTGCTACTGTTTTCTGCCATGCTTGTGCCTCTTTCCAAAACTTCATCATTTTTTAGATTGCTTCTTTAAAATTGCAACTACTGTTACACTGAGTAAGATAAATTAATCAAAACCAACTATTTAAATAATACGCCACTGAAGCAACTTGTGGGGGCAGAAAGCCATTTTTCAGACACCAGCGCTGTTCAGGAGAACATCTGACCACTTAGTAGAATAAATACAATGATTCAAGGCATTTGAATTTGGTCAAAAAGAAAAAAGAAAAAAGAAATCAAGTGACCATTAGCGATTACTAATCAGACCGTAAAGAGGTCAGCATAGACGGGGAGTAAGGAGAGGTGTGAGCTCACCGTCTCGGGCTTGGCCCTGCCGTCGTCCCCGCCTGATGATGTCACGATGCGTGGCACGTGCTGCCGAGTGACAACAACACCAGGGGTAGAGTGAGGGCAAACGGCAAATTCCAGTGAAACGAACAAGGGTGTGCATAGACGTGTGCTGACCTGCTGGTTGTGCGGCGAAGGCCTGAGCTCCTTCTTCTCGTCACGCGCCGGAAACAGAGACTTGAGCAGTTTGGGCATCTGAGGAACCAGGGCTTTAACTGAAAGATAAGAGGCAGCAAGCCCTGAACGACCTGGGGGGGGGGGGGGGAGGGGAGAAGGGGGGGGGAGAAGAAAGAAAAGAAGAAAAAAAAAGAAAAAGGAGGAGGCAAAGGAGTGGAAAAAAGCAAGGAAGGAGGTCCGGGAGGCAGAGGAGGTGTGAGAGGATTAAGACAGAAAGTTGAAAGCGTGTCCAGAAAATGGCAAAAAACCCCAACACAGTGACAGACAGAAAGACCAAGCTGCCCATCAAACACACCAACACAGATGTCTGAATTAGCAGATACTATCTCAATAACAAAAGAAAAAAAAACTAACTCTAAAATCAGTTGAACTAAAACTAATTAGTAGGAATTACTCCGTATGCCTTATATAATTTTTCTAAAGGTCATGGCAGCGACAAGGACAAGAACTCACGATCAATACAATTCACAATGATCACACAAACATTTGGCCACCATGAAGAAAGATGTATTTGCATGAAGAAAGCAAAATGGATGGAAAAATAAAGAATCAGTAGATAAGTCTTAGACATCTAATGAGAAAGAAGGCAGGCGAGTGTACAGACAGTTTTCTCCCATAAAAATAAAGAGACGTGATATTCAAGTGGCAGAAGTGATGGGAGGAAAGAAGAGCTGTTGTCGTGGATGATCCCAAGAAGAAAATGAGATAGAAAATAGAAAGGAAAGCCAGGAGAGTTTGTTTACCTTGTTCTGGGTCTTGGCTTGGCTGTGGGGGGCCAGAGGCAAAAGGAGTAGGGGAAGAAGTCGGGGAGGTGGAGCAGGTGGACGGGGAGGAGGCTGGACGCGGGAGGGTGCGCTGGAACTGAGAGGGTGTGAAGATGTCTTGCTGACTCTCCCAACGTCCCTGAGAGGCAGAGGCAGACACAGGGCTGATGGCACGTTGTGTAAAAACCAAAGATGTGTGAACAGATGTGTCCCTGCTCTACATGAGCAGGAGGCCGTGGTGTTAGAACCCACAGAAAGACAAAATATAGCCTTTCCAGAGTGACGACTTACCTTATCGTCCAGCAGGCAGGTCGTGGACAGGTCCTGTCTGCTTCCTGACAGCTGAGAGATGGACCAAACAGTGAGTGCAAAAATCTGACCGTGTCACAGTGTCACCTCATCATATAATGGAGCATATCTTTACCCTGTGTACAGAAGGAGAGCTTAAACTCCGTCTGTTACTCCTCCCTCTTCCCGCTAGCTGCTCCTTCACTGCCACCTCCTGCAGGGAAGCACGTCACAGAACATTGGATCATATAAATGCTGCATATATATGCTGTTACCGAAGATCTGTTTTCATATAAATACATATATACATATTCATATACAAGGTCCACAGAGTCTTAAGCTACCTGTCTGAGTCTGTCCAAAGTCAGGATGTTCTCCAGACTCATTACACTACGCAGATATTTCTCAATAGCTGCTTCGCTGTCGGCCGACTGGCTGTTTTGTGCACTTGCAGCGAGCCGGGCCAGCATCTCTCTGTCCTCAGAGCCTGGAGCGTCCTGTTTTGACAAAGCGTCATTAAATCAAACTAAAAGGAAGACTAAATGTCAGGTGATTTTTTTTTTTTCCCACCCCTCCGGCTCACTTCGGGAATGTTGGACACCACCTCGAAGGTGACGCCGCAGCCGGGTATGGTGCTTCGGGTCGACATCCTCCTGAGGAAGTTGTGGGCGAAGCCTTGGCGGCCCGGGTTGACGTTGACGCAGATCCTCTTTCTCAGCACCAGCTGCATGTCGGCCGGGTGGCTGAGCTGAACCACCACCCGGATCGTCAAGTAGACGCGCTGCTCTGGCCAGGCCCCTCCACGGCTGAGCTGGGGACACTCGTGGACAGTGGAGTCCCAGGACGCCTCCGCTTTCACCTTTAGGTCAATAATCATAGTCACTTGCTGTGACTCACAATCATGGTCACTCTTTAATAAAAAACTTTTCAAATTAGCTTTTGAAAAGAATAAAAAAAAAATCAAAGATCACATGTCTGAAAAGGCTCATGAATACAAATCTACCACATGTTTTTTTTAAAAAAAGAAAAAAAAGAAATAGACAAAATAATCATAAAAATACACACAAAAAAGACATCAATATTCTGAATGGTTTACATGATGACACACGAAATTACAAAAAATACATCAATACCTTTTGGTGCAAACAGAGAAAGGAGACAAACAACGACAACTGACTCAAAAGAAGCTGAGACAGAGCAATGACAGCAGAGAAACATCAGAAAAGACTTAAAAATATTTCTATTGACTGAAAAGGTCCATGTAATGTCCATGTAAAGCCACAGGGGCATTAGAAAAAAAAAAGGTCAAAAGACGTGAAAATTAGAGTGTCAAAATTTTCATTGTCCCCACATTTGAATTTCTTACTTTTGGAAAAACTTATTTGAAAAAACTTATTTGAAAACACTTGCTTGTGGGTTCTTACCTCTCCATCGTAGTGTTTGACAATCTGTAGGTCAAAGAAGTCATCTTCATCTTCTCCGCTCAAGATGGCGTCCCAACCTCCGGCCTCGGGCACCTCAAACTGATCTTGAGAGCTAAGGTCGTCAGCTGAAGAAAAGAGAAAACATATTAGCAGGGAAGAAGACGCAGGCATATGAAACTTAGCAAAAGGAAAGTTCCTTACGTTTGAGGTCCAGGAAGAGGACAGGGATGTGCGTCTCCATGCCTGGCAGAGGAACCCTGTAAACAGAAGCTTTTTTAAAACATTTTCTAAAGAAAAAAAAAGCAGAACAAAAAACTACAATAAAAAACAAACAAAAATAAAACAAACATCGCACCATTCGGCCGGAGCTCCAGGGATGCCGCTGCCAGCAGAGGGCACCATGACTGCATTTCTCTCCTCTGTCAGAGTCAAGCGCCACTCCAGCAGCTGGGCCTCCCTCTCCATGTCATCCTCTGTTTTTTCTGCACACACAACACACACACACACACACGGTAAACACCTCCTTCACTGTGAACCAGTTAAAATTAGCTGGCCTCGTTCTGCACACTGCAGCTCTGCTCCTCCTCACTGCGACAGAGTTTGGGGTGGGAATCATTTGCCTCTGCGCGTTACCTGCTTTGCTAACCAGGCTCTGCAGGTGCTGGTCCAGGTATTCCTGTCTCTTGGTGAGAGCAGCCAACCACTGCCGCCGTAAACGTTCCAGATCTCTCTCCTACTCAAGAAACCTCATGGTCAGTTTCTGCTTCATCTGAGACGCCTTTGAATATGAAAAACAGGCCGAGCTGTGTTCGGCCGTATACCTGATAACTGTCCATCTCGTCTCCTTCCTGGTTGGCTGTGGCGGTCGTGATCTCCACGCTGCCCACCGACACCGCAAGCAGGATTTCCGCTATGAGGGGCATTGTGCCCGAGTCCTGAACTGAGCGCACGTCGACCTGGATCCGTCTCGACTGACCCTGCGGGTGAAAAGGGAGAGACGGCGTGGCGTGATGGGGAGCTGTGTTATATTTAAAAGAAGACTTAACAGGTTGACGGCAGTTATGGGGGTTCTCGTCCCTACCTGCCGAAGCTGGAAGATCCCCCCGGTCCGCACATCTCTAGCTGGAACCACCTCCACAGGAACAAAGTCTCCGTTCTCATTTATCTCCAAGATTTGGATCCATAGCTCCAAGCGCCGCGTGACCTCACTCCACCTGCAAACAGCAACGCCATTTATGCGGTTCAGATGCGTTTTGATTCAGAGTAGAAAGTGCGAGAGAGTGTGTGTGTGTGTGTGTGTACCTGTCTCGCAGTGTGCGCGTCTTGGCTTGGATGATGCTGAGGTCCCACAGGGCCGGGTTTCTCCCTGCGTCAGCTTGCCTGTGTCCGTACACCTCGATGGCGACGGCCCCCTCTGTGAGATACTCAATGAAATCCTCTGTTATGGACACCGCGAGTTCCTGCAAAACCCAAAGGGATGGGGCCCCACGGCCTTTCAAAAAAGCGCCACATAACATCTTTGTATGTTTGGGTAAATAATTTTTACACTCTATGAGAGATAACCAATACATCCCCCCTCCTGTGATCACCTTGCAGCTGTCAAACACCACCATGCAATGAGGGTCCTTGGAGCTGGACAACGAGGACGAGGTATCAACCTCAGGAGCCACGATGAAGGGCTCAGGCTGGTCCCAGAAAGAATACTGGCAGAAGACGAAGTTGGAAAGGTACTGAGGTAGTCCAGTGGCTTGCAAAATCTTAATCTGCGGAGGAAACGGGAGATCAGAGATTACCTAAATTTGAACTCAACACAAAAAAAAAAAAAAAAATCAACAGCCTCGGTAGACTTAGACTTGTACTTTATTGATCCCTTGGGAAGACTCCCTCAGGAAATTAAAGTTACCAGCAGCTTACGGGGCACAAAAGTGGCACACAGAGAGCAAAATGCAAAAAAAAAAAAAGAACTAAGTCCAGAGTGATATGGTAATTAAGGAAGCTGTAAAAAGGAGCTTCGCAAAATGATCCCAAACCACTGACTCACCATGCAGACTAGTTTTCGATCCTCAACTTCAGAGTCCTGGTTGTTGTCGGCTTCATCTCCTCCGGCCATGTTGTCTTCCAGGCCCCCGGCGACCCTCACCACCTCCACGTGCAGCCGTCCCGCCACCTGAACAGAGCGCAGAAAGCTGCCAGTTCGTTCAGCTCTACAGCCATTCATTCACTACTTGGATGTTTTACTGGGGCCACACAGTTTAAAAAAAATAAAAAAAAAAAAAACTTTTCCACCATCATAGCTCGAAACAAAGATCCTGCTGCTACTAACATTTACTCTCACTTTCAACTCAGTGAGGCTGAAAAAGGATTTTAAAGAATGAATTTAATGACGACTGAAGCTGTACCTCTCCCTTTTGGTTGATGATTGGAATCGCGTACTGCAGCTTGACATCATAGAACAAACAGGAGAGGAAGACATTGGCCACGCCAATCAGGCTGTGGTTTTCTTGCTCGTCAAAGAAGGGATCTGCTCGACGGAAATATGAGCGCATCACCTGGAGAGGGAGCAGAGTTTAAGAGACGGAACAAGGCTTCAGTGAGCCGAGGTGGGCACATGGTGGCGTTCTCACAGGGTTGTCCTGATGATGCAGGTGATATTCTTGCCATTCCTGGTAGAGCTCCCTCATGTCCACCAGACGGTTCTCCATCTTCTCCAAACTCCAGATCTGCTTCCCTCTACACCGTCGTCGGACCTGGATCGCCGGTTCGCTGAGCACTGCATCCCTCTACAGACACACAGGTGGCGTTTAGATTTGTGGCTGTGAGGAGCTCGGAAAGGCCAACGAGGCGCTGATTTTTCATGTGCGGGAAACCTTGCGGTTGGCGTTGAGGTTGTCGGCCGGGATCTGAAGGGTCACTTTGTACTCGGTGTGGCGTTCCAGCTCGTCGGAGATGAAACAGGCTTCTTGCACCAGGAGGTTTGCTCTCACGATCTGCTCCCTCAGCCTCCGAAGACTCCTCACAAACACCGCCTCCCTGCAGGACAGGAGGGGGAAGATCAGGGAGGATGAAATGTCAAACAATGGTGGAAGAGTCTTTAACTAGCTTTCTGATTGTTTTGACCCTCCTTGTAAACAAAACATTTTTTTAGCACAGATTGTTTACCAAGCCGTCTGTTAATTCCTTGAATTACTGTGGGAAGTGACTGCTTGGAACTTGAAAATGTAACACACCCACCTGTCCTCACTCCACTGCCTCAGCCTGCTCTGAGCGCTGGCCGAGTGGCTCATGCCTCCCATGCTGAGTCTCTCAAGGCTGCGGTAGTGCGACTGCTGAGCCGATCCTTGTTGGCCTGACATCTGTCCTCCTGACTGACCCATGGACAAGCGGTCTGGGTTGAGCTTCTTCCGCAGCTGCTGGAGCTCTTGCTCGTACATCTGCCTCTGCCGCTCCAGAGCCGAGCGCTTCTCCTCCTCGTGTTGCCTCTCCAGGGACTGGAGGACGGCCTGCATTGGGTCTGAACAGGCAGAGCGGGTGAGTCGCGGAGGTCAACGTTCGGCCTGGTGTTCTCCTCGCTTTTCACTCACCGTTGTTGCCCAGGGCCTTCATCATGACCTCGGTCTGCGCAAACTCGTAGGAGAAGCTGACCTCACTGGACACTTCGCTGGCGGTGTCGCCGTCTGCATCCAGTTGCTCACTGCTGCTACTGCTCTTCATCACACCACCTTCCCCCTCCTCATCCTCCGCTGCACGCGATCGCCGTTTTGGCAAATTGATCCTTAAACAGCAGAAAGTGAAAGCGCTCCACTTTAAATGACATCCTCCATCTTCTTGATGGATGGCACGAGTCTCATTTTATGACTTTTAGGTTGATTACGTTCTCAAATCCCCTCAGGTTACCTAAAGAAGTGGTTGTTTCCCCACAGGATTCTGTCGCCGTGGTGAAGCTGTAAAGCGCTGGTTACTGGAGACCCGTTAACGCATGTCCTGCCAACACCAAAAATATAGTCGATTCATTAGCTGAGGGAGTCTTTTGGAACTCTGTCTCGAGCAGGATTTGTACACTAATAGCCACATCTGAAGTGAGAAAACACCTTTTAATCCAAAGACTGTTTTTCCTTCCACAGAGCTCACTTCAATTAGCTTGTGCATATATCAGTCTGTGGCTGTGTTTCCAGGGCGCTCCTTACCGTGCATTGGGGTAGGGGGTGAGGATGACTGCTGCCTCTGCTGTGATGTCAATGACGCAGTGCTCTGCCTGGATACCCATTCCACACAGCTGGATGTCCTGGGAGTCCACGGAGCCCACTTTGGTGTGGTCCTGCGAGACGAAGTTCTAGGTGTTACAAACACTGAACATGCTGCGGTTTGTAAGATGTCTGTATTAGAAATGACACAGCTGACCTGAGCTTTCACTTGACAGACCCTAAATACAACTGGTTCTTCGTGAAAGTTGTTTTGAACTTCAAATATTTTTCACAGTGAGTGCAGGCAAAGGCAGAGTTCACACACATCTGTCACACATTCCCTCCTAAAACTGAGTTTTTCTACAAAGTTTTAAGTAAGAACCAAAATCTAGACGTTTATAAAATAGTTTTGAAAAGGATGACGAAAAACGAATGCTGCATTGTTACTATGTGAGCCGCTATCCTCCGCTTCCCCACTGTATATCACTTTTAACGAATAAGGATAAAAACAAACTGACATAAACCATTTCTTAAATTACAAACTTGGAAAAAAATGGCAGCATAGTCAAGAAGATGTATAGAATTATTGCTATGAAAAGGAAACTTCTCTTGTACTGTTAATGTCGTAGTGGAGCTGAGGAGCCCTCTTTCTGAACAGAAGTCAAGTCAGTTCGAGTTGATTTATTAAAGGTTTGTTACTGGAAGCCAATTCCTACAATTTTCATGCACAAATGTTGTTTTTACAAGAAAAGTAAAAGTCCGAAGATTCTCCATGAATCCATCATGACCGACTGTTTTTCATCTCCTGATTTGAAAAGGAATTGAGGAAGAATTTAAAAAAAGCCAGAACGTTTGGCTAAATGAAACTCTCTTTTGCTTGTATGTTACACATATTTCCAAATAAAACTACAGACCTAATTACAGTTGTCTAAGTGACTGTGATGCTCGCATTGTGTAACTGTGGCTACATATTAAAATACAGTGTGCCGAATATCAGGGCTGATGAAACACAAATAGGCAACAGAGGGGAAAAGGGTATGTTTGTACCTTCAGGTAGTACACAAGCAGCTCATTGAGGGCAGGATCAGCATTAAGGTTGACAAGAAAACTCTTATCATCTCCAACTTTGATCCCCGAAGACTGCAGAGAAATACCCAGACTCTCCAGCTGCTTCTGACGCTCCTGTATACAATGAAAAATAAATGCATAAGAAAAACCATCACGTTTATGCGTTTAAAAAAAAAAAAAATCCAAAATGAAAGTGAAATGTTTCCAATTTAAAAAAGGGCCAGCTGGTCCTGTTCGATTCCCCTCCTACCTGTGCAATCTCCTCCGTTTTGCGCAGCTTCTCTTCCCAGGTGATGGTCATTTCTTGGATTAACTTTTCAGACTCTTCCAGACGATCTTTCAGTTCTGGAGCTTTCAAAGACTGTTGATGAAAAAAGAGATCAGTTAGCAGATAAACGCCAGGAAAAATAAAACGTTGCGACATCCAAAGTTGTGATGATATTCCACCTCTGCTTGGGTCAGCTGCACTCGTAGCTTCTCCACCTCCTCCCTGAGCTCCCTGATGATGCGAGCGTTGGGGTCTTCGTTAACGACGGCATGGTTGACGATGCTCTTCGCCCGGTCAGCGTAACGCAGCGTGGACAGGGTCTCCTCGTAGTTGTCTGCTGCAGGGCTGACCGTCGCGACCATGGCCGTGCGGCTGTTTCCCCCCAGGCAGTCCTACAGGCAGGGAGACAAACGCAGAGGCTCTGACTACGAGACAAATGTTTACCGCATCAGAAAGCAGAGAGAACGCGCCAAGCGGTCACTTAGGTGGTGGCCGTTTACGGTTACCTTCAGCAGCCATGTCAGGACCGAGTCTCTGTAGGGAACAAACTTGCTTTTGTTCTTGGCGGTTCCCTGTTCAGCCAGCGCAGAGATCACCAGACCGAGTGTAGTTAGGGACCTAGTACACAAACACACGCAAAAGCTCCTTATGAAGTCGTTTTGTACAACTTATGTCACATTTTTCAACTATACCAACAAGTTTGGATACTTTTAGATAGAATTTATATACTTTTTTTTACATTTATAGTCCCACTTCTGTATTATAGAATTGAAACTTTTTGAACTGCTCAAATTTCCCCTTTGTGGTACAAATAAAGGAGTATTTTATCTTATCTTATTTAGATAAAACAACCCCCCAAAAAACCCAACAGGTCCCATGAGCGAGATGACAAAGCTCGGAGTGTTCTGCTCACTTGTTGATGTTGCTCCCCTCCTTCAGACGCTCTCCTGCTGCTCCAGTTTTGGCTGCTCGCTCACTTCCGGCCAGGTCCACCAGACTCAGACGGCTCACTTTCTCACCACTCGTCTAAAGAGCAAAAATGAAGAAAATCGTATTTTTAAAGATTGATTTAAAAAAAAAAAGTGAAATATTTGATTCACACAATCGCAAATGCAGCCCGGCAGCGCTTGAATGTTAATAAACCGCAGTGCAAAGATTAAAGCATGGATCAGAAATACAAATGTACAGAGTGAAGAGCATTGGATCCCAAAAATCCAGAACCTTTGGGCATTCCACACTCCTGTGGTGTTGTTCAGTTGAATGAACAAGAAAATACAGAGTTGAAATGGATCTTTTTGTTTCATTCATTCCTGTTTTCGAGGTGGGTGGGGGGGGGTGAAGAGAACAAATGAAGCTAAGAGCTGCTAACATGAAGGAGTTTCAGCTGGGGGCTTTCAGCCACACCCAAATCAGGGAAAGTCTTTTCCATCCATTATAGAATACAGACGAATTCTCTCCATGTTCACTTGTGTGGCCTGTGCAAACATTTAGTGTTTTTAGATGTGATGCTTTAGTTCTTCCCGATAGCCTCCTTCTATGCCTTTCTGAGGCCTGTTAAGCAGGAGGATATCATATCCCCATCTGTGGCTGGTCTGCAGCTGACAAGGTGAACACCTGATCGGCACCCGCTGTGAGGCCAAAGCAGAACATCTGCTTCGCATCAGCGTTTGTTGTTTCTATGTGCAGGATCAGCTCAATCCAACACCATATCACACACGTATCATGGGGTAAGGTGTCTCATTTATTGACCGTGCACCAGTGGTACATTAAACGTGAAAGTCTTTCAGTGAGGTTTTTGAGACTCCACAGGCACATTCCGCAGCTCTGCCATTGACTTTGTAATCCAATAAATTCAGCCACTTCTCTGTTCACAAATGTGCATGGTATTCCCACTTTCCTACAGCGTTAAAAAACAAACAAAAAAACTACATTTAAAACCTCTCTCAATCCTCTCTCCTCCATCTCTGAACCACAGAAATAAAGTGGCCTTTGACATATGGAGTAGAATATATGTTTGCAAGGGAGTTTTTCAAGGTATTTAGGTGGAATAAGCTCAAAAGTTGACACCTGAAAATAGAAAGAGAAGACATAACAGACCAGCTATGGTGAGGAGTGATGCAAATCGTCCTCAAAAACTAGTACAACTTCCATCCAAATGGGAGTTAACTAATGAAGAGATACGAACCATGAATCTTTTCACCTTTACAAAAGGAGCTTTATGATCAACCAAGAATGGTCTTTACTTTACACTAGCAGCATTGTTTATCTGACAACAGCAGACTTACAGGGGTAAACATCTACAGATACGGCTGAGTTGTAGTTCCACCAGCTGATGTGGTGTTTTTTCTGGGTAAATAAGGGACTCTGACCAGACTGGTTAACATGTGAGTCAGTAAGCAGATCGGCTGGAAGGATATGCAGCATGGCAACATACTTGGCAGCAGCTTCTAAGGGAACAGTGGAACCGCCTAGGCTTCAACATGCAGCCACATACAGTGAGCAAATTAAACATATTTGGGTCTGTTTATTTCCATCTTTATACACTGCTTTATAATGAAGAGAGCTAACAAAAGCATTTGGAAATGCAGACAGAAAAAAAAATCTGCAAACTGACTGACTGCAAACAAGACCAAAGTGCAATTGGAGTGAGCACTGAGAGGAGAGCTGTGTTAAAACGACTGAGTAGGGCAGCATGACTCATCCTGCTGCTGGTGATGCTCCTGCCTGTCAAAGGTTACTTTGTTTAACGTGGCCCTCAGTCACTGTTCATCCGTTACCATCAGCCATTCCATTAGGAGGCACATGTGAACTCTCTCATGGCCCTGAAATACTTCCAGGTACTCTTTAGTGTACAGCAATTGCTTTGTTGTGCAACATAAAGGCAAATATCCCTTATTTTTGCTTTTCTCCTGGTTTACACCATTCAGTTTAGTTGAGCCCGATGAGCTTACTGACTGACCAACTTAGATACTGGTTCTGGGTGTGTGCTGAAAACAGAGCGGGGCAGTATCAGCTGACACACTCGCAGTCACGCCTGTGAATTATTAACAGGATCCTGTGGAAGCAAGACATAAGAGCAAGGAACGGGGAGGGTAAATCGGGTCGGCAAGAATGGAGAATTAGTCACTGAGATCTTTTCTTAGAGGGCCGGGTCACACTGCTCGGCTGACATCATCTTATTTGGCAACTTGTTCTCACTCCCTGATGGGAGAGGATGAAGTCCAAAAGGAAAAAAAAAAACACTTTCCAGGTACTGTTGCTTAGATGCAAAGACAAAAACATACCTTGGATATACAGTATGAACTTACCGGGAAAAAATATTACCAGAATTATGCCATTTTACTATTACGTACATAAAAGCTTTTTGACATACATTTCAGCTGCTTCCTGTGACAGTGCCAACAGAAAGAACAGTATACCGTGTCGGATTTAGTGTGTAGGGCTGGGGACGGCCATGGTTCATGTTCTGCCTTCCAGAGGAAGTGCAGGCTGAGTCACTGTACAAACAAGTGCCCTGTCCAAACCTTCCAACTCCACGTGAGGGAAGAAAAAAAAAAGGACTGGTGTCTGCCCTGTGCTGTCTGATGGAAGCTTAACACAAGAAAAGACTAATGTGAGACGAATCATGAGATCGCATGAGCTCAGCTTAATCTGTGGGTAAAAAATTTGAGGCCAGAATGCATTTCTACCCCAAACAGGTTGATTTGAGATCTTTTAATGAATCCTCTATGGTGCGTAACACCTGCAGCAGTTCGGCTTTTAAATTTATTTTATTTTATTTCTTTACGAGCTGCAATCTTGCTTTGTCTGTGTGTGCGTGTGTGTGTGTAGGTATATCTCACCCCGGAGTGTAAATCTTTGAGCGTGTGAGTGAGGATGATGTTGAAGACAGCGTGTGACCGGCTGCTCTCCTCGTTCATATTGGTTGCGGCAACGGTGCGAGACTTATTCCCCTCTGACATCAGAGACTCAATGTCCTGAGAAATACAAACAATGAAGACAGGACTTATAGACACTACGATGTATTTATTTCACCCAATTGGACACCCTCCTTTAAATATCACTCATGTGCTTCCCAGTAGTTCATACAGTGACAGGATCTCTTTGTGGGGAATGGCCTATGCTTTTTGCCTATATGTTAAGTATTTATTCATAATAATTACATAACATTAGAGGCCTGATTTTTTTCTTCTTCAATCCAGGTTCCCACACTTTTCAGTCTCCTATTGCTTTGATGTTTTAGTTGGAAACTAAACTTGCAGCATATTTTAGTCAAAATGATGAACTTCTTACCTTGTAGCTGGCCACTGCCAGCCGGGATAGGCCATCAACATAGGGTCCCAAAACCTTATGCTCCCTCACCCTCAGTGTCTGCCTACCCCTGGGCACAAAACCAAAACAGGGTTACTATTAAGGTAATCACTTTGTGTCCTGTGTTTAAGCGAGGGTCAGAGAACAGGCACGGCTCACTCTGGTGATCAATGAAGACAATTCACACATACTTTTTAAGCACTTGGCTCGCTGACCCTGATTTTAACGGGCTCTAGGCCTGAGAACATCATTATTAGTGGATCCACAGCAGGAGCGCATATGGCTGTCAGATGGCACTCTTCTCTTTGGCCGCTTCTACTGAGGTTAAAGGTTTTGTACAGAGTGAGAGTCAAAGGTCGTGGCGTCTGGGGCAGCAGACGGAGTCCACCAGTTCTGATTTATTGCTGACCCGCTGGACATTAACTGGCCTCAATCGGTGAACGGCTGCTGATCTTTTTATCTAGTGACCACAGCACACCACAGCACCCAGCACAAACCAACACAGCCTCTGATTTATTGGCTTACTTGGACTATGTTAAAGCTAAGCCAAGTTAGCCATTGATCATAACACCATATTAAGTGTGTACCAAAACCCAAAAATATGATTTGACACCAAGAAGAGCAAAACATTGTCAACGCAGAACATAATTAAGTTAATGTTCCCTGTTTATTTTATTGTTTATGTCCCTCAAAGCCCACCAAGTAGATTTTCATTAGGAAATTAAGCCAACATAAGTCAACATTTCCCCCTGCTGCCTCAATGCTATCCATTTGGTTGAAGGATTATGCTGTAAATCAGCAGCAAGGGGCTGAATGTGCATTAACAGGATACAGACATTGTGAGGACAAAAGCTGGATGGAAAGGATATGAACAGTGCTGAGGAATGAGCTAAGTCTGTAAAATCAATATTCTATTGATTTTCCTTTGGCTCAGGGAGGAGAAAATGAACAAAATGCATAAGGGAAAGTGAATTTAAACTTTTTTTAAAAACAGAAATAATTCATCAACCATCCTTGTATTTGTAAAAAAAAAAAAAGAAAAAAAAAAGAATTGGTGACTGTGATCGTACCCTTTGGGGTCCAGCAGGTCTCGGACCTTCTCGTTGTAGATCTCCATGTAGGACACCTCAACAGTGAAGCTCTCGTCCTCCCGCTGTTCCTTTTGGGTTCGCTCAAACAAAGCACTGCACAGGCGAGGAATCAGGCCAGGCTGGTCCCCTGAGCCCATCATGGTGTACGACTTTCCCGAGCCTAGAAACACCATCACAACACACACAGGTTAAGACATTCAGCTGAGTTCAACTCAATGTCCCCAAAAACACTGCCTGTAATATAACAGAACATTGCCAAATTTCAATTTTCCACTTTTATAGGTGGGAATAAAAGAATAAACCGAGTGAAAGTGAAAGCCACGAACTGGAGCTCGTCCTTAACGTATTTATTGCATCCAACTTCAACTTTGACTTTTTTTATTGAGGCGTTACACATAAATCAAGCCGAATTGAATTCTGCTGAAAGTTGGCAAAGCCAACGCTGTAAACAAATCGAATACAAGATAATCCTGTTACACGCCTAGCTGATGGAACAGAAGCCGGTATTCTTAAATTGCTATTTAGTTTCTGGCGAAGACAACAGTTGACCCAGACTCCTGACAAAACTCAATCAAGCTGATGCTACTCTGATAGCTTGAAGACAAATTCCCAGAGAAAAAGTAGGTGGGACAGTCTGATTAACCTCTGCGGTTTGCCAGCCCTCACAGTCAGCAGATTCATCACAGAAAAAGTGAGATGTTCAACATTCAATTACCAGTTTGTCCATAGGCAAAGATACAGGCATTGTAGCCCTGAAAGGCATTGTGGAGAAGACTTTCCCCAAGGCACTGGAACACCACCTCCTGACCTGCAGGGAGGAGACACACCCACAGTCACCATCTATGCAGTTACATGTAGAATTGAATGTACCGCATCACACAGTCAGGCTGCATTTTGAATCTCAAAAGACACAAAACACATACAAAAAAATAATTAAATCTACATTTCCTTTGCACTCACCAGCAAAATTTTCCTTATCTGTCTCATCCATGGACCAGAAGCAATAATCGTAGGCAAAGACCTAAATAAGACAGAGAGAGCAGGGTGGGAAACGCAGGGGCCCATTAGAAATGTTGACATATGGGGCAGCGAACTGGTTGAAAATACCATTGACAATGATCAGAACGGAGTGTGTTTAAAGTCAGCATTTTTATATGGGAGACATTCACCGCTTTTTAAATCATCACTGTGTTGTTGCCTGCGTGGCCGCACATGGCCCCTAAACGGAGCTGCAGAAATACAGCGGCGTCTTTGTATCACAGAGATGATTCACAACCATGGAATTAGTTCAGTGTTGAAAACGTCTGCTTGAGTGTGTGTGTGTGTGTGCCATTACCTTGGACTGACTCCTGATGATGAAGGGCGGATCAAGGACCATGGGAGCATGTGGGAGAAGACACATGACATTTAGAGCTCATTAATAAGCATAAATCAGTCACCAAGAGCCAACGTTTGATTGTTTTAGTAACATGTCCTGAGCCTAAATCAGAGTCAGAGATGGAAATTGAGACATGTATACGCATGAAAGAAAAAAGACATGTACACACAGAGGTGTAATCTGAATTAAAGCCTCAAGACTTTCCTTGTTTTGATGAGTCATCTGAAGGCACAACTGATTGATTGCAATGTCTGTGTGGATTTACAAAAAAACAAAAAACAACTAATTTGCCATATGTCAAAAACAAGTCCTCGCTGGATGCGGTGCGGGTGTGTCTATGGGTGTCAGAGAACACACTGTGCTTATCTCTGACAGTCTGGTGAGTTCTTCTAGGGAATTTCCATGTGTGCAGCTGTGTGTGAAGAGAGGGATGTGATGAAGTTGGTGTAAGTAATGAGATCAGAAGATGGCATATGAAGGTCACTGGGCTGAGGTCGAATACACAAATTGGTAGAATGAAGTGTGTGTGGGGGGGATGACCTATGATGAAAGTTTAAAAAAAAGTACTTTGACATTTATCTGTGATCTTCTTTAGAAAAAATATCACATGTATGCTGATGGGCTCACATACGTAAACATACTGGTACATAGCCAACAGCCATGTCCTTTAAAAAGTATTGGGATGGTTGACTTCATCTGGGTTTTTCTGAATATCAGTTGTTGCAAACAGCTGCATGTTAAGAAACACACTGGTATACCCTAAAGACATATTTGTTGTTAAGCACACAGCACATCTTTACATATTCCACTTACAACCTGCCCCTTCCAAAAAATGACTCCTCGTTCAGGAGGTTTTGTTTAGGGGTAAAGGCTGGGGTAAGTTGACTAGTTAAACTTTAGTGAGAGAGCTACTAATGGAGCAGCATGATGAGGCTACTGCACGATAGGATGACGGGATGGAGCGTTCACTCATAAGAAGGCAGGCTAAATTTCACATCAAAAAAATAAATTAGATGCTGCACACATGCCCAGAGGCCTACTGTCAGAGACTCAAGTTCATAACTTTTTCAATAAGAATCAGGATTCTAATCGCAGGTTGCAACAAGGTGCTATTCCGATTTGTTTAATAAACTGATGATCAGTAAATGTGAGTACCTCTGTAAAAATTTAAAGCTGTGAGAAAATTCAGGTTCAAGCGATGCCAAGGAGGCAAGAATTTAATGGTGATTAATGCTTCAATATGTGGTTGTGATCTGTATATTCATGAGAGCTGGGCTTCGCTTGTGCACCCATATGTGCCAGTTAGCTGAAGAAGAGTATGTCACGAGAAGGGCTGCAACAACTTACAAAAAGCTTAAGTTCCTCTCAGCGGAACACCAGCACTAACACCTCATGCTGACTGTCAAGCATAGTGGTTATAGTAAACTTTTCTTCTCCACTGGCTAAGAAGTGATGGATGATCTTGTCTTTTCTACTAATCATAAACTCCTTGATACCCTTCTCCTCCACCAGTATGGGTCTGTCCTCACCCAGCTAAAGGTCAGGATCATATGAAGACAGAGATGTAGTTATTGACACACCTGAGAATAGATTATCTATGAGAATCCCTTAAAATTAGCCATTTTTTCTTTTATAAAGAACTATTCATCTTTGCAGTCAGAGCTGAATGCCTGATCAGACACAATGCTAACCTTGACCTACTTCTAACCCTGCTGTTTGGTACATCTGCCATGATAACAGCTTCACATTGTGCCTCATTTAAATACAATTATCTATCTAATCGAGCTTTACACAATAAGCAGCTGATTAAACTTGCAGGCCCACACAGAGATAATTTTACAAAAGCACTTTTAATAGTATCATCTCTTGTGAGGATAGCGGCAACACAGACAACAAGAGCGTTCACGCACCTGTTTCCTTTTACCAGTGCACATTCTTTACAAGTCATCCAGCTCCTCCACAAACCAGCCAATAATCTGTAACACTTCATACTTTGCTGACATTCCGCTGCTCTCACAGAGCAGATATACACACACACAGATACTCCCATCTGTGCTTTAATGGGTTCCAGTAGCTTTTCAAACGATGATGCAATTAACACCTTATCTCCGCTGCCATTTTTCTGCTCAGCGATCTCCTTTTGAAGGAGTGTTCAGCACAATGTTTACCTAAGAACATGAAACCAAAGAATTCTCTGAATTAGAAGAAATACACCAGATGTGTTACAGACTTGTCAAACTAAATCCCATCAGCCGAATGTATTAAAAGCTTTCGGACGCTAAATTGTTTGCGACAACCTGATTTCAAGTTATTTTTGTTTCTCTGAAACAGCCTCTCGGGGGGCCTGTGGGCATTCTGTGTGCCTTGAATCTCCCGCAGTCGTATCCACTTCAGGGATAAGATTAGGATGGCAGGTTTTGACATACATAATGATGACAGCTGTCATGGCTGCTTCCAAGGCTATAGGAGAGAAGGGTCACCGATGTATTGCTCTCAAACACCCATTATCAAAGTTAAGGCTCCCCCCCCGACCAATGAGAGGGGAGACTGAGACAGTCAGGAGAGTGGGGAACCCGTGTCTTTTCCTCCTGAAACAATCCAATTCGTCCCTCCTCTCTTTAGCCTGTCATGTCATTTAAAAAATAACTTAATGCATGGTTGATTCCCCCCACCCTCTCCCCTTTTCCTACTGTTCTTGCCCCCCCGCCCCCTTCCCTTAGGGCCTACAATCCATGGCTGTGTAGGAAGGAAGAGGGAGCCAAGGATGGAAAGAAAGCTGAAGGTAGCCAGGAGGTTCAGGGGAGAGGAGGGGAGTAGCTAGGCCTGGGACTGGAATTTTAAGCTCAAGTACAAAGGTCATTAGAGCAGCGCAGTACAGACTGATGGCACATGACAACAGGACATGTACGAGTTTAATGCTTAAGCACAGTCTGCAAAGCCTGCAGGGCCACATGACAATGGGGCCTTATTCTGTGCAAATGATTAGGGAGACTGAATGTGCTGGAAAATATGCACAGGAAATTTACATTCCAGGATACAGTTTGCAGGTGTTCAGAGTCAGCCCATTAAGCAGCCCGTTTTCTACATACAAAATATTTTCTTGCAATATACAATTCTTTTAGAATCAAATCCTATGCCGAGATACAGCGCTGTTCAAATTTCTGATACTCTATTATTCAACACTTCCTCAATTAAACTTAAAATGCTAAACAGTAGCCTCTAGCAAGTCTGAGAAACTGGTAACAATTTTGGACTGCCACACTGCTGGCAAACATGAGACAGGAAGGGCATGGAGGAAATGAGCGTGGCCTGTGTGTGAATCAGTCTTTAGATCAGTGGACATTTGGAGGACCAACCATCACACCGTAGCCTCGCACATACACTCACACTAAACATGTCACTTCATTCCTAGACACATAGCCATGCAGCCTCCTTTGTCTACTGTCTTGCTTGTGTCTGTGACCTGTGACAGGAGTCAGATCTTTGTCAGACTGTGTCAGCATCCAGCAAACAAACAGCCCCGGGCACCATGCAAACCACAGCATCTGGGCGCACAGCTGGGGTGAGGTTAACTGTCTGTTTACAAGGCTAACCAGTGCAGAATGCCCCAAAGCATGTGGGGTTTTGAAGGTAAGAACATCCCTGTTAGCTTCACCAAGTCTTCAAAGGACAAATGGCCAACACACAAGTCGTGTTTAATAATGGTCAGGTTTAATACTTCTCTGTTGAGGGGCACGGAGTGGCAAAAACACCAAATCTCCATATTTCCTTTTTCTTACGAAAAGCACACACTCTCCGCTGCGATGAGTCATTGTATGCGGCATGGTAAGTACCTATAGCCCAGTCTCTCTGGTGGGTCCTGACGGTGGAAAAGCTGAACCAAAAGCAGAACTTGCATCGTACTGCTAACTATTAGAACAGGAAGAAGAAGAAGAAGAAGAAGAAGAAGAAGAAGAAAAAAAAAACAGAGAGAAAGGAAATTCCCACAAAGTCAGGTCTTTCCTAATGCAACAACTAGTGGGAGGAACCGTACTTTAATCCCATTTAAAATATTCTCATTCTATACAGAACATGCTCTTGTCAACATTCAGGGTTTCTTTAATTTTCCGTGCTAAAGTAAAATAAATTACAGAAACAAAAAGCGACAAATTCCAGTTCCACTTTTTCACAATTTGCCGTCAACAGAGTCTTCCTCACTCATCCTCCACTAAATCCATTTTGGCTCAGGAAACGCCAGCGGATGGTGCAATGTAACATGGAGTTAACCTCTAATCAGTACGGAAGCTGTTCTGGGCTCATCGGTTACCATTCCTATCAGTCGTCTGTTCAATTTTTAATCGGTTTTCCTCTAGCAGCCACGCTCAGGGAGGTAGGCTCAATTAAACTTCTGAATAATGTGGAACTGTGGTCACAGTAGCACCAAGCTGTTTAGACATTGTCTTTCATCTTTTACATACTTGTGAATTATGTTCTTTACCTCCTGAGATTGATGTAGTACATTATACAAAGTTAGTTATCAATTAAATATTCCATTTTCCTCAGTCGGAGGCCGCAATACTTTGTTCAAAACTTAACAGATTGGTGTGAATGTTTTCGCTGAAGGGCATCCAGATTTAGTAAGGACTGATTTGCACTCAATATTGAGATTGACAGCAGAGAAGGAGAACATTTTGAGTCAGAGCAACCGCAAGATGTCAGACTCAAAGTAAAGCTAAATAACAAGTATATGGCAGTGGCAGTCCAAATTTGACTGACGGGAAATGGTCTCTGACTGAACAATAGAAGGAGACAGTCCACTATTTGTGTCAAAGCATGGCTAATCCTTAGCTTCGGCAACAACTCGATACAAAAACAGCCCTGCTGTTTGTTAGGGCAGCGTCTGATTACAGGGAAGAGGGGGAACAGTGCAGCAGAGATTTAATATGCACATTCCCATCACCCAGACTCACACACACAAATTCAGGGGCTGACAGTAAATGAGATGAAGCACAGCCGTCAGGATGCAAAGAGCTCATTGCCAGTTGCTACATTCAAAGACAGGAAGTTATCTCAGTGGCAGTTCCATCACTTGGTAAAAAGCCGCTACATTGGTCTAGCTTTCCTCACTAAACTACCAGATATGTGATCAATGATGCCAGAGTTTCTTAATTTCACTTGAATCTGATACAGCTGTGTTGGAGAATGCTGTACAGGGAGGCTTTTGATCCCCCATTACAGAGTCCAGAACAGTGGTTCTCCTTGTACGGCGTTCTCATTTGTTTGCTTGGCTCAGAGGCAGGAGCCCCAAACATCACTGCATCCAAATGGTTAGGCTAATCAACTGTGGGCTAGTTTGACATACAGATAAAGAGAGCGGTCCTCTCTATAAGATCACTGCGTCAGCCTTTGAGCATTTAAATCGGTTCTGATCAGTGCAATGACAGTTGGGTATTTTGTGAAGTGTGTCACTCTTCAGAGAACAGACGTCCAAATTTTGGTGTGTAAATTCTAAGGCCACATGTCACTTGTCCTCTGATACGAGATATCCTCTCTGGAGCTCATTTGCGTAGTAGGGAAATGTGTGGCTGCATATTCAGGCAAGCCTTTTGTTCCACATCATGCTCACAAAGACGGTTTAAGGGTTTTGCCTTGGGGATTTAATGCTCAACCAGATGTAAATATATATTCCTTTTTTTTAAAAACTAGGCCACAGAAGTCACTAAGAAAAATCTCAGAACGAATAGCACTGTGGACAGTCAGTTTTCTTCCTATAATGAATTAAAATAGGTTACATATGTAATACTACATCTCAAAACTTTTGTATTTAACTTGCACGATGAGCTCTATGGGTCAGCTTGGACTATCTCAGGGGGTTTAAATACACTCCCTCCCATAGTCAAACAAAGGCTATCCTGGTAACGCAGCTTAGCTTAAGCAAACAGCATGCACCTGCTGGACCCTAACTTTACTTCTTGCTTCCTCTGTGCACCGACTCATCTCTCCCTCTTTCAACGGCCATGTGACGCGCTGTGTCAACATTAGCTGGACCCAAACAAACAAAATTAAAACGGCATCTGCACACTAAGGGCAGCAGTCGGCCAACCCTCCCGTCGCTTCCTCGCTCCTTTGTCGTCGAGACCCCGAGAGGGAAACTCCAGCCCCGCTCTTGTTCAGTCCTCCATAAAAGTCAACAGAGAAAGTTTATGGTCGACAGATGCTTGGCCAAAATGAGGCTGCGTCCCCCCTCTTCCATCCCCTCCTCATCCAAGGAAGGGGCTTCACGGTCACCAGCGGCGACCCGGAGTTAACCTCCCACCGAGTTGCCATGGGAATGGAGGAGTGGAGAAAAAGGGAGGAAGCCAGGGAGTGGGAAGTTATGACCCAACGGAATGAGGAAAGAGAAATGCGGAGCAGAGCGGAGTCTGTCTTTTTACGTCCAATTGTCTCTGTCCGACACTCTGCGTCTCAATGCTGCTGTCATTTTTATCCAGTCACCTCCAACACATACACACACAGACTCACACACAGACAGACTCACACACACACAGACTCACACATTGCTGTAGTCTGTTCCTGGCCTCAGCTTTAAGCCAGCCTTTTTTTCCCCTGAGTCTTATCAGGCAAACTGTAGTCTGTTCTACCAGTCACAAGGGGATCTTTCTTTCTACCCCTAACCCTAACCACTGCTGGCTTCCTCTAAGACCCTGATCATGAGTCAGAATACTAATAAGATCAGGAAAATACCTTTTTTTTTAAATGTTCGTTTTCCCTATACACTTCAGATGGTGAATTTTAGAATCATCCCTTTCAAAAATACCTCTCCAGCACAGTTCCGTTGTGTCAAGACACACAGCTTACAACACACAAACATACACATTCCCACCCTGTCTCAAAACCACATTTAGTACATCTTAATGCCTCTTTCAGTGCAGGGATTGAGCAACTCAGACTACAACATTCAGAACAGCTCAAAAACAACAGCTGCTGATAAAGATGAGGATGATGAGACAGAGCGAGAGCACAAAGAGAAAGAACAAGTGACGAGTGACCAAGTTGAAATCCACCTGTTGAGCGGACCCAACAGGTGGCTAAGTCTACATCCAGCCAAGAAACAGCACCACAGGGGGAAAAAAAGAACATTCTTAACAAAGCAATGACAGGACTTTAGGATGCGAGTAATTCCTGGGCTCTACGTCTGAGGGAATGAGAAGAAGGAAAAAATATGGAGAGGCACAGCTGTAAATCTGCCTTGAAAAAATCTGACAAGCACAGAGTGGGCCTCTGGCAGCTCATGAGCAGCTGTGGGTTCGGGGCTGTGAGAATAAAAGTCAAGGTTGGTCTCAGTCTGATGCCCGGCACCCAATACGCCACACTGTTATTTATACAGGCCCAGGCATGGAGAGCTTTTGGTAGAATTTTGAACAGGACTTGGGCTACAAAAAGTAATGAACATAAATCTAACACGCGGGCGACACGTGGGGGCAGTATTCTGTTTCAATGAGGATGAAAATAAGACATAAAAAAAGCTACATCTCAAAAAACATTAATCCCTCTGTGACAAAAACTGTAATAAAGCATTAATAACTACACATTAAGTCCCAAAACTGACGCAAGGATGTGAATCCTTTATAAAGGATTGAAATTTAGTCAAAGGGGGAAAAAAATAAATAAAAATTGGAACAGTTTGGTCAAAATGGGTGTGACTGAAGGAAACAAATCAGTGCAATGGAAATAAAGCTTATTCAAGCAAATGGAATCCTTACCTGGAATCTCCTTTCCCAAGGTTACCTCCGGCAGGGTGAAGGATCGTCTGGTTCTTCGCCATTTCCACAACGCATTTTGTGTTCAATTCCTTCTCTGTTGATCAAACAACACGCACTTTTACTACAGACACAAATATCTTAATCACCAGTTGTGAGTTGTGTAAACACGCCGAAATGTTCAACTTTCCAGGAATTCTGGAGACATCTTTCAGTGAAATACCGGCCATGTGGTAATTATGTCTCAGCATTAGGGACTGAGCACAACTTAAAGGTCAAGCATCAATCTTAAAGATTGAAGTGGGCAAAGTGGGAAACATGTACAATCTGAAACAACCTTTGACCTTGAAGTAGGCAGCTCAATAAAAACACGACCAGTCCAGGCTCTTTCATACACACACACACACTTGACACACTTCTCTGACCCTGGCCTGTGTGTCATGATGTAACACTTTGCCTTTAGATATACAGCTTAGGAGTCAGAACAAACTATCATACTAAGGTCATTTCATTTACTCATTTGATAACCACTAGCCATTCAGTATTACCCGATTTTCAAATTGTAAACAAACCCAAGTTATCTTATCTCCATCATTGTTGTATAAGTGTAATCAGCTACTTAAGAAACTTTGTTTCTTGCTCATTTCATCGGACCTCATCCTAACCAGGGAGTTGTCTGCCTGCTGATCCAGTTTTATCTGAAAACCACGCACCGCTGGCTCATGATAGATCTTTATCCAATTCCAGCTTTCTTTTGCTCAGTTTCTTCAATTAGATCTGGAATGTCAGTCTTCGGACTTTAAGGTGGACGGTGAACCAACAGTCGACCAAAAGGCTTCATCTTTCATTGTTGATCTGCCAGCTTCAACGTGAAAAGGTTGGTTCTTGCATCAAGAATTAAAGTATATAAAGTCTTAAAAAGCCACAAGATTTGGGATTTAGTTTGGTCTGTTTTTGTGGTCAAGGGTTTTGGTCATATTTGTTAAAAATGTTGTAGTGAAGAAAAAACAAAACAGTGGTAGTAAATGATTCAATAATAATAGCTAGATTTAAAAAACAAAAACAACAACAAAACTTTTAACAGGACATAAATCAGTAACGGTAAAAAAGCTCACATGACCACCACCACCACCAGAAAGCTGGTAGAATAGGCTAAAAGAACAAAAAAACAATGCCAAAGTCTTAATATTTTACCTGGCTAATAAGATAAGATGGGAAACAGGATTCTTTGCTCCCATGCCTTCCTCTGGTGAGGAGGACATCCTCTCGTCTATTTTACTAGGGGTCAGAGGTCAGGGTTGGAACCACACTCCTTCAGTAATCAGCATTTGCTCATGGACCCTCGCAGACAATAAATGCCGCTCTTCAGCAAGAGTACTGGGCTCAGGACCCAAACTAAACATGCTCCTAACCCAGATTTTTAAATGAGGCAAACCATGTATTATCAAAAAGAAAATTTGAAATGCCGGTGCATTTGTGTTAGTAGTAATGTTTAGCCAATTGTTTGGACACAGGCAGATTTTTTTTCTTTTTAGTATCCATGAACTAATAAAGAAGGGTGTGAATACCTTTTTTTTTTTTTTTTTTTAAGGCCCTGTTGACTCTGGTGACCTTTATCTGAAAGTAGCTCAGGAGGGAGTTGGGAAGAGAAAGACGGGGAAAAAAAACACAGCACCTTGAGACAGACTCAAACCTAGGCCACCCGCACAGGAGCATTCAGCCTCTGTACACTTGCCACCTACTCTCTCCTCTGAACTAAGGCTGCTACATGAATAACGACGTTCACCGTCGTGCAGCGGACAAGCAAGAGCGTGCAGATATGCCGTTCATTAGCAAACACGATGTGTCAAGACAGGAAAGTGTCGGTAGTTTCAATTCCTTGCTGCTGCATCACACAAACTGCCTTTTTTTTATGACTGAGGTGCGACTACTGTAGAGCAAGAGAGCGCACAAGCAGTGCAATCCACTAGTCAGGGTAAATCTCATGGCTGCTTACCATGTGCTAATTGCTACAAGCTTCTGGGAAAACAATGCACAAGCCTGGGTGGATTGCAGCGTACGGAAGTCAGACATTTTCATGAGGCCTTCCCTCCACTTGTTGCTTAAAAGAAAAGCATTTTTGGTCCATGTGAGTATTTCAAACTGCTGCATATTGCTGTCTTCCGTCTTTCCTTGCAAAGAGGTCTCCCTACTGTATTTGGCTGGAGCATGCTTGTCACTTTTCTAAAAACTACCACTATCACTTCCCATCCTGAGACACAGAGGGTTGTGTCAGATCAAACCGGTGACATGATTTCTTTCTTTTTTTAAACTAAACTGTTTCAAGAGAAGGAGTCCTTCCGCTGCTGGTAGGAACACAGGGGTAAACCCATGGAAACTTGACGTCAAAATGTCAGAGGGTCCAAGTCCCCCTCCACTAATTCTGCTGTCTAGGGAACTCGAAAGCAAAAAAAAAGAAAAGAAGGGGGTGTGAGCCAAAAAAGAAAAGGCTGACACGGACACAGAGGGCTTCGGAAAGATGTTTTCCTTTCTCTTCCTGCCTACAACACCCAGCAGCCCCTTCTCCACTTCCCTCTCCGCAGAGAGGAAAGTGTGATGCCATATAATGGGAGGATAAATGTACCCATTGTTATTGGCCTCTTTGTTGGTCCATAACCAGCTCCTACTTTCCACTGGCCTTTTCTTTCGGCCTTCCGACTTGGTTCAGGTTGGACACAACAGGCCTGACATCGGCCAGGAAGCTCACTGCCTGGCTGCTGCGCTGCCGTTGCTACGCCGGAGGTTGCTCTGTTCTTCGAAGGCCACAGCCATGGGAACTTGGGAGCATTATGCAACGTTTAGCAAATACTCGTTCAGACTCCCTCCCTTCCTGCCTTTGTTTGGCCAGGCAACAGGCAAGCGACGCCACCTCTCCTCCTCAACATGAGATACAGGGGGACAGTGGTCTCCTGATTACAGGTGCCTGCTCAGTTATGGAACTAAATCACTGCACCGTGTGTCCAAGTAGTCATCTGACGGCAGAAGACGGGGGAAAGCGCAGTGCTGGAAGAGAACAGCTAAAAGATGTGCAGAGACCTGATTGATTGTGACCGGTAGAGAGCGTACAGAGAGAGATTTTTTTGTTAAGGCTGAATGCATTTTTATGTGAACTCTTTCAGCAGAGATAAATGATAGAAAGCGTCCATCCCACTGAAGCACTGAGTGGACAGAGGTAGTACTCACTCAGAAAATACCAGGGAGGCAGCAGTGGAAATGTGGTGCAGCTGGCTCCAAACCCATTCCGTTGGCCTTTACTGAGACATCAATTTCCATACTAATTTCCCCATTAACAGACTTTTTTTTTCCTTCAGTAAACAGAAACAAGGACTAAGGAGTACTTTGAAACCACAGTGGGAAATCTCTTGCTTGCTATAACTGTAAAAAATATTTTTTCCTCAGTTTTTTAAAACCGAGTTAAAACACTTTTAACTCAGACTAGCTGCAGCTAGCTGAAGCTGTTAACAAAAATTTGTAAATCAATTGCTCATTGACTAAAATTCAAATTCCAAGCTTCAGGTGAAAAAAATTAAATGAAAAATAACAAAACTGACACCATATAATGTCATATTTAGGAAATTATTGGTCAATGAAATTTATCATCTGATGGCTCAGCTTTTTCAGGTAAGTGGTGGTTAGATTCCTAAGTCTCTGAGGAGTTAAAACCAACTCAAACAGTTGCTTTTGCTGAGCCTTAACATTTTCATTTACTGTTCACAACTAATAATATAATAATAACAATCTCAATACATTAGCAGGATTATGGCAGGACTTTCTACCGACAGTAAATATCAATCATTACATATCTGATCTGAACAACTATGCTGTAAGTGCCCCCTCTACTTCAAAATGACTGTACATCAAAACCCCATCTAATGTAAACAAACTAGCTCTTATGAAGGTAAATTTAATGTCTGACTTTGCAGGGTCATGACTCAAACCGTTTCTCTGACAGTAGAGTAACTTCACATTAGTGTTGATGGTAAATCCCTGCCTATGGGAACAGCGCTGTGAACCACTGCCTTGATCTTGTGACCAAGACCTCCAGCTCAGAGGAGAATGAGAGAGGAAAGGGGGGTGGGGTGGGGGGTACACACATGCGATTAATTCTGGCAGTTGCCGGTCAACCACTCCGCCTCCTCCTCCTCTTTTCATGGGACACATGGTATCCCACGGCACAAACGCGACTTGGCAATCAACCAGGAAATGTCATCTCTGCCTTCCTATGCAACTCTGAAAATCTGCTATATAATGGAGTGGAGTACTGGAGCGTGAATGAAGATTTGTGTGACACTGTGCCTTTGTTATTCGAGCTGTTCTGAAATGAGACATGAAGACACGGCGATAAGTAGCAGCCCTGGGAGGATGAGCGGATACATGAGCGGCGGGGTGGTGTTTCAGAAAGTGACAGCATGAGCAAAAGAAAGCCTTTGTTGTGAAAAGAACATCACGGCGAGAACTTAATTTGTAGCAAATGACCCCAGTTCACTGATTCTCCAAACCACTTTTCACACCCCCTGCTGTCATTTTTAGGAGGGGAAAAAAAGGTCCAGTCAAGTCTTCCAGCGAGTGACATATTATGTGAGGAAGCTGCTACCATCTCTATCAGCCAGTAAGTGAGACAAAGCAGCTCACACATCAGCTTGGCTTTAAATCTAGCTGGATGGCTGGCAGCCATAAGGGAAGCCCTGTGGCAGCACTGTATAAACATGTGCCATCCAGACCTGCCAGGCACAAGCTTTTTTTCTTCTCCTTTCATTTACATTTGCGGCATCTCATTTCACTAATGGCTAGTGATTTCTGACTGCCGTTCATTTACAAGGAAGTTAAAGAAGGAGTGCTTGAGTCAGGCCAGTCTCCTGTGGACAAAGTCTTTATGGGATGCAGTCTGTGTGTCCTACAACAGGCCAAACTCAACCATGATCTCACATCCAGCATGTGGAGCCACGTATCAATGTTAAGGTGGACTTTAAGACCCTGACTCAGCAGAAGTGTTTGATTTTTGAGAGAAAGCGAAACACAGATGACATCGGGTATCCCAGCAGACTGGAGTTCCCTCACCTCTCCTGTTCATGGGCCGTACACGCACAGCCACCTTGACATTGGAGTCGTCCAGGCTGGGCTCCCCCATGCTGACTCCTTACTCCAGGAAGGGAAAGCGGCGCCGGTCCAAAATAAAATCAGCTCCTTTGCTGAAAGATCATCTAAAACCCCTTGAAATGTCGCGCTAGCCGGACTGTCGACCGGCTAGCCCCTAATAGCTTTGTTCCATAGACCAGGCATGTCCACGGGAAGGAGGGAAAAAAAAAACAAAAAAAAACAAAAAACCCTTGGCAGAATCCCGCAGGAAAGCCAGTGCAAGCCGATGCTTGTTTTCTCCTCCGTTCACATCCCAGGCTCGTTTAAATCCACAGGGGTGCGGGAGCTGGAATGGAAATGACAAATTTGAATGTGACCAGACATCGCAGAGAATGTTGAGAATGAGCAAACATATGGTATCTGCAAGGCAACAAAATAAACGGGCTAGCCAGCTAATTTGCCAGACAAGCTGAGGTGGAGCAGCGGCAGGAAGGGAGCAGGTTTTTTTTTTGCCCACTGCCGAACATTTCCCAGCATAACATCCCCTGCCGGACCCCAATCATCGAACGACATACCCAAGTGGATTCATCCCAGAGGTGACACCGTAACCTACAAAGACAACGGCGAGAGATCCACAGGAAACAACCTGGCGATGATCTACAGCTTCCCAACGGAATTCAGCGTCCTCCCTTTTGTCGAGCTAAAACAGTTAGCAGCATCCGCTCTTCCGCCCAGAATATCTGCCCTTCAAATTAACAGAATCCAGTTTCAACTATGAAAACATGTATCCAGTCAAAAACACGTCGTCTAGAAGTTAGAGACACTTGCTTTTTACGAACAATAAAAAAAATAACTTACCCGAATAATTAATAACATAAACCGCAAATTAACTAGCCAAACTCGTATTGTCTATACCAAAGCAAAGTCGAGAGCATGGCTGACTAAATGACAAATCCGTTAACATGATATTATCCTTTTTTTTTACCCCATTCCTTGGTTTAAAAGTTTACTTTGCGGTTGCAGCAACCTGTTTCCGCCGGGAACGTCAAAAAGCACGAGCTCAGCCGGGAACCGTTTTACGGCAAATTAGAAAATGGAAATAGTTAGTCTTCACATTTGGTTAGTATCAAAATAAATATTCAGCGCATGTTTAAAATATTTTCTGGGGGAAAAAAATCAAGAAAGCGAATCACAAAGCCACACTTTCTGGAGTTAGAGTAGAAGTTAGTTACCAAAGCGCTCGAGATCACAGCAAGTCACGCGACATTTCCGTCGACGACCACTACTGCAACATTTGTCAAAAAAAGAAAGGAAAAGGTGACACTTCCCATCGTCTTCAAAATAAAGACTGCTGAGTCAACAGCTGTAACAGCTGAATTATATAAACGGATTCTGTTGAGACATTAGGCGACCAACCAGAGGACTTCCCTTACAGGTACGCAAAAGATCACCAAATTCTGAACGTTACACAAGGCTTCAGACATCCTCACCCGTCGCACACTCTAAACACCTGGCAAACGATAACATTTCTTAATAAAAATATATCCAAAGACAATAAATGGTTTAAAGGGTAGACCATGAAGAAGTTTGAAAAAAAAAAAACATTCAAAATAATTTTTGCAAGCACCGCTTCGGATATTGCGGTTTTCAACAAGCATTGATTCATTTGTCATGATCCGTTTGCACTCCCTTTTATTTATTCAACATTTTGTACAGTTGAATAACTTTTTTTCTCTGAATGGTTTGTGACAATTTTAGCTTGCCACACATTATAAATACCGGAAGTACAAGCATGTCACGAATGAAACAATCAACTTTGATTTTCTTTTTATTCCATGGGCATCAAAACTGAATATTTTCTGACTCCTGCTGGAGAGAATCTGAACTGCAATCAAAACGTCAGCTTGGCTTGGCCTTTTGAATGGTGAGCTACTGTATATTGTTTGTTTGTGGCCTCAGATTTTAAATGGTTAATGGACTTGTATGGCGTTTTTCTAGTTAGTTAGACTCAAAGAGACATGGCCACCCCAAAGCACCTTTACACCAAATGCTAATCACTACTGCACCAGTGGATGCGCTGGTAGGCCTTCTGATCGTAGACAACTACCCCTCCTCCTGAGATAGTGGGTAAATTCTATATCCCACCAAATCATTTGGCTGCCACTATATGATTCTGACTAAGAAAACACTGTCATACAATTGTGAGCCTAAGTAAACGGAGAAACTGAAAGCATCAGAGAACAATATGTGCAGAACAGGGTTCAAAGGTTGAAATTTTCACAAATTGACTCCATTCCATCAAGAATTTAAGGAAATTTCTCATTATTTCAAGTCTGCAAAATGACAACAAGAACAGCACCAAGCTGAATCAGCTGGATCATCATCGGGGCAAAATGGACAGTCCTTAAGTCCAAAGACTGATCTTATTTGTCTGCCTTTCTGGAAAAACACAGATGTTTAGAAAGGACCTGTATTCATTGCTCCTTGAAGTTGAAAGGAGATACATATCTTTTCAGGTGGAGAGTTCCTACAGAAAGAGTACAAGCAGCAAAAGCGCATGTTTAGTGGAGTAGTTAAGACCAGTAGAGGATGCTGTGCAGCAGCAAAACACACCATCCTGGATAGAGACGTATTACACTTTGAGAAGAGCTTCTTTTGTGTAATGAACTCACTGCACCGAAGCTCTGATTGTGTCAGAAGAAGAAAGTGTTGAAGGTACAGACTGTTAAAGCCGACCACGAAATGCTTTAGATGGTACACTGTATTACCAAGTGGTTTGGATAGAAAGCAAGATCCTCTTTTTCAAATACTAAATTTTTATAGAGCAAATTTCTCTATTTCTTTCTCTGCTCAACTTCTTTCTAAATAGCTTATTGTTCTAGATATACCATTGTTATATATAGCAAGTGAAAAAATAAACAAACTTGAGAATGTTTTGGAAAACTGGAAAGTCAATAAAGAGAGAAATGGAAAAATCAAGAGATTAAAAATTAGAAACGTAAATGATAATTTACAGAATTCTGTGTGCTACTTTAACTGACGTAATCATAATTACTTTTCCCAATTAAAGGGTCCATATAAGGTCTTGTGTATTTCCCTCTCAGTCTTCTGTTCCCCCACCCCATCCCTTCCCTCTCCAGTGACTCTCACATGACGTATGTGAATACGCAAGTGCCGAGCAAAAGTGAACAAGGGGATTTCAAATGATTGCTGAAAAACACCACACCTCTAATAGCTAGGAGAGCTCAGGTTAGAAGATTTAAACAAGTAGGGCTGACAGGGTACAGCGGAGAGAAGAATATAATAAAGCATGTCTGTATTTACAACAAAATCAATTTTATATTTAACTTATAAGTTAATTTTTTTGTTTAAATGTATGTGTAACACCACAGGGTGAAACCTAAAAGTCCAGGAGTAAATAAGGATTCTCATGCCATTTTTTTTCTTAAATGACCCAAACTTGGAAGAATATTTAGATCCCTCCTGTTTTTAATGCCAATAATTCTCAATGAGCATGGTCCAGTTAGGCTGACGAGGAATTAGCCCCTTGTTATCTTCCCCACACAGATGCATGGAGTATATACATGTTAAATTAGAGGTCAGGGGGACCATGATGTAAGGAAAAGAGTGTATGAATATTAAAGGTGTACTCAACTACAATTACCTTTTTTTTTTAAAATACGGCTTCTGATAAAATATTTCTCGTCAACAAATCAATAAGAATTGGAAATGAGCACCCATAGATAGAAAAGTCAGAAAGGTTACAGAGGAAACTGAAAAAATACAAAAGAATTCCAGCCATTATGGTTTAATTTTTTAAAGTCTGAATTTAAGCAGATTATCTGAACATTAGAGGAAGTAAAGCCTGAAATAATGCGCATGTGAAAAGACATTAATATCAAATTAAACGGATCTGACTTGCAAACAAATTATGCAACCCTTAGAGTTCAGCCTTTCACAGTTTTTCTACATTGTAATTGAAAAAGAAATAAAAAGTCAAGGTCAGGGGTAGAAAATCTATAGCTCTTCAGTCCTCCTGTTTGGCCAATAGCAGCTTCGTCTGAGAGTTTATTTGACTAAGAATTAATATTCTAACATAAAATGTATATTTATGTCTTAAAAATATTGCAATTTAAAAAAAAAATAGTAGTCTTTCAGAAAAAGATCAAATCAAGCACAAAGTTTAAGAAGACTTAAAGATCTTTACCCTAATGAAAAAATCTGTTTTTTGGGTGGAAAAAAGGGGATTATGGGCATTGTCAATTATTCATAGTCAAAAGGAAAATGCCATGAAAATTAATGGGAAACTTAATAAGAAATTACTGAGGAAGTACTTCGGTAATGACAACCAGAGTGATGTTCAAAGGAAGACACTGATAAACACATCCCATGACTGTCTAGGCAAACTTTAAAGACCATTTAATGGAAATTAAGATATTTCCGCCTGAAGAACTGACCTGAATTGGGACCACTTCCCTTCCTTTTTAAAGATTTTGATAAAGTACACATCAATTGGCAGAAATTATACTGTGTGTAAGAAGTTGCGCGATTAAGTCTTCTCACATTTAGCTGTCAAAAGTCCATTATTCTTTCAACTTCTCTCTGTCCCTGTGCCGAGCATATGCATAGCGTACACGTGTCCTGATTCCACGTGAAAAGTAATGATGAGCGTGCGCAGGAAAAGAAGTTGAGTGCTGTTGTGTACTTCTTTGGCTTTGTGTGAAAGTGTGTGTTTTTTTCTGTGGGTGTGGTGGTTTGAGTGATAAGGGTGGAGGGGAAGGTCTGAATCCCTTATCTGTTCCTTTGTTAAGATGACACGATTACAGTAATTGTTCCGGCTACTAATCGGACCAGCGTTAGAGATGGTGTGTGTGTGTGTGTGTGCCAGCTGTGTGTGGCGATTAGACGGATGACTGGAGTTTCCAAAATCCTATCTTCAGCCTGCCACACAACAAATAGTTCCTTTCTGTGTAGTTTCTCCTAGCTGCGTGCATAAATGTGATGGAGAGAATTATTACAGTTATCTTAGAGATATTTACATCGAGTCTCCCCTGTTTTGTTGTAATGCAGCCTGTAATTTTAAATTGGAATGTTTCGGGATTTTTTGTTAATCTTATAGACAAAACAGTACTTAGAGGTGAGTAAGTACTGTTTAGTTTAGTAGCGTGTGCACAAGCATTTTGTCTCACAGATCTGAAAATCTATCTATCTATCTATCTATCTATCTATCTATCTATCTATCTATC
>JABUIW010000020.1:16726807-16799217 GCA_013363375.1 Menidia beryllina | reverse complement strand
AAAAAAAAAATCTGGTCCTGATAACATTTTTAAATACTGTATGTGAAATATTCAAATCTGACACTTCATGATTCACTAGCTTGAAAAACACAATTAGCAGCAATTGAAACTAATGGAGTCTGTTTTCTGTATGACATTGTCGGCCTGTCACATGACCTAACCCACTTTTTGACATAATGTTTGTTCAGTTTAAATAGGACTTCCTGGTAGCCGTTTAGTAACACCTCTTTTAAAGTCCTGTTGGAATAGGGTTAAGTATGTGTTAGGTTAGAGTTAGGGTTTGTCAAAAGTCTGGACTGTTTCCAAAATACCTCCCTGTGAGTTGGTCATTTTTTGGCAAGCTTTAAGCTTATTTTGGTATACAGCACAGTTAATGACTGACTCATTCATTGTCTGATTCCCAGGTCCTGCTCCTGGAAATTGAGCTAAAATGACCCTGCCACCATCGTGTATGACCTGCTTGTGTTTGTGTGGTTAATGAGGCCATTTATTTTTCAATCTTCCATGAAGATCAGCAGCCTCCGAAGTTACAAGGTATATTTGGAGAAACCTGTTGGCACACACAAATTTTATGGCCGATGAGCTGTCCTTCCTCCCAGTGGGCAAGCACTTTTGTTTGGCTGTACACACTTAAACATTGTACATTTTAGACTATGGAGAGCACTTGAATATAAGGCACATCTGCAACTTTTGGAATGAAAATCAATTTTATACATATGTAGGCCGCAGCAGTTTATGAGCTGCGGGTGTCCCGTTGAAATATGAGATAATGGCACAGAAAGATGTTGCACTTGAAGATTTCTTTGTGGATTAAAGTGTATTAAAAAAAAAAAGTAGCCAACCATAAAAAGTAATTAATCCCTTTCTTCATCTTCCTACAGCGTACTAAAAACCACTAAAGTTTTCTTCTTCTGTGTCAAAATTGAACAGCCTCAACAACTTTGCGACTCACTCCCTGTCTCTCTTTTGTTGTTTCACTGACTTGAGAGGGCGAGCGTCCTCCTCCAGCTGCAGTCTGGCCTTTCCTTGTAGCTGATAGTATTTATTTTAGGAGGCCACATGCTTTCGCTGCATAAGGCATGCTAAAAATATCAATACGTACATTAGCTGCATCGTTTCTTTGTATTTGCTGCTAGTGTTCAAAGCCTGGAGAAAATGTTACGACATATAGTCTAAATTTAGAGTTGTTGGAATTGCGACTTCTGAAGAAATCACAAATGCAATACATTGCAACATCTTCAGCTCAGTCCCGCATCTTAGTGCTCTAATAATTAAGACAACATTCCAAATAACCCACTTTTCCACCATTCTCCAACCATCTGCTGTGTTACCAAATTATTTTACTTGAGGTTTTACCAGCAGATGATGATTGTGACCAGATGATAATTATCAATGCCAAATTGTTTTTTATTAAATTATTCATCTATGCAGTTTACACAACCAACTGATTGAGTTAAATTTTATTACTGATGACCAGTAATAAAATTTGAACAGTCAAATGCGGTTACATGTTTATGACATTGTTGGTCTAAATATTGAAGATATCACTTAGCAAATAAGCAGTCATAATGCCAACTCATCTTGGCATCTTCTTAACTTTTTCAATGACAAAATGCTAATAATTCTACAGAAACTTTCAATTAGGTTACAACTGTAGAGACTTGAGAGATAGACTATGATTTTTTCGTATTGTTGACAGGAAGTGGGCAAAATATGACATGGTATGGTGTTCTGTCTAATTTATATTCAACTATCAGCAATTTCCCACAGGAAAAGCCTTAATGAGTTTTTCATAAATGACACTGACTCACTTGATGGAGCAAAATCAGCCTGGAGTATCAGACACAGCTAAAAAAAAAAGCACTGACAACAAAAACTTGTTTCCTAATGTCTGGGTTTGTTTTTCTCACACTTTAGTCTGTGAATTTGTTCAGAATTTTCCGTCTACCTTCACATGGACCCATATTTTGTGTGGCATGTGGTCATTAGCGATGCGAAGCTCAGATGCAGTCGCTTTCACAATGTAGCCTAATTGCTCATTTCGCGTTTTTGTGTCTCCTTTCAGATTGCCAAAACAGCAGAGTGCGTAATCAGGGTTTGGTACTCAATGAGGCAAAGCAAAGAAGTCCGTATTTTAGACCATCATTACTGTGTGGCTGCTTCTGAAGTTTATTTTCCCTTGTTTGGATTAGTCTCAGAAGATTGAAGAGAGTGTAACTTTGAACTGAAGGCGATATGCATCTGATGACTCTATCTACCCTCATTATTGCATACTATCTGCCCTCTTGTTAATCTTATTTGTGTGTGAGCTGAGTCCATATGATTAGATTTCAGCTAAGCTTGGCTCAGTTGAATCATGCCATTTCATTTAATTCTTTAAGGCAAGCATGTAATGACCACTGCCTGTCAATGTTAATTCTATCTTCTTTTTAAAACAATCTGGGGAATATCTTTGATTCACTTCAGCAGTTGTGTAAAAAGGTACTGACAAGCTATTTTAAATTGAGCCTTGACCTCCCAGTCAGGCCACTGATCTACAGAGAACTTTAGGTAATAACCATTCGTCACTCTGGTCTGCATTAAAATATTCAAGTTTTCTTTTAGAGATTAAATGTATGAAATTTCAAGTTTCTATTATTCTGCTATCTTACAAATGTCTGCTGTTTTAAAAGATTAATATAGATATACAACAATGGACAGACATGCTTAAAGCAATGAAATTGTGACATCTTCTTGGCTGCTGTCTCTCTTTTGATGGTTATCTACTAATGAACCATGGTGTACAGGACAAACACAATAATAACCTATTCACCTCAAGTAGAAAAAGCTGAACAAATGCTTGTTGCTCTGGCGGAAGTAACAACTTAAGCTCCATTTGACATCCTAAATTGTCACAGTCACATAAATGAGAAAGTACTCCCTATTCTAAATGGAGCTGCGGAAATATAAAAGGAACTCCTGATTTAAAAAAAAGAATGAATAGAAAAAAAAAGATAAACGATAATGTTCAAACTATTATGAAAACACTGGTCCATGGGCTTCTTGCTATCCTCAGGCCTATGCTTCTCAATCCAGAAAAAGGAACTTTTTTAAACTATGGTCATGTTAAATTCAGAAGCAGTGTTTGAACCATAACTGTCTGTAATGTTTTTGGAGAAATGGTTTTTGCATGATATTCTAAATCTTTTTCATTGTAAAATAACTTTGGTCTGCTCATCTTTACCAGGCAACATTTTGTGCACTTGTGGGCATGTGTTTTTGAACAACTCTCTAAAGTCTCACAATAACATTTCAGTTGACTGGGAAATTCCAGCACTTCGTGTTGAGTCTCTCATTTTGCAGATGCTATTTTGCTGCTGTGTTTGGGATCATGGCACCTTTTGATGACTCAGTTTCGAACAAGCTTCGGTTGCAGACAGATTACCCACCATTTGACTGTAGAATATTTTTGGTGCACAGAAGGAAATGACTGCAGGGTGCTGCAAAACAAGCTAAAATCACTGTTGTTCAGCCCGGCTAGCTTACATGAAGGTCCATTATTCTGAAGACTGTAAACTATCTTGAACGTTTTACACATACACTTCTCTCTTCAGAAATGTGTACTCCAAAGGTATGTATTTCCTTCCTGGCACGTTCCAGACTATCGAACAGAAAAATCATGCAGAGTCGCAATGAGGGAGATAACATTTCTTCAGTTTTGGTTTCTCTCTTAAATTCAGAATAGAATTGAAAACTCTTCTCCTCAAAGATGAAGCTCTTAATGACCAATACGCATCATATTTGAAAGATGGAGTTCATCTCTTTTGTTTGTTGGTAAGGAAATGTAATCTGTTCCATTTCAGTCACCATATATAATCAAAGCAGAGTGTCTGTATTGGTGAGTGTGTGTGCGATGCAGTGACTGGGGAGGCAGAACCTCTGCAGTTTTTAGATGCCATCTCGCAGATTCTCTGTTGACTTAAGAAGACCAAACACAATGGATGCAACCTGAGGCAGGAAATGCTCCAGAAATAGTAAACGTATTCACCACATTGACGCGAGTTGTCATGAGGAGTGACTACTTGTGCAGAAACCTTCCTGCGCATCGCTCCTGAAAGGATTGAGCCGTCCCTGACGTATAGCTTGCTACGTTTACATTATACTGCAAAATTGATTATTCCCCAACAAAACTTTGTTTGTTATTGTTGTTATTCCTTACTTGATATCATTCACTGACTTTTCTACTCATCATACCATATTTCTCACTTACTTTCCATTGTGAAAATGAAGGTACATTTAAAATTTACTAGGTGGCTTGTGACAGAGTACTGTTGATTACTCCTTAGTTTAGAAATCAAACCAAATTCTAAATGGAGGCATTAATTGAATACATTTGTCCCTGTGTGATTTAGTGATATTTGGGAAACTTGCCATATACTGAAATCATACTTGTAACTTACAGGCTATTAAAAAATGTTAAAAACATTAACATTTGTTGTGATAATGGAAATCTTCTGTTAAGAATGTTGATCATTTAGATGGCAGTCCTTGGCTCTCCAACATGTAAAAAAGTATTTGGGAATAGCAGAGCACCTCGCATTTTCTCTGATGTATCGACTGGGAAATTGCCCTTAGGAGTGAATGTGAGTGTGAGTGGTTGTTTGTCCTTGTATGTCCTGTGTGTGGCCCTGCAATGGACTGGCGGACTGTCCAGGGTGTACCCTGCCTCCCGTCGCCCGTTGACCACTGGGATAGGCTCCAGTTCCCCCCGCGACCCCAACAGAGAATAAGCGGTATTGATAATGGATGGATGGATGGGATGGTATCGACTGGTGTAATTGTGTTGATGATGGTATGTGTTTGAAAAGGGGCAAATCAGAAACAAATTGAACAGTTTGAGCAAACAAGTTAAAAAGTATACAAAGTCAAACCATTTGCATTGTGCCAGATGAAAATGTATCATAGGATTTTATGTCCCAGATTCCTCATGCCTTAAATCCTGCTGATAAGTTAGAGCTATTTAAAGGTAACATGTAGATACTGTATCTTTCTGCAATGTCGTTGCTCCACACAGAGAAAAATATTCAGGTTCATTTGTTTATTTATTTATTTATGTTTATTTAGGTAACAGCTCATAGATTTTTACAGATAAGTCCACATGCAGATTGAATACCGGTTGATTGGAAGTTAGCTTGAGCCAAGAAACAACAGTGGGAAAAAGAAGCACAGACAAAAATGACAGAAAAAAGGTCGCACAAAATGGTATAGATGGAAGAAAGCTTGCAATGTAGGTGGCCACAAAGGCCTCTGTGTAGAAGGGAGGGCTGGCATTGCAAAATATAATGGTTGGAGATGCTATGTTGCAGTTGCTTGCACCAATAAAGCACCAATATGGTGTGAAAGGCTTCTGTACCTTTAAGTTCTACTCTCAGTGGTATGTTTCCAGCAATACTTGTACTTCAATGCAAAGTTTGGTTTTCATTGAAACCAGTGTTCATGTGACACTGGATAGTCAGACACATGTCCCATTTTCTATTTATGCAAATAACAGCATTTGAACCAATACCTTAAGTGTAACAGAACTAAGAGAAATCCAGAGTAATTTCTGTAATCTCATAAGCAAAGCTTTTTCTTGCGGAAGTTTTTTTTCTATTGGACAGAAGATACTTTGCAGAAACTGGATCACCAGGCAATCAATACACCAAGCTTTGTCTCCTGAAAGAGAAGCATTATAGACACAGAATTTTAAGGAAACATTTTTTTAAGTAAAAATGTAGAAGTTAGATCAAATTCTAAAAAATCCATTAGATAGATAGATAGATAGATAGATAGATAGATAGATAGATAGATAGATAGATAGATAGATAGATAGATAGATAGATAGATAGATAGATAGATAGATAGCAGTTGAGCTTTCTGACTCCCACACTAACAGAGCAGGTGTATATATGGAGACAAAAAGGAGAGACACATAATTACATTCATAATGTGTTTTTGTGACAGTCACTTGTATTTTTCATTATATTTTTTCCTGGATGAACAGGCAGATACATGGCCAGAGTAAACTTAGTAATCAGAGGTAGACAGGCCACATCCTCCCTACAATGAAGGCCAGACAAGCTCATACTAAGGAACTCTTGAATAAATGCTTATAGTTATTCTCTTGTTTCCAGCATTGATTTTTCTTTCTGTAGCAGAATGACAGTAATATAGTCCTGCCACTTCCTGATTAGAGGTTGGAGGACATCTGACTGTCACTCCCACAACATCTTGTAGGAGAGGCTGGTGAATACCTCAACACATTGAATTTGACAAAAATGTATGAGGCACAGTACTTAATCGTAGAGACTAATAATGTGGGGAATTCTAATTGTTGGTGTTGGACACTTGCTAATAAATAACTTTTTTTATGCAAATATACATATTACATTGACACCTCATGCACATCATTAGACAACAAAATAATACATTTTTTATTCATATCATACTATGATTATGGGAGCGTACCATGTGTCAAACTTGTCTGGTTTTCATTTGGCTTAAGGTGTAAGAGTGAATAAAATGAAGGAAAGATCATGAATAATTATCCTAATAAGGATCAGGTTCACCTTTTTACATCTATTGAACCAAGTATTTTTCTCTGAACAAAAAAAAAATCAACTGTAAGTATACATATATATATGTTTTATACATCGGTCTCAACTGTCACTGTTTCTATTTGAGATATTGGACTAGTTTGGCAATGTGACACCGAAGGTGTCAAACAATGTAATTGTATCTAAACAATGTGTTTGATTTTTGCTGCAGATTGTGGGTCTTTATCAAGGCATCAAATCCATCGACTGATTTAAATCCATCATTTTGCTGCAAAAAAATGCTGAGAAGACATTAACAGCTAATAATGATCAGGCTTGCTTACTGACGTGTATTGAGCTAAACCTGGGCTTTTTAGCCAAGAAGCACCAATAATTGTACTTAATTCTTTTAAACTGCCACAGAAGACGCACACAGGTGAGGTGGGGGGCCTGGCTACTTAAGCAGTTTTGCTATGTGGCCAGAAAGTGCTGAAGATCAAGGCGGAACCTTAGAATTTCCCTATACACACATTAAATAGTGCAAAGATTTCAAGTTATGTCTTAGTAATTTTAAGGCAAAATCATTATTTTGATCATTTTAATTAGTTTTTGTCGTTAAACTGAACTTTAGGTCTGAGTCAATTTAATATTCTTTGAATGTCAAAGATGAAATGGGAAATTATGAATAAATATGAAGGTATTTGGATGAAGATGCAAATTACACCTGTATCATGAGGGAAGAATGTTATGAGTTTTCTATTGACTGGGACATCGTCTTTAGGGTGGTCAATATGTCATTGTATTTTTTATTTAATTTTAGGAGCAATTCCTCGTTCTCAAATCATCCACACTCCCTGTCCCCTCTCTCAATGAATTTGTTCTTCCTTCTGTCTTTCCCTCCTTGCTACGCTCCCTGTGTACTTCCCATCCCCTTCACCCCCGGGCCCCCGTCTTTTACCTACCCCCTCTTTCTGTGTTATTCTCTCCCAGTATATAATGAAGAGGGGACTTTGGAAAAGGAGGGAGAGAGAGTCAGAGGAGGAGGTAGAAGTGAAGGGGTGGGTCCCTATAAGAGCTACTGCCTCCAACCTCCACGTAGCCAGAGAAACCACGCTGAGACGGAGGGAAGGAAACCTACTCTGTCAAATCTGCACGGACCCCATAAAAGCACCCAGTCACACAACTAACACAGGTAAGTGGAACGGGGGGGGGGGGGGGGGACTGTGGAAGAGGAGAGGAAAGGACATGACCTTTGACCTTTGATTAAACCTTTCACTTTTGCATATTTGCAAAGTCGTTTTGGTTATCATAGTTTTTTTTTTTTGCTTCATCTACTGATATCATTTTAGGAATAGATGCACGACACATTTCTATGACTGACTTAACATTAATGGTTCTTCTGTGTTTCTTAATTGAACAGATACAAAGGCACACAGAGGAAGAGAGGGAACAAAAAAGATGCTGGTTTTAGTCAGCTGAGAGCCAAACGTGATGATTTAAATTTGTTTAATTGTAATAACACCTCTTGGTACATTTCTGTTGCAAAACTTTGACCTACTGTGACTTTTGGTGCTTTGGTCACCGAGCAGAAAAATTTCAACTTCACCTTTTATTGACCTCAAATGATACAAAGTGTTATGGTAGAGTTGTTTCTTTTTCTTTAAACATAGTGCTGATCCTATACTTTTACCTCGTTTATGTTAGATTAACATATATTAGGTAAACTGACTGTGTTTTATTATAAAATGGAATATTTAATATAACATTCAATGCATGGAAAACTGATTAATATTGCCTCGGGTTTGTATGTCTAAAACGGAGGTGGTATTTGTTCGTCTTCATTTTCTGGTGGACATTCAGCATTTCTGCAGAATGTTAGTGACATCAGTATCTGAAAAACGTTGTCAGACAGGTATGCTTCTAATCTCTCTATTAACTCCTTATAACATTAGAAAACCTTGAATGTGAGGGTGTCTACATATGTCTTTTGCTTGGAGATTAGAACATCAATAGTTTTAGAGATCCGCGAGTTGTCAGCTATCTGTGGACTCTGGAGTGACCCCCTTTGGTTATTTTTTTATAGCTGTGGTGTTGTTGATGACCGAATGTAAGTTATTTTATTCAATAGCACCATTAAAGAAATAGCCCAGAGTTTAAAGGGTTAAGTCCTCCAGTGGTATTAACTGTAGTGACAGACAACTGGATTAATGACGGACTGATCTGAAACAGCGCCTCATGCAGCCGACTCTGCGTTTGATGAATCAGTGCATCATCAAATGGAATGGAAGAACTACGGACCATGAAGTCCAGTGATGTTAAGTGGCCTCAGTCTGAGTGGTTTAAAGGGAAGGAATAGTGTACACAACAGTGAAGACGCAGCATCTGAAGTGCGGTGGTATTTCACAAAGTGAAAGAGAAAGGTCATAAATTGCTGGTCCTGATTAGTCATAGTCGTTAACGTCTGATTTACTTCTGCACTCTTGCAGGTTCCATGAATGAATGGGGGGTTTTCAAAGAAAGATCTTATCTGCATATACACTACTACTTCAGACACCTGATAATGAAAAGCAATTTGAATATGTATATGGTGGTTAATAAGGGCAAGATTTTGCACAACTCATTAAATCAGTGCCTCATTTAGATTTTAAAACTCATTTACTTGAAGGTTACTTTTTTGCGTTTTTTTATGACAATAACCTGGCAAATTGTTCATTACAAAAAATTGTATTGGTTGTGGGAAATAACATGTAACATTTTATGGATATTATGAGGACTAGCATTTTCCATTCAACAGATACCTGCTGGCTGCTATTAGTTTTCATTCGAATCTGATAAGATGGGATTCAGATTCAGATTTCAGCTATTTCAGATGCTGGCAACTGAATTTTTGACTGCTTTTAGATAAACTAATGCTGTTTTCGCCCTCACTCGGGCATCATTTTTTGTTTGGTTTGTTGTTGACTTTTTGAACCTGCTCTTCCACTGAAACAAACTATGCCAGGTTCATGGAGGAACAAGAAAGCTTGAAAGGAGTCCTAGAAATGGATTTTATTGATTGCATTTGATTGGTCACATCTGGAATATAATTTGCTGCAGGGGCTCAAACCCAACCCAAACTGTCTGTGCTTTTAATTCTGGCTAGTTTATCTGAGTTCTATCCTTATGTCTTGGCTTACTTCCTGTCCTTTTTTTATGTGAAACCTTTTAATCCATCAGAGGGTCTGGTTCACTCTGTGGGAACACAGGCTTATCTCTTCAGTCTCCATCAGTTTATTTTATTCACTGTTTCTCTGTTGTTTTTCACTTCTTTTTTTCTTGTCTGTTGATAACCCAACTCTGTTTTAACAAGACCCTTTTTCATCATTATATTGTTTTCTCCTTTATGCTCTTAAAAGAATAACTATGAAAGCAAATATAAAATGGTTATTGAATAAGAATAGAAATCAAAAGAAAGAGAAATCGAGAAATAGAAAGGATTGAATTATTCTTGATACAATATACAAACTTTTTTCCCCCAACGTAATTTAATCTTGATGTGAAGTTGATTATAAAATATATGTTGCATCTATACTAACATCCTAAATGTCAAATACAATAAATTCCACTTTTATTAAAGCCAGGAAGTATTTCTTAATCTGAAAGGTCTTTTTTGTATTGAAAAGACAGGTCATTTCATGCCGAGTCAAATGTCCCTCAAATGATTGGTTTTTCTTTAGAAGTTTTTACATACATTTTCTGCTCTATTAAGACCATGAAACCTTGCAAAATTCTAAAGGTCTCCTATGCCAAATTCTCCTATTATGAAGGTGAGGTTTGCCCCCTTCCAGCTAAATTTCATCAATTTTCGTGGTTTCTTTTTAGCTTCCCCAATTACTTTTTTCCCCCAGAGCAGATGACAGTGAAATGTATACAGAGCATGCAGCAAAACCCCAAGCATTATTTGCATAGAAATGCTTTCACAAAATGAGCACAAACAAAAACTTTAAAAAAAGAAAAAGTTCTAGTTATTGGTTCACTTCTTTGCTCTTCCACAGTATTACCGAATATGTGCATCATGAATGCCATCAAATATATACAAAAAGTGCATAAAAACTGACCACATTCTTGGTCACTTTTCATGAGAAAGGATCACTACTTTTAGAAAAAAAAATCATATTCAAGACAACAATAATTCAACGTAAATTATGTGAGGCAAATCCAAAATTGCTTTATATAGACAAAATATTTCTAAAGAGGTTCTAATAATAGTACTCTGTTTTTGGCTTCAGGCGTATATGTTACTAATAAGCATGTGTTCGCATTTAATTCTGTCATGAAACCTTTATGAGGTCAGGAATGAACTTTAAAATGGGAATAATTAATCTGATGTTGTTTAGCCTTGGGCACTTTTTTCATTTCACCTTGAGAGAAGTATGAAAAAAAAAATCTTTCCTTAAAAAAGAAAAAAGAACAACCTGATGTTACCCGCCATACTGTGATGTAGAAGCTGCTGAAACGTATCATGACCTATTCACAAAACCTACTTTATTCATGTCAATACGGTAAGAAAATGTTTACGTGGCAGAGTCTCAACAACACAACATGAGGAAGAAGTAGTTTTATACTTTACTGAGTAACAACAATCCATACTAAATCTATCTCCCCTCTACAGTATTGTAGAATTGTTTTATTCCATCACCGACATGGTACAACTCATTATCTTAATGATGAACTTTTCTGACCCTTGCCATTTTTGACTCAAAACCTGCATGGGGAAACAGAATGAGGAGCGCAGGATCATGGTCGAGACTCCGTATTGTGCTGTTGCACACAGGCCTCACAGCATCACTGATTTTGTTGTGAACGTGTGGAGTTAATCCAAGTATACAATGTTCCTAACACAGCAGGGGTCCCTTTCCATCCATGTGTGCTGCAAGGATTTCATGGATTCTTCTTTATGTCTGTGTGTTGCCCTCTGTGCTTTTTTCATGTATTTTACACACCATTAGTGAATTGGCTCCCGGTGAATGTGGTTGCTTGAGCAAATAGGTCCCTATCTTTTCTTTTGTTTGCTTTGTTGACTGATCATCTTGGTATTATATCTGGGCAGGAAAGCAGTTGCAGGAAACACAGTCTTAGTCAAGATTTCTTATTTGAGTATTCTCTTTGTCTTTGACAGTGATGAGAGCTGCAAAAGGCGTCTTCAGTCAGCCTTTCAAAGAGCAATTTCAAGTCTGTTCATTGTTGTTTTTCACATCAAATATAATTTGACGGAAACATACTACCACTGGAAGGATAATCCAACTCCTTGTGAAGGTAGAAAACATAATCCATCAGGAGTTTTCACCACACACTTCTTCAGACTGGCATCATGGAATTTGAAATTGGTTGTGGATGATGATTATCCATGCAAACTCCACACAGAAAGGTCCCGGTTTCCCTCCTTCCCTTTTCTTGATATTCCTGTTATTGTCCTCATATGGGTTCCAAGCTGGTTCAATTTATCTGCCAGTTATCTCATTCCCCCAATGATGATCAAGGCAAGAAACAGTTGAAACATCTCCTCTTTTTCTCACACACATACATAAAAATTTAGCTGTAATTTACACATATGTTTGCTTGGAGCATGAAACACTTAATGTGTAAAGACGTTATAACTGATAGCACCAGGAAGTGCAAATCAGTGGAAATGGAAATGAATGGAAATAAATTACAGGAAATAATGCTTTCAAAATATGAACAAAAATCAATATGACATGAGTCTGCTGTAAATATGTTTTCAACCTCTGAACCTTTAATTGAGCTGAGGTAATTAGATGCATTGAGAGGGTCAATTGATATAACGGTAGTGAGGTCCATTTTTAATGGCTCCTATCGAGAGGTAACAGCTTACCACTAATGGGATCTCAAATGCTTCGTGGACCTCACTCAGCAGAAACATCTGCCAGTTTATATGCAGCCTTCACAAACCCCTGGACAAGGAGATTGTGCAGATCCATAAAAAATAATAACTCTATTTTTACTTAAAATAAATAAATAAAAACTCTTACCAACTTTACCAGAAGTATATACTTGATGTATCTTGGTTAATCCACCAAAAATAGTTTTCCCTGTTGGGAAGCTATTAAATGTAAATGTTTCCCATTTATTTAATTCACAATTTTTTTAAGGACATTTCAAGATGGATTTTTGCTTTTTTTATATGCATTCAATTGTGAAACAATTTTATGGATAAAAGTAGGAGGATAGCACGTTTTCTCTGTGATGACAGATAGCTATGTGCTGGGGGTAGTATGAAGGGAAGTTCAAAGGTAAGTTCCATACAACTAATCCTTCTGACTGTTAGCATAGATCCTACTGTCATGAAATGTGTCAAATCAATGACCATCTGCTGTTTTGCCAGGTAGACATCAATATCACAACAAAAAACTCAATGCATGTTGAGTGGGCCCGGGACATATTGTCACTCAAACTGACTTTTCCAACTAATAGCTGCTGGAAAAAAGACTAAATAACATTTAATTACCTGTCAAAGGGACTCATCCGATAACAATGCCAACATCAAGAATACGCTCTAATTATTGAGTTGTTCATTATTTAGCTTCAATCTTCCTCCCCTTTTGCTTAAAATGCAGAAAGCCATTGTTTAACAAATGTAAATCAACTCATTACAGGGTAGTTTTAAAATTCTAATCTTACCAGCATCATGGCAAACAGAATAAGGGTCTGAGAGTTTTTTTCTGTTGCTTTTTTAATACATTGAATTATGTATCAGTACTAAACATGTCAGGGGTAACAAAGAAAGGGGGCGAGAAGACGAAGGACAATAAGAAAAGTGTCTAAAAAACACAGCAATGTTGACAGCAAATATTTAAGTAAAACCATAGCAAGAAAAATGAAACAGAAAAGACTGCACAGCTTCTGTGGGAAAACAAGGCGGAGATCCATCAGAAGCGCCCACAGGAAGACAAACGGAGGAAAATGAATGAATAGCAACAACACCAACAGCCAAAATATGAAAACATTACCATGGTTACTGATTATGAAAACCACCGGATGACACAGCAGCTGTATAGCAAAAATGTGTTTGTACAAGTGTGCATGTGGGTGTCTGTGTGAAATTATGTGTGTGTGGAAAACGCAGTATACATCACAGGGCTCTTTCTGAATTTTAATTATTAACTATTGTTTAATAGTCGTTGCAGAGGACTGCCAACCTGTTCACCTCCAGGGTTCTGTAGGAAGCAGAAAAGGCCACAATGCCCGTGAAAACAGTTGCACCCATGAAGCATTAAGCCGAAGCTGCAAACCTCATGGCCATTGAGCAAAGGCACCACGGCCAGTGGGCTTGGGTTGGGAGTGGAACCCACAGCCCTGCGACACTGAGTGCCATCCAAACCCATCGGCGGAGGCCCCCACACTTTTCAATTACTTACAGAGAATCATAAAACTTAGAAAAAAAAAGTTTAGGATAAAACCAACAAAAGGTGCAGCTGAACCTGATACAAAAAACTATAACTAAACATAGAGAAAACAAACAAACATGAAAACAATACAATCATACATATAACAAAATCAAGAACAATCCCAGAAACCCAAGAGACAAGGACAAGCACGGATTAATAATGATGATAAAGAAACAAGACTAAAAAGTAATTAACTAAATCACAACTCAAAGTAAACAAAACTCCAAAAATAGTCCAAAAAAATCTCCAAACCATGACATTGGATCTTGAAACTGTCCGTGTCATCTTCAAAATAATAATGAAACTTCATAGAGGCTTAAAATATCAAATACAACTTACGAAAGACATGCTTCATAAGACTAAGAGCTGAGTGATTACACTCTAAACAAATGTTGTATTCAGATGATTTATTTTCACGAATAACATGATGACCACAGCATTTCTGTTCTTGCAAGGGGACAACTCCGTGTTGAATAATAATAACCAAATACAGGTGAAGTTCCAACAGGATGCTCCGAAGGTGCACTGACAGCAATTTAGCTGTTGCCCAATAACCTCCAAACCAGCTACTGAAAATAAAAACACTCCCCAGAACAAATGTACAAAGCCCCTCTGTTCAGCCACGCGTAAATAATCCAGCTTTAGGTTGCATTACTAGCTGAGAGTAATTTATTTTTCTTGATGAGGAAATGGGATTAATGGAGGGAAAAAGCGGGCCTGTACTTTTTCCATGGTTGACAAGAGGGGCTTTTTCACAGCTTCAGCAAATTCAGCGCAGACAGCTTTAGGTATGGATTAATCTACATGTGGTTTATTCACCGTCTGCAAACAATTGAGATATGATTTAACCAGATGTTCTCTTTTTTTTCCTGAGAGATCATAGTTTCCATCATGCTAGGCTGTAACCAACAATGCAGAACTGACTCAACAGTCTCATGTATATGTTAGTAACCTGAAATGCAGGAGATATGGTGACTTGAAGCTAGATAAGAACACAACAGAAAGTTCTGCAGAACAAAACCACAAGGAATTTCTCAAGAATGCTTGGGGTCCAAAAAAGATAATAAAGGAATGACGGTTCTGCAGCTCCTGAAAAAGGCCAGCCCAATGGGATGATTTGCTCCAGGTATGCAGACGATCCCCTCTGGAAGAGGACTCACACTCACCACACACCACCACACCAAAACCCTGACACATTGTAATCTTCTGGCTGCTCAGATAATCTCAAGGATTTGCCGTGTAAAGCTTGTTAAATACATATATGGATATGTAATCGGTTTGGAGGTGAGGATAATGCAGATGGCCCTAAAATGTCTCTCCTGAAAAGAAGTGATCATCTTGTTCTCCTGCCACTTATCCTTTGTCTTGTACATGTTTTTCTTTATGGAGCCTGGAGAAGTGTGCATGTTGTTATTAACTTTTCTTTTACCATTGTTAAGCAAACAGATGGCACACCTGTATTTGCATGTTGCTGCCATGCCTCAGTGGAGACTAGAGATATGAGGTGTGAAGGCTTCTTTATGTATCATCTTTCTACTTTTGGATGCAAAGTCAAAGTCAATGACAGAGGACAACATGTGTTCTAATCAACTGAATAAATCCAAGCTGTTTGTCTGAGTCCATTCCCATCTGTCAGTTTTGGCCTGCCCACATATTCCTGCTGAATCTGGAGATGTTTTGCCATCTTACTTTACTGTCAAAGCTATCTTTTTTAATCACACAAAAGAAAAGGAGGAAAAACCTTATTTTTCCATACATGAACACTGATTCATTTTGGAGTTGCTGCATTATGGGCTGCTAAAGATTACTAATCAACTGTAGTGCAATTAAATTCTTCATTAGTTTTTAATGAGCCCTCACAAATTCCCAACTTACAAGACATCATAGAAGTATATGGCTTTGGACCCATTCCTTTACTTTCCTCTAAGACAGTTTACAGATAACAAATTTAACCTAAAATAGAGGTAATTTAGAAGGACCTGAGTCAGTATCCAACAGATATTTGTAATAATACATGTATTTATGTCCAAGTTTGCTTACTTTTTCGGCCATTTGAATTTTGACTGCTGTGCGTAATGATTGCAAGAGGCTTTCTGTGTGGGTTTTTGTCAACAGAAAACAATGACTCATTTTGTCGCCAGAGGCCTTAATTGAGGCATCAATTAAACGATTTAACGAGTTTGTTTAATGAGATGAAAACTCTGGTTGCGTTTGTGACGTCAGACTCACCAGTCTGGATTTCTCCCACAAGAATAAGGTCAAAGATTTCCTCCTTGTCATCACTATTTGCAGTTGCTTTCCTCACGGCTGCTTTATGCATCTTTCACCTCTTGTTCCTTTTCCTCTTATGTGCCTTCCTCTTCTCTTTAAATCCTCTCTGTGTCCTTCCATTATGACCTATTCTATTAAAATCCAAACCACTCAACTTTAAGCCATTTTCATTGGTGCTTTCAGACCAAATACTTTCAGAGTTCCATTGCCGGTCAAGTACATTTCAAATAAGTAGTAATATTGATGTGGAAGTGATTAGAAAAAAGGATTTTTGATTCTCTCTGCCATCATTGTACGGTAAACTAACCAATATTCGCTTAGAAGTTATATCCATGAGTGACTCAATTCCCCTTTTGAAACAAACCTTTAAAGGAATATTTTCATTTGTTGGAGGCACATTTGCCAACGGAAACAGTCGGTCGAGCAACATCCGAAGTGCTCCCCTGTTGACACAAAAGCACAATTATATTTACATCAGAGTAGATGAGAAAAATAATTGTCCTTTCTCAAACGCTATTAAGCTCCCTTTTGTGACTCTTGGTCTAAGAACATCACACATAACAAACTTTTAAAAGATTTTTACTGCTCTCACAGCTTTGTGAATCCTCCATACAGTTGTCACACTAAACTTTGTTCAACATCTCATAGTCAAACTTTATGCAACGCTTGCAAAATGGTGTCCCTATTAATTAACCTTGCAAAACTTTTAGAGCCTTAAGCAAATACTATGTGAGATTTGGATTTATCGGGGGCTATGTTTATGGGTTATTTGATATAAGGCATAAGATACAACACATGACATCATCTCGCATAGGAAGCTTTTTGTTGACATTTTAAAAGCACATTTCAGTTGGACCACAAAAAAATACTTTCCGTTGTGAGAGAAAGCATGACGCAAATGATAATGACGAAGACATGATAATATGGAGCCTTCTGAACTTATTTAAATGAGTCAACTAATTCTGCCGTACGGTGGTTAAGCAAGCGCTCACGTTGTAAGAAGACCGTCGGGAGAGTTGGTGTTAAAAGCAGCAAGAATCACGTGGCAGGACTGAAAACATGTATTTACAGTCTTTTTTCCAGCAGGCGGTGGGACCATGAAGACCTTGGTGGCTCTGCTGCTGCTCTGTCTGTGTGACCCTGGACGCAGCGACTGCCAGGCGGACTGCCTGTCCTGCAGCAAAACCCTGCCCAAGCTCCTCAATTTCAAAACCGCGGTGAGATAAATACGCACCATCGTAGCAATCACAGACTGTTAGATAGCCTCTGCTCAGGGTCTAAAAGGTGTGCTTCCTTAGAGATGAAAAATGAAAACAAAAAAAGCATTCTAAGGGGATGTTCATCACTTCAGACCATTCTCTGAAATGTTACTGTAGATGACAGGCCATTCACATCTGCATACCTGGACATCACTCCCACAAATACACAACAGCACCCCCCCAAAAAAAAAATCTCTACTGGGACTCATCTGATGATGAAATAACTGGAAACCCTTCACTCCACCTTCTTGCACTGACCCTGTCCTCTTGAAGACTCCCTGACTGACTCAACAAATTACCCCCTGGCTTTTGAGTTTTAATTTGTCATGGCAGGGGACCGATGTGTGCAGCTCCCTTCATTTTGCCAGTGGTTCTTTCTCTCTGTTTCATTTATTGTGCAGGCAGCACACTGAAAAAAAAACTTAAGAGTAGTTAGATCACGACATCACGCTCTGAACAGTCAGTGTAGGGTACTTAGTAGCCCAGAGTGGTACCTAAAGGGACCGGTGGAGTGGAGCTATTTGATCGTACAACATCATACAATCGTACAATTTATCTCAAAAACTGGAATCTACTTATTTCTTGTACTCTTTAATTAACACCTTGCTTTAACTTATCTTCACATGATTTTCCTGTTTTCCCCATCCCTGACATTTCTTGTAATTATTTAAGTTCTACATAGTGGTATTTCACCTGAGAACTGGGTGTGCTCATCAATTGATAGGAAGAACTCAAGTTTACTCCAAAACCGGTTACTAGTATAAGGTATTCCAGCATTCATTTGTGGAATATATTCTCTTTTTAATATGTTTATTTATCTAGCTCTAGTTGTCATGCAAATGACAATCCTTCAACTGATTAAAAAATATATTAAAGATGATTTCTTGCCTTTGTTTCTGCCAGGTGTGTCTGATTGAGTGTGAAGGCAAAGGGTCCCTTTCCTTCTCCTGGGACCTATGTCGTAGCGCACTATCATCACCCGTTTCCACCATAGATGGTACTCCAAGAAAAAGATCTCAAGAAGAGGCAGAATCTCTTTTTCCAGAAGAAGAGGAACAAATTAATGAAGATCTATTACTGCCCATTGCATTACAAAGGTTTGACCATGTGGCCCGGGCACTCGATATGAATGATAGGGGTCTTGATAGCAAGAGCGCTGCCTATGATTCCCAGAATGCATTGTCCCTTGAGAATGAGTATGAAGAAGAAGAGGAAGGGCTAGGAGAGGATGCTGGGATGGCAAAAACAGGACTGGGTGAGGCAGGTCTGAGCATCTCTAAAAGGTTTGGTGGCTTTGTCAAAGGAAGACACGGTTACAGGAGACTGATGTCTCCGGGAAGATCCTACCAGAAGAGGTATGGCGGTTTTATCGGCATTCGGAAGTCTGCACGCAAGTGGAACAACCAAAAACGTTTCAGCGAATTCCTGAAGCAATATCTGGGTATGAGCAGTCGGGCCACTGAGTTTAACAGCATGTCAGACCTCACCCAACAGAACGAAGTTTAATAGAGTAGTCCTATGAGCCCCCGCCATAAACAGAACAACCTGATGGGTTTTCACTGATCTTGTTTAGCAAGTGGTAAAATAAGTTGACCTACTGAATCTGCTATATATAACTTACCATGTACTTCAGCCCATTAACTAAGACTCCTATTGCAGTCATTATTGTCCCACAACAAAAGGTGACCTTTTCTGATTTTCACCCCTGTTATTTAAGTCAATTTATCAGACCCAGTTGTAAGCACGTTTGTCGGGCAGACACCTATGAATCAGTCTTGGAAAACGTATTCCGCCTAAAACAATTCATTGCTGTTCCTGAAGCCCTTGTCCAGCTCTGGATCCTACAACTCTAATTCCATTACTCTAATAGGATACACAATAATTTGATTATACCAATAATGAAGCCCATAATCTACTCGAAGTTTCCCTTTGGAGAAAGTCCTTATCCTTCAGTCCTCTCACAAGTCTGGCAGCAAAATGCATAATTCATCGTATATTTATTTTGCATTCTACAATTGAACTGAATCCTAAAAAGAATTGTGTAATCATTATTTCCCTTATTTGCTGTGTTGTTCTTGTTGCCCACTGATATTTTATGAACTAAGCACTTTTACTGTCAGAAATGTGTACTGTAGTTTCTCTCGTTTTGTCATACCTCAACCCAGTGGCCAAGTTCAAAGATGAGGATGAGGCTTTTTTGTTATTTATTTTATGTCCTGACATCTCGATTAGACGAGTGTCAGCAGTAAATGTGGTTTGTGTTAAACAAAAGAATATGTATTGAAACACAATTAAATTGTATTGGTTTATATGTGTTCTAAAATATACCTGAGACAGGCTAACTCAGGCAGTTTAAATGAATGAAGAACAAGACAGCAAGGAGCAGTTGTTCATACTTTATGACACTAGTCATGTTATCTACATGCGAGCATAATCTGACTGACTCTTATGTTTCGATGTCACGTTCTCTATAAACAAGCTGTCTTTGAATTGTACCGATGTGAAGTGTTTTGGTTGCCCAGTATTTGAACTTGTAAATAGCTGAATTTAAAAATGTCAATAAATATAGTTTACTATTTCCTTCATGGCTTGTCATGCAGCAACTGATTATGTGTCTTTTAGTATTTTGTTCTTTATCTCTACTGTGCAATTTACAGCTCTGTTTATAATAGGGAACCACTCCTTTAAATGAGATTTTATGAGATACTTGAGCTTTTTTAAACAAAATTATTTTGACTGGCTTTTGCACAAATCATGGGGTTGTTGTAAATGTTGCTGTTTTATTAATAAGGACTCCTTTTAGTATATATCTATATCTACATATATAAATATAAATCTATTACACTGGAAAATACATTTAACATCATAAGGGATTGATTGGTATATGGCTTCCATTTAAGAAAACTTTTAATGAATCAATTAACATTAAGAATTTCCCTTTTGTTCCATTTTGTTGACACATTAAGAGATTCAGTGAAAAATTCTCTTACATGAATGAGAAAAACTTCCTGATAATACTTTATGCAGAAAGATACAAGCTTCTCATATATGTGAGTGGTGTCTTTCCTAAAGCACATGGAACATTAAATGTTGTTGGTAAAGATAGAAAACCATCTCAAATGATTTCCCCAAAAAATGTCAACAGGTGCATAAAATACATAGCTCTGGTCGAATGAGGAAAGGAAAACAGGGTTTTCACTTCAGCAGATAGAATAAGAATACAACCAATAAAACATTTGCCAGTTAGGGTTGACTTGAAAGTTTACAGCAGAAAAACAAAATACTGCTTTAATCCAATATTGCAGTAGCTTAACATTATGACCATCTATAATCACTGCAGCAGAGACTGGAAGCACCTATGCAAGTTTGTCCTTTATTTGACAAGCACAGGGATCTATTTCAGACAATATCACGTTGTTCATTTAAAGATCAATGATATCAGGATGGTGTGCCTGTTTGGAAAGCTCTCTATGAGGTACCTGCAGGCTTTCAGCGTCCTCAAGTGGTCACTATTGTGCATGGCTGGCTACATGTGTGTGACCCAAGGACACAAAATTCTTCATACCAGCTTGTTCAGCAACAACTCTGATGCAGGTTTGTTAGTTCAGGGTAATATGCAATCAAATATGCAACCTGATTCTTTTGCAGACAAATCAAAATAAATAAATGAATTAAAGAAACTGTCTTTAGGCTTGTTCTCACGCTTCAGTTGAATGTGTTTCGGGCATGGAAAGATCAAGAGAACACCTGATGGTGTATAGATAAGATAATATGTGTCCATTAACAAACCAAAAACCAAAACTTTAGAGAAATTAAATCAAATTTGAATTAAGTGATCATTGTCAAATGCTTTCATTTTGAAGGTTGAGACCGGAAGCGGCGTTTGTTGTCAAAGGTGGTTGGGAAGCTGGTCAGGATTGTACTCATATTACTGTCACTTTCAGTCCCCTCTGTCTTTAAACTATCACGCCTGGTCTTCAAGAAATTCGGTGAGTTCAAGGTAGTTGTGAAAAATGACTGGAACAACGGAGAGGGCCGTAGAGTTCGTGTAGTCATAAACTTCTGACTACACAAACTATTGGCTAGCTAGTAGCTAGCCTCTCTTTAGCGTAATCTACGCAGGGTATCTACGACACCCTTAATGTTAACTTTGCCCTCTGGGCAGTAAACCTTTAATATGTCAGGACAGTTTTACGCAACTCTGGAAATTAGTCAAGCTAATGTATTTTGTCTATAAGCCGAGGTTTCAAGACAATTTCCAAGGGCAGGTACATAACGCAAGCTTAAGCTAACGGTTTTGCTAAGTGTATATGCCGGTGCTTTAAAGCAATGAACCCGTTATAATCTTATGGGTTTGAGCAGTGCTTCTTGTGTATCTCGCCGAACTTCTCACGTCATGTTTCTGACAAAGTTAAAACATGTGTCCATTATGTTAGCCCTTGTTAATTTAGCTAATTATAGAGCTCAGCGAGTAACTTCTTTCACTCCACTAAAGTCCACCGCTAAATGAGGAGTTGAGCATCCTTCCGTTATCCTTACTTAAATCGATTTTCTGTACAGACAAAACATTATGTGTGAATCTGTGGCTCTCCTGTGTCCTTGCAGTAAACACAGCGATGTGCAGCTGTGTCCGGAGCTCCAGGGCTCTGTCCCCTGCCCTGCTCCCGAGGCTGCTGCATCCCCAGGCCGGGTTTCGGTTGGTCAGCAGGGGCCTCCGGACCTCCCCCCAGTGTTTGGCCATTGGGGGGGACGCCCAGCCGCTCCCCCTTCCCGGACAGGCCCGGGTCGTGATCTGCGGAGGGGGAATTGTCGGAACGTCCGTGGCTTACCACCTGGCCAAACTAGGCTGGACAGATATCGTTCTGCTTGAACAGGGCAGGTAAGATAAAAGTGTGTAGATTTTAGTTAAGCTTCATGTAAATTAAAGAACTGTAGGTAAGCTCTTGTATCAGCTGGTGGTGTTGAGGCATAGACAGACACAGCTCAGTTATGCTTGCATTACTGATGGACACCCATTATATTCCTGCTACCTGGGGTTATTTACAACATTTGAGTGGACAAAGTAAGCTGTTTGATTTGATGTAGCCCTCCTAACTATATATTGACTGTTGTCATCCCTCCTAGACTTGGCGCAGGTACAACCAGATTATGTGCTGGCATTGTCAGCGTGGCTAAGCCCATTTCCATTGAATGTCAGATGGCCAACTACTCCAATAATCTTTATCAGCGGCTGGAGGAGGAGACAGGAGTTAAAACAGGTCAGACACTCTATCAGGATTTGTTTTCACTCAAAAGTGGGGCTTAATAAAAAGGAAGGTGCACCATTTTAGGCAGAGGTGAGCAACTCCAGGCCTCGAGGGCTGCTGTTCTTTAGGTCTTAGGGGTTTCCTGCTTCTACACACCTGATTCAAAATGGACCTCTTCTAAAAAAAATGTTAATCTCTGTACAGGACTGTCGATGTTGTGTTGATGTGAATCAGGTCTGTTAAAGCAGGGAAAACTCTAAAATATCCCTGGATACCCGGAGTTGCCCACCCCTAGTTTAAGGTGATGACTCCATTAATAGCTTAAATGTCTGGATTACCTATTCTTAATTTTAGTGTTTTGTTGATAACCTCTTGTTTGTGTTGCAGGTTATGTGCAGACAGGTTCATTGTGTCTGGCACAAAATCAGGATCGCTTCATTTCTCTCAAGCGGCTGGCATCAAGACTCAAGTAAGACAGGAAGTCAACATTTATTAGAGACAGTGTCTGAGTAGGATGCTGTTGCAACTTTGGGATAGACTTTGAGTCTAAATCTTCCACAATCTGTTCAGGGTAATGGGGATCAGCTGTAACATCATCAAACCTAAAGAGGTGGCCAAACTTCATCCTCTTGTCAATATTCATGACTTGGTGGGGGCGCTCCACCTGCCTGCTGATGCTGTGGTGTCCTCACCTGATGTCAACCACGCTCTGGCTGTGGCTGCAGCCGGACAAGGTAAATTTAACCCATACCCGTTTTACACGTAATTCTGTTACTGCTTCTCTTCATCCTTCTCTTCTTCTCATTCTATCCAGGGGTTCAGATCCTGGACCGAACCAGTGTTCAGCAGGTGGTGGTGGAAAAGGGCCACGTGATGGCTGTGGAGACTGACCGCGGCTCCATCGAATGTGAATACTTTGTCAACTGTGCTGGCCAGGTACAGCTCAGAGTGCGATTATGTGATTACGCATGAAATTTAATAAAGATTTCTGCAATTATTGCACACCGTAAACTTGCTGTAAAAACCAGTTAGGTGTGTATCCATTCACCTAGTCTCCAGTTTTGAGCAAAGCTTGTCTCATTTGGTCTGTTCATTCTGCCGTTTTTCAGTAAATGGATGTATTTATCTTTTGTGCACCAGTGGGCGTATGAGCTGGGCCAGGCTAGTGAGGTGAAAGTGTCTGTTCCCCTCCATGGCTGTGAGCACTTCTACCTTCTCACCAAACCTCTTCAGGAACCACTTTCACCCAACGCTCCAGGTTCGTGATTCGATAACACGAGCATCCTCTTTTTGTAGCAGCTGCTGTTTCATTTTAAACCTTTATCATCAGAAAACGTCAGTAACTTTTCATTTGATTTAGTCATTAACCTTATTATTTGACCCCAATGTTTCTTTTAAGAGCACATTTTCCTTTGGGAATGAATACAGAATCATTCAATTCAGCTTAATCACTGCAACATTTACTGAGTATTTTCTTTCATTTCAATTGTCAGATGAAGAAAATACAAAATAGGCTCTTCCCTTTTTATTGATACCGATCATTTAAGTCAAATGAAAAAGTAAGCACATCTTCCTTAATATTTATGGTTTACACATCAGGATATAAGAAAATATCCTTTCCAGTATTCTCATTTCATGTGGTGGGGAACTAAAGTATGCATCTTTTTGTAAATGAGACCACAATTCTTTAAATTCATGAGCTTTTAGGCCCAATACTTTAAGCAATGAGATCACAAGAATTGTGAGACCACAATTCTTTAAATTCAGGAGCTTTTAGGTCCAATACTTGAAGCAAATTGTTTTCTGGACACATTCTGCCGATATGTTTTTTAGCTGTCTCCCAATGTTCCTCTGTCCTTCGTGATGCACATCCTTGGAAGATTGTCCGCTGTCTTTAATGTTTTTTATCTGTGAAACATCTTTCATCATTTTGAAAGAGAATGTCCAGAATGTCTGATGGGGACATGCTTCTTCTCCTCAGTGGTTATTGACATGGACGGCAGGATATATGTGAGGACATGGCAGGGAGGCCTTCTGTCAGGAGGCTTCGAGAAGAACCCCAAACCCATCTTCACAGAGGGCCGGAATCAGCTGGAGGTCCAGAACATGCAGGAAGACTGGGATCACTTTGGTAAGGGACTTATATCAGACACACATACACATATGTGTATGTGTGTCTGATCTATATACTATATGTATATATATATAGTATGTGTATGTATATATGTGTATGTATGTTAGGCTTACAGTTGTATAGTCTGTAAACATATGAGAACACAGACACAGCTTTTGATGAGTTATGATTGCGATGGAACATATCCATCTCAGCGTGCACATTGAAATTTGCTCACACACACACACACACACACCTGTTTGGTGGCCTTGGCCTGATGAGAGTAATCTGAGAGTCCTTGTGCAGCATGACAGGCCGTCATAAAGCAGGAGTTTATTACAGTCCAAACCTGAACCGCCACATCTCACAAGTCAAGCTCATTTGTCATGGTTTTCTTTACACTTCAGCTTCCTCCTTACTACCAACCCTATATGACGTCTTTAAAGCACTGCCCCCCCCATGTCACATCTACAACAAAAAGTCATTTATCAGCATGTCAATAGACAGCTGAGAGGTTTTTTCTTTTCATTTGGTTCTGGTTGCATCTCTCAGTCAGGGAGGTTTGCCGTGATTAGACTGTATTCTTTGGGAATCAAAACAAGTGAAGACTCTGTTGCATTATGTTTTCTTTTCTGATTCTAATTTTTTTATTTTTTTTTAAATGCTTTAAAAAAAAAAAGAGTATTTGTAAAGAGTATGATGATTAGCAGATTTGTTTATTTTCCAGGAGGCTCTGGTCTTTTTGGGAAATGTGACTTAAGGCGGGAAATGACTGTTCTTTCGTGAACATAAATGAAAGCTTCTTTGCAGAATATTCATGTGACGTTGTGTAGTAACCCTACTCTGTCCCTCCACCTTCAGAGCCAATGCTCAGTGCCCTCCTGAGGAGAATGCCAAGTTTAGAATCTGCTGAGATCCATCAGCTGGTCAACTGTCCTGAGTCCTTCACGCCTGACATGCGCTGCCTGATGGGGGAGACGCCGGGGTTGTGTGGATATTATGTGCTGGCAGGGATGAACTCCTCTGGCTTGGCCTTTGCTGGAGGAGCCGGCAAGTAAGTCAGAGTGTTTGCCCAGAGGATAACCTACAACGTATGCGGGGACTTAACAAAAGGTTATAGAACAGTAATTGCACTTCTTGTGGTAACTAAAAACATTAAGGATGGACCGAAAGCTATGAAAAAAGAAACATGTTAATCACAGTGATCATCTCTGTGATGGGGATGTGCTTTAATTGATTTTGCAGTGAATCACAAACGGCCTGCTGTGTGGTTTGGGTTGCAGGTACCTGGCAGAATGGATGACATACGGCTACCCTACTGCCAACGTCTGGCCGCTGGACATCAAACGCTTCGGCAACCTGCAGAGCAGCCGAACCTTCCTGCGACACAGAGTCATGGAAGTCATGCGTGCGTAGAAAAACACTACAGCACAGTTGCTGTGTGTCACTGTGCATCTAACGTGTACGTGTGCACGTTTCCGTCCAGCCCTGCTGTATGAGCTGAAGGTTCCTCGGTGGGACTTTCAGACGGGGCGCCAGCTGAGGACCAGTCCTCTGTACGACCGCTTGGACACACAAGGGGCTCGCTGGATGGAGAAACATGGCTTCGAGAGGCCCAAGTACTTTGTTCCACCCGGGAAAGGTACAGACAACAGCCGATTGACAGAACATGCACAGACTCAACATTTTGGGTTTCTGAGGACCGTTAAGTTGTGTTGAAGCTCTAGACAGTTGTTTCTTAGAATTTGCTGTATAATTATAATTGTGTCACATTTTTTTAAAACAGTTTTTCAGGTATTTCTTAGTTTTATAGTTGGAGCTTAACATGTCTTAGAGCTTTTCTGCTGGATGTGGGAGGCTGTCTGATGACTGGTTGGTTTTCCTCTGTAGATCTACTGTCTCTGGACCAAAGTAAGACCTTCTACAAGCCAGACTGGTTCGACATCGTTGGAGCAGAAGTGAAGTGCTGCAAAGAGGCCGTGTGCGTCATCGACATGTCCTCCTTCACCAAGTTTGAACTGACTGTGAGTCTGACACGCTGCTAAGGAAGTGTGGACAGTTCGGAGCAGAATTCCCGGGATGAGCAATGCATCACCCGTAGTAAATGATATGTGGGGCCTTCTGTGCGTGTCCTGATGTTTCAGTCGACCGGGGACCAGGCGCTGGAGCTACTGCAGCATCTGTGCGCCAACGACCTGGACGTCCCCGTCGGACACATCGTACACACCGGCATGCTGAATGAGAGGGGAGGCTATGAGAACGACTGCAGCGTGGTCCGCGTCAGCAAGAGCAGGTGTGAAACATCTGGTTGCAAATCCCAAACGCGTCTTGTTCCTAATGACCCTGAAAAGAAGAGGAAAAATAAATCTACAACGTTTTTCTTTCATTTTTCAGCTTTTTTATCATCTCTCCGACAGACCAGCAGGTCCACTGTTGGTCCTGGATAAAGAAGCACATGCCCAGTGATCCACACCTCCACTTGGAGGATGTCAGCTGGAAGTACACAGGTGTGCCGATTATTGGAGCACATGCTGGTTGCATTAAAAACGCCTCAGTCAGCATCTTTTTGGGAAGCTATTTTTCAACATAGTGAGACAGACACTAAGGGAATCAAGCATGTTGGGAGGGTGGTTAATTACATGTCCCAGTTTTGAGTTTAGCAATGTAAATGTACTTGCCTCTGCCTTCAGTTTGAGTCTGCACCCAGAGAGAAAAACTTGGACTTGAGTTTGTTCTAATGTTGCAGTGAGAGGTTTACTGAGTCTCTTTACCCGCAGCTTTAAATCTGATCGGACCGCGTGCAATGGACGTGCTGGCTGAGCTGTCATACGTTTCGATGACACCAGACCACTTCCCCTCTATGTTCTGCAAGGTAATACAGACTAAATTAAACCACCCTGGCTCCTGGCTTTGGTTTGTAATAAGTTTGTCAATTTTTTTTTTTTTTTTTCGGTGTCCAACCGCCTGTGTATATGTGTGTGTGTTTTCAGGAGATGAGCGTGGGCTACGCCAATGGGATAAGGGTGATGAGCATGACGCACACCGGAGAACCAGGTTTCATGCTCTACATCCCTATAGAGGTGCAGCACGCACACTCGCATACATTATTCGAGCAACACTGTAAAACTGTAAAGAATACTATACCTTCTGATATTTTTTGACAGATTTATGGAGATATGAAAATCTTCCAAATTAGGCATACAATACCTTTGTATACCATCATTTATTGACCTTGCAAATGGTAAAAGAGATGTGTTTTTTTTAAAAGGGGAAAAATTCTCCCATCTTATTGTGATCTTTAAAGCACTGAGGAATTTCTCTTGCAGCCTAATGCATAAAACCTTAGAGCTGCCAGTATATTAATGTAGGTCAGGTTACACCTAAACTCACTGGGCTGCAGATCTGAGTGTCTCTTTCCTATTCTCGGCACGATTTCATTGTTCTGAGGAAACACGTGTGCCGGCCCTGCTTTTCATAGCTGACCCTGCTGCGTTCGTCTGCCCCTCACAGTACGCGCTGCACGTCTACAACGAGGTGATGTCGGTGGGTCAGAAGTACGGCATCCGCAATGCAGGCTATTACGCGCTGAGGAGCCTCCGCATTGAGAAGTTCTTCGCCTTCTGGGGTCAGGACCTGGACACGTTCACCACCCCGCTGGAGTGTGGCCGGGAATTCCGGGTCAAGTTTGACAAGGTGGGTTTGGCCGCGGATCCGCTCTGTATCCTGACATCCGATCTGGAATAAGCATTCAGCTTTTGCGTGGGTATATTGGGCCGTTTCGATGCACCTGCAGGCTGCTGTGAGTCTTATGTGGAGCATCGGATTCTTCGGCCTTCCGCTGTAACGAGCGTGCAGCATTCATGAGGAGACGCGCTTGAGTTTGTTTGAGTAGAGCTGCTCACGCGCTGCTCTCAGACTGTTTTTTCTCCTCCTCTGTCCACTCCTCCACCCAGGACACAAACTTTCTGGGCCGGGAGGCGTTGCTGCAGCAGCGTCAGGACGGCGTGTTCCGGCGGTTCGTCATGCTGGTCCTGGAGGACCACGACACTGAGCTGGACCTGTGGCCCTGGTGGGGCGAGCCCATCTACCGCAACGGGGAGCTGGCCGGCGCCACCACCAGCAGCGCCTACAGTTACACCCTGGAACGCCACGTCTGCCTGGGCTTCGTGTCCCCGCCGCCCGGAGCCGACGGGATACCCACGCCAATCACCCCCGACTTCATCAACCGCGGGGACTACGAGGTCGACATCGCCGGCCAGCGCTTCCCGGCCAAAGCCAAACTCTACCCCTTCAGCTCCCTCTTCACACAGCAGAAGCGCCGCAAGGACGAGGTAGAGCTGAGCAACCTTCAGGGAAAGTGAGGAAGCTCTTCCTGTTATACTCCTTAGATCCAGCACATCTACTCCTGCTCTGTCCTCACATGCCAACACCCCACAGTCCCTAATGAACGGGCCGGATGTCCAAATACTTCCCGCTCCTCTAATATTCGATCCCCACATTTACAGCTTTTTAAAAGTGCAATATTTAAGAGGGCACTAAACGCTCGATCTGCATCGAATACAAAGTTCCTGTTTTATCAGAGTGCGTTTCACCTTTACACCATCTGGTCTCACGGCTGCTTCACTCAGACAGTCCGTGATTAAGTGCCTTTATTAAGGCAAGTTCCTCACCAAACGGAATGGAATTTCTCCCCTTCGTGACTTGCGCTCGCCCAGAAGAGATTTAGACCGACAATCCTCTATGATTTGTCAGGGTGTGCAAACGCTGCAGTCTGAAAGAGTCTGAGGTAAATGTCAGACACGATCCTTTGTTCTGTCCACCACCGTCGGCCTCAAGCGACACTCGCAGGGAACACCGTTTCCAGATAAGGGAAGGCACTAAGAAACCTGGGATGATTATTAGTTAACCGTTGTGCGTGCTGCCTATCACTCCACCCACTGACCTAAAAAAGCTCCAAAGTAAAAAAACAAAAAACCCAGAACTGCCTCTTCCTCGTCTGTTTTTCTTCGTCGTCATCCGTGAGCTGCTTTGGTGTTATTTCTATGTGTGTTAGAGCTCCCGGGGACGCTTTGTATGAATATAAAACCCGATCACATATTTATGTTTTGCGGCTGTCTTGAAGCATTGTTGCACTTTGGGGGCAAACGCTCAGTTTTTGTCTGATGTTTCGTTGAATGTGTGCGGCTGTGAACCTATTGATGAGGGAGACTACAATATCATAATCCAGCTCAGCTGTTTGTGTAAAAGGAAAAGGATATCTCTGCTATTTGAAATAAAACTCTGTATTTTTGTAGAATTGTTGTGTGCAAATTCTGTACTTGGTGTAACTTTTCATTTGTAAGAATTATTACTGACAATTTCATGTCTATTGCTTTATGGCTAAAATTCACTCAACTTACAATGTCATCCCGATTTCAAGGAGTTTAAATTCAGTTACAGTTTGGGAAAAAAAAAAGAAAGAGGCAGCCCAAAGATCACATCCACTCTTTAGAGAAAGTCATGTGGAGCATCTTTAAATACATTTTCTGTTGTACTTCTTATAAAAGCACAAGATTCTTATGCTCTTAAAAGCATAACTTTTATTCTTTGAGGCTTTAATGAGTCTTCAGACGTGTTTATGATTGATCATCTCAGGCCCTGTACAAGCCGTTGCAATAAATACAGTCTTCGCTCCACATTTTGGATTTAGAGCAATTCAAGCAGCCCTTCAGCTGTTCAAACAGAACGGCTGCAGAGCTGAACTTTACCACCGATCAGGGTCTCATAATGCACACGCCCCGTTAGAGATAACAAGCCAGATGGTCCCTCTCCTCTTTTTGGTTCGGAAGATGCAGCATCTGTGATGTCCAAAAACAACTTCAGACTTCTGTTTGTTTGGCTGGCACAGTCCCCACTGCGCATCAGGCCGTGTTAAAGAAACACTGGCTGGGAGAATTGGCTCAGGTAAGAGTTCCTTAATGAATAAGTAATGTAACATACATTTTACTTTTAATATTTCTCTAATTTTTTTTCTAGTGACTGGCACATTCTCCTCACATTTAAGATTAGAATTTAAAATTAAGTTGCGCTTTTAACATGCACATAGTTCAGCATTCATCTAAATGTATATAAGACATGCTAATTGGCCACAACCCTTTCAGGACTCTTAAAACACATAAAAACACACACACGACCCAACAGCTGCATATCTCACCCGGATAAGATTTAAAACTTAGATCTGAAACCATACATCCAAATATAGTATTCATGAGTAATTTGTGGAATTTAGATTTCTGTCTTAACATTCAGATTTGGTAGAATAGATTGAACATTTCCATGTGTGTTTGTGATCATATACACTTATACATGTATGATGAACATCACCGTGTCAGTCCTACTGCAAATTCTAGTTCCATTTCCAGCATTTTACAGATTCCGTATTTCCATCCTGTTTTTATAGTGTACCATCTCTGACTTTCAAATGGGATTTTTTCCCCCTTCGATACCGCTTCATGAGATACAAATCAGTGAATCTAAGTCGGGTATTCCAGCCTTTTCTTTTGGACTGGGTTTCTTATGTGGGTGTTTGTGGGCACATTTGCAAAACGGCACGTCCTCAAATGGGGAGAGTTTACTTCTGTTTCTGTCAAGATGAATAGAAAAGAAAAACAGCCGTAAAATTCCAGTGACAATGCAGGGGAATTTCTCAAACCTCTTCCAATGTTACATTTTATCCCAAATGTTTCAAATGTTTACTCTGAAACACGATTATGAAGAAAAAAAACCAGATTTCACTTAAACAGAAGTATCGACCATAAACAGTGTAAACTCAAACAATAAGTGAGGTATAAAATGAAGAGAGCTGCTTGTTTATCCCCAAGATTCTTAGAGCAAAACTCAATTTTGTGGAAAACATGCAAGAAAATAGTCTGCAGCAGGTACCAAAAGGCTAAAATGCCTCCTTAGATTTCAAATGGAAGCAGTCTGGTGAAACCAACAGATGTTAAAAGATCTAACCCAAGAGCCAAGCGTGGTGGGAGAGCATCCTGCAGTGGGTGTGTGTGTCTGCTGCTGGAAGTGGAGGACAACAGCTTGGTTTTACTGAAAAAAATAACACTTTTGCTGCAGTTGCTGGAGAGCAAAGGTCAGAGTACTTGTACTCAGACATTCATTAGTTTTTAAACTGCCTAAACACTATAGGTTTCTCCAAAATCCCAGGGGAGGTTCCATTGCCATGGCTACCAGCTGTACCCTCATCAGTTTGTGTGATTTTGTGTTCTCTGTCAGCGACACGGACACCTGTTTAAAAAAAAAAAAAAAAAAAAGAAGAAAAAGAAATCGTCTCTCTACACATAACGACCGTATCTGCAGTGAGCGAGAAGGTTCGCTATCGTGTCCAATCAAATCCCAACCTGTTGTCAGCTCGTTTGCTCCATCTGCAATCACTCCCCCAGAAGGCGTTATGTAAGGTCAGCTCAGAGCCAGGGAAAATAAAGTTACACAACAAAACACTTTATTAGCATAATACATCTCAACAACCCCCCCTCCCCTGTTGCCAAGCACTCTGGCACTCGAGCATCAAATCCTTCTGGCTTTCCGTGGGCGACATCCGTTGTGCGGCACGGGGGTGTTGTCGGTGATCGATACCACCTCCAGGCCTCCCATCGTCAGGCCTTTGATTGCAGACTGCGGCGACAGAGAGGGACACGTTTGGTCGTTAGCGGAGCTAAAGGGAACGGATCGAGATGACTGCGGCTTCTTATAAATGGAGGTCTGAAATTAATTAGAGGCCTGCGTTCATTCTTCCTGAGCTGAACACCCACTCTTAGATCAATGGAGAAAAAAGAAAAGACATGGCCGTAGGTTGCAAGTTAGTTAAAATACCAGCACACCCCGTCAAACTGTTGGTTTAACAAAGTTTAACTCGGTTTAAGGTCACGTACACAAACAAATGCTGGGGTTATAATTTAAAGTTAAGAAGGACACTGACCATTTTTATGTCGTAAGCTCAAGAATTGCCTCAATTTGGTTCAACGAAAAAAAAAGAAAATGTGTGACAAAGAAGCCCTCGGATACTTAAAAAATGTCAAACATCTGCATCCATTATCAGACGTATGTTTGAGTGCCGGCCAAAAAAACAAAGGCCAGTTCAGATTCAAGGAGGCAGCTCAAACTGAACTGAACGATGTTTCGTTGGGCCTTTTTTTCATTTACGTTTATTTATTAACTACAAAGCTGATGTTCTTAATGGCGGTTTCATTCCTCTCTTCCATTTGGTTCCTCTTTAATGTTCATGTTGTTCGACTGAGGCCGGATGGGGTTAGGAAGAGTCAACTGTTAAAGGCAGATTCTTTTTTCCCCCTGGATTGGTTGACATATAACAGTGTGACCTGTAGGCCTCAAAGGGCATCAAATATTCCTTTAAATATGGCAAAAAAAAACAACGCTTCATTTTAAGATGATATATATGAATTTATCTTCTTCTATGCATTGTGCTGTATATGCATACACAGCTTGTGGCTTCTACTTCATTAATTCTCCCTAATGTGCTCAACTGGCTGAAATCAGGGAAATTGTCAGGTTAGACATGCCGCCTTTAATATGGCTATAAAAAAAAGCTTGTTGCATTTTTTAAATTTTTGTATTAAGATTGATTTAGTAGATGCTCCTTTAAAAAACAAAAAACTGCTCCACTGCTTTAAGGCTACTCTCCTCTTTGTGGACATGTGGGGCAGAAAGATCAAGATTGGTCTCTATTATGAGCAGCATCAACATGGAAGAACATCGAACAAGTGCTCACCAGACGTCCAGGCCCAAGACCTTTGACCACAACACGAACGAACGTCACTCCCTTTGCTTTGGCTTTCTGTTTGTAGAGAAACAAAAGATAAACAGGAGGTCAGCGTATGTGTGTGTCCTCTGATCCACATCCCTACATCAAGTAGACAAAAAGAATTTCATAGAATCTCTCATCATCATGTGTCCGTAGACGGTAGAAATGTCTGGTAGTTTTTATGGCAATGAAGATCCTACAGTTTCCATGGAAACTGTTTATGTTCGTCATCCTCAATTCTTGGCTAAACTGTAAGTCCACTGCATCTGCCCCTCTTCAGTTTCTCTAAAACCCCTCGTCTGTGGCCGGCTGAGTATGAAGAAACACTTGAATTGGGCTCTTATGAAAGCTAACACACATAACCTTTTCTCCCAATCCATCAGAACCACTTCAGACAGTCCTCAACCCGCTTTTGTGTGATAGATACAGACAAATAAAAAAGAAAACAAAATCATTTTGGAAGCAGAGGGCTGTAGATGAATATCACCTAGAAAATATCATCAAACATTTAAAAAAATGAAAGTTCAGAATCTGTTTCAAAGCCGCGGACACAACTGATTGTTGCTTTTCCTAGACCTTCTTTCAGTCCCTTTCCATTATGCGTCGAAGTATTGATTTAGTTTTGGTGTCTGTCGTGCCACATGTTGGAACTCAGACATAAAAGGAAAAAAGAAAGGTTTATCAAGCACATCATACACACAGAGGACACTCTGTAGCCATTTTGCTTTACTCATGATTTTCCTTATTGGACATTTAAGGAGATTTTTTTGTCCATTACAAAGAGGGAATCTTCACTCTTGCTGGCTGATGTAGCCTGAAGACAACACCTGGCGTTGAAAAGAAGCTTGCATTCTTAGGTTTCTACCTTAAGAGTCAATAAAGCATTGTTGACAGGTTCCTTTGATAATGAACATCATTGTTGGGAGCCTTCTTAATAAAAAAAGAGGCTGTTGATTTAACATTATTCAGTTAACAGGAGGTTTTAGGGGAGTTGCTTCAATATTTAATCTTTCAATCTTTTTTTTTGTCTTTCCATTAATGATTTGACATTACCATTGAAGGAGCTCCTATAAAGTCCTACAGACTCCAAAGCTTCCATTCCATTACTCATTACGCATATATGGCTCTCTTGTAAATGAAACGGCCAATCGTCTTATGTATTCATCAAAAAATAACTAACTTTAATAAATAAGCCCATGTTACTGTAATCAAATCTGAATTACTTCAGTACCCACAAAACAATTTTCAATATGCCATTCCTGTGAAATAAATCTACCTATGATGACCTGCTAAGTCTTGTATTACACTTTCTCTGTCAAATCAAATATTTTTGCTCAAACAGGATCCTTTTAGCAACGAGTTGTCAATTTAGCTCAATTAAGTTTTGTATATGTAAGTATATAGTATTGTTTAGTAATGAGGAGTCCTATTAATCTAAGAGAGTGTCAAGAATGGGAAATCCTACAGAGCAACGTTTTGCAGTTGTGGGTCAGAAGATTACGAGCTTTGGAGTAAAAGAACTCACGGCGGCCGCAGAGATGCCCGCCGTCTGAGCTGCGATGGGCGTGGACTTCTTGACGTTCTTGAAGCCCTCCGTACCACAGGACGTCCTCACCATAGACTCCCCTGCGCTGTCCGTCAGCTGGATGTGTGTGCTGGCGCAGAGCAGAGAGTTTAATCAGGCAACTTGCTCACATTGTGACGCAGTCAGGGAGAGTTAGATATAAGCAGTCACGCTACAGAGAACCTGTTGGCTCTTCATTGTTGCTGCCTGATTAAGACTAAACCACTTTGTCCACATGGACAAACAGAAATTTAAGAAGAAAATCTCAACAGCTAGATGTCATTTCAAAAGCAGAAAGTTGGTTAGCAGCTGTGCATGTACTTACTTGTTGTATGTGGCTTTTATGTGGACGATAGGTAACTCCTCAAACTTTTTTCCAGCCCATCTCAGAGCGCTGTCCTGGCCAGGCATTGGAGGAAAGTAGCTGAAGGGTAACCAAACAAATAAACAGTTCATTGTGTTGCAGAAATACATAGTTAAGAAAATAATCCTCCGACATGGAATATAGGAACATGAAAGAGATATATGAATGAGTGTTGCTGATGTCTGACCTGAAGTCTTTCCTAGACGTCGCTTCTGTCTCCTGCTGTTTGACAGAGCTGCTGCATATTGTTCGCTGCAGCCCTCGACTTCCATACCTAAACACGAACGAAATTAGTCATATTCTTGTTACAGAGATTAACCTGTGTATAAACTACGTTTTTTCTTTTTTGATTCATGTGTTCAATAGACAGATAGATTGCAGTATTACAATGAGTTGCAACATGTAACAGACTACATGTAAGCTAACAGTGTGCTATAATAACACATTTACCCCATAAGACACTTACTGAGAGATGGCATTTGCATTTACTGAGGCAGTCAACTGCCGGCATACGTTGCTCACAGAATTAAACAACAGACAGCTGTATTTATACATAATTTAAAACACAAAATCCCCGTTAGACAAGACGATTTTATAAACAACAAACGTGACATTGAGGGTGCCGGAAATTCAGACCAAACGGCTGATTTGTTGAGGGGGGAGGGCGTTTATCTAAACATTACTAACATCATAATGTCTTTATACATTACTTCTGAAATAAATGATGAAATCTGTATGATGTTTTCATACAAATAAATATGAATATATGTATGACTAATGATGGCATGAAATTATTTATGTTTTAACAGATGAAACTTACACCCCTATTTCTTAGAGAATAGATCATTCGTTTTTACCGAACTGAATTGTGGGTAGATGTTAGAAAATGTAGCCTTCAAGTGATTAAAAAAGGGTCGAAAATTAGATTAACTCACAATAAAAGACTGTTTGAACCCCAGAATATAAGTTTTTTCTTGTTTATTTGATATAAATTGAGACAATGCTTTAGGTAAGATTACTTGGACAACGTTTGGGTCTTGTTTTACAGTCAAACAACAATTAGATTTGTGTATCTCATTTCAAGACGACGTAATGTAGTAAACATTACCTTTTTTCAAACACAGTGAACGCAGCAGAAGGAAGATGGCGGCGCCCTGTCAAAGAATGGCGAGTCGGACCTTCTTACAGTTTTTGTCAAATTTTAGCAGGGCACCCGTTGGGAGAGTAGGGTTTCGCCAGTTTTCTGCTCCTGTTTGTCAAGCGTCTCCTCAGTCGAGCATTGTCACAGAAAGAACGACTTCTCCCTGGACGTTGATGGCTGCGGTGTGTCTGCAAAGGCTCCCGGTCATTTCAGCGGACTGCAGTCCGATTGAGCAGCAGTTCAAAGAGATGATGCAGCAGGTGATGTGGGCAAGAAATGAAACTTTAAAGCGAAACAATATGTCTTGGATAATTACTAAAATAACACAGCATTTTCCGACCAATCACACTCGAGATAAAAGCAGTTGATTACTGTAATATACACTTGTTACCAAAGTGTATAAACTGTCGACACAGTACAATATTAAATAGAGCTCTACCGCAGATTCAAGTTAGAGAACTCTCATTTCAGAAAACATTAAACATTTTACGAATACAGTGTAACAGTGCAAAAAAAAGACTTCAAATACTTAGTGCTTTAAATCATCATAATCATATTAAGATTATTATTGTTGTTTTTGTAATTTATACTTATGAATACAGATTGCTCTACCCACAATAAGCACATAGCCCACAGTAGTGTCCTGAGAGACTCCCTTTGATTTAATTTCAGATGGAACTGGAGAAAAGCTTGCTGTCGGACCACGAGCTGAGGCTGCTGGAGGATGCCGAGAGGATGAGTCGTAAGCAGGCGGACGACTATGACTCAGATGAAGAGGACAGGGCTGGCGACCAGGAGATCATGTTGGCTCAGGATTTGGAAGACACCTGGGAGCAGAAATTGAAGAGTTTCCAGCCAGCGCCGAGGGTCAATGGTCAGTGTGGTTGGCGAACATGTGAATTTCAATAGGAATATTTTTAAAATCCAAAATGAATTGTCAGGGAGGGAAAAGCTTTTTTTTTCCTTAATTCCCCTTGAATCCATCAGCAGCAGTAGTAAATATTTCTGTCATTTCTGTAGACACAGAGTGATGCATCTCCTGTTTCCTCCTGTATTTGTGTAGCTGATGTGGATAAGGACCTGACCTCGGTGGAGCGCTGCCTGGCTGACTCGCTGGTTCTTCTGGCCGAGCAGCAGGTGGGTGCTGAGACGCGCTGGCTGCTGCCACAAGCTCCGTGGCAGGAGGGAGAAACACTTCGACAGACGGCTGAGAGAGCTCTCTCCTCCTTGCCAGGTAACCTGAGCTCTTATAGAAAATACCCAGCTACCAAATCCCTTTTTGTCGTTTTTGTCAACAGCTTCTTTTCTAAAAGTAACTTAGGCATTCTGCCCGATTAGTCATTTCGAAATATGTGGAGGAAAAATGCTAAATCTTTTTCATGCCCCAAGCTGATGATTGCAGATGGTTTTATGTTTTTTTTAATTATTTGTAGCAAAGAAAGGAGAATATGTTGTCTTCAAATAATCATACCCGTTGTTTAATTAATTGAACTATGTTATTTTTTTAAGATATGGCAAAATTTTTTAAAATAGAAAAAGTTAATTAGATGGGTCATTTATCAAGTATCTGAACTAGTAGATATTCTTCACTGACCAGCTTAATTATCTTTTAGATAATATGATCAAATTAAAAATTTGATAGCAGAAAGTTAACTTTAGAGAATTTTACTGTCAACAAATTAGTTAGGGACAGGTTAGGGTGTCAGAATTGGGAATAGGAGCATTACTTTCATACCCAATCCCTTTATGGGCTAATTTAATATGTCCTGGGCAGGATGGCTTTTCCCTCACTGCCTTTTGCCAAACATGGCCAGAGAATTGTCAGGAAAACGGAACAAACAGCCTGAACAATAAGTTGGGCTGAATGTCAGCATGTGAAGGCCAAGGATAGGAACCCGTTTTGAATTAATGTGTCCTTGCAGCACTCAGGCGACTTGCCAAAACAATCACGTCCGACAAAACTACCATTTTCACTCAGAAAAGTTTGCCACTTCAGTTCAAAACTGTATACTATAAGGCGGAAATCAATTCTACTCAGACACACCAAAGACTTCTGTGGCCACGACTCCATCACATAGAAGATTTTACTCATGTAAAGAACAAATCAATCACAGACTGATGAGCAGCTCAGATGTTGTCTAATCAGAATCCTAATATTTAAATCGGTCACTAAAATGAAGGGTAACTTCATTTAATATAGCTCAGGCTTTGATTACAACTCTTTTGTCTTTTCTAAATACAGTGGAGTCGGTCAAATACATTTTCTGGAGTTTTGTGTCTGTTAAGAATGGAGGATGAAAACTGGCAGAATTAAAATGAACAAATATAAAATGTGTCAATGAATCAATGTGTTAAAATGCATCAGTTAAATGAAAACAAGGACTCTGATGTCCCCCTGATATTATGTTTATAATTTCACCAATTTTAATTAATCAAAAATATTTTTCTGCTATTTCTAGATGTATTTATATCTATTTCATTCCCCCCATCAATTTTCTTACCCTGCTTTTTCTTTTCCTGAAGCATATTTCTTTCCACGCCTTCTCCTTACCTCTCGGTATCCGTTCTGACATTTCCTCATGCATTGCAGCTTCATTATGCAAATAAATTAGGCTTTCCTTCGATAACATCATCTACTCACCCATTGGTCAATGCAAAAGACAGATCCTTCAGCTTCCTGTTGATCGACCAATAAGTGAGTAGTTGACCCCACGAGACCACTCAAAGGACACCTTACTTCATTTGCATAATTTCCATCCTCCACAGTTAAGTGCACATCTGAACCAGCAGGGAAATCACAGATTTATAACGTTGTTGTTTGTCGTTGACTGACTGGTGTTGTTTTAGGTCATTGCGGCTCTACAAACACATGCGGCACAACAAAAAAATGCCTATTTTCCAGGGTACAGATTATGTCCCGTCACTTTCTATAATTCTATGATTATACGTTTCAGAGATCAAAGTAAAAACAGAGACTTTCATGGAGAATCCCTCATCAGATGGGATAGAGTTCATACGAATTATGACTTCCATCTGATTTAGGGAGGCATAGGGGTGAAAAATAAAATGTATTCAAAGAAGAAGAATTCCAGGATCGCTTTTGTGTTGCTGCCAAATATTGACACTTAAAGTAAGTGCAGTCAGATCCAATTGAGAAAGGACATGGAAAAGCTTTATGGTGCATATGCATATGCAACTGACAAGCTATTGTTTCTACTATGTGTCTCAGTATAAAAAGGAAAAAGGATGCCCACAGATGTTTTTTTTTTCCTCCTTCCAGTCTTAGTTTTTTTCCTCCTTTCACTGCCCTTTTACATTAGTCATGGACAGCCGAGCACTTGTTGCCAAAAGAAGGAATCTTATCAAAGCTGACCCTTTATTTCAGTTTTGTAAAGTGACGATTTTAAGCACTACCAAACCCTATGCAAAGGCTTATAACAAAACAAACAGAGGAAAAACCCTACTTTTTTGCGAAGGCATTAGAATTTTTTGGCAGTCTCTCATTATCTGAGATGAAGTGCACAAAAGAAGAGCTCCTAGAAATTATGGAGGATGAAAAGAGAGGAGGGTGACGTCTACCTCCCGCAGCAGCTCGCCACCCACATAATTTCAGAGTGAGACTGTTCCTTCAGTGACAATTCAGCTGAGGCTCTTTTTAAATTGCCGTCAGGCACTTTAACCAATATGAGCCTGACAGCTGCAAACACGAGCGCTTCAACTTTGCGGTGCGTGATTCCACGTGTTATTACACCGCAAAGCTCTCAGTGGTGTCTGTTCATGTACTGTACGGGAGCCTTTCTGCTTCTCCCCTGTGACGTTAATAATCTCATGTCCTCCCTGATTAATGTGCTCTTCCTCTGTTTAAAGCTGCATATTAAGCAGCTGGCACTACCTTTAGCAGCTTATGTTTTATGCAGGATCCGTTCCACTTGTCCACACTGATGAAGTTTGCGGCCCCGTTGCTCAATGTCTCGATGGCTCCCTCTTCTATTGACTTTCAGATGAAAAAAAAAATCAAATAATCCTCGTTTTAACTCTTGAAAAAGCCTGATATGGACCGAGCTTTCACTATATCTTATGGCTTGTTTCCTTCTGCCCGCATTTGTGTCTAAACACTGTTAGATGAATTATTCCTGTCCTCCACACTAAATGCACAGGAGGAACAGCATCATAAATAGGATTGGTTTCTCAGTTAGTGTGCTGCAGCGTGAGGTGAAAGTTTTATAGCAGTGATGCGGAAGACCTCATGTGGCTTCTGATGGATTAATTTTTGGTTCATAACTGATCATTTTCCATTATATCTTCATCTTTTTGGTGATGGTAAGATATACAAAGTACGTCATTTTCGTTGATTCCATCACCTTCGATACACGGTCCCATAGTGAGACATGCTTGTTTACCCCCTTGCTGTCAGTATACATAAGTAATCTGATCTCCGTTTATAAGGAGCAATTTGATCATTGAAATTATCTTCAGTCATAGAATCAGTGGCCAACATGTGTTAACCTCCCAATTTCTGAGTTAACAAACTTTGGTTTCTTAATCTTTCTAATCTAACAACAAATATCCTTTGGTCATGGTACCCATGCCAGTTTTATTTTAATCGTTATCGTCTTTCCTCACACTGAAATGATTAAACTAATAAATTGGTATGATCTTTGTATGCCTTTGGATTAACTTTAGCTGCAAAGTTTTACCACTGCCTGCTATTAAGAATCTTTACTCAACATTAGCGTACAGCTTTTTTCTGTGAGTTGTTATTTAAAGTGTCTCACAGCGGCGTGAGTTGATCCACATTTTTTAATATCTCTGGACTCAAAGGGAACTGACTCTAACAAGCCAGTGCTGGTGCCTCGCTCTCATGTCGAGCCTGCCGAGACCGCAGGGACTGGCATGACACAAGATTAGATTAAAAAGTGTGTTGTTGTCACAACAGAGGATGACAGACACTGGACTGAGTTGATACAGCACTTTAATTAGAGCAGTCAAACACCGGTAACCCAGATAAATGTAACGAACTACAGCAGCGGCCTCGAACATGATGGATGCCGCCTCCACATCAGCGTTTATTTGTAAGCTCAACTTTTGTTTTTCCGCCCGATTGAGCTCACAGTTTGCTCGCTCTCCCCACAGCGGCCGGTCTCAGGGCGACCTTCCTCGGAAACGCCCCCTGCGGAGTGTACAAGTACAAACTGCCCAAAGCCGCTCGGACGGAGAGCTCAGTCGGAGCGAAGGTGTTCTTTTTCAAAGCCATTCTGGCAGACGGCCCTCCATCCAAGTCTCCAAACAGCTCTCTGCTGTGGTTGAAGAAAAGTGAACTGCAGCAGTACCTGAAACCAGCATACATGATGAAGGTGGACCGCTTCATCCTCAGCCTGTGACTTCTCAGCCCGTACCAGGGACCCTGACTCAAAGAGCAATATTTATGAGGCTTCTCATTTGTCATTCTGTACCATTAAATGTACCATTAAATTCGTTTTCACACACTGAAAAGCAAAAGGTCGATCAATGTTGTTGTCTGCGGTTGAAAAGAAAGAAGAAAATAAATCTTGATGATCTCATTGATGATCATTTTATGAATGAACAAAAATGCGTTTCAAACTCTAAAAAATTAACTGGAATCTTTGTGAGAACATTTAAACCAAGCTGCTAACAAACTAAGTTAACTCAGGTTTGGCTAGCTGAGCCAGCCGAGCTTTTCTTCCATGTGAATAATTTAGTGTTCCTTTAAGCTAACCATCCTTTAAAAGACAAAATGGTTACTGTTAACCTACTCTACTAAAAAGAAGCTAAACCTTCCCTCAGAGTAAAAGAGGATCAGAGTAACCAAAGTCACTTCATGAATTCAAACTTAAGGTGCCTGTTGCTTTTTTCACTGTCACACAAATGCAAAAATTCTCGGTAATTGATTTTCTCATGATGTAGTAGTTTACTTTCATTCATTGTTTGTGTGTGTTGAGTGCTTTTTCTGGTTAAAGAGTCCCGCGATGGCACTCTTAACACACTATTTCAAGAGCTTTGACTTATTTCATCATGCGATAGTGACACTAAACATGTGTTTCAGATGTTATTAGATTCATCCCACTCGAAAACGAACGCTTCAGCAGATAACGACGCATTGTCCGTTTTACATTCATGTTTCTTAAGCTCTCAATTTCCCTCAAGTACGAGTTAAGAAATATTTCTTGAAACGCAGCCTCACGTTCACAGAATAGATTCAGTTTTACAGATACACATCTGGGCTGTTGTTATGGAACAGACAGAAAACTACTGCAGCGGGTTGATGTCCTGAATTTCGTACGTACCACTTAACAACCCATTTACACCAAGTACACTTCACATGCTGATAGGGTTTGTTTTTGACCATGAAATGTGATGTGTTTCTGTTTGTTTTCAGCAGCAACACTGTCATTTTTTTATTTTTAGGGTCACATAAGGACCATCATCAGAATCAGAAAAGGTTTTTTATCATGATAATGTGATTGGGAAGTTTACATGAATGATTCCCTCTATGGGTCTACCATCCCCTTAAAGTGGCCTATATACAGTGGGGGAAATAAGTATTTGACCCCTTGCTGATTTTGCAGGTTTGCCCACTTACAAAGAATGCTTATTTTTCCTCATCAGATGGTTATCAATTTTTATAAATTCATATGATGTGATTTTCTCGAATTTTCTTTGAGATTCTGTCTTTCACTGTTAGAATGTACGTATGATTAAAGTTATAGATCGTTGCATTCTTTGTAAGTGGGCAAACCTGCAAAATCAGCAAGGGGTCAAATACTTATTTCCCCCACTGTACGTATAAGCTTGTATCTTACAGTCCTACAGACTGCATAGCCTACCGGTTATCTAGTAAGTAAAAAAAATCACAACCCCCATGCTGCTTACTCTAATCTTCTGTTTCTTTGAGTATCCAGCTTGTGTATTCAGCTTCCAGAAATGTCCTGCATCCGCTTTAGAAAGCAGTCTCTTTAAAATTTCTCACCCAGTTAAAAAACATACCCCCCCCCCCCCATATTTGCAATGTGTAGGATACAAGGCCTGGCAAAGGTACAAGAACACTGCCAAGAGCCAACACATCCATAACTTTATGGAGTGGAAGGAAGGGCCAGCCTAACCTCAGGCGCCCTGCATCCAGTGGTCTGAATGTCGCTCCCTTCACACAATTTGGATGTCACAGTAGCAGGACCAAAATCAATCAGCTTCACCCGGAGGGAGTGTGACTGATGGTTGACTCGCATTATGTTGTCTGGCTTGATATGGGTATGAACATTCTAAGGCTCTTCAGGGCAGTAAGAGCCACCAGCTTCTGGGGTGGAGTCGCTGGTCTCAGACACATAGGCTACAGGGGTATGGGTTTCACTCTAGGCATCAATGCATGCATACCCATATACAAGCAGGACGATGAGTTCGTACATATGTCATACTCAGTGGTCTTAATCTGGTTTGTCCACTCGTAGCTGTCGAAGTGGATTTAATGGATTACCTTCTCCACCACCTGCATTGTGATGGTTACTTAGAATTCTGACAACTTTAGCATCGCTTCTGTTCTTTGAGCAGTCAGTGTGGATGGCAGATGAAAAATCCTCCCCTGACATGCCGTCATATATGCTGTGCCTCACTCAAAAGGCACAGAAAAAGGTCGACAATAAAATGTCAGTGGACACAAATGAGGTATACACAAAATCTACTAGTCCGTTTTAAATGAAGAAAATGACATTGGGTGTATTTAAAAAGGCGCTTATTGTTATTCAGTGGCATGCATAAGAGGCAAGATTGTGCTGTGCGGCACTCAAGACGATTCTGTCAAATAATTTTAACAACCGTAAAGTGGCCAATAACGGATTTGCAGCGCAGACACTATGGAGAGACTCCTTTCATTTATCGTTTATCGTTTATGAGCAATTGTGCTTAAAGCCTGATCAACTATCTTCAAAGTGGCGGCCAATAACACAAACATGACGTCCCTGTCAGCTGTCTGATGCTATCAAATCTTCAAATTTGCAGTTTCATGATTAAAAAAAAAATCCTCTACAAGTTTTTTTTTTCTCCTTATCAAGTTTGCTTGTGCCCTCTTTTCTGGCACATCAGTGAAGCCCACTAGTTTGTTGTGAATGGCAGCGGCAGCAGATGGCCGCCGTGATGAATAGGCAGCCACAGAGCAGAACATTATGCGTCTGACTGTATTGACAACCACTTCCCGATGTGATTAAACATAATGATCATAAGCCTATTAAAAGTATTTAAAATGTACACAGCTTTGTCAAAGAGTGTCATTAGCCATATTTAAAAAACATAAAACCCAGCTCTAAAAAAGTTTCACTGAAAAGGAGAATGCGGTTTCAGGCTAATCTTATTAACCCCTGTTTTTAAAAAACAATAAATAAATTGCATGAAAAGTACTTGCTTTACTTATACTTCATGTTGACTGCATGCCTAAAGGGCAGCCTGGGAGTTGTTGAAAAGCATTTTTGGACCTTTGTGGATGGAATCTTGCCCCATTTCTGTTTGATACACAATCCCAGATGATTCAACAATCCCATCTTAATGTTTGTGTACAGTATCTTTTATTGTTTTTGTATTTTGTGTTTCGTGATTGGCAGAACTATTTCAGCTGGTGATAGGTCTGGACAGCAAAGAAAAAATGGATATGGTTCAAAACATCATGCAACGCTGTTTATTCTAGGTAACAGTAAGCCAGGTTCAAGACCTGGTGAGGACCAGAAAGTCGTGACTTGATACGTGTAACCTTGAATTCCAAAGATGAGACTCTTCTCTCTTTTCGCGTGATCTTGGAGATAAACTTTCTTTCATTTGATCATTTTTAGTTTTTACAGTCATCAATCATATTTTTATTTGAGAGCTCCTTGGATTACACATATATTTCGAAAACAACGAAATTTAAAGAACTACGCTCATCAAACAAGAGGATGGGCTGTGAAATGCATTTGTTCCTGATAAAAATCCTGGAGCTCTCCAGGACCTCTCAGATTTAGACCGTATTGGATGAATCTGGCAGCTCCTTTGACACCATCCAGAATATCTGAATAAATTTTGCGTAACATCAAATGGTCTGTCTTGTAATTTCGATCGCTTGTCAGATGTATTTCTGTGTAAAAAGACCGACATTGACTGTCGGTTACTAGTACCGCTGAAGGTGCTGTATTTTTGGTGGAGATGCAGCCCTGTCCACTGCGCCGAACATTTCGACCCTCCAAATACTATATTTTTCATTTATTGCTGTGGAAGAATTGACTTTTGAATAGAATTAGCAATTTTCAGTCATTATGGTGGTCGAACTACATGCTGTATGATATCTTAAATAACACTGAAGGACTATGGAATTCAAATATTGAAATAACTGAACTCTGAACTGTCTGTAGAATAAAGACAAAACAATGTTTGAGATGTTCAAGAATTTGACTTGTAACTTATTTAACTTACGAAAGCCTTTTAGTATTTCAATCATCTGGAAATTTAGGAACAGGCCTCAATGCAAGAAGCCATTGAGGAAGGTGGTTCCAAGGCATTCCACTTGGTCTGTGCTGGCGGGCAGATTTCCCCTGTCTTACAGTAGATGGCAGCCTTTGCACACCAGCCACAGAGTGGCGCAATTAGGCCTGTGTAGTGACCCAAGAGGGAGACTGCAGAGTGTTTCTGATCAGCTTGGCTTCGCCTTACACATTCTGAAAATATCCATCATGGCAGGCTAATATTCCTTTGCAATGGTGATGATAATTTGTCATGGGTAAGAGCGCTCTGGAGTTCTCACCTCATTCTCTGCCTGCAGTCTGGTTGCTCTTTCTATATGTGCCTGCTAAGTCAGGGAGGTTATTAATGTTGTATAGATTGGCATTAAAAATTTTTCCCCTTCTTTTCAGGGTTTGATAGAAGCCCACTGCTGCTTGTGGGAATAGTGACGTGCAATTTAGAGCCGATGTGCCAGTTGAGATGTGAAACATGAGGGCAGAGCAGGCTAAAAAAAAAGGGGGAAAAAGCCATTTCAGACTGTTTAAAAAATATATTTTGCACATAAGAAAATCCAGAACTTTGTGTTCTGAAGGGCTGACAATGGCTTCTTATTGCTCTCAGCCCAACTGTGATGCCTGATGTAAAATCAAGATAATTACAGGTACAATAAGACTAACAGTGTCTGCTTTCATCTCTTAGGGGAGTCTGATGAAAGAGAGCACTAGTGTGTGTGTACGTGTGTGTGTGTGTATAGAATATCTTCAGTGACTCTGGGGAGCTTTGTCAAATCTCAGAAAAGAATCCCTCATGATTCCATTTGGGAGGGTTTAACTGTAACATGGGATTGAATGGCATTACAGGAAGCGTGAGACTAAAAGACTGAGCAGCTCAGTCTCAGCTGCTTTGATTTTCATCTTCTTCTTCAAACTCGCCCGGCGCAACTGCCCCCAACTTTACGGAAGCTAAATTTCAACACCACTTCAAAGAGCCGTTGTATAGATTTCGTTCTATTCTCAGTGAAGTGATCATCACCCACCCATGTATCCTTACCAACTTTGGAAAAACCAACATTGGTGATGTAATTTGGAGTGGTCTGGCTAAAAAACTAGACTCCTAACTAAAAAATAAGTTTAAAAAACTGTGTCAAAGTAATAATAGGGTGGATAAAAATGGTCATTTTCAGGCAACTGCGTCCAAACTGCACATTCGGCAGTTTATTTTTCACTTTTTTTTTTGTTAAATTAAATCTCCTTTGTCACAACCTTTATGTTTATGTTAGGACTACAGGTGGTTCCCACTAATTTGTTGCCTCCAGTTTTAAAATGAAAATCCCACCAGCGTTAGCGAGGCTACATCACAGAAGTCTATCATGAGAAATTATGGGAGTTTTTTTTACTAATTACGGATGATTTTGTGGGCCGAATCATACTGTACTTTCCATTCGATCCCAACCTATTGTGTTATCAGATGGCGATTATCTATTACGGGTTATTGCGATAGGTAAAGATTTTAAGGATAGGTAGACAAGAAAAACCCAACGTCACACTAAAAAGAGCAGGTCCACAGTCTACCTGGGCTATCCTCTTTATTACACTATGATGTCAGCACTTTGACTCAAACGGTCTATATCTTCCTGATTAAGGTACACTGGATTGGATAGGCAAGTTTATGTGAAACATTTAGTTGAAAGAAACAGATTATAGGAAGTCACACAGGTACCTGTAGAGATGGTCCTGCGTATATTTTTTATTTCTAATGCACCCAAAACAGAGGAGTGCATGACTGGTTGAAATAAAACAGCAAGCAGGGCACTGACCATTTAGACATCAGTATTGCCACAGATCGCTGTTAAGGGGAAGAATGACAAGCCTAAAGTAAACATGCCCAATTTAAAGTTGTCCAAATCCAATATACTAACTCAAATTGTGAGACCCAACGTAATTTGTTTTTTTTTTTGCCAGTGTGTACGTGCTATAAGACAGGAAACAAAATTTTCATCGCGGTCCGCAACATATCAGTAGCAGCTTTTATTTTCAGAAGTGTTTGCATTTCTAAAGGATGCCTCTTAGAAAGATCTCACAGATCCGATGTTTTCTGTCAATGAAATGCAGCATGCAAGAACACATACAGTACACCTGTCCAGTGATGCATCCACTTCACATTCACAGGAAGTTCAGAAACAGAGACCTTTCAATATCGATATGATAGATCAAGCTTAATTCCTAAGAATTGAGCGGTGTACTTAGTGATGTCCACATATCCATCCATCTCCTTCCAGTGAGGTGGCCAGGATGGAACCAAAGATTAGAAAAAGGAGAACAATGGATAAGCATCTCAGAAACGGGTGATGAACCCTCCGGCAGCTATGGATACCTGTTCACACATGACAGGGGCGGGTGTACGACTGCAGCTACACCGTCAAATTTATACAGGCCTCGTTCACAACGGGGATTCAGGCTGATTTTTTAAAGGAGCCACTGAATTTTTTAACCTTATTCTTTTGAGTCTTTGAAGTTCAGCGCACAGAGTGAGGCACTGCCAGGCTGAGGGGCTCAGCTCCAGTGGGGTGACCTGTTCTAATAATAGCACCTTCACTTGTCACGGTGTCAGGCCCCATCAGGTGTTAAAGCCTCCACCAAACGCTCCTCTTTTGTGACAGTCGTGGCGGGTTTGATGCAGCCGTGCGCTCACATGCAGCAAAACAGATGTTCTCATATCAGCTATGAAAATGTATATTGTTTTTGGAACTTATTTTGCAGGGCAGTAAAAGTGGCATCAGAGCATTAATGCAGTCCAGCTCCTCCACCCTGACCGGTCACTGTCATTTGGGGATAGGAACAATACCTGAGTCCTAAACGCTGCAACCATCTGCAGAAAAGAGGGAAGCTGTGGAGTCGGGCTGAATAAGTGAGAATAACGGCAACTCTGTATGTCCCCACCTTGTGATTCCAAGTCTTCAAAATGATTCAATGCAAAACTCCTTTTACTGAGTGGAATGTAAGCAAGCCATTCACTGCAGCTCACCAAAACATTTGATAAAGAAGCTTAATAAGCCTTTTTTATCCAATGCACAATAAAGGCACAGACACATGTAGGTAAAACGAGCAGAGCTTTGAACAAGCGTTCTGGATCCCACCTGAGCCGGGCCACTTTAAGCGCCTTAACCACCTCCTTCCTCGGCTCCTCGCTCTCAGCATGCGGTCGGCCAGCACTGCACTGTAATTCTTACCTTTAATCACGCAGTGACAGTCAGCTAAGCACACACACTTTTAGCCCCATCCTCTTTGCTTTTGTACAGCTGCACACACTGATACAGACATCTGCTAAGGCTGTTTTTTCCCCCCCTTTTAAGCGCCAATAAGGAGAATTCACTCACCACGGCTCCTGCAACCTAAGCACCTAAGCATCTTACCAGATAGTGCAAACAGTGGCAAAAGTGTATAAAGAGCATATGAATATGTAGAGAATTACAAAACACTAGTCCCATGTAGGAGACTTAAGCCAGTTACCTCACTGTGACCCATCCGCAGCAGCGAACAACCACAACAATCTGTTTTTTTGCAGAAATATGCTTGTATAAAAAGAAAATGAAGCAGTTGGAGGGAAAAAAGATGACCTGGTAACATTAATTTAAGAGGGAATAAAAACCTACCTCTGCTGAACGATCCAAGACCTGAATGCACAATAAAGTGGAAGATATAATCTTTCTCAAACTCAAACTTTCTCATGACCACTTATGGCAAGTATGGCAAGTACACAAAAGCGCAAACGCTCAAGATTTCATCTGAGTGTGGATCTGACTTGAAAAAAATCGAATGTTGAAGTTGGATGTCACCACTGATAGAAAGAGATCGATATAGAAAAGCAGTTTTCAGAGCATTTGATAGTATCAACTGGGACAAAAGATAAATCTTTGATAACATGGAGGGAAGACATGGATGCTTTGAAGACAGGTATTTTTTTTTAAATGACTTTGTGACTTACCTGAATGTCATCTCTTCAGCGGTACTCCGGCACAGTGTGCAACGATCTCAGAATCAACGGTGTAGTCCCTTAAATAGTTTTCCCGCTCAGCTCAGAGAGCAAGAAGTCTTGTAAAAAAAAAGCATTATATTTAAGTCATGCAACACATTTAAAAACACAGTAAAGGTTGTAAACCTCCACACAGCTTTCCCACTTTTTCGACACAAATGTTTTCCACAAAGTTCAGCCACACTAGGAGTCATGGGTATATGTATTTTGTGTGGTTTCAGTGAGCTCTATTATTGTACACTTTCTGTCTGTTTAGTTTTTTGTTAGAAAGATGTTGAAATTTATCTCACTCTTTGGTTTATGGAGAAAGATGGTTCATAATGGGAAACATCAACCCAGTAAAATCCATTTTCAATTCCCATACTTTGTTGACAGAATGCATTTCATAGTGTACGAAACTTTTCCCCTATCAGTGACTTTGTCTATGCAGGCAATTAGAATGGTGATGGCATTGTGTTTTAGCCCTCATTATGTTTGTGCGGTTCCATTAATCATGTGTTTTAGATTGCCAGCCCCAAAACAAGTCAAGTTTAACCCAACCAACTAGGGACAAAGTCTGTATCCACTGAGGGGCCGGCAGTCTTAAAAAATCTTCCGACATGGTGTCATTCATACTGTGAATGACAAAATAATCTACCAGATATCCAACTGTTATTCTGGGGAAACTTGTGAGTTGGCTTTCTCTGCTTCCTTCTGTAGGGGACATCACATTTAAGCCTATTGTAGTGTCTGAAGCCTGAACAAATATACAGCGACTTTTGGAAAACGTAAATGTGTGCGAATAACACATTCCTAAGTTAGAAGGTGGTTCAACAGAGGGGGATAAGACAAATGAATTTGGCCCCAGTAGGACGTCACAGCACATATAGAATTGGGGCACCGTATTTTGAGAAATAACATCCAAGCCAGATGTGAAAATTTGTTTGGACCCTATTAAAGTGGCAGTGTTTAAAGTTAGGCAGAGAATCTTTGACACGCAGCTTCATGAGCTCTCTCTAGACTCGATGCATCAATCTTTACCTCTGATATGGGTCTGGCTGATGATAAAATCCTAATTTGTTCAACTAAGTCTGTGTCAGCGGAGTCCTTCCTGCTGTGTCATCACGTCAGCCCCTTAACACATCACAGTATAAACACAGCTAGATTGTTTGTAGGGGAGAACTTGTTGAAATACTGACAAGTTGCTTCAAGACTTAAAAAAAATCCTTGATGCATTTCTGCCATAAAACTAATAAGTTTGGGATAAAAAAAATTCAGACTAAAAAAGAAAGAAAACTGATTCACATGATTCTTAGTGAAACTGAATTGTTTTATAAATTTTGCTGCAAAAAACTTCAATACCAAAGAAAAATCAAGGCTTTTGGAACTTGAATACCACCCGAATAGTGTTTAAATGCTGAATTATGCCTGAATGTTGGTACTCAGCTGGACTGAAAAGGGCCATGGCACTCTGTACTTTCTCCAAACTTCTAAATCTTTTTCATCTTTTCAGCCCAGTTGTATGTTAAAGTGAGACTAGAGAGTTTTGGGAACCTTGAAACTGTACGGTTCTATTTCTTTTTGTACGCTCACCATTGTCTGGGGACTGAGGTACCGCAGTTCAAAACTTAAGTTTCTAGGCTATCCACCATACTGTTTTTTCTTTTTGGTTGTTGACATGTATGTGGGCTTTTTGGGGCAACTACTAACTCTTCAAATTGTTTAAAAAAAGTTATGTCAGCATTATGCAGGGCTTTTTTCACATTGGTGCCACATTCGGAAACCATAGGGGGTGCCAACGAGCAAAAACATATCTTAATTGAAATACAGCCGAATTTTACATAATGGTACTTTCTATTCACACGGTCTTCTTTTTAATTTGTCAGACAGTTACAAGTGGGATAAAATGGGATTGAAAGACTTAGTGAGATGGTGTATAAACTTGTTTAAGCATTTCTTAACTTTGTGTATTTCAGCAAGAGAACGTCTCAGGTAGCAGATCAACACAATACAGAGGACGCATTAAAAAAGTGAGTTTGCATAACCTGTGCCTAGTCTTGCTTCAGATTTACTTGAAAAACTTTAGTGGGATCTGACATCTGCATCTTTGAAGAAAAGAGTCAACCTGAACTGCAAGATGACAAGAGCAAGAAAATCGGTGAGACGTTTCAGGGGTCATTACTGAAGTGTTCAAGTCTCAGTTTTTGTGTTAGTATGTTTTTTTTTTGCATTTAATGAGTATTTGTTTGATGCTTATGGAGATATTTTCTTGAATATTCAGATTTTGAAGAAGTGGATCCTTTCTATATCCTTCTCATCAAACCATCCATCCATTTTTTTTTTACATGTGATTATCCCAAGTAAGCCTATTTCAGCTGTCATAGACACCCTGCTAGTAATCCCATCATGGGATATTTTTATTGAGATATTGAATATTCTGCATTTGAATTTCAGCATTGTCGATTATTCTGAGCAGCTCTGTGTGCTGGCAGTAGCAGAACTACGTAGATCGGTTGCAGTAAATGCGTGCTGATCAGAACACTCCACACTGCAGCAGTCAGGGTCCAAGAGAAGCTCAGATGTGGGTGGGGGGGTGGGGACAAGGTGCTGTGAGCTGTGATGGCTGGTATCTTTGGGTGAGCAAGGTGATGTGAGCCTTCTCAACCTTTGCTCTGCCATCCATCACATCTCAGAGACACCGGCAAAGGCAGGCAAACAGAGATAACAAAAAGTACCTGCAGTGACCCATTACTCTCCCAGAGTTCCCGCCGGCTTCAGAGAAGCATTTCTCATGGGGAAAACATCTTGATATCCTTTCTCAAGCATGCGGCCAGAGTGCGCTTTCGTCGAGGCAAACGGTGTGATTTTAAATGTCGGAAATCACAGCCAGAACGTTAAAAATTGACACCAAATCAGCATTGTTGAACGAAAGCCGTATACCATATCTGTGAACTGTCAACACATAGACGGCAGACTGCATACAAATATGTTTCCCGTAAACATGGAATGAATGTTTTAAGCGTCTGACAATCAAACCAGCATCTTACTGCAGATTTAATTTATTTTTTACCAAGAAATTCTACTTTAACGTGAACCCATGGATGCTTTTCTGCAAAGTTTGAGTGATGAGCAGCAACATTCAGGCTTTCACTGCATCGAAAAACGCAACTGCTTTAAATTCTGATCCAGCTCTTGGACTGTAAGTAGGAAAAATATTTCTCTGGTCTCCACTCTCTGCTGCTGTGGTGTTACAGTATGTCCCTCAGAATCATGCCTCCCACCCAGTTATGTTTTGCTGTAATAAGACTAAACCATAGGGGTGGTATTAGAGGAGGATGTTGACAGTGGGAGACCGACTACAGTGACACCAGCGTGAATTCACTCATTCCGTCTGCAGTTAGGCTTAAGTGTTTAAATCAGCATAATCCTGTGTAAGAGGATCACACATCAAAATCAGATATTTGGGTGTTAAAAAACAAGACAGAAGTAGCTTGTGTGTGAGTTTTGTTACTTTTACTTCAAACGTTACAGGATTCTTTTTTTCCCACAGTCCTTTTCAAGGCTAGACTGACGAACCTTTCTGACACATTGAGTGCTGTGAGTAAGTACAGTGAAAGTGGAGGTAAATGCTCCCCTAGTAGGCTTCTGAACTGATAAATGAGGTAGAGCTAAAATGATGGGTGTGTGTATGTAAAATGTGCCTTTGTCATTACTCAGGTGATTCCCTGAAGCTGGTTTGCTGTTAACACACACTCACATAGAGGTAGTTTTTTTTTATAGGATTTTCTATTTTTTATGCTAGACTATCTGTGGCACATCAAATTATACACTGGAAATAATAATGTCTGTGGATTCTAAACCTTTTGAGAATGTGGTGCAACTTCTTTCCTGTTAAACACGTCTGAGTTGATTAGATGTGTTTTTGCTGATGTAGTTTTGCCACTTTTCCATTTAAGAGCAAGAACCACTGAATTAAGTCGAGTGAAACGACAGTCAGTCATTACTCTGAGATATGAGGCTCAGTCAATATTGAGAAATTCAAAAGCCTTGGAAGTTTCATCAACTGGAGTCCCAAGAAAACATCAAACGCCACGACAGAACTCGCCCAAAAAAACCGACAACCAAGAGTTCCCCATGCTGTTCATTAGCTCCCATCCAAAGAAATCCTCAATTAAATAGCAGCCCAGACTACAGTCTCACATCAGTGTGAGGAGCAGGCTGACCTAACCATCAGAAGATGGGTGAAAGAAGGTGTTAATCAGGCCTTCGTGGTAAAAAGCTACCACTACAGAAGGAGACCAAAGAGGACAGAACAACTGCTCAGGCACAGGGAGGTGAGTAAAAGACACGAGGCAAATAGAGCTCTGGATTTTGTAATTCAACTATTAAAGAAAGGGAAAAGGATGTTTAGAGAGCGAGAGAAAACATCATTACCATACAAAGTATATAAATGGTCACATCTGCTTATGAACTCACTCATAAAGTGCAGTGCAGTCTTACAATGTTGAAACTTGAAACAAGAACTCTGATCTTTGAAAAAAAAGCGTCTGTACATTCCTGACAGTGACATTTTCTACTGATGTTTGAATATTTTTACGCTTGCAGCTTCTCAGTTTGATTGACTTGGCTAATGGGTAGTATGTGTCCAAATGATGAATTATGATGCTTGAAAGCAGACCTGAGTGCACCGTGGTAGCTTGTGTTAACTAACAAATGCCACTGTTTTCACCTCTCTCTTTAAAGCGAGCGCTTTGCTCAGGTGAAGAGGCGGGACATGGCTGACCTTCCTTTAACAGCTGATAAGACCACGCAGGGTTGTTATTTTTGATGAAGACTTTAAAGTCTGCAGAATTGTCTGAGACTTTCAGGCTGGGGATTTAAAGACTGTGCTCTGCATTGACACATAATTAACACGTCTTAACCATCTAGCTATTTTAGCCAATACTACAAAACTGGAGCACTGAATTTGGAAATTCTTTATGCCTTTATGTATGTTTTTGGCGCTGGTGACCTCGATTTGCAAGTTGCATGGCAGGAAACTTGAACAGATAGCGGATGGCCAAGATCCAGGACTCAAACACAAGCTGGCCCTTTCTACTAAAACATTTCTAATGGTTTTGTCTGGCGCATACAGACTTTGCTTTCTTGCACTGTAGGTCCACTTGGCAACTGACTGGTACATAACGTGCTCGCAGGATATGTCTGCACTGGGAAGTTTTGGGGTCTTTTGGAGAGAGTTATCTTCTGCAGTTGAGAGTTTTTGTGACAGGAGCAGTGAAGCAGAACCCGGAACATTGACCTCTGTGCTCCAAAACCAACGGGTTTTGGCAGTGAGCTGCTAAAATGATCCGCAGAACCAAGTCATAATCATCCCACTCACATTTGACCCATTGCTTATACAAAGTGACAAGCGGTTTTGAATAATGTGTGCAAGCAGGGCAATCTTTCTGAGAGTAAATTTAATGTTCCATAATCATGGCATTTTTGCTCGCAGCCACAGTGAGATATTCAGTTTAATCCTACATCGTATCAGGTCTGAGATGAATCATAAATGGGGTTTTCCTGGGACCATATTTCTCCACCTATAAAGAGAACCTTTTTTCAAAACGGGCAAGCTTAATGTTGTAAAAGGCGAAGATATGAATTTATGCATGAATTTATGGGGATCGTGAATGTGCGACAGTTAGTGCGCCGGGATGCCGAGCATTTGGAGGAAGCGGGGTGTTAAATCCTGAATGAATCGTTCCATATTTCACCTCCGGCTCCTCTTGCTTTGAGTGAGTCCAGCATTCGCGGGCCTGTCTGGATCAGAAATGGGAGACTGTGCGGGACGGAACAGTTGGAGACGCCAGACGCTCCTCCTGCTTCCTCTTGTCTGAGTCTACACGCTGCAGGAGGAAGCTTTGGTCCTCCACACCTCAGTCTATGCTTCCTTCTCACTCTCCTCTTTCTCATCCATCCTTACCTTCCCTCCATCCAAAGCTGTCTCTGTCAATCATCTGCATGACAGACACTGTTCGGCATGCTGTGATTTCTCCTGTGAAGTGTATTTTGACATTCGTGTTTGAACAACTGTTGCAGTGGATGGCTTCATGTTTGCGCAATGCATTTGATTAAATCCTCAGTTTTCGTTGATATTTTTTGTAGTGTTATTTTGTCTGCCTCTCCGAAAAACTCATCTTGTCCCATCTTTCCCCCTGCCCACTCTGTCTCTCTCACACACACACACACACACATGCACACACACAGATCCGCTCATACTGTGTCTGGCAGGCGGACCTCCGGCCTGCAGGGCGAGTCCTCCTCGCCACCTCCCGCTGTCAGGATCTGCCACCACCTTCACATCGCCCAAATCTGTACCCCTTTCCCTGGGAGCTGTCAATCTAAAACAGACTGCTGAATGAGTCTGTTGCTGTGGGGGAGGAGGCTAAGGATGGATGGGTTACAAAAAGGGGGTGTCAGGCTTGGACGCAGAGCGAGAGAGAAAGGGAGTGTGAATGAAAAGCAGAAGGTTTAAGGTAATATCCTGCCGTGCGGTAAGATGGCATTGTTGCAGGGGTGGACGACCCCTTTGCTGACACAAACTTTCTCCATCACCAGCATCCGCTCGGCTCGCTCTTCCTTTTCAAGCTTGCGGGCCTTTTAATTGGCTTTTCGGGGTTAGCGATTCACGACCAGTCACCAGCTGGATGTGCGCGTCATCCCACCTCCAGGTCACTGTCAGCATATGGAAGGAGGCTGGAACAAGTTTGCGGGTTCAATGCTGTATAATAACGGGAAAAAGAGAGGAGAGGGAGTTGTTTGATGAAAGAGCTTACAAATGTAGAACCGAGGCCAACATAAAATCAGATGAAGCTCACTCAGATAAGTGCTCTTTAGAGGGTTTAAGTATGAAAAATGAAACCAATCACACACGCACAGTTCGTCAGTCATTGTGTATATTTCATATTTCGCCGGCAGCGGTCTACAAGGGGATGAGTCCCCTTCCAAAGACCTTTGTGATGTCGATCAATGATCCTCAAGGGACTTCTGAGCAGCGCTGCTTTGGCCGCAGCGCTTGCCCCGAGTCCCCTGGCACAGGAGGTAAAACAGCTGCCGCAGCAACAGCAAACATCTGGCAAAGGAAGGGAGGAAAGTCAAGCTCTTGTACACAAGGTGTTTTGGTGCTGGCACTCAGGATCATGTAAGATGGAGCTGTCATTGTTAGCCCAGACTGTAAACAGCGTGGCACCCCGCCCTCCAGGCGGGGGAGTCTTTTGTATCTTTCTCTCAAAGTGCTGCTGAACATTTCTGAGATGATGAAAGACACAGTAGAATTGCGAGTAAGGCCGGGAGGACCGTGTCACACTGTGTCAAAAAGTGCATTCATAGTGGCAGCCGGTGTACAAGATCCATTTTATAACTGCCTGTCTGCAACACTTAAACGGCTGCATTCAAGCTTATTTGCCAAAAGCTGCCAGTAAGAGCATTAGCTTCCATTCACGTATCATAACCCCAGTGAGCTTTTAACATTCCATCTGAGAGTATTAGGTCAAGAGACGGGCATCGGTGTTATGAGTCAAACATGATATGTTCAGCATAAAAGGTGCGATGGCATCTGGAGACACAAATTTACCAGTTGTGAATCAGCTCTTTGAAGATTTTTTTTTACTTAATGCTAACTCAACTTGTCCCTACATTTTTCGACTGTAAAAGGAGTGTGTGGAAAAAGAAGCACATTAAATTTCAAGGGACATGTCAGTGATGAAGGTGAAACATTTTATTTCTTTGTTTCCTTTACAAGAACGTATGATGGAATTTGTATATGTGTTCTGTGTCTTTGTCTTTTTCCTATTTCCCTTCCAGTTTCACAGCAAAACAGTCAATGTATATTCCTGATTTGCTTTTGGATACCAAAACTGTCACCAAACTCTTGCAGTCTTTACAGAAATGTTTAAATTTGCAGTATTTTAACAGACACAATGGTTCACAGCATCAAAATGCACGAATCAGACGCACTTGCCAATTGATCACTTAAAATCAAACAATCTTCTATTAAACTACAAATGAGGAATGACTTGTAAGTTTGTTCAACTGAAGCAAGCCTAAATAAATAATTTTTTTTACGTTTGTCACTGATAAGTAAAACTCCACACAGAAAGGTGGACTTTCTAGGGACTAAAACTGGGAACCCTCTTGCTGTGACCCAACGGTGCTGACAACCACACCATCATCCCGTCCTAGATCTAATTATTGTTTGACATAATCATTATTATTTTTTGTCTTATCGTTGAATTTTTTAGTTACATTCATCTATATTTCGATATTGGTTTGATACCCGACAGTGTGTCCTACAGAACTGAGAGGTCCCAGAAATGCAAGTCTGCTGTTTGTTGGACTTCAGCAGCGCATCCAAAACCACTTTCCATCTGCCAATCAAACAGTCAGAACTGGAAATAATACAGTCCATCTGCTGCTGGACGAAGGCTTTCCTGAAACATTGCAAAGAACTATGGAGCTGATCCTAGATTTCAGAAAAGGAAGAAAACTACCTTTCCACCTGTATACGTCAGTGGTGACCGTGTGGAGAGGCTCTCCAGCCTCCGGTTTCTGGGTGTGGAGATAGAGGATGACATGACACTGAGTCACAACATCGCCGCCATCATCGTGAAGGCACAGCCGAGACCACACTCTTTAAAAGGGCTCAGGAGCAACCATCTGGTGTCCTTCAGTGCTCCGTGGTGAGCATCCTATCCTACTGGTTCTCCAGCTGCACAGTGGCAGATAGGAAAGCACTCCAGAGGGTTGTCAACACAGCCCAAAGCCTCATCAGATGACCTCTCCCTACCCTGGAAGAATTGTCCAACACCTAGTGCCTTAAAAAAAGCCCAAAAAATAGTCAGAGACCCATCTCATCCCAAATCCTTGCTTTTTGGACTGATGCTACAGGCCTCTGAAAACCCCGCACATACAGACTGAACAACAGTGTCCACGCCAGAGCCATGGTTGCACGTAACAAAGCCATCTCACAACATTATTTACAATGGAAAGCAACAATGAACACACAACACCTGCTGAATGTGAGTGTGATCCTGTCTTCAAGCTTATTTATTCATATATGGTTTTTACAAACCTGCAGATTGAGGGCTTCATCCACTTTCGTTGTACCTGTGCAGTGAAAATAATGGCATTCATTTATTCATAAAACTGAAACCCAAAATGCTTCAAGACAGCTGATGTATTTTTCACAGTAGAGATAAAACCTATGCTGACGTTTTTCTGCCAGCGGACCATGATGACGCCTGCTCAGAACAACTAGCATTTTATCAAAACTTTCACTTTCAATAAAAAAAAAACCTTAAATAGTCTACATTTTCCAAACAAATAGTGTGTCAATGTCAGATTTATTCATGTAGAATCAAAAACAAAAACAATACAGACAACAAACCAACTGCAGGTTACTCTAACTTCAGGAGATCTGGGGAGAAGGAGGAGCGCATGTAAAACAGATGGACCCCAAAAAAGTTTAACCGGTATTTCTCATTAACTTCCGAAAAAGACTTGAAATGACTTCAGCGGCTTATGGTGATGTCAGCGGCATGGCGCTTTCATCCCCATTACGCCCTACACATTAGTCCGGACAGTCAATTCTCTCACAGCCATTTTTATTTCATTTACTTTTGTCAGTACTTAGCCCTCTTCATTCTGATAGAGAAGTTCCACAGGAGGTTGCTGAGCATACATTCCTAACAGAATCCCTTTTCAAATTAAATTTAAATGACCCCTCAGCTCATAACCAAAGGCTCTCCTGACAACTTAATTCATAATTCAGTGCTGAGCCAGGGCCTTGAGGGCTGTAATGACGGCCTAAATGGAGGAGAGATGTTACTAAATGGGCTGTTTGTTTGCACCTAAACCTCTTTACAGGCCACAAGTCCACAGCTCAGCACTGTGGTGGTGAGGAGGAGGTGGGGTGGTGGACAGGGGAGGAGGGAAGAGTCAATTTGCTGACCATCTGCCTTCATGTCTCAGGATGATTTTTGCTGCTTGACCACACTGAGATTTGGGGAGGTTTTAGCTGTTTTAAAGAGCATCTTAACCGGTAAGTGAATCAGTTAATGGAGGGAAAATCTGGTCGGCTCATTTATTTTATCTGCTGAGGATCGGAGGAACACATTGGTGAAAAATAGGAGAAACCTGAACAAAGAAGCTATGATGTAAAAGATGTGAAGACCTTAACCCTAACCCTGGGATCCAAACGATGGAGATAAAACAAGCATGAACTGAAATGTGGAACACCGGCCTCTATGTCTGCCAAACTACAAATGGGATTTGAATAGAACCCTGATCTATTATATCAATGGAACTGGGCAATAGACACAACATCATAAAAGTCCTCTGAATGAAACTATAGAAAAGACAATGACATACTGAGGTTCAACCAAACATGCTCCTTTTTTGACTGACAAAATTAGGAAATACATGTTAATACATTAGTTATACAGCTATGACCCTGTCATAGCAGACAACGTTAACCACAGCTATGATATGCGAGAACATCACACAATTGAAATTAGCCAAAATGTAACAAGTCTTCCCTCTTGGCTTGTTTAATATTTCATCATATGCAGAAAAATATGAGACATTTTCTATAGGTTTGGAGCAGAATAACCCTGATAAACACGATCGCACAGCTTTTAAAAACTCATGTTACTCTGCTGCCATGTAAAAGAAAAAGTGTGATTTAAAAAGAGGATTTGGCTTTAAACTTATAAAGTATTTAAAAGAAATTAAGTAAACTGCACTTGTAAACTCGAAAATTAAACTGAGTACCAAGAAACATAACATTTCGTCTCATTCTAGTTTCATGAATTGTTTGTGCAGATAATTCAATTTGAAAAGTCCCCTCTGTCGTCCCCTTGTTACCCTGTAATTACACTCTGCTGGTAGGTAAGCAGGGTTTATTATAAAGAATGCAAAGTTCTTCCCCTGTTACCCTGTAATTACACAGTGCTGTAGGAGTGCAGACTGGAGCATTCATTCCTCAGCCCTTCTGCTCTCGGTAATTGCAAAGTAACAACACACTATGCGGTGTTCTCCTTTTCTTACTACGGCATCTCGCTGCAAAAACAAAACACAACAGTAAACACTATTTCACGCTACGTGATCTCTATCCATCACAGTCTTGGAAAAGATGCTCAGGATTTTAAGTCTGGAAATATTTATGGCACAACCACCAAGCGTGGTGGACCTTCTGAAACACAGTGAGAATGACGGAAAGAAAACTTTAAAGAAACCAAAACAGATGAAAAATCATTGTTTTCCTTCTTCTTTGCAATTTACTGAAAATCCTATGTTGGACTGATGACATGTCCATGATGTTCCTGGACTGGCCCCCCTATTTCAGCACCAGCCCTGGATGGATGATTGGAGCACTGTCTAATTCATGGCTAAAAAGTTGTGAAGACATTGATGGTTTGAAAATGACTAAATATCTTCAACAGAACAGTTATAAAACCTTTTCCTTCAGAAGAAAGGGACTAAATCTGTTTTGATCAGGACAGGAAAAACCTTAAAAACCTGTCATTGACATCAAAAATAAAAAAGCCTGCAGTTTGTCTTCACAAAAAAAGAATCTCTGTCCTAAATCCTAACAAGCACCCAGATAAACAGAAAACATTGAACTACTGCCAAATATATACAAATTTGGGAGCAAAGTCATTGGAAGGGTTTGTTGCTTTAGGTGCTGTCTGACAATCGCTCACCAGCATAAATGAACTGCAGTAACCCGGCAAACATCTGACATTTTAGTTTGCTTTAGCCAAACTGCACATACCGCTACAGACACAGAAAACATTGGTCTTTCAGCACAATTTCCAGCACACTTGCAGGGTAATGAGCGAGAGAATTTGCCGTTGTGTGTCACTTTTACCATTCTCTCTAGTTGCTCACTAACACAGCATGTAGACCTCTTATCTCTATGGCATTGGCTTATCACAAAATCAATTCTGTTTCTTTTAACTTCATATAAAGTACCATAAAAAGTATGACTTACAGACTCCAAAGGAGAGGTACTTCCGTCATGATGGCAATACAGATAACAAGCTGGCTACTTGTCAGATACATAGTTAGACAGCAAAGATTCATGTATTGTAGTGGAACAATTGGTCGTATAACAGCACTTAGGATGGGGTCAATTACTACTTAGCTGTGTCACAGAGTCAGTATTTCTGCCATGAAATCTTACACAAAACATCCCTGAATAGCTGAGCCAATTAACCCACTCGCACTGCTTGTGTCAGGTAAAGTTTCAAATGAACTTTTTATGCTTCATTCACAGACAATATGTCATTTGCAACACACGTCTCTGAATTTAAATTGAGACAGACGCTTATAGAATTCACTTTATATTAAATGATGAGCATCTGGGCCTTCAACCTTTGATACAACAAAGTACGTAAGATGAAAGAAAACATTTTAGTACCAGAGCATCTTTTACATAGAAAATCAAATTTCTTTAGTTTTGAATTCACACAATTCTAAAACTCTGAAAAAGATTTTCCTGAATATTTGGAAGATAGGAACCAAATACAAGACAACCAAAAACAAACCCAAATTAACCTTTGCACTTAAAATGTTTTTTTGTTTTTTTGTTTTTTACCAGTGAACCTTACCTAAACAATATCTGCAATTTCAAACTAAAGCAGAATCCACAAAAGAGTCTTTCAGGAGCAGAGATGGACAGGGAATCTTACATTGACATAGTAAATTCTGGAAATGTTTAAAGAATATGTTCTTTATTCGAAGGTAAGATGGACTTTAATGGGATCAGAGGTATTTGTGAGTAACTATTACATGGTAGAATGTTTTTTTTCCCCATTACGATATCCCACAGCTGGGACATGGTAAGTGGACTGGTCTGTGTGCAGGTCCGAGCTTCTTCCAACAGAGAAGAACTAAACAAAACACAACTGAAATGCTTCTGTGCTTGTATTTTTAGTGTCTGCATCATTACGGCAAATACTTTGGCAAACACTGTCTATACTATAATGTGTCGCGTGGCATAAAAGCAGGATTGGATGTGGATTAACAAAGCAGTAGAGGCTACAGTGAGACAAACCATGAAATATCTTGTGATCACAACATCTGCGGTGAACTAAAAAACTAAATGATTGAAAATCTGTTTTCTCTTCAAAGCTTTTTTTTCTGTCTGATTTCGTGTTTGTAAAAACATTTTTCAGTCATGGATTCTGAGATGCCAGACAAGCGCACATTTGATGAACATTTTTCTGAGGTCCCTGAGTAAACACCGATAACAAATACTGCAAACAGATATTACACGGTGACCACTGCCACCACTGTCGTCACACACACGGCTGACCACAGTCTCTGGGGTCTTTGTGTTGGGTTTAATATCCAGAAACATATAGGAATTAGCCAGACAGCAGCTGTCGGTGTGCCCCTGCCTACACTGTGAAAGTTCCAGGTGCACGACACCTACACACGTTATTTCACTGCATATTCATGTGTCTTTCCGCTGCTACATGTGTTGCTGTTGTGCTGCAAACGGTCGGGATTTAATTGCCCAGCTTTTCCAGGCTTGGTGGCGACTCAGAGCACCTTTACACTACAGGGACTTACGCCTTGATGGACAACCACTCTATCCTCTGCTCCGAGCCACAGCTGCGCCCATAACTCATTTAGGAACACCTTGGTGGGGGAAAGCAAAAAAGGTGACTTTTTTTTTTACTTCATCATTAATCCAACACTCCAACACAAACCGCCACACCAGAAGTCAATCAACACCTGCAAAAGTGATGGTTTATCATTTCAATTCTTGTGTATTTACCACACTTTATCTATTAAGTACAAGATAGAAATGTCAGACCATAATTGCTCTATTGGAAAACTAGGTGCCTGGTTCTTACAAAACACAAACAGCATGACTTATTTTCTTTTTTTGCTTTTGCTCCTCTTCACAAGAATTCTCAATTGTTTCCCACACTGTTTAGCAACACCTACATTTGAGCACTAGCAAGATTGGGAAAGTATTTTCACATACTAGTTAATGGTGGATCTGGATCAACAGCAGCCATTGGGCAAATAGAAGGTTGATGGTCCTATTTCTGGCTTTGTTAGACTAAATATTATTATCCTTGGTCAACATCCCATGTTCCCAAGCAGTGTGTGATGAGAGAGATGGGAAAAAAACTAGAACCTTGCAGCTTAACTGTGAGGAAAGACATTGTACAGTCCATTTAACTTTTAATGCAGACAGAGCGACAAAATCCCTCCCCAGGTTTTTAAACATTACACTGACAAATGTTGGGAAATTACTTTAAAAATTCGCTTGCTGCACAAACTTAATGAAACAAAGTAAAACAACATCTCATTCAGAAAATGACCTAACCCTCAACTGAGTGGTTTTCCAAAGAATAATTTGTGTCTAAATCGTTAAAGGTAAACAAATGGCTTATTACCATCCAACTGGCAATAATTGCTGCTCGCAATTATTACGGGTCCAAAATATTGGGAAGTGCTGAATTGTGAAGGACGTATATGTGTGAATTTGCATTTGAATGAACATGGTAGTTCAGAAAATCCCGGAATATTTTTTAGTGACTCTGCGATACGAGCAAGACGAGTAGAAAAGTGCTGCGTGTGATGCCAAAATGGAGCAAAAAAGACAAAAAGGGACCCAAATTGTTCTGGATTTCTTCACCTTAAAACATTTTGATATGTTCAATTTGACGAGAATTAAAAAAAATGTTTTGGTTTGCATGAGGAGTAAGAAAATAATACTTTTCTGTACAAGAACCCAGTGTTTTTTTGTTTTGTTATTGTCTTAAGGTCCTGAGAGATGGGCATCATGACACATTCCACAATATTACATTACTTTAATTTCTTATGACATCTTGCTGAATCTGGTATAGAGGCAGCGCCTTATCGATCTCATCAACTTAGTTCTAAGTGATGACGAGAAATCAATTCCTTACGATGAATCAGACCATGATGTAATTTTATAAGTGTGAACATAAGATCAATCCCCCCTAAAAAAAAAAGTCCGGGTAGATTTTTTAGTCACTAAGAATATTTTTCCCTTTCCCTCATGATCAAAATTTGACCCTGCCACATTAAGTTCGATAGTTTTTCTGTGTCTGTGGAGGTATCTCCTTGGTAAGGGTCTTTGAAAAATTGTTGTGTTTTATCAATATAAGTATCAGCCTCAATAATTCATGGACATTTTTTTATACTCTGTGTGTTAGAGGTGTTCTGAGAGATTGGGTGTAGTGTGCCTCATTAAGGAAATGGGGGGCGGAGCTATCCTGAGGTTTCCTGGGAAGTAGGAAGTGAGGAGAGAGAAATGTTTGAAAAGGGGGCATGTGGAATGAAAAGAAAGGGGGTTGTTTGAATCTAAAAATCTAAATCTAAAAAGCAACAAATAGTCCGGCCGGATGATGGTTGATCAAAGAAGGAAAAATCAGCCAACCAAACAATATCGTTGGAAATAAGGACTTTAAAAGAAAAGAAAAAGGAAGTCGAGGCTTGGAGGATTTATCTCTTTTTCAGCTGGATGTGCTGGTAAGACCCATCTAGTTTATTCATTTTTCCTCAATTTTTTTTGTGCAGTGCATTGCTGTGTATTGATATTGGGAATTGTTTTTTTTGTACATTTTTGGGGCTTTTTGCTAGTAGACCGGTGTTGGATTTACACTATTGAGTGACTTTGAGGGGAGGAGGTGAATACTGGTGGTGATTTTGGACTAAGACTGTTGAGAGACTTTGGGGTAAGAAGTTAATTGTTTATGAATTGTGTGATTATTGATAAACAAATACAGTTGATTGCTTTGGGATAAAGCATGTGTGGTGTAATGGTTATTTTTATAAAATGTTGATGGGAGGTTTTCACAGATAAAAGTTCAAAATTGTAGGCCGAACGTGTTTCAGTAACATTTTATTCTGACTAGGATCAGGGGGATTGTTCCAAAATCATGGTTTTGAACTCAGTGTCAGAAAAGGGCATCAATTTTGTTGATCCTTCTGAAGAGCATCTGGCAACCGGACATGATAAGATTCCAGAGCATTGCATTACCTGTATTGAGCTTCAGCTTTTTTGAAATGCTTTTTTGTCGTACTTTATCAAATGACTCTTTTGCCAGTGTAACCAAGCATCGTACTGCTTTGTTTTGTTTTTTCCTTTCATTTTCAATAGAGTAAGAATCTTTTTTCTTGCCCGTTTTTGGACAGTGAGCGTCCATTCCTGCATGAGGTATTGTCGATGACAAATGTGAAACCTACTGTCTCCCCTCTCCCCTGAAAGTCACACTACTTATTCGACTTTTCAGCTGTTCTGGTCTTGTGAGAAATTACTCGGGGACCTTGCTGCTGCTCTGGACACACAGTCAGGTAAAACGGGGCTCAGATTGCAACATACACTATATTGCCAAAAGTATTTGCTCACCTGCCTTGACTCACATATGAGCTTAAGTGACATCCCGTTCCTAATCCATAGGGTTCAATATGACGTCGGTCCACCCTTTGCAGCTAGAACAGCTTCAACTCTTCTGGGAAGGCTGTCCACAAGGTTTAGGAGTGTGTTTATGGGAATTTTTGACCATTCTTCCAGAAGCGCATTTGTGAGGTCGCACACTGATGTTGGACGAGAAGGCCTGGCTCTCAGTCTCCGCTCTAATTCATCCCAAAGGTGTTCTATCGGGTTGAGGTCAGGACTCTGTGCAGGCCAGTCAAGTTCATCCACACCAGACTCTGTCATCCATGTCTTTATGGACCTTGCTTTGTGCACTGGTGCACAGTCATGTTGGAAGAGGAAGGGGCCAGCTCCAAACTGTTCCCACAAAGTTGGGAGCATGGAATTGTCCAAAATGTCTTGGTATGCTGAAGCATTCAGAGTTCCTTTCACTGGAACTAAGGGGCCAAGCCCAGCTCCTGAAAAACAACCCCACACCATAATCCCCCCTCCACCAAACTTTACACTTGGCACAATGCAGTCAGACAAGTACCGTTCTCCTGGCAACCGCCAAACCCAGACCCGTCCATCAGATTGCCAGATGGAGAAGCGCGATTCGTCACTCCAGAGAACGCGTCTCCACTGCTCTAGAGTCCAGTGGCGGCGTGCTTTACACCACCGCATCCGACGCTTTGCATTGCACTTGGTGATGTATGGCTTGGATGCAGCTGCTCGACCATGGAAACCCATTCCATGAAGCTCTCTGCGCACTGTTCTTGAGCTAATCTGAAGGCCACATGAAGTTTGGAGGTCTGTAGTGATTGACTCTGCAGAAAGTTGGCGACCTCTTCGCACTATGCGCGTCAGCATCCGCTGACCCCGCTCCGTCAGTTTACGTGGCCTACCACTTCGTGGCTGAGTTGCTGTCGTTCCCAAACACTTCCATTTTCTTATAATACAGCTGACAGTTGACTGTGGAATATTTAGGAGCGAGGAAATTTCACGACTGGATTTGTTGCACAGGTGGCATCCTATCACAGTTCCACGCTGGAATTCACTGAGCTCCTGAGAGCGACCCATTCTTTCACAAATGTTTGTAAAAACAGTCTGCATGCCTAGGTGCTTGAATTTATACACCTGTGGCCATGGAAGTGATTGGAACACCTGATTCCGATAATTTGGATGGGTGAGCAAATACTTTTGGCAATATAGTGTATCTGTGCATGTAGCATCCATACTGGTGATCTGTCCAAAGTATCCTCTGGAGCAGGGGTCACCAACCTTTTTTAAACGGAGGGCTACTTCATGGGTATTGAGTCACACGAAGGGCTACCAGTTTGATACACTCTTCTGAAATAATACATTTCCTCAATATGCTTTTAGCTATACTTTATTAATAATCATTAATGATACTCATTTGTGACAACAGTGACAACAAAATGGGAAACATATCAATATCCACCACTTTATCTCTATTTATCTCAGCAACTGTTAACTTTTCAAATGATCACTTACTGTACATCACTACATTTACGTAGGAGTTTTCAATTTCACTCATTTCACTAACCACTGACAAAACCTTTTAACAAATCATGAACTATGTTGCACCATGTTTCAAAAAGTTATCAATTATCTAATGTTAAAGAAAAATCAACTCACATATTAAAAAGAAATCTGAAATCTCATGACCAAATCTTTAACAGATTGGCATTGCATGCTGTTCACCAGTGCATTGTAATCTGGTGTGTAACTAGTCACTGGAACTGTGAGTGCATGTTTCAGATGTGCTTTTTCTGCCCGTTTCCGGTGGCTAGTTGGCATGCTAGCTTTTGTGGTGAAGTGAAGTGTCTCTCCACATTGTGCCGCTTTGCCGTCGCCACAGTTTCCCCGCAGATCAGACACACGCAGGTTTCTTTTACAGTTGTAAAAGAGAACTCCTCCTCCCATTCGTTGTGAAAGTGATAAGTTTTCTTTCGTTTTTCTCCCATGTTTTTGGGGTAAGAAAGTGCACCCATCTCCGCTGCGCCCGCTAGCTTACTCTCCACCGACACTGGTTTTGTTTTGTCACGTGCACAATACTGACCTTTGAACTAGAGAAAACTTAATATATAATGAACATATTTTTTAGATATTGTCATTTTAAATCAAATCTATATGAATGCAAGTGTTATTAAAAAAGAATAGCAACGGAACAAAATTAAATTTTAGACGCTGCTCACTATTGAGTTGTGCTATTTTTAGAACAGGTTCGCGGGCGCCTCGGGTGGTCCGTGCGGGCAACCTGGTGCCCGCGGGCACCGTGTTGGTGACCCCTGCTCTGGAGTTTCTGCCGTTCGCGTTGTGTTCATGTGCATGCTATAACTTTTTGAGAACAGGTCAGCGTTTTGCATGTTATCAAATGCTTTCTTTCCACCCCACGCTGGAGCTTGTGTATGCTTGGTGTTCATTCATACATTTTCTGCAGCAACAGAAAATACCACATGAGCCCGATGTCTGTATTTCTCTGGCATCTCCTTAAAACTCATACATTTCATCATTGTGTAACTTTAGAATATTTCATAATACTGTATATCATCATCAAGCAAAAGCAGTGGTAATCACAGACCACAAGTCTGCCGATTGAGCCAGAAAGAAAAAAAAAAGAAGCTAACGGACAACTAAAACTGCTCCGAATGCAAATGGTCCCACTGCATGGACAGTTTCTTTAAAACAAGAACAAGCAGCTCAAAAATGCCAAACATGTCTTTGGTAGCAAGTCTGATCTGTGGTCGTCCGCACATGAGCCTGACCATCAGCTGATCCTCATAATAAATACCTTCCAACTGCCTTGCTCCCTTGAGTCCGTACAGTCAAATAGTTGCCCAAGGCCAGACTGAGACACTGACACACTGGGGCTGAGCCCGAGCTGACAAGCTTCCATTACAGCTGATGGTGGAACAAATAGAGGGCCATTAAAAAAAAAGAGTAACTGACACCACTCGGCAGATGGTGAGTGGTTTCTCCTGTAATTTGCTGTAAACTATTTCTTTAAGTTGCATCGAGCGCTGTGAATATTTATGTTTCTATGAATGTATTTGCTATATGAATGTATTTGCTGTATTTGCACATGTTGAATAAAAACAAAATTTGTATTAACGTTCAACAGAATCAGTCAGACCAAAATGACTACATACAGGGAAATAAGCTAATTGAATGTGACCAAAACACATTTAACTTATTCTGACCTCACTCTACAATTTCACTCCACACCTCAATTTCCACCATTTGCTGAAATAACAGGAAAAGATATCCAGTTTGAGACAAGGAATCAATGAGCATTGGGATAAAAAAAACAAAAAAAAAACAGGGTGACCATTTTACAGGACACGCTTTGGAAAAGGAAGGAGCAACAGTAAAAAATAAAAAAAACACAACAAAAATAGCACATGCACTGTCTGAGGTGCCTAGCAGAATCATCAGTCAGATGGGACTCACATCAAAAGATGATACAAGGCCATCTCAGTCAGTGTCAGTGGCAGTCAGTGTCAGAGGTGGCACTTAACGCAGAGCGAAGGGTCCTTCAGCCCACTGCTGGAACTCACTGAGCCTGATGAGATAATGTGAGATAGTGCGCCATCATAGACCACCGTGTCCTCACTGCACAAGAGACTCTGCCAAAAAAATCCGACTGGACAACACAAAACACAACTCCTAAATGTAACTTTGCAAGTTGCTGGTTAGCTCAATGAGAGATACAATAGAAAAGATATGAGAAAATGACGGAGAAGGGTTGTCAGTATTTCATTGCTTTGTGATTTACAGTTTAACTAAAAGTACATCAAACCAAATCACAGCAGTCCCTTAAAAGCCTTGGAGTTCACAGCATCTGGTGTGAAACAAGGAGGAGTAGAAAAAAGGCACCTCTGCAGCCCGGCACTTTTAAATCAGAAAGGAAATGAATGAACATTCCCCAGGTCCGCTGAAATCTTTCCACACTTGGCTTTCTTCTACTTCATATCTTTAATCAAAAAGCCACACTGCTGAATTCCACTGTGAGAACCAGTGCAAGCTATGATAATTTCCCTCAAACGCGAAGAGACTGAATTAAACATTCACCTCCACGCTATGAGGCAGAAGTTGCAATATTTCAACAAACCCGTCAACGGACTCATTAGCTCATTGATTAAAAATTGAGAATGAAGAAAAAAAGTGGACTGATTCAGTCCAAATTTAATGTAAAAACCTACACTGATGCAATTTTAATGTAATTATGAATGTAACTTTCAGAGTTAACGCTCCTGTCATCTGTGCAGCTATCTCTTTCTAGTCCCCAACAATCCCCACATTCCACATAAGGACCACAACGGTTCTTCCAGTTTTTCCAGTTCACACCCACCGACAAAGTTTCATTGTCGAGTGCCTCTGAAGAGTTAACACAACAGCTCTCAACTTACTGTAAGTCTCAGATGGGATGTAACCGGGCATTTTAAGGGGGCATTTTGACAGCATGAAGTCAATCAAGCAGAGTCTGACCTGTCCACCGATGCAGTGGAGAGGTGTAGTTAGCCACACCAGTGAAAACACTTGTGTCACAGGAGTGCTTGTGGTCACTGAAGGTCAAGCCCAGCAGTTTTTATTTCATTTTTTTAAAATATACACCTCAAACTACTTGTTTCTGTCTCCTGTCTCTCCACACTGGATGAGCGATCTGTCAGCAGGAACAGGCTCGAGGAGATCCATCTTCTTCACAGCCTTTTGTCAGCCTTTGCCATACTTTGAAAAATAATTCTAAGCAACCACGATTGCCCGACACATCCTGCTTATTCTGGTCCGCGGTTTTATGCTTCGTGTCCCACCTCATCCGCCAGCCACCACTGGTTGTAACTAACTTGAAAATTGCCATGTCAGTGTGCCGAAGCATGTTGTGCCGTGAGAAGCTGCAGTTAAAATATGACAGAACGTCTCTACTTGTCAAAGATGTTGCACCTGCACTCGATGGCAAATTGACCTGATGTTGCTCTTTCTCAGCTCAGCTTATTGAGGCAGAATACTCACACACTGCTTCTGATCGATAAAAGGTTTGAAAATAACCAACGAGCCATGGGGAGATAAAGTTTCCTTAATAGTTTCTCCCAAGGCATTATGGGTCAATTTGACCAGCTTCCGCATGTGAGTTGTATAAAATTGCTGCTTATGTTTAGTGTTTTCACCTCCAATACTTTTTCCTCTGCTGTGCTTTTGCATCAGGTTACTCTTGTGGTGGATTTACATTGGTATTGATGAAAAGGTAAAAGTACTGTTGTTTATAGCTGATTTGATTTTGGGGGCCGTTTGTGATAGGCGGGTGAAGAAAGAAACAAGCGCTCCGACAGTTGAAAGCAATATTGCGCTTAACCGCCAATAACCGGAATCCCGCTTTTGAAATTTCCATGACTGCCCGATAGTTAACCAGAGATTGGGTCCCAGTGATTTATCTGATGTTGCACCTCCTGTGGTGATCCACTGTCAGTCTGATGTTTTTGCCCGTCAGACACCTTGGCAGCTACAGGAGGAACTGCTGAGAAATTCAAACAATTGCTGCCGAGAATATGAATAAGAACAGCGGTTTGTACAGAATTCAAGAATTTGTTTAATTTCCACAGGTCTACAAATATATAAACATAAAATACAAACACACACACATATAGATAGATAGATAGATAGATAGATAGATAGATAGATAGATAGATA
>JABUIW010000020.1:16643474-16726797 GCA_013363375.1 Menidia beryllina | reverse complement strand
AGATAGATAGATAGATAGATAGATAGATAGATAGATAGATAGATAGAATAAGCCAAAACAAGCAAACAACAAACTTACTTACAAGACCAATAAACACTTGACCAAATATCTTTCAGTAATTCATTCATAATCTTGCACAGAACCATGGCACGGAGAAGAAACTGACCACCTTTCACATAATAACAGCTACATGGCACCAACCATCTGCTACAATTGAGGGTCATCTCTCAATACAAGAACTGCCATTCTATTAAATCAGGTCTCCCAGCATGAAAAAACCCCTGTAGATAGTTCACAATGTGGCTGCGTTTAATCAGCCAAAAAGGCCACATGTCACTCCACTAATTATTGAACTGCATTGGCTCCATATGGCTTCCTGAATCAAACTGAGGTCATTAATATATCCATACAGCATGAATGCATGCTCCTTCTTAAACACTGTGAGGGATATTGTCTGGTAATGCCGTCCTAATGCACAGGGCAGTCTGTGTCCAGTTCATCCTCATTTGTGGTCTTTAGATACTGGAGAAAAACTGCCACAGCAGGGTCTGTGCTCTGCAAGAACATCACGAAGACTGATTCCTTCCAAAAACACCTCTCCTAACACCTCTAACACCCTAACATGCCTAACTCACACTTCCATTACACTTCTATAGCAGTTCTACTTGTACTCTTTGCACTTGATGCTTACACAAGGGTTTCTTATCATGCTGACACACTGAATGTTTTTCCTCATTTTCGTCTTGCTTCACCCGGCTGCGTTTAAATATCCGAGCTAAGGGGTCACCGCAATATACCTATACTGTGTTGCAGCAATCAGATATGTGTTTTTCAATTAGGTATCGTTTCCTTCAGTTTTCTAAACTAATGCTGCGGTTCCAGAGGAGTTCTTAATGAGCACGAATCTAACTAACTGAAAGCCAACCCTGAAAACCCTGTCACCTAAAGGAACAGTTGTTTTTAAAGAGGCCGGTCCACCCATGTCCTGCTGTGCCATTACCTTCTTTAACAGCAGTGATTTGTCGGTGACTCTTACTGGCACACTGTGATGTAGGTTTGGGAGTGAGCTCTATTAAAAAGTCATTAAAGCTGAGAGAAAGCATGGTGGGCTAGACCCTCTTGGCGAAAGGCGCCTCTGGAAATTACTCCATCCATCATAATTACACCAACTGGACACTGCCTCGCAGAGGCCAAGGGACACAGATCCCTCCATGACCTCACTGAACCAGACTTTGAGGATGAAGGGAGGGGAAAAGAGAGGAGGTATTAAGCAGGAAAACTGCAAGGCAAGTGGAGGGGAAGCAGAAGCAGAGGATATTGGGAGGACAGAGGATGAAGCAGCTGCAAAATGGGAAGGCTTCAGGGAAAGACGGTGGGAGAAAAAGAGAGAGGGAGAGAAAAGAGAATAAGGGCCAGCTTGAGTGCAGTTTAACTTTGAAGAAAGACTGCTGTCATAAAACAGATGATAAAAGAAAAGTCCATATTTCCTCAGTATCTGTGGGCTTTGTCTCTGTGAATCAGTTAGTGCACGGGGGCTAGTAAGTGATTTTTGGTAATTCTGAAGCCAGAGGCAAACAGTCCAGCCGGAAATTAGGTTGGATTTAGAGAAACACATTATCTGTGGGTCTGGCTTCACTCATGACCAATCAGATAAGCACTTTCCCTTCCTTTGAAACTTGCAAAATTGTATGAGGTAATCATCCAGAGCATCACAAAAGCTTCTCTTGAAAGGAAACTGAAATCCTCCTATGGGAAGCTTTGAATTGCCACAAATGATTATATGATACCTTAAATAAACTACTCGGGGCTGTTAATTGTGTTTAGCACTTTGGCCGTGGGGGAACAGTTGCCCTGCTCAGGAAATTATATTAGGAAAAGACTTTCAATGGTTTGTGACAAATCACAGCATTTGTTCATTATTGAACATGTGGTACCACATGTTGTTTAACAAAAGAAAACCCTCAAGGCCCTGTGAGTCTTGATAAGGAAAACATATTTAAATCATGGGGAAGAACTAATTTACCCCATACATCGGTATCATGTACAGTGATAGTAGATGTTAGAGTATTGCATTCATTCTATTTCAATTAGCAATTTACACACAACACAGAGCTTTTGGATACTTTTGGAATTGTGTGAGATTAGTTTTGCCTGTCATATTATTGCATTATTGCAGGAGCAGAGGTAAGCCAAGAACAGCAAAAGTCAGGTATTTCTAAGTGCTACATAATTATTAGAGCTGCAGCTACATAATCTCAGCTCAGCTCATAATGCTGGTTAAACTGGTAGTTTAATGCAAGTAAAACACAATGCACAACCATTCTATTCTATTCTAAATCCATATTATAACATCAAACTGTCAAATTTTAGCATTAAATAATGAGTTGTTTTATTACCTGTAATAACATTTCTTAAAATGCCACAAATTACATATAGGTTACCTACAAAAAGCAGCTTAGTCAGGCTGAGTCTTTTAGAGGTAAAGGCAGGACCAACAATGTGCACAGAGCTGTAGCTACAATTCTTGGATCATTTTTAGAATACTGTTCCTCAATAGTCTCATTCTCAAGACTTTGAAGGTTCTGTCATCAGCTGCAAAGCCAATAAAGATTCAGAGAATCTGGAGAAATGTCTATGAAAATTCCAAAATCATTACTGGATGAATCCTCTCTGAGGTGGCACTGTATTAAAAATAGAGCGGATTTCCTCTGAAAACTCAGCATGAGCTCAGGAAGGCTTCCAGAAGTCATTGTCTTTGAACACAGTTCACTGTGCCATTCACAAAAGGAAGGGAACATGATTGAGAACTGTCACTGCCTCTGTGCCACAACTCTCTCATAACGAAAGTGGGAAATTGTCCTGCGCTCAGAAGAATGAAAATTAGATTTTTTCTTTTTGAAATGCATACTGCATCTTCAGACTTAAGGAGGAAATGGACCTTCCAGCTTGTTATCAGCTCTGCGTTCAAAAGGCTCCATCTCTAGTGGTATGAGCTTGTGTGCTTTTGGAAGTACCAGCTTACACATCTAGGAAGACATCACAACTGAACGGCATTGTGTTTTTTAATTGAGAAGACAATAATACCTTAAATAATTTTTAAATAATGACATCTAGTTTTTATTAAGATCTGAGGTAGATATTTTGTTTTGGTTGTAGTTGATGCACATGTAATTTCATTAGAGATCTTGCACAGGCACAAGAAAATCAGGGATAAAATCTACTGTTTTTTAAAGTAATTATGTTCTTTTTTTCAAATAACAACAGTTGACTATGATAAAGGTTTATAGTAGTCTTAAGCCTAATCCCTTAAACCACTTAAAGAAATAGGATTTCATTGTTTTAAGTGCTTACTTATACCAATAAGTCTTGCATGACATTAAATCTTAATAAAGGGAACTTCTTTTATAGCTGGATTGTGTGAAATACTTCTAATAAGTCAATGTCACACTGCAGTAGTCTGTTTAGGGAATCAGTAAATAATGATTTCCTTCAAAAATAACTCGAATTTAACAATATCTAACATAATTAACTGTATGAATTTGACCAATTCAGCTCCCGTACAGATACATAGATGATCAGCGGAAGGATATTTGGGCCAGCCAGGATGCATGTGATGACACGGAGCATGATGGCCAGAGTAAACAACAGTCTGATTCAAAAGGAACACACAGCATTTCATTCACCATTTATAGCATTTGCTGCAAGTGCCATTGAATTTTTGAGGTTTTCATCGTTTTCAATGTCCACAGCCTGAACCACGGGGTCCCTTAAGTAGTCATTAGCTAGGCTATCCCATTATACAATCTTTCTTGCTCCTTTTCTTAGTTTAGTTGAGTAGGGAAATGTTCTGAATATTGTATTACCTGCATTAGACAGTGATTAGTGAGCCACCGGTGTTTGGGATGCTTGTAGTATTTCATAGAGTGTGCAAAATGCCCATAATATTGCCTTAATATTTTCTCTAATTGCACACAATTGACTTAAAATTGCCAATGTAATTTGATACATTTGATTGTTCCGGCATTACATAATCTATAATTTCACTTCTCTTTCTGTATGTAGGGCAACCATAATTTCCTCAGTGTTAAAAACATACCCCCATAGCTTGTAGAGTTGTTGTTGTTGTTGTTGTTGTTTGCAGGTTCCTGTCTGGATTTAGTTACCTCTCTGTCTGGCCTGATCTAACTCTTCCATCTCTCTGTGCACCAGAGGCTCAGAGCCTGGCAGCGCTGCCAGTAGGCTGGAGGACACATCAGCCCAGAAACATCGAAAAACAGGCTGAAAGAGCGACTGAGATTATTAATGATGGAACTCTGCAGCATGACAAAACAAGGGAGCAAATAGTGTGTGAAATGCACACCTGTCTGCTGCAATGGCGTGGGCTACAGTGGGGGAGGTGGAGGGTGAATACTTTAGTATGGAGATGGACGAGGAAGCAGGCCGCCGTAGAGAAAGGGCTTGTTTAGACCAAAGGGAAAGGCATCGTCGGTGAGGCTCAGAGGAGAAGAAGGGGAACATTAAAGAAGCACGTGCAAGGCAGAGAAGGAGGTGTTAAAAAAAAACGTCTAAACAGAGGGGATTTGGAGAGCTGGAGGTGGTGTAAGTGTCTGTGGAGAAGGAGCGTGGAACACTACAGAGTAGGAGGAGGGGAGGAGCAGAATTCTGTCGAAAGAGGAGACGTATAATACTGTTGCAAAGCAGGAGTAGGTGGAGGAAGAGAGCTGCAGAGGAGGCTCTGTTTAGCTGTGTTTGAGTCTGGAATAGAATCACGTCTGCTGGGTCTGACCGGAAAAAAAAAAAAAGGAAAAAAAAGGAAAAAGAAATAAAAGGGGAGAGGGAGAGACAGAGAAAAGGAAGGAGAGTGAGACGCTAACCCATATTTCTATCACGATGCCATGGCAGTGGTCAGCGTGTGAGGTTTCCTGTTGCTTAGTTACTGTATTGCAACAGCAGCACCAATGTCTGTGCTTGTATGTGTCATCTTCCCAGTGGTGGGTGTCTGCACGATTCTCCCGCTGCTGCCGCCATGTCTGCTGCCTTGAGACTGCGATGCTGTTAACAAGAATCGGTCTCCTGACATAAAGCTTTCACCCCCCCAGCGCGTCCCAGGTGTAGGCTGCCTCGACCGCCTTGCTGTTATATTTTCTCCAGACCGTGGGTACTGTAGAGGGAATGGTGGCGTCCATCTGGTGCTCGGAGGCGAGCTTGCACCCCGGATAAGCCATGTGCATTGGCCCAGGTGCCCTGTCATAACCCCGCCCATCAATCACCATTGGCTGACAGCCACAGTCGTGACTCCCGCCCTAAGGAAACACGAATCGCCTCTTTCCCCCCTTCAGGATGATGGATGAGGATGGAGCCACCAAGCCCTAAAGGCTGGGGTTCTATGGAGTGTGAAGCTGCACTGAGGTGTAGGAGGGGGGGAGACAAAACAAAGTGTAAAATTAGTAGAGAGAATAGCTAATGGAATCATGTTCTAACTTGAACAGTTTTTCGTCTTTGTGCCATAGCAGGATGATTCCATTTCCCAGGGATTAAGAAGGCATTTAGATTATTTTCCTTGTTTAACTGACACAGAAGTCACATTATTGCTAAATCTTTGGAGATCAATCACAGCAAGACGGGGAGTAAAAAAAACTTCACTATTATCAGGTTGATCTTTGTAGTTTTAGAAAACATATAAAAAGATGAATTACCAGAAAACTTATCAGATGGACAGTTAAAGTGAGAACGAGAAGAAAGGAGTCTTTCAAAGCGATGCATCTCTTGAGACACAAGCAGAGAACATCTTTGCTGTTTGATGCCTAATAAGGGGGCGATAACAGAGTGGTTGTCACCATTTAAGAATTCCACCCCCAGCTAAAATAAAAGGATTGTGTCTTAACTTGGCAGGTAACAAGACATATTTTAATTTAACTCCCAACAACAAAGACAGAGACAAAGAGAGTGGAGGAAAAGGAGGCTTTTTTACTTACTGAATCATAAATTATGTTGTACGTGCACGTCTGGTGGTGTTTGCTTGACACAAGTCGAACCTTCTACCTTATGCTCTCCTGAAAGAGAAGGAGACGCTTACTAAAAATGAATAGAAAAAGACTCATTTAAACATAGTGTCATCAAATGGAGCCTGCTAACCATCCTAAGGTTACTTACTCTACCTTGAATCCTGGTGCTGCTATGCTAATTGCTAAAGGGATTGTAATTTTAAGTTGGCTGGGTTGATAATAGATGAGCTTTCTGTTGACCATAGCCAAAAAAGCTGCGTGTTTACAGATGTGACTAATTCAATCTCGGGCTTAGTGGGAGGAGGAAGTGAGAGGAGGCCTCTATTTTTAAAGGCTGTTTTTTTCTCTTTCCTGGTTTTTCTAGCCTGAAAAGCCACAGGTATTACAAGGCTGTTCCTAACAAAGGCTTAATTCGCAACGGGTGAAAGGTTCCCATACTTGATTGTATGTCATCAAAAGTGCCACGTAAATATGATGGATTAGAATTATGCCAACACCCAGTTTCTAAAAGCCAGAGTACAAAAAGGGAACCAGGAGTCTAATATGCTTTTAAAGGCCTAAACAGGGGGTATTGAACTCCAGTACTTGCGGGCCACTGTGACGCAGGATTTTGTTCCCTGATTCAACATATCTGATTCTGATTGAATAGATGTTTTTAAAAAGTTTTTGTGTGAATCTGGTGTGCTGAAGCAGGGACACTTTGGAAATCTGCTAATTCTGTTGAATACCCCTGGTCTAAACTGATATCAGATTCAGCTGATCTGGGATCTGAATTAGCCAAATACCTCTGTTCTCTACTTTTTCAAATTGTGACCACCATGTGACTTTTTTGCTGCATCCCCCTTGATGAAGACCATAATTGACTCACTAATAGCTGGATTTGTATTGTTTGGGTTACCTTTAGACCAGTTTTTGAGCAAAGTCTTCAACCGGAATCCACTTAGCTCTCTATAAAATGTAAACGTACAAAACCGTATGCCCTCCATGGCCCACAAACAAAACCCCACCATCCTCTCTCTGATGCTCTGCATTAAGTTCAGCTCTGTTACATCTAAAAAAAGGATTCACAGTCTTGGCATTGCACTCCCTTCTGCTGTGTTCTGCGTTACTGCCGATGCGAGTGCAAACAGGGCGCTGTTTCTCTGTGGCTGATGTTTTGAGCGTGTTTGATGGGAGCTGGATTAGTGTGGTACATGTGACGAAACACATCTGCTTTCTTTATGCATTTTGGGAAAAGCTTGACATCCTGTCAATCACATTTAATCACATGTTCATATTTAATTTGGGATGAATCTGGTGCATGCTTTCTGACTAATTTTTGGGAGCGGATGCCAATCACGGTTGTCAGTCATGACAATATGAACCATTTTCATGGCACAAAAAAGCCTAACAAACGTGTTAGACAAAACAAAAATAAGAATTCATGTGACCTATATTGAATCTGGTGTCATTTACATTTGGATAGTCTTTGCTACCAGGGATAAAATGGGTTTATGATCTACATGAATCCAGCCATGAGGGGGCCATCCAGATTATATAGATTCTTGCCTCCTCGTCCCCTCGGGGAATTGTTATGATCTACATCTTGATATAAAGTCGATTGTGAGGGCAACTGAAAGAACAGGGGCAGCAATGGATTGTGCAGTCATGTTGGCACAGTGCTCTAACTCTTTTTGATCAATTATAAGGCCAGTTTTCTATGATAAACGCAAGAAGAATGAAGTATAACCTGATTTAGATCAAAATAAATCATAACATCCTCATCAGGTATTATTAAATTAATATAACCACATGTAATATTTAGATTGAATAACATAAATGATGTTAGTAGAAAACCTTTGAATCAGTCATAGGTTTTATCAGGAGTGGACATAAAGAAAGACGGTTTATGCATCATGTATCTGTATTGTGTTAGAAGAGTTGTTTTTTCTTCCAAAAATCAGTGAAATTGACTAGAACTGAGTATGTGATGCTTACTGATCCAGAGCTGCCAGGGTAAAATAAAGAAGGAAGGGGAAAAAGGGTTCGGCATACGCCACAAAATAAGCAAATTATGTTTAAAAAAAAATGTACCAGCTGCATCTGCGTTTTTTATCTGCCCACAATTATGCAAGAAATCTCAACCTCACTTGAAAACAACGCTTCAAGGAAGCGTAAGCCATCGATGACCATGATTTCTCTTTAGCAACCCCCCCACGTTTACGAAGATAAGACGCCGCTGTAAAAACACAAGTGCTCCTGAGGGCCTTATCTCAGCTAATCTAAGAGAAAGACTCTTGAATGCGCAGCTTGTCTGTGGTCTTTCACGACCACTTGTTTTAAATGACATGGGAGACTTTCCCAGAAGACATGCCTCTGAAACGAACAGTGCAAGCAAATGAGACGAACATCTTTGCTCCTCTACTGTTACCAGGAATTGACGAGAGGGAATTCGGGGCCGTGCGAGCGAATGTTGTTGTGGTCCAGCTGTAGCACTTCTCAGATTATGTAAATGTGCTTAATGCCCTATTCCTCAAATAAACAGTTGCCGCCATTATGTCTCCAAACTCACGTAGCCATGTGCTCAGAGCAGCAGCTATAATTCACTCCGCAGACTTTGTCTGACTATAGTGCAGATTTTCCCTCCAGCGTGCTGAAATGTAAGAGTTATTGTCTGGAATATCATAGCAATAAACACAGGCCCACAAGTTGAGTTCTGCTGTACACATTAACGGCTTCATAAATTAGCTGACTTTATTTGGACTCTATTAGGTGCGTCAGCAGCGTGATTTAGATGGAGAGAAACCCTCAGTAGCGTAATGAGATCCTCACACAATGGCCTGCTTTGCATTTCCGCTGTCCGAAGTCAGTGCAAAATGTTGGGGCCTTCGTCACAAAATGAGGGCTAATTGCTGCGGATTCATGAGTTATAACTCCAGCACAGGGGGAAAATGTCAAAACTGAGTGGTTTTTAGAGCATTTAATGCTTAATGAATTGTGATAAATGAAGAGGAGGTAGAAATGGGAAAGATTTTTTGTATGTTTTTACCGTGAATCTGCATGTTAAGTGAGCTGATGTGCAATAGGTCAGGAGAGCACAGTTTGTGTCATTGAGCAAGGCACTAATACATTAATTTACTTGCAGACGATTCTACTGTTTTTTTTTTAAACTGCCGCTGACAAAAAAATAACATAAGATGAACTAAATAACCAGTATTGAGCGAGCAATAGTAGTTATCTTAAAAGATTTTCTGTCACCAAAGTCTGAGAAACTGCCTTATACAAAATTCAGATATTTCAATTTTAAAAAAAAGGAACTCATCACTTTTTATTACTCTCAAAAGAATGCAGATGAAAGCGCCCAATGATTTGACGCGGATGAACATTTTGATAATGTCATTTAACAAATCTTCACTTAATTCAAGAAGTGGGAATTTTTCATGAGATATAGGGAATCTACTACTTCTACGCTGTGGGCTGCAACACCAGCCACTGCACACTGAAGTCAGTATGAAGTATGGTGACTCAGCTGTTAACGGTTTTTAGGTAGAAAAAAAAAGAACATTTGTGCACACACACACTCAAAAAGAAATGACAAAAGAATTCTTGGTCAATAACACCAGCACCCCTGCCCAGTATGTCTTCGTCTGACAATATTTGACTTGAAGGAAGAGTTTTTCCAACAGAGGAATGCTCTAACTTTGGGTAGTCAGGGGGGAACCTTGAGTCAAACTTGGGCCAGAGAATAGATAACTTTCACCATCGAGAAAAGGAACAAATTCTCTTTAACTCTTGAATGATAGTTGTTCACTTTTTTCCATCCAACATGGCCGTCCAGCAGAACCAAGGGTCCAGCTTAAAAATTAAAAATTATTTTGAGACTGAAAAATGACTCAAGCAAAATTTAACTGTCAAATAATTAAGCATTATGTCTTTCGAGAATTCATCCCTAAAGTAATCTTTTAGCCTGAAACCTAAGATACAGTAAGTCATTTTCAGCAAACACAAGTCTATTTGTTGTTTTATAGAGCAAAAAAAATGTTGTTTGTTTGCGTCAATACTTTACAAAACAATTTTATCCCACCTCTCGCTCAATGGCATCAATGAATGTTCAATGAATGGGAAAAATATCAAACTAGAAGTGTGACAGGAAAGACACACTTCGTGTATAGTACACTGTTAAAATTGGTAATCCTTATATGACCGTATATTCTTCTAATAAATACAGATGTTACAATTCTGTGAGTCATATTATCAATTCAAGTAAACACACAAATAAGCTTGAAACATGGGTCAGATTTATTATATCTTAATCACATAGTTACAGAGTCTTATAATGTCCTACATTTGGATAAACAACAAAAAGAATAAAAACAAATTGTTCCCTGGTCCCTGAGCACAGTTATTGGCTTAATTCAATTTTACATTTGGAACAACCACCGGACTGGTTCATGTGAATGATGGTAGCATTTGCCACCTTTCCAATTCTCCAGTGTTTTAGGTTTACAATGACAGACTACGTCTCCCTTCAAGAGCTCTAATTAGATTTAGGCCAGGACACATTGTAAGCACATTCTCTTTTTCAACCATTTGGAGTGTGGCTGGATATATTCTTCATGTCATTGTGTTGCAGGGAGCCTTTCACCTCAAAACTTTTGTCATTGCATGGTCTATTTTGCTCCGAAAAGCATTTGTAATCCAATGATTTCATCATTCCTTTGGTACATTGCATGCTCCAAATGGTTCGTCACATCAGCACACTAATGAAGGTGCAGCTGAGCAGAATTTGGAAAAGGGTGTATTTGAAAAACACATGGCCTGTGATTAGATAAGACATCTATGGGTGAACCTACATCCGATCCAACCAACAAAGGATGTGCTGTCACACTGAAACGCAGGAAGCTGAAGGAATAAAACATACATTTTGAAAAATGAAAAAAAAGAAAAAAACTAACACAAACACAAATCTAAGCAAGAGCGAGATTGAAAATGCCAATGTAGTGAAACAAAGCCTTTACTGATTCGACTACTCACCATATGTTGTCATGGATCTGTGAGTGCCATAGTGCTGCTTTCACGCTGCATCTCAAGGAAGATGAGGATGTTCATGATTATCCGTTCTAAACTTAGACAACATCTGGTAACGGGGAAATTAAATGAAAAAAATATAGAAATGCCTGACTCCTACTTGAGTGTGAGTTCCTTGCATCTGCTTCACCATGGCTGTCACCTAACTGTCCCCTGCACATTGTTGCACTTTAGATAGAAAATACAATTATTTGCCTTCTGTCATGATCTTTCTGTGTTATGTTTTTTTTCTTTTTCATGGTAAAATAGCACTGAGCAGCTCTCATTCTGACCTTGGCCATTTTTTTCTTTCTTTAATACCTATCCAACCAGCTTTTTTTTCTGGACGAGATTCCACTTAACATCAGAATGTCTTCGTCTTATAACATCTTCTATCTCTATCAAGCACGGTGCTTAACATAAATTTACAATTATCTAGGGGCTCTTAATAGAAAAGGTTTTAACATAACACATTCAACAACCATTATGCAATTCCATGAAGCTAAACATTAAAAACACCAACATATGAAACTACAAAGATACAGCTGACTTTGTCAGCCCAAAATGCCTTGCAGAGACAATTTCTACATTTAGCTGATATGTGAGTTATCATTTTTTAGCCGGCCCTGCAACCAACTGGGGAAGGAAAACCAATGAACTGCCAAAGAAACAGGGAACAGAGCCAAGTGATAGTTAATAGAAGGAAAACAGTTGCAACAATAGGTCAAGCTAAAGCTGTCAGCGAACAATGCAGAAGCTTGCTGCTTCCTGACTTTTGATGAGCAACCAACTTAAGTTCAGTGGAACCAGACTAGTTACTTCCAGATTAACTTTAAATAATAATTTGTGGGTAACAAACGCTGTTCAGCCCTTAATGCAGTGTCATGGGGCATTCCACTGTCATTAAAACAATCAGTTTCCTGTCAGTACAATTCTGATCGACACTCAATTTGCACATGCTGGGTTCTCTGAAAGCCTTTTGGTCATTTAAACTTATTCAGGTACATCAGATCATACTGAAGAATAAAATAGGAAAGGAACATGGCCGCCTGCCGTTTTGCTCTGTCGATTTGTCGTTTGCAAAAAAAAACCGGCAATCAGTGGTTATGGAACTAACTGGTGGAATAAATTGGCTTGAAATAAACAAAATGTCCCCGTTGGAATATTCTAATAGATCCAATATTCCAACAGAAAGATTTGGCATGAAGCTGATAAAAACATGTACGGCCTGAGAAAACCAAAAAAATGTCTCTATGTTGTTTTCAAATCTATTTTTCAAGTGTTTTAATCCATTTAGATTTCACCTGGATAGTTTAAAGTTTATTTCGGAAAATTTTGAGAAATCTGTCCTTAAAAATTCAGTTATGCCGATTCAGACATGCACTCTGGTTAGAGAAACCAAATTCCTTGCACATATGCATACTGCTGCTCAAGGCAGAGAGTATGTGTGTGTGTGAGAATATGAGCAAAACTGCAAACCGCTAACCTCTTTGACAAAAAGCATACTGGATAGGATTTCATAGTTCACTGCTTTGCTGCGACAGCTCTGCATATTCTTGGTGGAACAGCCTCTGTGTGACATGTGGCCCACGAGACTCTTTGTTTTGATTTTGAGTATGTTGATTTTAAGCGTGCTCTAATCACACCGCAACTCAGGCTCAGGATGCAAAAGTGGCTTGCACAAATGTATTCGTGCAACTGAGCGAGAGGACGATTCAGAATGCATTTAAAATGGTGTGAAAAAAAAGTCTGCCTTGGTAAAGAGTAGGCGGTCGTTTCTATCCCACACAAAAGTGGGAAGTTAAAACGCGCCGTTTCAAATAAAGCTTTTAATAGCGTGCAGCAATTTGCAGTTTATGTTTCAACGTAAAAATGATCTTTGCAGTAAGAAGAGCTATGATACCCTAATATTGAAGATGTGCATCTGGATCAAATTGCTGAAACAAACCCAGTGGGACAAAAATGAAAGAGGTTCCAAAACACTCTAATCGTAGATGTGAGGCCTTGCAGCAACATATACCTTTCTAATGGAATGTGTCCTTAACGTTGACATATTATGAGAAATGGATCTTGAATAAAGAGTGTGCCTGATGTGCTGCAAACAAAAACAAATCACTAAAGGCTTTTGGAAACAGCTGACGAATGCAAAACCATCCATCCATTTTCGTAAATGCTTATTCCCTAACGTGGTCGCGGGGGGGCTGGAGCCTAACCCAGTAGTCAATGCGCGAGAGGCGGGGTACACCGTGGATGGTCCGCAGGGCCACACAGAGACACACAAGGACAAACAACCCTAAACTCTCAAACTAACTCTTAAGGGCAATTTGGAACCTAACATGCAGGTTTTTTAACATGAAAACTCCACACAGAAAGGTCCTGGTTCCCCCAGGAATTCAAACCCAGAACCTCTTGCTGTGAGGCGATGGTGCTGACCACCACACAACCGTGCCGCCCAATACAAAACGACACAGGTCAGAAATTGGCAATAGGAATTAAAGCACACATAGTTTGCAGCTGAAAGTAATACTTTTCCACTTTTGGTGGAAGTGGAAGTCCCTCCTTGGAAATATGCATGTACATTCTCTTATCCTCTCTTGAGTTTTCCAGCTAATTTCGAAGTCGTTAGCAACTCAAGAACAGCCTCTTTTGTCTGTCATGGACAGCGAGGGACAAAGATATGCACGGGTGTGCTGTAAGCGAACATCCGAATGAGTGGAGACCACATCTGAGTGCATTTCAAGAGAAAAAAAGAGAAATGAACAAGAATTTAATGAGACACATCAAAGCAGAGAGAGGATGATGGACTTGGTGGGTGAGTGAGCAAATTAGTAGAAAAAAAAAAAAAAGTGATGGTGAAGTGATGAATGACCCTAAATGGGTACAGTAGGTGATGATAATTAAACTGTTTCCCAAAACAGTCATTATACCATCCACAGTTAAGTTGCCCTTGTTTCAAAGATATCTGGGAACATTGGGCTTTATGTTATTCTGTCAGTGATGGAGAGGGTGTCCGTAAGCATCTTTTAATCCCACTATTGACAGAAGTCTTTGAAATGCTTTGAAAAAAAAAAAAATGAAAAGGAAATACATCAAATCAATTAGCAATAAAAAGCTAAAACTGTTGAATCAAATGAAGAGCTTTCTTTTTCTTTCACTGTAGAAATGGGGATGAAGTTAAATAGTCTCTTCTTTAAATAATGTAAAAGGAGCATTCGAGCAGCAAAAACCCAAATTAAACTGATACAAGATGATTGGCTGACAAGGGTTTCAGCCACACTCAGGAAAGGTCATTAATTCAGTCCCCACATCCCAGATTTTTTTGCAATAAATGAGGGGAGGTCAAATGATTGGCCTTTATCTTGTATTTGGCAAAGAGCTGGAGTCAGTTTTGGGAGGAATCTTCACAGGTTGGAGAACATATCGTGGTTATCTGACTTTTACAAGCCATGACAATATGTAGTGTCGGTGCTGAGGGATGGATTGTGTCGGAGTCAATTTGTTGACCTTTGAAAAAAATTGCTGCATGCTGAGAGGTGAACATGAAAGGTTTCAAAGTGTCTGGAGATGGCCTATGAAGTGTAAGCAACAAGGAATTGTTTGACAAACCTAGATCAGAATGGAGAAATATGATAATGGTACTGGTAACAAAGGTAGATCCTGTCATTGATACATATTACTGTAAAGCTGAACAATGTATTAACACATTAGAAAACATGGACCGCTTAATTATTGACAGGTCTTAAGGAAATCAACAGCCTTTACTGACACTTGATGGATACAAACAGTGATGGTTGGAACAGATACAGCTGTTACATCGTGACTGGACACCCAATATTGAGAACATCCTTCTCATCCCCCTTTAAAGCAATGTCTGGGATGTATGGGCCTGTTGGGTATGGTCAATGAAGACTGGCAGGTTTGGGGGACTGGGGGTGTTACTGATTGTAACATTCTTTAAGTAGGCTGCAGCTTTCAAAGATCTCATGAGTTTCATGAGCAACAGCTGGATTTTTACCAGATAGCTCAATGTTATTTCTCAGATCTGGCTCAGCAAGAGCTCTGTGAGATGTATCTACCCCTTTAAGAGTTCCCCAGAACAAAGCCTGAAATGGACCTGATCAACAAATTATCAGATGCAATACCTCATGCGGTCTGATTTATCCATAGGTTTCTTTGGTAAACTAAAAATGATGTTGATGATGTTGTCAATCTTTTCATTTTGTGAATGAAACATCTTAGTGGTTTTTTGGTCCATTTGTACATAAAAAGAAGGATTTCAACATCTGTTTTCCATCCAGATAAATTCATATGCCCCCGCCTCGTGCATGGCTCCTCTGCTGCTGATCGTCTTATCTGCAGATGAACAAAAACCCTCTTCTCCAGTGTCTTCTGACTGGTTTAATATATCATCCATCTTCAGCCTCTGTCAGTTACAATTTAGACATGCTTTCGTTTTTCCATCTCAGAGAAATGGGAGGTAAAAAGGAGAGGAAATGGATTTCTTTTCCTCTCTCAGAGTTACATCGACATGCGGCACGTCAGTTAATAGAAACACTGACTGCTCTCTAGGCCAAATGTGCGATTGTACAATTACAGTCTTTTAATCCAACTTGGTCATCATGTTGTCGTATAAAGAGATCTGTGCGGGGCTGACAGAGCAGATTTCTTTTTTCCTGCTTCTTTCTTTGGAGCCTGAGCAGAAGCGTATTTTGGGATGTCCACTGAACTCAGATGACTCAATCGCAGCGTGCTGGCCATGCTTCATTGCCTCATCTCATATCTCATCCCGACCAGCCCCTTCACTGCCTTTTTGCTCTCCTTTTCGCTAGTTTTCTCATTACTTTCCTCGCTCTCCCAAGGAAATAATACAGAGCTCTACTATTGGCCTCGGTGGAAAACATGCATTTCCATTCCTTTATACCTGAGTGTGTGTGCAGAATTCACATACAGTACCTGTGTTAAAATGTATACGGCGCTCCCCTCGCCCAGTTTCCAGGCTCCTTAAAGAGGCTATTTTCTCCTCTAATGTTGTTTTCCCTCGTCACTTCTTTTGTATTGATCGGACAACCCCACCAGATCAATAGATTGCTGTAGATCAGAGCATTTGCCGCTCAGACAGGCCACCATCTCCGAACATTCAACATGGTCTCCACATAAACTGCTCGGAGAGGCTCTCATTTCTGCACCGAGGTTACGAAATAAAGTGCTGATAAAAGCCCACGGTGACGCTTGTTTGTTTTGACCGATGAATAGGTTAACTGCTCTGGCAATGTGGCAAGCCGTCCACGAGCACTCACTTTCTCCCCTCATTGTGGAGCCGATTACTTTGAATCTATGGTATCTTTACTGCACCCACAAATCCCGAAAGTTGTTTGTTCCACAGGGCCAAGGAACAAAAAGCTAGTTTTTTTATACTAATGGTTAAAATGATGTGATCATACCTATATGCATGTTAATATATATATATATATATATATATGTAACCAGTAACTGCATAACTGTTAGAGGTTATAACTGTGTACAACATATGTAATGACCGTCTATCTTACAGGTAGTATTCTTCCAAATTCCCACTTCATAGAGGATGAGTATTTAAAATAAGGCAATATTTGTTTTAATCCATCTGGAAAATTCAGAAAAATTAATCATCTTTGTAGCAATTAAAGGCAACTTTTGTTTCTCAAGAAATATCCTAATATGCTGAAGAAATCAAAGAGCCCCATGTTGAAAAATGTAAATGAAACGTTCACAAGAACATCATATCACATGGTGTTTCAGAAATTCACCATCAACCAGTATTAGAGGGTTTAGTTGTAAAGTCTAATCCACTGTGTAGTAATGCGCATCTGAGTAAATAAACTTTTTCTTTAATCTGGATTTTGCCCGTCCACCTTTGTTCGCTGTCGAACTGTCATACTGTGGCAACGGATTAAAGTTGTGTAAAAACACATCTTTCCATTCAGTCAGTTCTCTTACACATACAAAAAAAATGGATGAAATCACTTTGGCTTTGGCAAATTTAACCCAGCAGATCTTTAGAGATTTTTATTAAAAAAATGCAAAACGACTGGATAACTTCAGATGATTTTTTATTGAGGGTTATGAACTTTGATAACATTGAACATTTATGTTTATAATGCAAAATGTTTTTTGCAGACATCTTAAAGAAGAAAGAGTTACATTTGTCAGAATTAAAACCAACCTGATTAGTCTTACTTACAAACATACACCAACAGCACATTCATTTGTGATGCCTGTAACATAAATTCTACTCAGACTGTAATGATGTGGAAGTGATACTGATCAGCTTATTAGCTCATGTATTCACAATAACATTATTTTTCTCCTTGTCAGTTTTCCTCCCTGCATTATTAACAACAGCTATGTTGCTTTTTCCTATCCAGAAATGTATAAATGTGTTTGATCAGCTGCTTGGAACTCCACCTATTTCACATGAATGCACATTGCTCCATGGCTGGAAAACAGGAAGTGAACTGTTCCAGCTTCAAACTGCCACTTAAAAAGTTTTTAAAAGATCTAAATTATCTGAGTTTGTTGAGCCACACCGACTAAAGACCAGTGGTGGAGAAAGTACTCATACAATGTACTTAAGTAAAAGTACAAATACACAGACAAAAATTTACTCAAGTAAAAGTCAAAGTACCACATTATTATTTTACTTAAGTAAAAGTAAGAAAGTACAAGCTTTTAAAACTACTTAAGTATTAAAAGTAAAAGTACTTGCCAACCATAATAGCTAACGGCTTATATAATGTCATTAGGTGTACCTATCGTATTTAGTTTGAATAAATCAGTAATGTACCATTTTAATGAGCAATGCTGCAGATAAAGCATGTTTTTATTGTGTTTACCCCCTGTGACAGTTTAGATTTAGATATTTTATGCAGGTCCTGGTACTGTGCTGCTCTTCTTGAGGGAGGGCCTAATGGTTATTTCCCGCTTTGGATTGGTTCAGCGGACTGATTCTGCTCTCGCCATTGGATACTTTCAAACTAACGAACAAATCAAAAAACCTAAATGCGTCTTGGATGTAACGAGTAACGAAACGCTGTATAGAAATGTAGTGAAGTAAAAGTACAGATACTTACTGTTAAATGTAGTGGAGTAAAAGTAGAAAGTATCCATTATTAAATCTACTTAAGTAAAGTACAGATACACGGAAATTGTACTTAAGTACAGTAACGAAGTACAAGTACTTCGTTACTGTACACCACTGCTAAAGACACCATGAACATGTTGAACCAGATTCACTGAACACCACCCCTGGTACGCTTTAAAAATATATTTCCATTTTTGGTGTTGTTTTTGTATTTAAATGGGCCACAAAACATGTAGATCTACCCAATGCTTTTTCTTTTAAATTGACATGGCACACAAGGGAGCCACGGGGAGATTTCAGGCAAAAATAGCCCTTCTGGCAGATGCTGTCAAATGTGGAAAAATAAATGACATATTTGCTGCGGGATAGCCTTCAGCACCTGTGGCTAGTCATAGAGGTAGGCACAGTAAGAAGATGAGGAGAGGGTAAGAGACAAGGGCAAGTGACAGGTATGACAAACTGACACGATAGACAGTGATGACTGGCATTAGGCTGGCTACTTTAAAGATTGAGAATACATTAAGATTATAGAGCATTAGCGGTCAAAGAAATGATGAGCGCTTCCATGAGTGCTTTGTGCTTTTGATAAATTGCCTTTTTCTATAAATCAATGAAGGTGTGAACTCAACACCAAAACAGACTCCTCCTTTTAGTGCTCCTTCGGAGGCTTTGGTTCTTGAATCCTGGCTGAAATGAGGTGTTGACCATTTGGTTGGACCATTTTAGGAGTTTAGTCACGGGATTTTATTAATCCCTGAAATGTACTAGTGAAATAGTTATGGCATGGATTTATTGGGGGCACAAAGGAGTTCCCTGAGCTCAATGCCATGACCATCAATAATGCAATCTTTAACCGCACAGTGATCTGAGAATATCTGAAAATGACGGGTCTCTGCTAGTGTTGGAGGTCTGAGGTGTACGAGGTAAAATTAGATGGATGGCTTAACGAGTTTTCTTTTACAAACCAGTTTGATTTCCCTAGCTATATTTTGTTTGTGGGGTGGTCAAAGACCCAGGCAGTAATTACATCAGCTGACACGTTCTGGAGCACTTTTAATAGCACAGAGGTCAGGATGTAATGCCATTAATAACACAAAATAAATATGAAAAAAACAAGAAAAAAACATGATTCTTATTTTTGACTGCTTTGTCCATTAACGTTCAATGACTTTCAAGCAGGTGCATGGCATGTGAGACATTTCTGTTCCTCCATAACTTTCATGGCATAGGGTTAGGGTAACTGGTGAAAAGCGTTATGTAGAATTCCACTGAGCTCTTCCACAGGCCTTTTAGGTACTGTGGGCTTACACTGTCTAAACCTCGCCATCTGACAGCCGGAGAAAAATAGTCAGCAGGGGGCCGCAGTGAATGGCCAGTGTGTCTCCACTTGTAGGATGTGATGTCTTCATTAGATAGTAATATCACATTTACCTTGGTGATTCTGTAAGTAGATGATTTAGGCTCTTGGTACCTTCAAGTTTTTAATGGCTAAACCATCTTGTCATTGGAAGTCATTAACAAAAAATAACATGTCAAAACAGCTGGGAAACTTCTGAAAAGTCGATGTATTGCAGAAAAATCCCATTGTAAACATCCTCCAGAGCTTCTTGAAGTCATCATGTATCCGTGACATGCTTTAGTGAAGGCTACACTGGGAACAAAGCAGTATCCAACAATAGTAATATGAATATCTTTTAAGCTTTGAGAAGGAAGCATTTTATCTAATGGTAAGCGGGGCTTTATGAGTAAATTCTTAAGATCATTTAAACTTCTGTAACAGCTCTAAAGCTCATTTTCACAAAACTAAGTTTATGTTTTTTAATCACTTTGTAATTTCTTCTCTTTATGCCTGAGCTGTGTACAAAAAAAAGTGCAGTGCATCCACAGTAAAATTGGGGAAATTTGAAAGAAATTTCCAAAATGAAAATGATTCTTTCTGAATGCATTAAGTATTCTCATCTTGCACTGCTCAGAAACACTGCAGGCTTGTCCATTTGTAGGAAAGAATAATGCAATTATATTCTACTTAAAAAATGCCTATACAACGTCCAAAAAAAGGTTTAAAGAAATCGTAAAACCCATATTTGTTACTGCTGGATGAAAGACGATGACAAAATATAATGTTTGCTTTGTTCAACAAATTACACTGTAAATGATATATATATACCACATTTTTAACTTTTGTCTCATGTCCCTTTTTTCATCTGAGCTGCTGCCTTTCTAAAGGTCCTAGCATGTCCCATTTCAGATACATTATGCCATGAAGCATTCATCAATATTAAGGGTGCCTTGGCAGCATTTGTTGCTGGCAGTTGTCTTTTGAGACATGGAGACCATGTGTTTGGGAGACGGTTTTAGTGTGGGTAACTGTGGACAACGTTTAGAAATTAAAACAAGAGCTTCAGTATCTGTTGAAAAACCCTCTTGTTCATTACCTGCACTGCCTTGCATTGGGTGCGTTGAAGCCTAACCCAGCCGTCTTTGGGCAGGAGACAGGCTGCTCCCAGGACAGACTTCAGCTCTCTTGGAATGACCAAAAAAATGTAAAGATTTGAATTAATTTTTAATACTAAAAGTTTTAAAAATTAAAACCCAACATCAGCAGCTCTGGAACCTCTTCCCAGCTGGAGAGCAGGAAGTTTTCTCAGCCTTAAGACTCTTAAATTCTGCCTTATAGAGACATACCCATTTGCAGTGGTGGAGAAAGTACTCATACAATGTACTTAGGTAAAAGTACAAATACACAGACAAAAATTTACTCAAGTAAAAGTCAAAGCACCACATTATTATTTTACTTAAGTAAAAGTAAGAAAGTACAAGCTTTTAAAACTACTTAAGTATTAAAAGTAAAAGTACTTGCCAACCATAATACCTAACGGCTTATATAATGCCATTAAGTGTACCTATCGTATTTAGTTTTAATAAATCAGTAATGTACCATTTTAATGAGCAATGCTGCAGATAAAGCATGTTTTTATTGTGTTTACCCCCTGTGACAGTTTAGATTTAGATATTTTACGCAGGTCCTGCGTACTGTGCTGCTCTTTTTGAGGGAGGGCCTAATGGTTATTTCCCGCTTTGGATTGGTTCAGCGGACTGATTCTGCTCTCGCCATTGGATACTTTCAAACTAACGAACAAATAAAAAAAAACGAAATGCGTCTTGGATGTAACGAGTAACGAAACGCTGTATAGAAATGTAGTGAAGTAGAAAGTACAGATACTTACTGGTAAATGTAGTGGAGTAAAAGTAGAAAGTATCCATTATTAAATCTACTTAAGTAAAGTACAGATACAGGGAAATTGTACTTAAGTACAGTAACGAAGTACTTGTACTTCGTTACTTCCCACCACTGCCCATTTGTCTCTTGCAAAAATCACCTTTTAAGATTTTCAAAATAGAAAGCCCCTCTTCATAGTTAGCCTCAGATTTCATTCCCTGAGAAACAATTATATTTGCCTCAAGGATGACATGTTTCCTTCGGGGAAACTTTGGTTGCAAAAAACAGCTTCTGCTCTATTGGGAGTTTAAAAAACAACAACAACAACAACCTAAATACACACAGATTAGATTTTTTAAAGCTCGTGAAAAGAGTTGTTCTAACATGTTTTGGTTAGTTTTCTGAGGATTACTTAAGAGATCATGCTTTCTGAGAAGAACAATGCCTCCATGTTATTATTGTTGTAACAATTTCCACTGTGAATCCAAAAAATTGCCCAATGATCTGCAGCACCTCCAACTGTAGTCACGATTCTTCCAGGCTTTCAAGCGATTTGCTCTTCATGAGACATTCTTCAGTTGGAGACAGCTTCAGAATTAATGCCGTACATGAAAGAACAAAGGGAATCCACACCTGGCAGACTGCAATACTGCTGAGAAATATGTCACATTGACGTAAACACTTCTCCAACGTAAGTTGTAACTCTTTTCTTTTTTTAACTTTTTTTTTTCCTAATGGACATCTGAAACTGAAGCCAACTGAAAAACACAAGGACGGATTTCCAAGGATATAATTGGGACAAAGCATTCTAATTTGTATGATGACAGAAAATGGCTCATTTATTGTGGTAGCCGGCATACAACAGGCGAGGTCTTAATGAGGCCTCATTCATCTTTCTTGCTCTCCAGCTTGCAACCATGGCGTTCGGCACTCCGAAGGCACGAGCGGCGGCTCTGTCCATTTTAAATGACTGGCTCCTTCACCTGTGCCGCACGCTTTGGGACATTATGCAAATGTCCTGTCCTCTCTCTGGCTGACCTCACTGCTCTCTGCCTGTAATCAGACATGATTATGCGCTGTTGCCTGCAAAGCCTTCCTCAGCAAATACATTCAGAATATCCATTATCGTATCCAGGGCTGCGGGACGGGGTCGGGAGATGGCGCCAACAGGTGTTGTGATCCCGAAAATGCGCCCCGCGACAGCGGTACGTCTGGTTGTTTTCGGGCCGCGGCAGGGAACGATTTGGGCAAAGGAGTCGAGCTAATGAGGGTGTTTAAACACAGGCACGAGAGGAGACGTTGCCATTTTAGAACAAAACTCAACTTGGAATTAGGGCAAATAGCTTTCAACGATTTCCTCTTTCCACAAAAATCAGGAGCAAGACCCTTGGGTGAGCGCATCCACTGTGGACTCGCAATAAGATGCAAAAGAGGCACTCCCACCTTAGTTTAGCTCTCACCCTCAAGTGTTCCTGTCTTCGTCTCACAAAAGAAGAACCAGCCCTGGCCTCATTACAGGGAACAGAATCTGCTCTGCTGAAAGCCTGTCGGCCATGCAAAATATCTGGTTCAATATTTCAATATTTCATCACGCCCCAATGGCGGAAAGAGTAAACAGGATGGCTAGTTTCCCTTTTTGTTTGACTCGATCTCCTTCTCTTTGTCCATAATAACATATCAATTCCTTTTTTTACGTCGAACCTGGCTCAATGTTTGTTTCTTTATGAAACACTTTTTACTGAGTACACCACGGAACACAAACTGGGCCCAGAGGCTTCAAATACACAGTCAGACTGTTTTCTTTTTTCTAAATTCGTCTATGGCCGCGACTTGGAGGCTCCCTCGTGTGATTGTTAATAGCAAATATAGGATTTTTCGGTTAATCCATAAAATCCATAAAACAGAGGCTTGTTCATTTGAACCCTGGCAGAAATACAGTCAAACTGTCAGTTCCACCCTGACCTTTTCATTTGATCCTCGTCTGGGTCGTTTACTTCTTCCCCTGATGTGGATCCAGCGGTGCAGAATGCACTTTGCTGTATGAATATTCTATCATTTCAAGAGTGCATTGTGTGGCAGAATGTACACCAGCAGTTGATGACAAAGACATATCTGGGGATGACTTTTACTTTTCATAATTGTGACCAACATGGCAATACAACATGAAACTAATCATTGTGATGTTTAAAAAAAGAAGCTGAACTCTAGAATGGATGGTGGTCCAATTCAGCCCATGAGCAGCTGTAGCCATAGCTTGACCACTCCGTTCACCACCGTATTCCGACTGAACTGAAGTCAACCTCTGAATCATAGCAGTGGGAAAGGGGCATTGCAAATCCAAAAACAAGCATTTGTAATTTTCTTACTTTCTGGCTTTTTATGAATTTGTATTTTTTACCAGTGATAATAGGTTTGGTCTTTTCTCAAACTCTTTATGGATAACCAGTCCAGGATCCAGAAAAACGTTCTCAAGTAATAGTTTATTTAGTAGATACATTATATGGTCATATTAGTAAAAAAAAAAACTATATACATGGGCCAAAAAACACCAATTACAAAAGAAAGTGAGAACATTAGGAAAATAATTTTCGTTCCATGTTCACATTCTTTTCATTAAGATCATGGTGAATGCATTTACTGTTGAAAGCTTTGCAAAATCTTACACTGCATGCGTCAAGTTTGCTTTAATGATTCAGCAGAGGGAAAAACATTCCAGTATCTATTTTGTTAAACTGGTTATGTGTTAATATATGAAATATTGCAAATTACTCTGAGAAGCATTTGCCCTCAGAATCTGTCTCTTTTTGGAGGTAGCAACAAAGATTTTTCTGTGTTCTGAGAACCCCTAGAGAGTGAGCTATCTTTTGCATTACAGCAAAACTTGTTAACATGAGTTCTACTAATCGTTCGTGACCATCATATTCATTTTCCATAAAAGCAGTGGTGTCCATCTGTCCTGGGGTGTCTCCAAAAACAAGTGACGGAGAAACGTGAGCCATTGTAACACAGAAGGTGTGTTTTTGCAGTACCTGTTCACACATAATCGTTTTTCTTTTTTTTTCTTACTTTTTATGCTGGTGATGCATATCTTCAGCCGGAGGGACATTTTGCAGAGAATGTCTCAGAAATCGCTGACATCTTTGCAGTGCATGAAGAATGGCAGATCAGGCTCCTTGTTATGCTGATATCAATTCATCATATGTCCAAATTGTTACACGTGTGAGAGAGAAGCGGCGCACAGGTCAGCAGAATAGACAACATTAGCAGTGCCTTTTACCTGGGAAAACAACAGAACACATCGGTGTTGTGACATGTGTCAAATGTGTTGTGCGTCAAACTATTACCACTAAGCATAATGTAATACACTTTCACACACGAGTGAGAAAAACTCTCTGATCGCAGCTTATGTTTAAAAGAATTCTGTTGTCCTTCCTTAGAATCAGTTTTCTGTAAATGTGTGCACAATAATCTGTGCATGGTAACAGACTATTCAATGTAAGGCCTCTTAGATGGTTATGGGGATCTCCTAAATGACTATATACTTATAAGTGCTCTCTTGGAGAGGCATAAAAGAGAAGAACACAAAAAGTGTCTTTATTCTTTATTCTGCTGAGGTTCGCTGTAGTTTTTAGAGGCAAAAGTGAAAGCAGCGGAGAAAGGCCTGTTTATACGTTTACTATGTTGTTTTGTGATGGCAGTTTTAGTTGTCTAGCCCAATTACTGTGCACTTCTGTTTAAACCTTTTTGCTAAACCTACTCGACAGAAGCTTCCACCTGATGGTAGAAAAGAAAGTAACACATGGCTCTGAACACTATAAGCAAGATAAAGAGGCTCTATGAAAGCCCCTTAATTCAGCACTGACTGATACTTTTGCCTAAGTCTAAGCTTTGGTGCCTTTGCCTTATCAAACAGATTCTTAAATAATTTTTAAGGACTGAACAAACCAGTTTTTATGGCATCCCAGTTTGGAACGGCTGCGGCAGGTGTAAGCTGTGAGGACCACAAAGTTACCATCTGAACAGCCAATACAGCCTGGGCAGCCTTTGGCTCCCCTGCTGGATTTCTGCCACGGACAAAACTCTGCGTGACTGAAAAGTCGATTACTATTGGACTGACGATAGTGTTGCTGACGGGAAACTGGACTGTAAGGTTCTAACTGATTGATTTTTTAATGACCTGTTAATAAAATCTTGCTTGCGTGCATGTGTGGGTCTCTGTACGTGTACCAAAAAAAAGAAGGCCACCCTATTCCACAAGCGGAGCATTGCTACGATCACAACCCAAACAGTGAGCTGTAGGACTTGCTTGCAGCTGCTTTTATAGGCGGCCATCAGCTTGAATCGCTGAAACACAAGCTGAATTTCCTTTGAATTGGGTCACCAAACCAGTGAATCACCAAACTGCATCTCACACCCCCACCCACATCTCCTTCCTTCTTCTATCTCTCTGATAAAAAGCTGAACTCCCTCTCTCCATTACTCTGTCTCTTTATATGCCGAAGAACATCTGTCAAAGGCGAAAGAAGTCATACCACTACATGCGATACATCACTCCCGACAGCGTGTGCATTTTTGTGCTTTCAATTGGTATTTGAAAGATATTTTGTTCATATTATTATTCTGTCATTGCTCGCGAATAGCCTGAACAGAGACTTTTCAGACTCGAGAGGTAGGAACAGAAGGAGCTTCCACTGATTCCCCGACTCTTGTTTTCTACGTTCTTTCTGTACATGCCAATCTGCCTCGAGGCTCTCGCAACCTATCCGAGAGTGTAGAATGAAACAAGTTAAGTCAAACCTAAATCAAGGTTGGGCAATAATTTCCATCTCTCCGTCAAATTCAAAATTGCCTGTGGGGGGCCAGAACAGGTGTATAATCAACATAACACAATCACTGTATAATCACAGCAATTACCCGCACACAAAATTGTTGCTTCTGTTCAAATCTACCGAGCGTGTCGCTTGTTTCAGGCCCTGTGAGGCACAACTATTCATTTACCTTCCCCATTCTTTAGCTGAAGTGTATTAAATGAAGTTGCAGGCAAGCAAGTTACACGACGGTAAGGACTCAAGGCCCCAGTGTTTACAGTGATTTAGTATATGTGGCTATCCAAAAGGCAAACACTAGAATTAGATGAAAAATAGCTGATTACCTCAGTTAGTTACATGACAAGACGAGCAGTCTGGAGGCTGAGAATGAGGTCCTAATTAATGGGGCTGACTGTTATGATGCTAAATGGCCCATTTTAGTCCCTGTCAGTGACTTTTTTCCATTGCTGTGCCAATCATTTTTACCAGCTTGTTGTTTTTCCTCAGTTTTTCCTTCCATTTTTTCATTGATTTATTTTTTGATTCTGTGTTCATTTTATTTTATCATTTTAGGTGAAGACATCATTCATACTAAAAGCAGCTACGTTATTGAAATGAAGGCCAGGAAGAAAATAAAAATATGACAAAACAATGAGTTAGCCAATCATCGTCTGGGTCATCGTGTCCATTTGTGCAACAACTTTGGCGCCTCATAATTAAGACGCATAGAAATCTGAAGAAAATTACACATAGCTCTGTATTTCATCTAATTAACTGATTGTATGCTGTCATTGCTGGTTTGATGAACCTTATTATTTCAGCCCTATTATTCTATCTGCGGCTCGAGCCGCGATCTAAATGATCCCTGGAACAAGAAAAGTACAAGTACAGAAATGAACTTTTTCAGAACCCAGTTAGTTCATTTTTACACCTAAGACATCCAGGTCATCACATGGTATGTTAATGAATATGTCTGGGGGCAAAAAAACAGAGCACAAAAAAACATTTCCATTCTTTTCAATTATTTAGAATTTATGTTTTGAAGGGCTCCATTAGTTCAATGCTTTGGCCTCCCCTCGCCTGCGGAGATATGATAATATGATAGCTAAGCAGGGATAGTTATTTCAAATGTACCTTATCACTCAGCTATCCTTATAGAGTCTGATAGTAATCAATAAAGTAGTCAAAAAAAGAATAAAAGACAGGTACATTTAGGCTATGGACTGAATTAATCCCATTAGATCCAACTACTCTATATGTATTTCAGGCCATACATCATCTCATGGTGAAAACCATTCTAATTTGAATCTTTTGTCTTAATTAGAGGGCTGTTCTTTTTAATTGCTAGTGAAGCACCTGCCTTCTGATTTATGTATGCGAATACATGAGCGTAAACAAGATATGTAACACTGTCAATGCTATGAAAAAAGCGGGGGAACCAGAAGAATAAGCTCCATTCAAAAGCACACAGTCTAACAAAACCATACGAGTTGAACACCAAACTGCCCATTGACCCCCTTCTGACAAATCAGAACCTTAAAAAGTGAGAGGCTTAGTCTTCTGTCAGCATTTTAATCTTTATACTTATCCTTGATTCTAAACCCCCTTACAGGAACATAAAGAGCATTTTTCAAAATGCACCAAAAACTTAAATTTTTCATCTTTGTTTTCACCAATTTATATGAAATCTGTCATTTTTTGAGGGTAGCTTGGTTTTTCAAATGTTATTTTACTGTGTTCACTGTCAAACTTAATTGTCTTCAGAAGAAGTGGATACATTTAAAATTGTTTTACATAATACTTTATCATTGTCCGGGCTCAAATGACCACATATATTCTGGGAATATGCTCTTAACACACTGCTTAGATACTGTCTGATGTACCAACATAGACAGTGGCTTTTTTACTATTCACTTAAATGTCCTGAATGGTCTTTTGGATTTGTGACAGATCCAACTAGATGTCCTAAATTTTCAATTTACATTACTTGGCGGTGGCTACGGACGGCCCATAGTCAGAAAGGTTTTCTAAAACAAATGTCTGAGACCATTTCCCTTTGTTTCTTAAGCAGTGATGTAAGATCGGACTCATCTATCAATCCAACAGTTGTTTCCATCCTTTGAAATCTATAATTAAGATGATTTTGTTTAGTCACTTTTAAGGATTATCTGACTAAATCAGACAGAATCACTAACTATCTTTATTTGGAAAGTCTGAGCCTTTGGTGGATGTCTTCTATACCTAATCATGACTCCTTCACCAGTCACCAGTAATTCTGCTGGTTGTAGAATAACCCAGAAGAGTGTTACTTGTACATTTTATAAATCTTTTTTTGTCTTTCAAAGTCAGTCTGGCCACTATTGTCGAGAGTTGTTAGTAACTTAAACATTTGTTGATATATTCGAAATACGCTGAAGATTGTCAACAAAGACACTAGAAATATTTTTGTACCTCTAATACATAAACGCTCAAACTATTGACAATATGTACTTTATCATGTGGAATTTATATACGTATATTTGTGTGTGTGTTTATGTATAAATATATAAATAGCTATAGTGATAAAATAACAAACAAAAAAACAAAGACACGACACTTCTTGTGGTGATATGCGACGCTACTTATCATTTCACTGCAGTTTCAGGAGCACAGCCTAACCAGTCTTTTCCTTTCAAATTGATTTGTGTAAGGGGGGCTTTGGAAAGCAAAACAGGAAGAAGACAACAGATGCAGATGAAGAAAAGGGTGTCAGGGCCGCTAATTACATCCACCAGAGGTCTGCTGGTTAAACAGCAGCTTTGCTCTGGGGGCTCTCGAGAATTTTCGACCCAGACATCGATGATAGATGGTCTGATGTACTGGACTTATCAAAGAAATCTCATCAGCAGTACATACATTGCAGGCTCACACCCATTCCCTTACTTATATTTTTGACATAACTTAAAGGGATGGACAGTACCCTTAAACATTTGTTATGATTAGGTTGGCTGTAATCTGATGGGTGGCTTTTCTCTTGGCTATGATCACAGCAATCTAAAAGTTGCAGGAAATAAATCAACTGCAATGCAGCGAGGAGCAGCACTCCAAACGTTAGCCCTGACTTTATCCATCTTTCAGGTTTTCATTGACAAGCAAGGTATTAAGCAAGCATCCCGTGCAGCTCTGATTGGTTGTCATTATTAGTGCTCAGTTACCAACGGCTGCCTCCAGATGGTTTTTAAAATCTGGTTCCTTGTTTTTTTTTCTTCATTTGGTGAAAAGAGAAGACTGTGTTCTTTTATTGTTTGGAGTTTTCAGCCATCTGTGCTAATCTGTAAGTATGAGCAGAGGTCTACATCACAGATATTACACTGTCACTGCAAAGGGCACAGGCTAAATTTCACTGAATAAATTACACAGAGGCAGAAAAAGGAAACCGAACAGATGGCAACTGCAACACCCGCCGGCCCACAGCAAAACCTTTAGCTTTTCACAGCACAGGTATGATTGATTTGGAAAGGCTTTCCAGCCAACTCGCTCTAATAAATCAGAACTAAGTACAGGTAAAAAATCTTACCAAATAACCTACATCAGTTTCACTTTTCAGATATTGATCTGATACGTGCATCTGCGTACATCCTAATGTTATTCTACAGCAGCACATTTTCTGGTGCAGATGGGAGTCTTTTATCATGTTAATGTTTCAAATATTGCTTATAGGAAGGGGAGGATAGTCAGACACAGAGACGGATCAGCGTTTGATTCTACACTCCATTTTCTTCTTTTTGTCTCCTAATAAATGTTGTTGAGCAAAAAAATAATGCTTTTACACCAACCTTAAACTTCACCACTTACTGCCACTAACATCCCTTTCTAAAAGACCAAATGAAAAGAAATCAGAAGTCCTAAGTTTTTCTCAGTGGTAGCAATCTGGCTTTGAACACTGCTTGTTTCTTCTAGTCATCCTTACAACTTCTGTTAGTTGAAGAACAAAACAACAAAATTTGTTTGTGCAAAACCAGTCTGTAACGCTCCATTTTGATCTGAAAATAAAAAAGTTAGTCAAAGCCACCAAAAGCAGCATTCAATCCTTACATATAATCCCACTTTGAATAAAGCTTAAAGCTACCGACATGATGCCATTCATGAAATGGAAAATAAATGCATGGGAGGAGTATTCATTTTCTTACTTTTGCATAAAAGGTATCTAGAGGTGACTGCTATTAGTTCATCACACAGGCAATAGGGTCATGGCAGCGTAAGGGTTCCTTAAGGAGGAAATGTAGCCATGCAATGTCTGATGCAATAGTAATAGTGAAGTGTGAACTTGAGCAATGATCACTCTTTTGATAGCCCTTTTTAAGTTAGATTTTGTTTGGGTTACTGTTTAAAACTGCTACAGTTAAGAACCTAACTTCTCAGAGAGACTCACATTTCCATACAGTCTTAAATATTCCTTTAATGAAGAAAGTACACTGGAGTTTTCCTTGAATATCAGTAACTGCAAGGCAACGCTGGTGAGAGAATGGGGGCCTCAGCTGCTTTATCACAGGTCCACAGGGGAAGTGATGATCAAAAGATGGACAAACCAAATCCTTTCTACTTCAACACTTCATTGAAGATCAGTGTTTGAATCAAAATGAATGTGGAATCGCCTCTGTTGAACATCAAAAACCATATTTGACTGTTGGATGACGAATGTACAGTACATTTCCTGTTTTTTAGCTAATAAGTGCCCAAAAAGATAGGAAAATAGAAGATCTTCATAAAGATATAAGCACCAACGGTGCGACTTTGTGCACCGTGCAGAAGATAACAAATCATTTTAAAAAGTCCTGTCCTCTCCCCTGAGCCACAGCCACTCCATTAGTAATCCCATTTGTATAGGTAAATGACACACGGATGCTTAAAACGTTCATCGTGCTGTCCACATAATGTCACTGTTTTCACTTAAAACACAGATGTACAGATGAATCAGCAATTGGAGACTGCCTGCTGGTTTTTCTTAACGTTTGGTTGAGCAAAATAGCACACGAGATCACCACCACGACCACTTCCAAATGCTGTCCACGACGTACCATCTGCTCTGTGCAAAGGACAGAAGACGTTCCACTGCGGGAAGGAGCAGCAACACTTCTATTATGCAATGAGAGAGTCTGAAAATGACACGGGTTGGAAAAAAAAAAACAATAAAAACAACAATTGTTCAAAACTAGTACTATCCAGCTGATCCGTGATCACGTTTATCAGTCGGTTCTAAAGTTAATCGCCCCAAATTGATGGTCTCACAGGGAAATAAACAAATTCTGCATGCTTTAGAATGAATCCTATTCTTTCTCTCACTGCTGCCTCCTTTCTTTTGCGCTCTCAACAACCAGTCCGAGTGTTGAGTATCCTGAGAAACAGGATAGCTGATAGCTATCACTGTAACCTAACAAAAGTTACTGCATAGAAATAACTATGCATGTTTATCCAAACAGCAAGGGAAAGGCATTTTTCAAACACATCGTGAAATTTCTCTGTCAGCTCAGCTAACACTCTTGGCACTGTTAGCAAAAACACTGTACCAGACAAAACTGGGAATCATCGGAAGCATCGATCACTGACAACACTATATATTCAGTTTAACTTTCAGCTGGGTTCGATGATGCTGTCTTCTCTTAACTTTTTCATCAGAAGTCTTGCTTGTCAGTCACAGACTTTCTATGTAATCACAAACCACATTCATTGTCTTTATATGTGTGAAGTTATTTTAGTGAGGAAGACTTTAGCGGTTCTAGTGGTGTAATATTTTTTTAAGCATAGTAAGGATACCATTGTAAAAAAAAAAAGATACAGCACTTAAATAAAGTTAAATACAACCTCCAACCATTATGTGCAAGTGGGCTACATAAGTAAAAATAATAACAATAATAATAATACATTTTTTAGAAAGAAGTGCACGCTTATTATAACACCTTTGTCGCTTGCCATGGCTACTGGGAACTTCGTGGGAGTGAGCATTCACACTCCTCTGGTCTGATTCAGCAGGCTGTACTGGCTGGAGAAAATGTTTCAGGCAGTGCATTACAATGGCCTAAAAAGGGCTTTTGGGCCTTTGAGGGCTGTAATGAATCTGACATGGATTTGGGCTGTGCACTTGCATGTAGATGACATACACACACATGCTCTCAGTTGCCACTTTTAGCTCTTACTTTTTAATGCATTTTTCTTTTAATCCTTTATGTAAAGCACTTTGAATTGTCTTTGTACACTAAGTCCGCTAAACAAATAAATTTGCCTTGCCTGGATATGCGAACATTGCTGAGTCCTGTGCTTCAATATGGTTCAATATACATTTATTACAGCCCTTTGTCTGAATTCTCCTCTCCTTTTCTCTATCTTTTCATTTGCATCTTATACTGGAGCCCCTCTGGGACTCACAGCTGCTGAACTTTGAGTGCTCTTTTATTCAACATTTTCTTATTCTTATCTTTTTTCTAAACCTTGTGCATTCTGCTCCGGTGGTTCTTCATCTTCCTTGTCTTGGTTTTGGTATTTATATTTCAGGGCCCCTTTACTTTCTCCTATCATCCAAAAAGAAAAGAAACATACATGTGAAATTAAGAGTGATTCACATTTGACCCAAGGTAACAATGCGAGTGTGCATGATTGTTTGTGTCTATTCGGGCAGTGCCCTGCGTATTGCTCAATGGCAGCTAGGATAGGTGACAGGTCCCCATTCAACCATTCTTATGATAAATGATTGGATGTTCAGTTTGTTATAATAACAACATTATTTCATGAGTAACACATTATTAAGGAATGATAAATTGTGTTTTTTTAGATGTCAAAATAGTGTGTTCTGAGACAAAGTGGCTCTGTCATGCAACTGATGTCTTGGATAACCCCTTCATGTTTCACCAACGCTTGCAGCCCAGGGTGTAGCCGCCCTTAATTACAACTGGCAGTGAAAGTAAATTCTTGTTAATGGCGTTCCTGCTCTTCTTCAAACACTTGTTTGTTCCATCAACCTCGCTGTGCAATGAAATCAATCAAATCCTGAGAAGACAATGACCCACACAGGCCACTGTACTTCTTTTCAGACAACCTTCAGAAGACGTTCTATTTTACTCGTTCTTTATATTTAACTCATTGCCCTGGTATGATTTATTTTCTCCCGGTGCGCCATAATAATTGGCAACCTGTTTTTATTTTGCATCGACCGTCTCTAGGGCCCTTCAGAAGAACAGACAGGTTCTTGGTTTTTGATGTATTATTTTTTTGCCTAAATGCTTACGCTGCAGACATTGTTTTTAAAGAGTTTATTCAATATCTTATGCGGAGCGGTGCCACGGTCAAGTTTTACTTAAAGACTTCATCAGTGGAAAATCCTGTTTAGAAACTTTACTCAATGAGATGTGTCCTCAGCCACCTTATCAATTACTTCAAGGGAAGGCTGACCGGTTTAGTTTAGCTCATTTAGATTTCATGTAGTGTTTGAGTAATTCCTTCAGAGTTGGAAAATCATGTAACAGTTTACTTTCCTGCAGTTTATACAGATATGAAGATCCTGTAGGGAGGTGGAATGATTAATTGCCTGTTTACTGTTGAGTAAATGTTCCCTCACCTGTTATTTAACCTTTTAATGCTGAGTGCTCATTAGAGGAATTGGTGTAATAGAATGGACTATATTTAGCGTGTTTGAATGAAATGTCTGTAAAAAGCCCTTCATTTGGTTGCAGTTCCAACCAACTTGTGCTGTTCATTGGAATGTGTCAACAATTGCTTTCTGGCTCTCAACTACAACAGGATGTTCCAATATTAATGTGACACACCCACTGAAGTGCAGACGGAGTATTTCTTTGGAAATTCTTTGTCGATTATTCTGTGTTTTACCACCCGCATAGTTCATCTGTTCTGTGCAGCTTAGTAGGAAGACACCTGCTTCTCAGATGTGTCAGAAGCATGCCCCAACAGCCTCTGGACGCATAGCTTAAGTCGATATAAGTCGAAAATCTGTTGGCGTCACAGTCAGTTTTAAATGTAGCCACTTATGTTTTAACTAGGAGCTTTAAGAAACCCCAGTCTTCTTTTGCTGTCCATGGTTCTACATCCTTACCTTCTGGTTCTTATTGGTTCGAAGTTACGCATTCAAAAACTGAGGTGGTTTGACACCTCGCAGACTGTGACAACCTGGTCGATGATTTAGCTTTTTCTCTCTCGCAAATAAAATGACATCCACAGCTACGACAAAACAAGACCTCTTTAGTGTCTTTGGTGTTGTCTTTGTGGGGCTGGTTTTACAATGCTCACTTCATTATCATGCCACAGCCGCATAAAGCCGCATCATGGACGCTGTGCTTTCTTCATGTGTCTCTGTGAGATCAGTTTGCCGTCTCTCGCTGTGTCATGGGAAATGTCGTACGTGACAGAACACGGGTTCAGGCGCGGGGAAGCAATTTTCGGCGACTATCACAGGCTAAATATAAGAAAAGGAGGAATTCTTGTGCTCCTTTCATCCTTGAAACTAGAGACTGGGATGAAGTGAAACTCCCATGCCGATCAGTTTGTATGTATAAATATACATTGTCTTTATCTCTATCTGGGCACCTAGGTAAAAAAAGGGTTCAATCTACTTTATCAGTCTGCTTCTCAGCCATCAAACCCAAAAGCAGATCTAAACTGAAATTAATACATTGAAAAGAACATTTGTCGGGCTGAACAAAGGGCTAAACGGAGCAAAAGCATTTGTCCAACATGGACATACCGAGAGAAAATAAAAAAAACTGTCACAAAACAACCTTTTCTTTCACTGAACCGCTGGTCGGAATGTTTCCACCTAAAAAACCAAGCAGTCATATCACTACATTGTCAAAAAAGACAGGAGGGATCTAAACAGAGACCTGAAGTTTCTTCCCAATCAAAACAGAAGACTGGGGCCGGGTTGATGCCGGATCAAATGGTGGAGCCGGTCATTTATTAAATCAGCGATCCTCTTTGCTAATCATTAATTGCACCTGTGCGAAATCCGGTCCAACATCCAGGATCAAGACTCCATGTCAAATCAGAGCGGATGTTTTGTTGCTCACCAGTCGCACAGAACAGGCCGGTCATTATCCTCAGGTGGCGCCTGTGCCAAAAATCTAATCTTCTTTTATCAGCAGCACTTGAAACAAGCAGAAAAGTCTCTCCTGACTGAACTGTGCTTTAAAGCTTTAATTTCTCTCAGTGAGAAAACTGGTGCCGGCCCGCTGCCCGTTGCACGCCCTTGATAAGTGTGTACATCACTTTAAAGAAATACAAAGGACGGTACATTGAAACGGGCCGAGCACAGTTTGGTTAAAGCTTGAGCCTCTGGAAACTGTGAAACTGTCACAAAGAGGCGTTGGAAATTTCAAGAAACGTGAAACAGTGTGAGTCATTTTGCCTTTTTTTTCCTTTATATGCTTTCAGAAGATAAAATGTTTGGCCTCTAGCGCAACAATAAATAGTTAAAAGTGCTCTTTTGGTTTGTTTTCCCATTACAGACTAACAGCTAAGTGCATTTCCAAAAGGTTTCTGGTAAACCAACTACAAGCCATATGGACTGAATTATCCAGCCACAAAATGTCTGCAGTGGTGTTGCCTTGATCAAATCTCATTAATATTGAACTGTAAGAGCACCTCGAGGCCTTAAACATCTCCTCATACAAATGGACTGTGTTTTCGATCCACAAATGACTCTGTGATTGGGCAAAACATGCTGATGTGCATTTTTTTAAGAGTGCAGAAGGACATTAGTACTTTGGTAAAGCCAGACGGTAGCAGACAGATTTGTAATTCGCAATAATCATATTAAGAAAGTGAGTTATTCTCTCAGCTGAATAAACACAAGTGTTTTGTGCACCCCAGAATTTAGCTCCAAACCCCCACGCAGTGTTGTGAAGAAATTGGGCATCTGAGGAGACATAACTTCTTGTTTTACACTTGGCTTAGCTTATGAGAGATCAAAATTACATCCAAGGCTTCCGCCCGAGTTGTTAGCACTTCTGTGTGCCAACGTCTGAGGTGATTATCACAGGGGCTGATGCCTCACAAAAGGGTGCTCATGGATACTAACGGCCACTCGGCCAAATTTGTCAAATGCAACATCTAAACTCCTTTCTGACACACTGGGCGAGCGAAACCCAGAGGAGTCCTCTAAAGAGGAGATCGAAGGGATCAAACGGCAGAAAATAAATAGCGTGGAAAAACATAGGCTTTTGAGAAGTCTACAGAGAAATGCCGGGCTGGCCTTGTGCCTTTTGATATCAGTTTGAATTAGAATGATATTATTGATTTTCATGCGAGCGGCATGACAATGCGCCCGTGAACGATCCTCAGAGACTGAGAGGACTGAGGAGGAGAAAGTAGGGATGGAGTGGGGATCGGAGGGAGGAAATGGAGGAACGGGCAGTGGAGGGTGGAAGGAGGGAGGAAGAGGAAAAAAAGGCAGACAGGAGGAGGGGTGGCAGATAAAGGAAGAGCAAGAGGCAGAAGTGTGAGTGAGGGTCTGCTTACAGAAATAGAACCACTCCCCAATCAATTGTGTCAGTGACCCTGCTGTGAGACTGCAGGGGATCCCTCATCAGGAACCTATAAAGGAGAGGTTGTAATAGGCCAATACATTAGATAAATGGCATTTACTGCTATGGAAACGACTCCAACCTGGCTGGAGGTTGCCCACCGTGCTGGCAGCAGGTTTGTATTTATAGTGCTCCCCGCTATCTCACCGTGCAATTTCTCCTCGACCCTCCTCCCTCCCCAGCCACGTCTTTTCTATCCATCTTCACCTCCTTTGGTTTCAGTGATCCTACATCTGATATCCAACCACCCACATACCCAGCTGCCCCTCCTTTGCAAGCGGTTTTTGGCGTTCGCGGTGTTCCAGGAAGAGCTGTTGGCGACTCACCACTTCCTGTCAGCACAAAACATGACATGCTGTTGAACTAAGTGTTGCCCGGGGAGCGCAGGAGGAGCAGTCATGAAAGCCAAAGATCAAACGAGTCGAGATTTTGCCCAACACTGAGGGGAATCCGCGACCTCGACAGACATAATTGCTGATCATTTCGGGATTGGTTTATTAATTAGTGATTAGTTAGATCTCAGCATGGACTGTCAGCTTTAATTATTAGCTGTTTTATTCCGATCTTTTTTTTTGTCAATATAGTCTTGACTTTTAGGTTAGCAGTGTCGTCTGGGGAGTAATAAGCAGGCTCCAGTTCCTGTTTGAATAATCTTTAATCAGCACTGACACGGCAGGACACTATCCACAAGCTTTATTCTCCACGGGGATCACAGCAGACACCCCATTCTACTGTTCTACATGCTCCTCCAGTTCTGTTACACTCTGAACTGTCCTCTTTAATAAAGAAGAGTGGGAGGCAAAATGATTAAATGACATCCGGCTTTGGAAAAAAAAAACATTGAAATTTTCTTTGCATAAAAAAGCCTATTGTGAGATAGATGTAATCAAGAAAATGACTGAAGAATTCGAATAGAAAAACAAAACTTTGTTGAACAAAGGTTGTTTTTTTTTTTCTTTTTACTGTGCACACATTCAGATTTCTTCTAAAATACATGAAAATCTCCATCCTGTATCCATCACCATTTGAACCCATGTGGACACACTTGTGCAAAATATACCATAAATAAAAACAAATAACTAGGTGAGGAGTCTGGTGAAGTTGAGGGTGCAGTTGGTGGGGCTGTGTTAGCTGAAAGCCAGCCGAGCCGTCCATTCCAGCCATTGTCATAAAACTACAGCAAAAGAGTCAGAACTGGTCGTTTTAATGCACTCCCTTGTGACCTTCCTTAATTTCGGTTTTTTTTTTTTTTAGATTTCCACTTTTGATCAAACATAAGACTGCACTCTTGAGACCCAAGCTTTTATATCGTGTTTATTTATGTTTTCTAAAAAATATCTGGAATTTGTAGGACCTAAGAAGTGTAATAACTAAACTCTGTTTTGGTACAGAAAGCAGTACATCCTGGACGGTCCACCAGTCCATCACAGGGCCACACAGAGACACACAAGGACAAACAACCACACACATGCACACTAACTCCTAAGGACAATTTGGAATGTCCAATCAACCTAACATGCAGGTTTTTTGACGGTGGGAGGAAGCCGGAGAGAACCCACACAGAAACGGGGAGAAAATCCAAACTCCACACAGAAAGGTCCTGGTTCCACCGGGAACTTGAACCCAGAACCCTCTTGCTGTGAGGTAATGGTGCTAACCACCACACCACTGCCCACTTTGAATTTTATTATTTCATTGTAATATGTACTTTGTGAGTAAACACACATTTTTAATCAAATTTGCATGTTACCTTCAGTCCTCGCTGACTACAGATGTCACAGTATGTCTTCAATTGGATCAGTCAACAGATTCAGGGGATACATTGTTTCATCCTGGCCCATTTGTTCATTGATGCCATAAATCAAGTGCTGAAAAATCAGCAGATGATAGAAGACCTGATTGAGCACAGGCTATTTTCACACAAAAGAAGGGATAATTGGTGTAAAGAATACTTTCACTTTGCGTCTTCAATTTTCCAGGACTGGTTTTGATGCGGGCGCTCGAGTCAGTCATTTCAAAATGAAAATGCTTCTCTTGTGTGTTTCTTCTGTTCTCATTTATCCTTATGACTTCATTCCAGCTTTACTGACACCTAAAAAGATTTCACAATCCATTGTGTACGAAAACACCTCCTCCTCTCTCCTTCACACTTTGTATCCGCCACTGGCAGATGAATAATTAATTCCTCATTCACCGCAAAAGGGCAAACAGACTTACAATGTTGTGTATGAACAAGTACCCCTTACCCACAGACTATTGTCGCATTCATGTCTCCCATGGGAGCAATTCCAACACAATTTACCGAGCGTGAACATTACACTGTCAGATCCAGGCCAGAGCCTCTGCCTTCCCAACACAACAACTCCGGTCAACTAATGCACATGGGAGGGAAGACATTGGGGAAGGCTTTGCTTTCAGGTAATGGCTCTTAGCAATGCCTATTCATTAAACAGAGTGTCTGAACAATGGAGCTCATCATAATGCATCTGCTTTACACATCCTGCATTATTTATGAGTTTCGAACAGCTCTACATTCAGATTGGGTTAAAAGCTTAAAGGTTGTTCGGGGACTTGTTTGATTTAACTCCATACTTTCAGCATTATGGTGACTAGCTGAGAGGACTCTTGATTGAAATCTCCTATAGCTAAACTTCTCATATGGAGCATGCACAAGGGATAAATAAGCAGAATTTAAATATTTAAGAGACAAATGTGTGCCGACCTTTATATAACGACACAGAATGAGGTGCAACAAGAACTTCCACTTACATTTTTGCTGTCCGGTGCAGGACTTGCTGCCTCTCGCACTGGGTTCACCGCCTATTCCTGCCGTCTGGGCCTTCCTCTCTTGCCCTCATTCGATAACATACTGGCAACCCACCGTAGTTGATCTTGTGCTCATCGTGGCCAGTGATTGACATTAAACATTGGGCAAACATGCCAAACATGTTTAACTCAGGAGCGCCATGCAATCAGAGCTCATTTAAAAGCCAAAACACTCTCGAAACCAGTGTAAAATATTGTAAACCTCAGAAGACTTGTAGGACCTAAATTCCAGCAAAAAATGTACTTTTTAAAATGATTCAGCTGATAGAAAATGAATAGTCCGGCCTTGTTCATTTTGCTGTGGAGGAAGACCACGTTGCTGTGCTCCCCCCACCCTCCAAAATGTGCCCCCGGCCGCTTTCTCTGATAGTTCACTGGATGCTGAGGAAACTCCGGACAAAAGCAGTCAAGATTTTTAAGTCAGTGAAGTTTGCTCTGTTGCTGTTCCATCACTGTTGGGTCAGTGTCATCTGAAACTTTGGGCGCCGAGACAATCTGCTGTCTGTCATCGTCGAGGGGCTCAGGCACAGGGGCGCAGGATGTGTTGTCTGCTAATCGATCTGAGTTCTGCCTCTTGGCGGGTGATGGCTCAACCTCAGCTGCGTCTGGGACCAGGTCCAATCACATTGTGTGGGCGTTTTACTTTACACTTATGGAACAGAATGCTCTAAAGTCTGGTAAACAGTAACTTTAATAAATCAGTATAATGATCTATTTTAATGCTTTATTTCTTCTATTTACTGTCAACTTTGATTCTTCATTTAGACTCTATTACTTGCCTTACTCATTTACTCATTTACTTTAAACTTGGCAAATGCTCACAGATTTGGCAGCTTTTTCCCACGTATGTCTTGGCCCAAGGTACAAACTACAAAACATGACAGCCACAACCCAGTGCTACTGTCACCTGTGCAAATTTTACATTGAAGAATTTCCTTGACATTTTTTTGCACAAACGTGCCAGCAAACATATCAAATCAGGCCGTGGAACTTCATATATCAGACTGTGGGCGCGTTGCAATAACAGATGCAGCGAGCTGCCAAGTGAGAAAAGTTATAGCCACAACACGAGCTGCATCCACAACATTAACGGTGGAGTTTTTGCTTACTAGTCCAGCGCAAAAGTTGCAGGCTCTGTAGCAGATTTCGGTTCTTAAATGCAGCATAAATCTTTTGGCCTGAGCACCGAAGGCAGTGCAACAATTTATGAAAAATAAACTGTTTATTAATTTATCTCTTCTTCATCTTGTTTTTTCTTTCCCAAATGAATAGCCCTTTTCCAGGCATGAGCACGTTCCAAAACTCATGAAATTCGTGGACTCCCCTGAGGGAATTCGCCTCAGTGGGGTGATGTCTGGGACGCTGCTCGCAGCTTCAATGGCTTTTTAAAAATATTTTTGCTGCTGAACAGGGTTTCTTCGTGGGAGGCGGCTTTGGTGAGGAATATTCATTTTTCGGGTTCTTCTATTTATACAAATAGCACATACAATGAATATCCTTTGGTTCTCTGTGCTCTCATGCTGGAAACTACATGAAAGGAACCCATTTATTCTAAATTTAGCTCGAGGCTTATTCTCAGCATTGGTTTACCTACTTAAACCAATCTAGTCATATTATCCTGCTAGCACCCTGAAATAGAATGATGATTGTGGCAACCATAGTATGGTAAGCTTAACCCTTCAGCATCCTGCACAACCATTTAGCAGAGCACATTTCCTAATGATTATTAGTCATAGGATACACTAGAGGAAGTGCTGTTACCTAAACTAGCTCTGAAATTAAGTTTGGTTTTGTGATGTCTTAATCAAGCATGAGATATGACATTTCTTTTATAAGGTAACCCACTTTTACCCTAAAGTGTCACAGCTATCTGGGAAAAAGCCTTCATTGTGATTGCTATTGCTCCCAAGAAATAAAAAATGCAAAAGGAAGATGTTATAGGGTCAAAGTAGTGAACGACATCTGTGCAAAGGAAAGATTTCTGTCAAAGGAACCCAGCCTCTGTGTGCAAAAACCAGATTTTACATGCTTCACTTAATTCAGCATCCTTTATCCTTCTTCTTTCTCTAAATGCATTCCTATTGCCACATTCTGCTAAGTGTGGGCAGCTCTCTGAATTAATGTTGTGACTGAGCCCTTTGGGAACAAGCCTGAAATGGTGCAAAAACCACCTGGATTCTTCCTGACCCCGCTGCTCTGTCCCTGCAAGCAGCCGGAGCTGACCGCTCACAGTTGTTGTTGTTGTATATCTGTGTTCCCAGCATAAAATTCCATTTCTGGGGAGATGCATATCAGCCGTGCTCGCATGCACTTTCTGCAATACCCTGACACGTCTATACGTGTCTGGCCCACGGCACACGGTGCATGCGTTCACATGCAAGTCGTGCACAAATTCACACGCATAGAAACCTACTTGGAGCTAGCGCCTATTTCTGTGTTTCTCAGTTCAGATGGAGGTGTGGGAGTGATTTAATGAGGTGTGTGTATATGTTAGAGGGCTGATAGTGGGGGTAATCACCAGCCTGCTGGTAAATTCTGTCCTTTATAACCTTTCACTTCCACCTAGATCATCACCTTTCAGCGTCCAACTGAGATTGTTAACGTGTTTTACAGTGTTAATAAAATGTCACACACAGCATATTGTTCTTACAGAGTGGTAATGCCATACACAGAGAGACAGTATAAGAAGAAGGACAGATAATAAAGATTTATGAACACAGATAGTGGTAGTTTTTTTTATTACTCTGGATATTCATGGATTTTCTTACAAGTCTTGGTAGATCGTATTTGAAACATAACTGACTGCATGTTAACCACACAATACATAAATAGAGTAAACAAAATGCTGCAAACTGCAGTTATCAGAGGTCAAGCTGAAGTTGGGTTGAATCATTTGATATTCTGTAAAATTGATTATCATTTGGGGAATTGTTATTTTCACAGGGGCCACCGTGAACGAGCGCCGGTGGCAGGGTTTCTGCAAACACAGATAATGTGTTAGCACAGGGTGAAAATGTAGTCCGCTGCAAGGTGCTGACGCTATTGTTGTTATTTGATCAAATAAATGATGCACGTCTACGCTCTCAGTCTGCAAAGCATATGTTTCATATTGCATCTTGTGGCCAGTAAAACAAGCCTCTGTCTATGTGTTGATATAATCGAGTCCACGGGTTCATCTCGAGTGGAGAATCTTTATTGCACAATGTCAAATGTCACAGCGGCTACTTTTCTTAACAAACTGAGGATGATGTGAGGACTTTTCTACTTGTTTGGATCATGTAAACCCATATAGTCTTTGACATGACTCCATTAACTATCTACAGCATATTTGAATAATGGTTGTATGAGTAAACTTTGCAGTGACTCTCTTTATATTTGGGCCAAGGTACCGTTTTCCACATGATACTTTTGGATGAGACATCACCTACACAATAGAATCAACGTGAACTTCGATAGCATTGCCCTGTTCAAATTAGCCCGTAAGCTTGCACTGGCTGTTCAAAATTCCTCCCTGATACGCCGTATCGAGAGCAGTCTGACTGCTGTCTGCCGCAGGTGAGAACCCTATTACATAGAAGTCCCTCAGACAAAAAAAATAAGACAGTAAAAACATCGAAAAACACCTCAACGGAGAGGTGCAACAGCATATCAGCTGCACTGCTGAGCTGTTCCATAGTCACATATGTAACTAGCACTATCATTACATCTTTAAATTGCATTCGGCTCGAAAGATACCAACTCACATGTTTTTTCCATACCACAGTGATTCAAATTGATGATGGGGAATATGTTCATTTTTCCTGTATTTTGTGGACATAATATTATGTTCTAGCTGAGCTTGCAAAGCTTTTGGTGAGCCTCAGGTTTTGTCTTCATGGTCCTCTATTAATAGAAAAAAAAAAACTCATTATTTTGTCCATGTCTTGTTTTTGTCCGAAGATGACTTTGCGTCTCCATCGATTTTCTGAACCGCTTATTCCCTAATGGGAGAACTGGAGCCTAACCCAGTGGTCAGGGTACACCCTGGACAGTCCGCCAGTCCATCACAGGGCCACACAGAGACACACAAGGACAAACAACCATGCACACTCACATTCACTCCTAAGGGCAATTTGGAATGTCCATTCAACCTAACATGCAGGTTTTTGGACGGTGGGAGGAAGCCGGAGAACCTGGAGAGAATCCACACAGACACAGGGAGAACATGCAAACTCCACACAGAAAGGTCCTGGTTCCCCCGGGGACTCGAACCCAGAACCCTCTTGCTGTGAGGTAATGGTGCTTAATATTATTTCAAGCAAATGGAACTGTTGTGCGAACCGTTTGACTCTGGACATTCCTCCCACACTGTAGCGAGCGCACACAGCCGACACCCACACTGAGCCTGTAGCACGCAAGCATCCAGGACCGCATCCCGTGACACCGGTTTAACACAATTGCTTTTCCACACGCCAGGATGCTGAAAAGTGTCGCTTCCCTCAATGACATGTTGCAGGTTTGAGTTTGTGGGCGTGAACGATTCACGGAGCATCCAAGGTCACATGTGATGGCAGACGCGTACCATTTCCCGTTTAGTCACACAGCTTCCACGCAACAAAGAAAATGCCCGTGGGAAAAGGCTGAAATCCTCACAGAGATCCCCTCAATTAAATTTCCAGAACAGTTTAATTTGTGTCCTTTGGGAATTTGGTAAACATGAAATTGAGCCCTAATAGATCAGAGAAATCTGTCTTGTTAGTTGTGCAACAGTGGAAGCTAACTGAGCCACAGCACAGACTGCTGATATATGTTGACACAGAGCTCAGAGTACTTAGTCAGAATAAAGGCTGTTTCCTCATGTACGTGTGGAGCCCAGGAGTTAGGCACGAGTCTGTGAGGAGTCCCTTTGAGAAAGCTGCACTGCAGATCAGGCTGCTGCACTCTATTCCTGACATGGATCTACTGCACACACTGGAAGTCTAATAATGTGAGTAATTGAATGTGTCACATTGTTGTACATCACTTTTCATCATGTCTCCCTAAATTACGTATCACTTTTTGACAGGCTCTTATTCATGCATTAGGCAACAGATGTTTCATGGAAATTTAATAAGAAATTTAGCGCTATCAATCATTAGTGTTGTGATTTATAAGAAGCGTAACATCCACCAAATAAAGGACAAAGATTCCATCTTTTAGTTTTTGGTCTTTATAACAGGTGAGTTTGGTCTGGTGTTATTTTTATTAACGTCTCTAGGTACATTGAGATGTCTTTAACAGAACGCCTGACTGACAAGTCAACATTTTGGTTTGGTTTTCTTTGCTAATTAATTAGTTTGTTCTGGCTGATGGTTAATGCTTATTCAGTTTAATGACAGTTTTTTAGAGTTTTGAATAAGTTGTTTAGTTTCTATGTCAATGGACATTTACTGTCAAAGGGATGCTTAATGCAAAATTTTTCAAACAGAAATTCCATGAAAACAGAAGTACCAAAAGAGCAGAATTAGCTAAACATTTTGAATTACGATAGAAAGGGGTACAAGCTCACAGCAGCAGTTAAAAAAACACCTGGGATTTATATCTCAGAAAATAATTTCCCCTTGCAATGGTACTCTAATATTTCATATATATATTTCTAATATTTCAATTTATTACCACACTGAAGGTAACTTAAGTCATTGCAGACAACTTAATGTATATATAGTAAAAGCCATTCAGTTGACAAATGTTACAGTACAATCATTTCAAAGTGTGGAAAAAGCATCATTATGAATAACACCTCAATGTATGACTCATGCATATCCTCTCTTTTACTTCTACAATGTCAGTTCACATTTTTTATTGAAATGGGAGTTCATTTGGAATATGTATATATGTGTATATATTGTGATGACGTAATGGTCTCCGACCTAATTTTTGATTGGTTGTTTGGGATTTGGGTAGTGGCTCGTCATTGGAGGAGAAGGTCAACACCTGGTGTGAATGCTCCTGTATAAATAGAGCTCTGAGCATTTATTCTGTCTCTCTCTCCTCTGTTGAGTTGCTGGGTTTGTTTGCTTTGGTTATTTATAATTTGTTTCATCTTGCATTTACACACACACACGCAATCATTATACACATTACTGATGCATTGACACACAAAGGCACTTTACGTTAAGTAAATAAATTAGGTTTTCTAGTTTAAACGCGTGTGGTCTCCATCTGCAGTCTGTACCTCTGGGGAAAAAATCACATAGATTACAATGAAATGGATCATATTGGAGTTAGGTGAGTTGAATCTAACTAGACTTGTTTAGTTGCAAAATGTATTATGTTTTTCTTTTGCTTTCCAAGCTGTGTCCTGTACCCCACCATGGACTATGAGTGCTAACAATAATATAATCTTAAAACTGAGTTGGAATTAGGGATGCCTGACACAGGCATTGCTGAAGACCATTCTCAATATTTATAGTGGTTATGTTACTATGCAGCAGACAGGCATTACTGTTTTCAACCAACAAAAACTGAATATAGCTATAACAAAGTACTTTTGTCCACTTTGAGAGGTTATGAAGGAGGAGAAAAAGTCAGACAGGAAGATTTGAGATCCACTAGAGAAGTAGGAGCAATAATTTTGTCTTTGATTACAAATGATATACTGAGTGAAATATACACTTTTCCCCTTGATATAATCACTTTCCCGTTAATGGCTGCACTCCAGCTATGCCATTGCTCCGACTAACGCACCAGATGCCAACTATCAGGTGGTGGAGAAGGCTCTTTCAGTTTGAATAAAGTGATAAAAAGCATTTACATTTTAGACATGCATCATTATGAGAGATTGAGATGGGCTAGACAAATTAAGTAAATGCGGAACATAACGGATGCGCAGAACCTGATGTCTATAATGGGTCTGAAACCCTTAGTCAGCCTTGGAGCAAAATGTATTTAAAAGATAAATTTAAAGGATTCCATCTCCACTCACTTTGTGGAAATAGGTTTGATGACTGACATAAAAGGAGGTGCATTACCGGAAAACAAAATTACCTTTTTTGTGCTCCAAAATGTGCATTTGAGTGCTTAGAGGTGCTGCAAACTCAACAACTCTGAAATTACACAACCTGAAAATATCTTACTGAGACAGCTGTTGAGAATTACCGAGTGATATTAAGGCATGGGGCTTTTTAACTGTCCATAAAAACATCAGATCTCAACATAATCCTCAAGAACACAAAGGAAACACAGAATCAACAGAAACGTTCAGGGACTTGTAAGCAAACGTGCATCGGTTGGATTTTCATCTGTATACCAAATGCTGACTGGCTGTCACTTGCTTTACAATTTGAGAACCTCACCTCATAAAGCCAAAAAAAAGATTGCCTTAAAGAGAGATTTGCATCAGTTTTCTATGGCCGAACCCCCACCATGGCTAAATATTAGAGAATAAAATAGCTCACTGTATGCTTTCTCCTATAAGCATGTCTGAGTGTAATTTATGTCAGGTTCCTGCTTTATTTGACGTATCGTGGCCTTTTTTACCTGTTTTCCTTCCTTTAATAGAGACTTCTTGACAACCATCCCACTATGGGGCCGGTTTTTATGAGACCTCAGAGAAAAGAGCATTGATCCACCAGAAAGTCCGGAATTCTCTTTTTTCATCTCGCCTCATGCACTGACAGTTATGGAAGAATATATATTTTTTAAAACAACAACTTCCAGATGGTGGCATGAATAATAGCACAGTTGTATTCACATTTTGTAACAGAGTCTTCTTATCACTTTATCACCACGGTGCTTGTTGCTGTGAGCATGGACACCAGGGCGACCATTGGCTTATGTGAATTCACTGATTCGGTCATCAACAAAAATGTATTTTAACTTTGTTTAATGCATATAAAATTAATGCAATAGGAAACAGTGGACAAAATACCCTGAAAATGATCTAGTAGACAGAGTTCATAAAAATGAGACTAAGCAGCCAATGCCCCGAACAATCACTTTAAACAATAGAATACAAGAATACAAGAAAGTGAGGCTATTATGTCTATTTTAAGGTGTGAATTAAAATTGGAAGGGATCGCACATATTCGGATAATCCCCCCAAACTAAAGAAAAATATATTACATTTAATTCCATAAGGACTGGCTTTTGCACATTAATTTAACCTCCACATTATGACTTTGTCAATCCCCAAATGGTATCCCACACAGCCTTTTCAACTGTGTAATTGACGAAAGCCACAGATCATTACCTTTGGAGTTGTTTGTGTTTCTGGGGTCACCACTGACTGTATTGTTTAGACTGCAGAATACAATATTAAAACAGTTCATTACTTTGCAAAAATGTACAACTACACTAAAAAGGGTTTAAAACAAATTTTCCACCTGCAGTCAGCTTAAACACTGCAGACTAAAGGGAGAATTTTTCAGAAAGAACACCAGCTGATGATGCATGTTGTGTCCATTTCCAGGGTGCAGTCAGCCAATGAATAATTGAAACTGTGGATGTAAAGCCACAAAGTGTAGCGCTGGGCTGGCTGTGATAGAGCCTGTCTGAACAAACCGAGAACAGCAGGAGTGTTTTAGCAGCCTGGCTGAAGCTCTGTGATGCCACCTCTAGTCTGGCAGGGGACAGATCGCCGGCCTCATTAGAACACAACTCCTCCAGCACATCAAAAGCTTCCCTTTTCTAAACCAGAGAGGGATTACAAATCCTTGGGATATTTCAGCACCTACTCATTCCCCTAAATCTTCGCAATCTTCACATCTCCTTCTGCGGGAGCTGAAGGAGGCAAAGTCAAAGTTTTGGGGTCATTTTTAGATCTTTCTTGCTGAGAAGCAGAGGCGTCCCTGATTAATACGGAATTATGATAATGATCTGGGAGACGGGGAAAGGGCAGGCTTCTTATTATCTCCTGTGCTTAGGTAATGATGAATCCAGCCTCTGACGCTCTCTGACATTGGGAAGGGACAGACGCCGACTTTTGCTTTTTGCCAAGTCAGCAGACCCCAATAAAGGAGGATGTTTTTTTTTGTGTGTTGTTTTGTTCATGCTGGATTGTAAATATCACAAGGGGAAGACTTTGACCTGGTTTCTACCTGATCTCCCACAAACGCACACGCGGACGCGCTTCTCCTCCATTCCGCATTACTTTAATTGGGACTGAGTGTATGCAGGCATCGCCAGACACCATCCTTCCCTCACTCTCTGTCTCTTCCTCCTTCCGCAGCAAAGTCATATTTCTGTTTCTGTGTCACATCTACTCTTCCCCCTTGGTTTTAAGTGGCCTCACACAGTTTTATCCTGTCTTTGGTATGTAATCCCTGTAATGGATTTCATCTAATAGATTGTTAGTGTCTGAGTCAAAGCATGTCGGATAATTTTCCCTACTTCTCTGATGCAGTGAAAGTTTACTGCCACATAAATTCTAAGGTATGGTCCCACCATCCTCACGACAGCATCTAAATTACAAAAACTGTCAGAGTTATATTAGATATTCAGTCTCTTTGGCTTTGCCGACTTCCTCGGCTGATCAGAGTCGAACATCCTCACTTTCAAGTTGTCATTTACTGACGTTTATTCAAGAGCAGTCTGGTGTTTGTGATGCAGAGAGTTCCCTTTTTCTGCTTCCTAAACCTTCTTAAAGAGAAGACTCTAATCTACTGCTGGAGGAATAAGAGTTTATTAGATAACTGCATCTGTTCATTAACTGGTTAGGTTTGGACCATTTAGCTTTGTTAGGTAAAACCAAACAACATTATGTTAATGAGTAGCTTAAAGTTGATTTACTTGCTGTTTATCTTAGATAGAGTGGTGCCATTGATCCAAGTTATTAAACCACTTTAGGACACAATGTGTATCATTTTTACACATCTCAAGCAGCTCAAGGGATGAGATCTTCCAGCACTGACATCCACAATGATATCAGTGGGATGAAAGGTCTGGTCCCAACATCTGACATGTTCTAAACAGAAAAACAAATTGCAGCATTATTACTATTAATGTAGCATTTAATAGAACTAGCGGCCTAACAGTTTTTCGTCGAGCAATCGTGGTACAAAACACAAAGTAAGTCTGCGTCATCTTTATTCACGTTGGGTCTATACAGCCAAAATCTGCCTTCAGTGTCACTGACTGATTCTGGAGTTTTTTAATTGAGTTTTTCCATCTGTGACTAAGCTTTATGTTCTTACACAAACTTTTTTCTCCTTTTTTTCCTTTTAAAACAAAGTCACTATTCACAAAAATCAAACGTATTTTGAATATAAAGCCGGCAAAGCCATTGAATTACACACTTGCAAAAATATTATGAACCCTTAAGAGATCATAATACAAATTAGAAAATGTTGAATAATACCACAAAATTTTAATACTTCCAAAACCTATGTGACTTCTCGCATATTCCGTTCAAGCATGGAAAGATGAATCTACATTTGACAATGCGAATGTTGAGGCGACGTGGGCGGCAACAGCTGAAAAAAGCTGTGTGTGTGAGGTAGGTCCAGCATAATTGGACATTCTTGGCTAGATTGGTACTTGGACTGCTGGACCAGCCTTAGCCACATGGCTGGATGTGAACATTGATGTGCACATTGATCTTATGCACACCCTGATGCAGCACTGATCCTCCCTCTCTCTCTGGCATGTCAGAATTAGCATAGAGAAACAGAGGCAGGTCACTCTGAAACAGAGGCAGATCTGCTACAGATCACAGAAAAGGAATACTGTTATGTCGTATTTTACTGTGACTTCAGGATTTTAGACGAACAACCCAATGCTATTCCTTTGTTAGCAAATTTCCAATCAATCCACAAACTGTTGCTCGGTTACTGGGATCAAAACCAGTTGACGGCTTCATCTCCCGCAGCTTCAGGTGAAAAACACATGCTGTCAAGAAGGTTTGGTTCTGATTATTCGAGTGGTCTGGATCATCCAACATAAAGGCAAATAAATGCAGCTATTCTGCATCATTAAGTTTTGCAAAGTGTCCAGTCTCTTCTCTAAAATGCTCCAACTCAGCTTGTCAGCTTAATCTCATTACTTCAGTGTGATATGGCCGGCCATGAGAGAAGTCCTTATCATTAAGTAGGCTGTCAAACTGATGATGATTCAGTCCTCTGGCCCAAATGAAATTAGCATTCCGGACAACCATCCCCGTGACGTGATCCGTCTTTTACGGCTTGCTGCGCAGGGCTTCCTGATGCAATCCACAGCTAAAAAATCCAAACACTTTGCCCTGAAAATGTTGTAGGCCGATGTGGTGTCCGCCATAGGCCCCCGGAAACTCTTCTGTGACAGTAGGATGTTACCAGCACTAGGAGTGAATACAGCCAGCTGAGCAAAATCTGTTTAGTCCATGCTGTCATCAACTGCAAGGCCATAGTTTGGTGGGCAAGGTTCTTGCTAACTAACCCATTAAATCAGGTTTAATGCAACCCTTGGTTTTGGGGTCTGAAACTAGCCAATTAAGTAAACTTCTCAGAAAGTCTTGGTTAATGGGTAATTATACCTCATAATTCAGCATTACTTGTTTGAGGCTCTATATCCCAAGAAGACTCAACGTTGTATGAAGGTTCTTTAAGTTTTTTCAGAAAATAGCATATTCCTATTATATCTAACTCAATGATTTTTCTTGCAAATTAATATGGAGTAACAGTTTGGTGCGTCTTACTGAATGCCACAATCAGAATGAGCTGCAATGACAAAAAAATGAACCTTTTTACATTAATGAGACGTCGGGCAAATATGCTGCACTCATCAATATTTGGGTCTCCCTAACAAAACGCAGATGCACTGACGGTGAAGCACACGGTTTCCAGGCAGTTATACGGCGTAGGAAATATTGATGTCATTTTTGAACATCTGGCTGACAACTTGCTTTTCGGAGAGTTTCAGAGAGAGACGTTTTATCAAGTGGCCACTGATTGAACTGCATTTAAAGGGAGTGCCGTCAGTGTTAGTATATTGGAAGAAAATGACAAGCACAATGATTATTCATCACTTTGGTGTGTGTTAGTGTGAGCTCTCTGAATGGATGCTGCATACATTCTCAGAAGGGACTTATTTCCTTTGAGTATTTGTCAGATTAGTGTCCAAATTGTAACTTTGCTGTTATTAGCAAGGCTACAAATGAATGGTAAACTATAATTTGGAGGGTCTCTACCTCTGACGTTTCATGACTGAAACCAAAAAAGAATATTTCATGTAGACATGTAGACATGCATGTTTACCGTCTGCATGCTCATTTTGTCAGGAAACTTGAATTACTTAAGTACTTAGTTACCATACTTGGGTGATACAGGGTATGAGGAACGCCTGAATCCCTTTTTGATGTGCCTTGCTGACTTGTGAGTTTGCTGTGGACATGACAGCTGTCAGAGCTGTCGTCAAGAGCTCATGATTTTGAATGAGGGGGTGGTGGAAAACTCACACACTGGTAAGGAATCTGTCATGTTTAGCACTGATTTCAGAAATAGCAGAAATACACCGTCTGACTAAAGTGCTGAAGGGCCAGATGGCCTTTTTCATGAATCACCTTTTACAACATGTTTGCAACCAGATGGTTCTGTGGCTCTGGAAAAAAAAATCCCCACATAAATGAAAAAAGCGATCAATTACAATTCTTATGAAATTCAATGTATCATATGTCCATAATTCACTGTTTGACTGTCAGCCACCTCATCCATGTGGTAACTGGAAAGTGGTTATTAAAAGGAGAATCTGAAAAATCCTGGTGGGGATTTATCCATGTAATATAAGACGATATTGTGCATCTGGGATTTAAAATGTCTTCTCCATTAGATGGCCAGTTGGTCAATAATAATCTTTAAAGGTTTCAAAGTGTTGAATTTGTTGTTTGTTAATGGAAGAGAGAGCTCATAGACTTTTCTAAAGTGATCCCGTTATGCCATTGGCCACAACAGCATCAAAACCACAGCTAAACAAGATAATTTAAAAGTTTCACATCATTAGAGAGTGGGATAGTTGTTGTACTTCAGCCCACTGTTAAAGATATAATTATCTAAAAAAAAAGAATGATGTGTTCAGATGCTATTGATCTTAATTGCCTAATGCCAATATAGATTTCTGTACATAATGTTATAGAAGTGTGCTCTTTAATCTTAGAAAAAGTTGTATATTCTGAAATAGTTAATTAACCTGTTTGTTTCAAATATAGAAGTTCCAATTTAATTAGTTTAATTGTAGAGATGTAACATTTACCAGAAATATTACAATACTATCTCAACATTCACTTGTCTTGACCTGCAGTCATAAAAAAAAGAAGTGAAAAAAAGGACGTCTTTATAAGAAACTCCATTCGTTGTCAAACTCTTGTCTGCTGGAAGCTTAGTTCTTCAGCACCAAGATATTCTACAGCAGAGCCTCACAGCTCATTCTTTACAGAAATGCTGCAGTGTTCCATATTCATTTTAAACCATTGCTAAAGAAAAATACATATTTGAAACACTATGGAAAAATATATGGTATTAAAAGAGATGCACTAAAAGCCAATGTTCCATTATTCTTAATAATGTGTTATTTTTCTCTGAATGTCATAAATAAACAGATATATGATACATATGAGCACGCCCACTTTAATCACAGACCTAAATCCCTGAATCTGGGATCTTAATTTTCCAGATAAAGTGTTATTGAATAGAATCTCATTTGAGAGTACCACGTGGAGACTGTCTTACTCGATTCTCTGGCATGCAGGGTTTGCTGTCTTCTACACTCTCCAAGAGTGTGTCACAATCATGCCAAGATCTGAAGAGCTCTCTGCAGAACTCGGGAGAAAGGTCTCAGAGGTCTATGAGCCTGGAAAGGGGTTGTTAAATTATTTGTTATAGATCATTTTTAGTGAAAATCTTCCAAAAGTCAGATAGATTCCAAGCAGTTTGTCCAGGAATATCAGTCCTGGGATGCACGTGTAGGAGCAGAGGAAAGCCTCTGTGAATGTCATATGTGATCCTATCATGCCATGGAAATGTGTAGCTTTTTACATCAGAAACAGATGCATAAATATAATCTATTTGGCTAAAAAGAGAAAAAATATATATAGTTTGCCATTGAACATGTCATCTAAGAAGAGATGGTCATTTGGAATAATTTGCTTGGGACTGATGAACCTGAGGAGTTACTACGCCATGGTTTGAGTCAATTTGTTTAGTGCAGATCAGAGACAGATTCTTAGATTGAACAAACTGTTGGAAATACTATAGTCTCATTAAAGAATAAACTAACTCCACCGATGATTTAGGGCTGATCCTAAGACCAGCAAAGAACAGGTTCATTGTGTCACAGTCCAACAAACCCAAATCATGACGTCACTAAAAACATCTCCTGGAATCCATGTCTGAAACTCTCTTACTGATAAGATTGTGAGCGCTGACCACAGAGTCTGTTTCTTTTTTCCAGCAAACACATACCTTATTGCAATTTTTTCTACATTTATTTCTAAATGCTGAATATTAATTTCTCAAGCAGAATCTAGAAACACTGTATTAAAGTACACAAAGTCATTTGGAAATACAGCTCTAAATCTTATGAATTCATTGGAAAGTGCCAGTTGTGCTTGGTGTTATAGCGCGTTGAAAAGTATTAATGACTATGACTAACAGTATGAAGATATGAAATAGCCAGATAAAACGAGTTCGGATAGTTTTAGAGTTAGACAGTATACAATCTGTATGTCATGTCCGGGGTTTGCTCTGAGCTGCACAGCACCGCCCACTCACCATGCCACCATTAGGGGCAGTCTCTGCTCTTCGCCAACCCCACCTGACACCTCCCAGCACACCTGGTCCAAATTAAGAAGATCCACCTGGCAGGATTTAAGGAGCGGCCTGCCAGATCTTCGACGCCTGAGTGTTAGCCAGTAATGGTAACTCCGAGCCTCCTGAGCTAGTCTCCGTTCTCTGTGTGCTATCTGTTCGAAGTATACTTACTCTCCTGCTCCCTGCCGCCAGGTACCTGCCCGAGGACCTGGACCACCTATGCCTCCCGAGCCTCCCGTGCCACCCGAAGCTGCCTTCCGTGCCACCCGAAAGCTTCAGCGGACCCGGAGCTCTCCGGCTCCGACTCCGGCTTGCCCCGCCTGGACCTGAGCCACTCTGCTTCCCTCCGTCGGCCCGCCAGCCAACCCCGGACTACGCAAGTAAGCCCGTTCCGGCAACCGGCTCGCTCGCTGGCCCCCCCGCTTGGAGCCCCTCGTTTCCCGGAACTACTCACCCGTCTCCCCAACAAATAAACATCCTTCACCTGATTCTCTGTCTCCTGAGTTGTGTTCTGCATGTGGGCTAGTGCTTCGCACTCAACATGACACTGTAGTCCTCTTTTTGAACGTGGCTTAAAGCTATTTTTATTGCTCTCCCTTAGAATGGCCAGACTAGTTGGACTCTTATGGATGACAGGTATCAAATTCCGGTCCTCAAGGGTCACTTGCCTGCAGGATTTAGAGGTTTCTGCAGGACAACAGCCCACAAAGACCAGAGTTTGACACCCCTGTTTGGTCTTGTGGAGTTTTAGATGTTTTTGACATTTAGAATGTTTTTGGTTCTTGATAAACTCTCCTTTGTTTGTGCCCTAGAAAGTTGAAAAATTAGATCAGTTTGAGTATTCTCAGCATCAGGAATACTATCATTCATTAAATGACATGCATTCTGAATTTTAAACACAATTTCTAAACTCTTTCTAAATTTTCAAACTAGGTTCATTCTTATTAAGTATGCAGGAGTCTATTTTTTCTTCTTTTATGTTTTAGTGTTTTTGCCTGCTGTTTGACTGTGGTTGTAGTAAATGCGCTTTACAAATACATTTGATTTGATTACATGCTTGGTGGTCTGAGCAAGAAGAAATGGCTCTAAGTTGGGCCCCGGAACTGGACTGGGCAGTTTACGGTCTCTTGTCCTCATCCTGAATTGGTTACGCCTTATTGATGCAAAAAGCGACACGTTTGTTAACGCACAACTGATCCTCTTAGATTTTAATATACCCAACATTAGCCTTTTTTAACACACATAAAGCCAACTTCTTGGAATCAGTTGAGCAAATACAGCTTCGTTGGTTTGATTGGTGCATCCGGTTTGAATGGTGAAGACAAGCTCTCATTGGATCACAGGGGGCAATGCTCACTCCTTGCATGCTTCAATGAGCCTGATGCACTCAAGACTGTCTTTTTTGGAGAAGCTCTGACCCAGTTGTCCACCCATCACAATTTGGCCCATGTCAAAGTTGTTCGGTTCTTCATACTTGCCCTTGTTTGCACTTTTAACACATCACTGACTGCAACCTACTGTATTATCCCATCCATCTCTAAATGTTAGTGCAAAGAGACAATCAATGGTATTTGCTATACATATACAAGCTTTGGATGGCTGCTATTAGCTTAAAAAAAAAGTATCATTTTCAGGGATACTGAAATGTCTGCAAAAAGGAGGTGAGGGTGACTAGTAATGGGTGGCACGAGGGCAGAGCACTCATTTCCTGAGAGGCATCAGATGAATTCAGATTTCTTCACTATTTCTAGGCTCTACAACCATCCTCAGCAAACCACCTATTTGCAATTCAAGTTCTAACCCAAAGCAAAAAAAATAGGTGGCAGATGCAGTGAAGGACTCAAGTGAAAAAATTCATAAACTATGAGCGAGAGACTGGACACCAACAAAAATCGAATGATCGCAATTATTTTTTCCCTTTGCTCTGTGGGCTTTAGCTCAGAGGAGACCGTACAAAAACTAATGAAACTCGATTATGTAATCCAAACATTCACTGTTGTGCTTTTCATCTGACATGAGATATGCAACATCCCACCTATTAGTTTTTTTAAACATAAGTTATGACCTAATCAGTCTTCTCTGCCTCACACACGAAGCCTCTGTTAGCCACCCAGTTCCATTTTAGAATTAATTGGAAAAAAGTTGTTCTCAGGGAAAACAGCTTTGTCAGTTTATAAAAATGTCAGGCCAAACTTTTGAAAGTCCACTACCTTTCAACAGGCTCTCTGGCAATACAAGATATTATGTTGTATTTAGTATGCATTAAGACCATCCATCCTTCCATTATGTATACCGCTTACCCCTAGTATAGTTAGGGTTAGGGGCTAGAGACTTAATCGAATAAAGGTCTACTTGTATGAAAGGCAAACTAATATATTTTATGTCTGCTTGTCTTTTTCGTTTGGATAAAAATGTAGTTGCAGTTTCATTGTTATTAGGTTAAGTTTATGGTGCCATCCCAAAGTGTCTTTGTCAACCTTCCAAACTGTCTCTCCTCAGAGCTGTTGCGTGTTGTCAAATTTGCGGTACTTATTGAGAAAAATGTAACCATGACTATATGCCTATGTTACAGTAACACTTTATGCTTAATAAACTGCGTGTCTCCATTGTTTCGGTCAGGGCAGCTGGCACACTGTCTGATAATTTCATTCTTTCCTGCTATAGCTTCAGCCAGTATTTTGTAGGGAACACAGACAAGCGAAGGCTTGCGAAAGAATAGTCACAGAGCCAAAGAAACCTTGGAACCGCGGAATAGTTTGTTTACATAAAGTGTGATAGTGAAAAAGATCATCATACAGCAAAAGATTGGCAAGGTGGTGCAATCCAAATTTATTCCCTTTTACACTATGAGAGGCACCAATAATATATCTGAAAGAAGTGAAACTCTAAAAGAAGCATAATTTTACTTTCAATATCAGAAAGTTAACGCCAAGAATGTTTTCCAGAGGATAGACCTCAAAATAAAGGTCATAGTTACACTGACTTCACTGAGAGAGTGAAAGGGATCTAATCTAGCTTGAACATTATCATAACTTTCATCCACACTGTCTCCTTATGTTGCATCCGCTCTCCCACCCAGTTTATCGCCGGGCATGGATATGCACCACCAAGAGTTTGGTTTACAAAATCTGGAAGTCTCCCTTCCCTTCCTTCGTTTGGATTGGGCCTTTATCGGAGCCCTCCATGTGCACAGTGTCTACAAGCCCGTTAGTTTGGCTGGAGGCACCCACTGAAAACGGGGTTTGTCGGGTTTGTTTTTAGCCACATTAGCCTTCTTTTCTCCATTTTCCTTTTAACCATCTTCCATTTTTCTCTGTTTCTCTCCGCTCCCTTTAGTATGTGTTGGGAGCGACTTGCTCTATCTCCTGATATTGAATCAGCATCCTCGCTTGTCACACATCGACGAGTCATAACACACCCATAGATGTTCCCCCAGTTTACATGCAGTCTTCGCCAAATGGCCTGTCTCCGTGGCAATCTGTTTGGCTGCTAACTTTTCCAGTTTATTGTCTTGTTCAATGGATCTTTGCTAAATCAAATCCTGTTCTCCTGAGCCTCGGGTCTCAGTTCGGATAAAGCTACTTATTACACAACACTTTGCCCGTGCATGAAATGTCCCCAACCCAACAGGACTATCTCTTTAGAGTTTCTCCATACTCTCAAAACACTACACCCAGGTGTGCTCTCAGCCCTGCACATCTTCAATCAAAATGAATATTTCCAAGACGGAGCAGAAAATGAAGTCTCTGTGTCCTGCTGGTTGAAGGTAATTGAAGTTATAGGTTATATACGTTATGGGATTAACAGATCAGATAACAGGAAAAAAAAGTCCAAAGATATTGTGGAAGGCGACTACAAATTTGCAAATGTTGCCATCCAGAAGAAAATTTACGTAAACCTTTTACTATTGGCTATGTGCGTAAAAGTGGGCAAGAAAAATGGAAAGACACAGGAAACAATATAGCATGTCCGACTAGTAAATCTCATTTCTTTCTCAAAGGACCAACAGAAACTGTTTATGAAAATAGAAAAACAAAGGCAGGAGCAAAAGGGTTTAAACTGTCCGATTTGAATTTCTTACTCTGATTTTAAACTGAGTAGTTTGGAGATAATAATGAGAATACTTCTATTCGGGGCCTGCACAATAACAAATTCATTGTCAATCTTTACCACTAACTGGAGGTGAAATGATCAAAACTAAGGAATTTCATTTTTGTTCTTTTCTTGAGAGTGCAGTCTCTTAAACATGTTTCAAAACCCAGAAATGTGTCTTTCCCTGTTCCATTTTTGTTGTATAGACAGAATCACCTAAAACACAGTAAAACCAGGACTTTTAGTGTTTGATGCCAAGTTTAGACTTGTAACTCTCGTAGAGGTCCTCAATATAATAAAACAACAACAAGGAAAAAATCCTGTCCTTTCATCAACTGCTACAGGTGCGCATATGCATTACTTGGCCATTAGAAATGTATTGATCGAATAAAAGGTCTTATAGCAGGGCGTTTTAAGTCTGAAAATCATCATTTGATGAAAGATTCCATTAACCTACCCATTACCAATCTGGGTCACCCCAAAAGGATCTCAAGCACTGTGATCTGACTGGGTTAAAACGAAACAAAAAATCTGAGCTATGAAAATATCTCTGAATGTATAACAAGCAGTTGGCATGGAGGAAAGGCACTGCACTTTGAAAAGACATCTTAAAAAGAGCTTCAAGGCATTTCAAAGGACTTGAGATCTTCCCAGTGGCCCCTAAAAACCGTGAGCGTATTAGACATTCGTACGGAGAAGAGTGGTATGAGTTTGATGAAGAAGTTGAGTAGAAGATGAGCTCAACTTTTCCAGTGATCGATATTTGCCCACACCAGATCAGTATAGGCCCTAATGCCATTAAATTAGCTGTGTAGCCTCTACCAAAGCTGTGCCTGTGGTGAGATTTGCGTTTGAAATCATGCATTGGGAAACCCATTACCTCTCAACCTGCATTTTTCACTGTGCAGCCTTGCAACTTTTGGGGGGTAAGTGGAACCATTACAGCCTTTACACAAATGGCATCCTGTAGCAGCTCAATCCAGGAGGAGGGGGTAGGGGGTGGGGGGGGTTGATATTAGAAGCCAAGCTGATAACATCCATTTACGCAATCTTAGTCTGACCCAAGTAATGACATTCACAAAAAGCCAAGCCTCCTGTATTCTCCTCACACTTATTAAGCTTGCATTAGAGTAGTTACCAAGTGCTTTGGAATGATGGAGCAAATTGGAGTTGCGAGGTCTTTGTGTCTGTGAGTCAGCGCTGCTGCATGCACTTCCTCCCAAGCCAATCCTACTGAGTTGGCTGACATACAATACCTCCTAATATAATAGAAACCAATTAACTGAGTGGGTGGCTTTACCCGAATCTTGATATAAAATGGAGATTTATTAAAAAGGGTTGAAATGTGGCAGCATGCTTAACCTGACTGGTGGCAGAGATATGATAAGGAATGTAATCCCTGAGGCGAGAGCTGATTAGCTTATCCAGTCAGAGCTGCTGCTAATGCAGAGTGAAAATGGCTGCCGTCTTGGGAAAAGAGATGTTTCTGTTTTCAGGGACAGTGGAATATGCAGAGGGGCAAAGTGACTGATTATTCACTACTTTTTCAATACTTTCACTCAAGATAAGTGAGCTACTTTTACCTTACTGATCCTTTAAAAGCGCTGCAGGTTGTTGCCTGGGAAAAATATAAGTGCCCTTTTCAAGGTTTTTTCCTCTCTCCTTGTTTGGGTCCATGAATGGTGCCAATAATCCAGTACTTCCCAACGGCCATACGGGCACCATGTTTGAGGTTTCTGTACATGCCCAGTGACTGGATGGGTGTCTATGACATTTTCTACTTTGTATCAAACATATCACAGCGAGCAATGATCCACAAAGTTGGAAAGTTATTCTATTCTTCATCCTCAAAATAAAATCCTGCTCTTTGAAACTGGCAGAAATGTCTTCAGCCTGTCTATGCTGTCTAGACATTGCAACATATTTAAGGACTGACACATTTGGGTAAAAGTTGCAGAGACCCATCTTTTTTTTCTCTTTGACTTGTAGGTAGTCTGGCAATAATTCCTGTTAAACAGTGCGTGAAACGTGTGTTTGTTGCTTTAAAGCGTGGCCCAGCCCACTCTCACAGAGTGGGTTGGTGTTCATTGTCGATCAAATAGTGGAAGTAGAACGTCATGTAAATTAAGCTGCGCTGGCAACCTCAGGCTGGCCTCTTTGATTTTACCGGCCAACAGTGTGTATTGTCAGCGCAGCCATCTCTTACTTCGGCTGCTTTCTTGTTTGCTTGCTCCTTGTCAGTGTTTATCTAAGGATTACACCTTGCCTGCTTGTCTGCATGTCGCACCCCGATTGCCGCTTCGCCTACTTGCTGAACAAGCATCTCTCGTGGAAGGCCACTGTAGTGCAAATGAGGACACAGCACATTTTTTACCCAACACTGACTTTACGATTTAGGCGTTTAGCATTTTGATCTATTTTTTCCTGCACAAAATTAATTTTGTTTATGTGGAAACTGGTAGGAATATCATAAACATCTTATTCCGAAACAAATATTAAAAATAAATCAATTTATTCAAAGTTTGTAGATATCCCTAACAAATGTTTCCGGGGTGTTTCAAGTTTGACTGTAACCATGTTTTTCAGATCTCATTCTAGTTGCCAAACAGTTACCCTAACTGTACTATGACCTAAAAGAGACTGATTGTGCAATGTGTCCCTAAAAAACCGACAAGCAAAGAATAAAAAAGGAATTGGCAGGCATCTATAGCAGATGGATATTATCTGAAAGTGATGTCCTTAAGATGAAGGGGGGGGTCTAACAAAGGCTGACACAGGACCTGAGAGATCACCCAGTTCTATTCCTGATTTATCTACTTTTACGTAAGCCTCATTACTCTTCCTTCCTACAAAGGAGTGCTTGGCAAGAAGTCATTCTGGGAGAAGCAAAAGCCCGAATAAAAGGACGAGGTGTGTCAACAAGTGGATACGGTGCAAGAGATGAACTGAAAATCAGTGGCAACAGGTCTTATGGAGGGATGAATCCTCTCTAGAGGGCTAACTTCAAGATTATTGAAGCCTGGCAGGATCACCATGACAAAGAACATTATAAAAGGCAGCCAACATCCTAGGATGAAGCTCTCTTAGGAATCGAGTCTCAATTAGGATGGGGTATATCCACCAAGCTTTTGTTAAGTTTAGCTGAAAAACTATTTTATTAGGTTCAGGGATATTTGTCATGATTATTTAGGGTTTTCTTTAAGGGGAGGGTGTCATCAACAGGCATGACAAAACTTGCCATCCTGGAAACCAAGACATATGCCTCAGTAGCATGTGAAGTGCTTATTTATTTCTCATATTTCTTCTTTCACCATTAGTGCACCCAAAGCTTTTTATTGTGGAAACCTTTTTAATTAAGCTGGTTCACTGTTGTATTTACAAGAAACACAACCTTATTAAAGCTCGTACCATTTCAGCTTGAATCAAACCACAAACATGCATTTAGCTCCTCTTCCTCAGAGGCAGGGGCAGAATCATGGCAAGTGGCATGTCCTGATCAATTAGATACAGTTAATGAGTACTGTGGTCCGAGAAAAATAAACAGAAGCCTCACATCCAATTGCTTTTCATCAGTAGGCTAACATGCTCACAAGGATAATTCTAGAATTCAGCTCATAGAATAAAGCCTTTCTTTACCCAGTATTTACAGATACACACCTTTCTTCTTCATTGCTTTGGATTGTTTGATTGATATCTATTATATCATGAAAACGTTCCAAATATATGTAACAGAAATGGCCCATTTGTTTAGTTTTTTTCAAAACATATGAGTTATTATAGGTTAAAATTGAAGCATGAAAACACGTTTTTAAAACTATACTTTCAGTCTCAATCTCAAGAAAATATTAATTTCTTATTTTGAAATCAATCATGAACTGATTCATGGAGGATCGGCCATTTAGCAGTCAAAATTCTGTCCTTAAGAACATTGTTGGTAGTGGTCAGCAGCATCATTTTACAGGAAAAAGTTCACTGATCTAATTTCTCCTCATACTCTGCATAGTATGCATACATTGGTTTCCTCTGGGTGCTCCAAATAACATGCCCGGTTGCTGGTTGTTTGTCTTGTTTGTCTCTGTGTTATGTGATTGTGACCTCTTGCCAGATGACAACTGGGAAAGGCTCCAACTCTCTGGGCTTGAGTACTCTGCATTTAGAAGTTGGACGTTTTCACAAACAGACCTCTCATAGTCTAGATATGCAAACATATCTTTTTCGCTCTGGTGCACATTAACGAAACCCCCTCCCCAAAGGGTTGTATGCTTAGCTCCCTCTTGTTTACTGTGCTCACCTATGGCTGCATACCCGGAGATGAACAATGTGCTGAGAGTGTACACCATCATGCATCACAACACAAACCGTGATGACGCTTCATATTGTAAGGATACCAACAACCTTGCAGTGTGGCGCACGGAGAAAAACCCATTTGTCAATGTCTACAAAACCAAGGGGTGAATCATTGATTTTAGAAAAAATACAAGACAGTTATTCACCTGTCTACATCGCTGTAGCTGAGCCGGGGCAGGTGAAGAGTTTTAGGTTTCCGGGAATCGATAGCACAGCAAATCTTGCCATGGTCGTTACACATCTTCACCATTGTTCAGAAAGCTCAGGAATGACTTTACTTTCCCGGGAAACTTACAAAACGCTACCCCTCTGCCAGGTTGTTTTGAACCTTTACATGGGAGCAACGGGGAACATCCCAACTGGCCATGGGATGAGTACGGACACCAACATCATTAGCTCTGAAAGCATCTGCAGCAGAGTTAGGGAACAATGTTTTACTTCAGCAGTGACACCGAAACTTTTCTTTTAGTGTGTTAGATGAATAAAGGAGGCAGTCTATTTTTAGCCTGTTTTCATCTGTACGTGAGTGACAAGGCAGCAGATCCGTTTGGACTGTAAGGATAGGCTGTGGGGATAACTAGCTAAGTGCCCAAACAAGTGCTGAACCACGGTCGCTGCTGCAAAGACTCAGCCTGTGCAGCGCTCAGCCAATGAGCTACAGGGGACAGCTGAAACAACCCACGTTACCTTGCAAAACCACCAGAGGTATGAGCCTCTCCTAACAGGGGCAGCAATGCTGAAATCACTTCCGCAACAACTGTACATCTGGAGCAGAGTTCGGGATCTCTTTAATTTGGCAGATAGCACAGGACAAGCAATCATTTTATGCTCTTTCATTTTGGTATTGCTCCTCTGACATAGCAGCAGCATGAACTGTGTATCTTAACTGCCGGATGAGTACTATCTGAACAGACCATGACAAGCTTCCATTAGGCTCTAATTTCAGATATTGTGGAACTCGCTTCACCCCAGAATGAATAATATCATGACTTTTTCAATTGCCAAGAGAGAATTTCCTTTTTCCTCCTTATTCCATGTGAAATTGAGGAAACTCTGTTTCTGCTGAATAACTAATCATGGACTGAAATGGACATCCTACCTGCTTTTAATCAATCTTTTTTGTTGTGTTTTTTTTTTAGTTTTTGTAAATGCACAGAATTTCTTTTGGCAAACTTTCTGGAAATGTTATTTATTTAGACTAACTCAGGCTGTGTTTTGCACCTCTATGAACTGGCAGCTAATTGCATTGAAATGTGTGGGAACGTCGTGTGCCACCACCTGCTGCAGTGCAAGTGTCAGATGCCTCACCAGTGAAGAGGATATAAGGTCACTGCTTTGCTTTTCCATCTTGCAATTCTCCTCTGAGCCGGTTCTCTGTTTCTCACAAGTCTTAATTGTTCTTCCCATATAAAATAATGGATCAAATAACGATCATTCTTTCATTATCAGCAGACGGGCAACTTACTGCAGTCACATGGGTAAAGTGATTCTCACAGATGCCATAATTATGTCTTCTGTATATCCCCGGTATAATTACCTGCCAATAAAAAAAGGGTGAATATTTGCAGTTTATATGGATGCCTCAGAAAGTTGTTCAGTAAAATATCCCATCCGAATATCTATTCACCCTCAAGCTAAATAACAAGTTGCAACATAATTATCACTGCTGTGGTGGCCCACAGGTTATATGCAAAACTGAATGCTGAAATCTTCAATTGGAGCTGTACATTGACCTGAATGTCTGATGTTCTGTGGTATTACAATTGGAAAGCAAATGTCACGTTTTTTTTTTTTTCCATTGTTCACTTTCCCATATTTCCCCATATAGCAGCAGGTTCCTCTAAACTTTTGTCAAAGAAAGAACTACAACCCATGACAAAATATCGCACAGGCAAAAGGACATACTTCAATTAATTAGTTAGTTGGTTAATATTAAATTAATGAACTTCATTCAAATGGATTAATTGTAATTTTCAAGTCAACTAAATCAATTAAAAAATTTCACTTCAATTGCAAAATCATAATAAAATGAGATTAACATAGAAATGTACCTTGAATTAGCAGTACCACAACTCTTTTTTTAATTATCGGTTATTGATTAATTATCTTCTCTTTTGATTGACACATACTTTTGTTTGGAATTTGTCCCCTTTAAAAATAAATTGGTAACGATTAATTAAGATATTTTCATTGCAAGGGTCTTGCACCTCCTTTTGGCTTTGTTTTTTAAGCTTCAGACCTGCAGCCCGTGACAGAAACCCTTGACTTTTTGACTCTGAAATCTTTTCAGTAAGAGGAAGCTCCTTGTGACGGTTCTACAAATAACAAAGCGCTTTGGATGACAGAGAGCTTCCTACAATAGTGCAAAACTGTGCTGGAAAAATTGCTATTTCAGCACTGGTAACAGCTGCATACACAGCAAAGCAGCCCCAAATAAAGAAAGACTTTGAGTCCATTTTCTTCCACTGAGGCAGAATTCAGATTATAGACTTGAATTCAGGGAGATTTGTTTGACTCAGCAGAACCTATTCAATCAAACAAAATTGCAACCATCATCATGTGACTATTTTAATATTGTACTGCTCTGATGAAAAGTACAATGGGGAAATCACTTTTTTTTGTTGTTCATGGGAGTATATAATGTGGATGTCCACAGTAACCAGCAAGTCACCAAAAAACATAATCCAACCCCTCGTAAAGCCCTTCCTCTGAACCACATGCACTCAAAGCCACCAATCATAAGGACAAAGCTCGCTTCACGTAAAAATAAACTAATCTTGGAGCAAGGGTTAGTTGAGTTAGCGAAAGACTATGTTTGTATAGTTGTTAAACTGCTTTAATAACTTTGTAATAATAGGATCTTTGCCGTTGTTTCAATTCTTAGTACCTGAGAAGCTAATGCAATGGGCTAACTATGCTAACATGGATGATACTTTTTGAAATATTAACATCACTGTTCTACCATTGCTTTCTTAAATACAAAATTTGTAGTTCAACAGTTCTATATTTATTGGAGAAAACTTGAGCTGTGTGGATGAGCTGTGTCTTCAGCACAACATTGGTCTTTACCTCTCTTCACCTCTCTCATAGCCAATTTGAGCTCTCTTGGCGGTAACTTTGCAGTGTCAGCATTTTCCTAAAAATGAGGACACTGCAAAATTTTGGATTTCCAAGTACAATTGTCTGATGAAGTTTTTACATAAAAATGCTAAATAGAAAGTACAAAAATGAACATTAACATGCATTAGCATGTTACAGGCTAAAAGTGTGCACATCTCTAGAGAGCATAGTTTGGAACCATCTGCTGCTAACTTCCAGTTACACTTCCAAATTATTGCCCATGTTATCATATGAAATGGTCCATGTACAGAGCTGAAGGGGTTTCCGGCATGATTGGTTGAATACTTTTATTGTTTTTGGATTTACTGCATTAAATCCATAAATAGATGCCCAGGTTTTGATGACAGGTAACATATGGACCCACATCAAATGGGTTACATTGTCCAATGCACAAATAAACATAAACCTACCTGTCACCCATATCCTGTCACCGACTTGCTGTTTAACCTCTTATAAACCTACAGTTTTGTCATAAATAGTTACTTTCTGTACAGAAACTGCATTGTCTGCATGCCCTCCCGGGGCCATTCAACCCTAGATTTCAGTAAAAACCAGAGTAGGATAACCCCATGAGGGTGAGTAAGGGTTAAATGGAGAGCACTCAGACAGTTGAGGAACTGCTGACCTCTCAAAAGCGTAGGGTTGACCACTTAAATATGGTCCATGCTGTAAACATAAGATTAATGCAAACTTTTCCAACAGGTCTGAGATGAAACAAACAGGTATTTGGCCACATCAAGAAAACCTAAAAAAATTGTTTTAAAAAAGGGCATTTGTATTAGTTCATGCTTCCATAATTTCGAGAGTTGCAATTTTGGAAAAAGCTTGCAACTCCTCAAGCTGTCCAGACTGATTAGTTCATTTATTTCATTATCTATATCACCTTTGACACATGAGTCACAGCTTTTTTAATATCAAACATCAAGTTCAACAGGTACAACGTTGTCACCTTGACTGTAAAACGGAGCAAGTCAGATTGACAAAATATGCACAGAACTTGGCCGAAACTCCTCAAACTTTGCAAACTCAATAAATTCAAAATATCTCTACTCTGATCCACACTGTTAACTATCTGCCACACGCAATATGAAATATCACACAAGCTGATGTGATTTGAGCAGAATATGGATCAGTTTGATCATCCGGTAGCTAGAAAATTGAAGTCTGTGAACATTTCAATACTGAAGGACGCACATGAATTCCCATTTAACACAACCTCTTTCTCTTTTTTTTTTTTTTTTAGCGGTGACACACAGAAGAGTGCAGTTACAGAAAGGTGTCACCAGCTGGTTGCTGTGTATGCTGCCACGTTCTGAGCAGAGGCTTGTCGGTGCAGATCAGACCCTGTTATAGTATCTGTGGAGTCTGTCAGCCCATATCAATCATCAGTCTACTTTTCAATGCCTCAACGCAGGAGCAGATAATGCGCACAGTCACGATTACCCATGGCAACCTCAAAGGCTCAGAGCCACTTACATGCTGAGTGACTTTGGAAGATAAGTCGCATGTTGCAGTATTACCGGCCAAAGACTTCCTTTATTTACTTAAAAAGAAGTAACTGAAAGTACTAAAGTACTGTCCTAGCTTTGTTTATTCCACAACTTACTGTTTGTGTGTTGTGTATTGCATCTCTGGTCAGTGGGAGCAGCAGCTTTGGAAAATCGGATGTTGAACTTTTGACAGCTGACAGACATTTGTTATATCACTATGCTGTTCGATTCATTTTCAACATGACATTGTAAGTAAAACAGATGTAGCATTTTCTCTCCTATCTCATTGGTTAGCGTCTTTGCTTAATATCTGCTAACAGTACAAATACCTCAAGGATTTTTTATTTTTTGTCGTTTTTTGGGGGAAAGCTACTGAAAATTTTCCAAATCTTTTTGAACAACAAACTAGTTCAAGTCCAAAGTAGTGACTTTGTAGAAGGTTTTCCCCCGCATTGCAACTTAAGTTTCTCCACGACTTCAAAGACGCTCATGCAAAGAACTAAAGTAGTCAGCTCTCTTGCCTTTTGCAAAAACTCCCTTTTCATCTCTCAAGAGTGCTGTTTGTTCTTAAATATGTGTCCCTGCCAATAGTCTCTTCCACTTTCCTAGTTCTCCTGCTGATGTTCTGGCTAAGCCACAACCGTCCCACATGCCATGTGTGCTGGATGTGTGAACAAAGCTCGGAGGGAGTGAGGCGAAAACGGACCTCTTAAGTGAGTCAGACCCAGTCAGGCAGGACGGCTGGAAATGTCTTCCCCTTTGATTCCCCGGGGAACGGAGACTGAAAACAAATGGAGTCCGACTTTCTTATTTTCTCAAGGTCCCGGAAGTGACCTGTAGCTGCTGCGGAACAGGGGCTGGAGTACTGATGCTCTCCGCCTTGCTGCCGAAGCGTCCCCGGGTCTGTCAGGCTTGCACAATGGAGAGGGTCCTCCTCATGCTTCCCCCCCCCCCCCCCCCCACGCCCTCCCCCATCTCTCATCCCAATTCGATCCCGGCCACAGACTACAGCACGGCCCGCTCAGTGGCACAGCTGACAACTCAGTTGGCCTGTTCACACAGCAATGACCCAGTGAGTAATTGGTCTAGAAGTCGGCAGGCATCGACTTGTGTGGCTTTGCAGGCGGTGATGACTCATTGTGTGTTCGCCCCTCACTTGTCATGCTGCGGGCATACACGGCTACTCTTAAAAAAAATAAAATAAAACACAAAGTCCTTCGGGATAAAATGGATATTCACAGAGAAGTAGAAATATCCAATGAATAATTACCGGGACTATAACATGTGCGCACGTTTATCTCTCCGCAGGGGGAATGTGTACATAACAGGAATATTAGAAGTCTGCAGTGAGGCTGCCAGCAAGGCTCGGCCCATTTGGCTGTGAGCAAATAGAGGAGTTTGGCTCCTGGTTATCTCAGTGCTGCATCTCAGCAATCGGATGGCTGATTATGGCAAATGAATAGAGGATTTCCATTTCGACACGACAGAGCACTAAGTCTCCATTCTGCATTGTCTCGATGATCCAGGTATTAAGATTTGCGATTCAAAATGGGGATTCTTTATGCACATGCAAATCGGGCCGGGCGTTATGGATGTATGTGTGAAGTTGGTTACACATTTACATTTAACTCACCGTCCCCGCAGTGCGATGCGACACACCTGCTGCTTCTCTGTTCTGCATTGATTAATGCAAACAAAGTTAGAGAGTCAGGCACAGCGTGGGGTGCGTTGCCAGGGCTGAGACGACTCGCATCAAAAACACAACACTCTTTTTCATCAAACCGGTATCGTAATTTGCAGGCGCAGGCTTCAGTGTCTCACTCAAGAGGGCTTTGACTTGAAGCAGGTCTGGTAATTAGCTAAACAATAGGCTGCCGAAGGGATTGAACCCAGACTATTAAAGGGAGAAGAGGAAACTTTAGTGGTGCAGAAGTTAGAATAAACAGTGTAAAATATGTTATATGTTTATTTGAAATAGAAAACATTGATTAAAAGTTTTTCATCTCACAATGCACATCACATCCGTCATAACACAACATCTACTGATACCTGAGTAGATCTGCATTTTCACGAAAGATGACCTCACTCTTAGATTAGGTGACTGGCCTTCCTTTTAACCCATCTCCATGATAACATCAGATGCTATTCCAATGACAATTACCGTGTTAAACAAATGAGGAGCTTTTTTATCATCCCAGTAGAGCTGGAAATCTAAGTATCCAAGTAACTCTGCTTCACAATTCTTAATTGATTTTTCCATTTTTTTTAAAGAGTGTTCTCTAGACGACTCCTCTGTTTTTACCATGTTTGACCCTGCAATTTCTAATGATGACCACATAGAAGCTCTGTTTTCAAGGATACATTTGCAATGAAGCAACATTTATATAAAAAACTTTGATCTATATGATCTGTGTGTTTCAAAACATAAACCTTTCAATATTATTTCTCCTGATCCATTTTGGGAACTTTAAAAAACTACTAAATTAGAGCAATTGATAGCAAATGGGATAAAATTTCACTGCGAATGTTTGAGGAGAATTCCTTCAAAAAGTGAATCATCAGGCATGATCTGAAGGAATTAGATGGCATCAGATAACCCGCTGCTACTTTACACACCTAATGCATCTGTTATTGCAGTTCAGGCTCCTGCAGTGCTGAAAATGATCCCTAAATATTTCTGAACTCGAGTTCAGCAGATATCTGTCCTGACATTTTCCAGAAAAATGACCAGACCTCTCATTCAGACATGAGGCTGACACAGTCGGACGCTGAGAGATTGATGTTGAGGTGAATATGTCTGAGAGTTTTTCATATCTCTGTAACAGAGTTTTGAGTCCGATTCCAATGTTATTTGTTTGTTTTTTCTCCCAGTGGTCAATTTAATTCCCTTCACAATGTCCAACACACACACTCCTCAAGCAGAATATTACTATTGATAAAACAAGCCCTGTCTCCTACGTGATAACAGCAGAATAGACGTGGCAATTTAATGCAGTGTCAAGCAAATTAATGGTTTGGTGTAGCACATCAAAAATAAATAAATAAAACAAATAAAAATGTGGTCATAACAGTTTTGAAGAGTTTGACCAGTTGTGCTTAGCATTTAGTAGCTAAAAATATATTGTATTTGCCAAAGGAACTATTATTTCCATGTCAAAGCTTCACCGTATTACCAACCGTTTCTCAAATCCTTCTCTCTGCGGCATATTTCTACTATTCCTACGGTGTGCCTAATATTGCAGTCCACTCTCACAGAAAAAAAAACAGACATTTCTTTAACAAAGACAAAAGAAGAATTGAATATTTTGGCGCCATCCAGCTTGACTGTCAAAGTCAATATTCCAAATTTAACTCAACAGTATGTGTGACGTGTGTCTCCAGCACTTTGGTACGCTCAGTTTAAAATCTGGGGAACGGCAGTCAATTAGCAATGGAAAATATTTCCTGATGCAATGGAGCACAAGATGATGCTTTTCTACACTTGAACCATTTTGTATTGGAATTGGGGCAACTTCAACCAGGTTTTTTTTTTTAAATTTTACAATTTAACAATGTCCTTAACCAAGCCTGAGCTGGAGGGGATCTAAATTTAACTTGATCCTTACTTGTGGTGATATCATCCTACCTCCTAATGCATTTTTTTCCCTGACATATTTTTTCCTTAAAAACACATTTTGGAACTAACTAGTCTACATAATTTAGTTCTTAGGTTGCATCATCGGGGCTGTATAGAGAACCGTTATTTGAGCAGGCACATTAATGTTTCAATCGAACATTTGTAGTCGTCAGGGGGGAAAGCACAAATCCCAAAACAAACAGTGTCTGAAATGTCGTGAAAGGTTGCTTTAAGCCCTCTGCTCTTTCTCCACCGCGTTCTTCTTACAAATCAATTCTTCTGTTTCAGACCTGGATCTGTACTACATGAAAATCCCACGCTCAAGCCGGAAGTCATTCGAGTCATTTTGCCACTTAACTACACAGTTATTGCTTACAGCAGACAAGTGTTTCATGAGGACAGTTCCTCTCTTTTTTTTTTTCTCTCGTGTTAATTATCCCAGCAGGTCACATATTTGAATTCACAATCCTGTCCTCAGAAACCCACATCTTTAATCCCTTTCAGGATGCCTTTTTACTGTAATCACATAGACAGTTAGCTAATTGAGAGCGATTTAAAAAAAATCCTTTGATCCTTTGTCATCCTATTGTTTTGTTCCTTTATTGCCTTTTCGCAGTAACCGTCAGCGACAGCAAGAGGGCATGTGGCCACGGGGAGTTTTGACAGCAGTCAGTAAAATTTAAGCCTCTTTTGGACCAGTGCTCAAAGCTGTCTCGAAGGGTAAATTAGCCACAGTGGATGTCCACCCAGTCTCTGTGTCCCTAAGGGAAGAGGTCTGCATTGTACTAGTATGTTACAAACTGTTAGTATTGAATGAATCCTTTATGTCATTTGTGGATTACGGACCTCGTGCATGCAAAATGTTATGGAACGACACAGATATACAATACAAAAGCAGATTTTCTGAAAAGATGATCTATTATGAAAGTATTTAGACATAGATTAGTTAAAAATCTTTCTGATCTTCCACACATAACCAAAATGGATATGAGTAATAAGAATTCACTTTGAAAATACATTAGAATTCATTCAAATCTTGATAGTACAGTGATTATAGAGAAAATATACCTCATGTCTATGTGCATGGACAAGCACCAACTTGCATCAGAGAACTAGAAGGCTGTGCAGTACACATGGTTGAAAACCTCCCTCTGAGCCTGAGATCCTTTACTCATAGACCTCTTTTAAAAGGGACCTTTTTAAACTTATTTCTTTTATATATATATATATATCTTCTTTAGGTTTCCCGTATTTCAGTATTAGACACTTTCCAAGTAAGCGATTTTTTTCTCACTTACCCACACACTTACTCACGGATATTTTTCAAATGCTCCTGCTTTGTAGACATGATATGATTTTTTACAAGTGTGTCGGGCGGCGGGCCAGACGGGGACGTCACCGCTGTCAGCAGCCTTTAACAGAGTGAGCGGAGCCGCGGTGTTAGGGCTCTGCTAATTTGAAACATCTAAAAAACCCTTTTCCCTTGTTCAAATCTATCAACGCCTGTGATGTAATTACATTTTAAATAGGTTGGGGGTGATGAATTGAATCTCTATACTGTTCTGGCCCTTTCCAAACTTGATTAATCCATTTTTAATCAGATGATGGCAGAGAGGTGCCTTGATGTTTCATTTAACCAAGCCTGACGGCTCAGACACTCAAGCTCTTGTAAGATGAGCCTCGTTCAATGTTGAGTCCGCAGGAGATGACTAAAAAGGCTCCGGATTTTCTAATAATCCACCTTTCCTAATAACTCAACGTGACGGCAACTCTGTCACAGAAAGCCAACCAGGATGTGCAAAATGTGCTTGTGTTCGCCAGCACGAGACGAGGGTCAAGAGGACCTTAAAGCTTTTCTGCTAAAAATTAGCCTGCGCCCCGTGGTTAGAGTACAGTAGGTGGGTGAGATAACAGTCCAGCTAAGAAAAATTGTTTCTAATTATAGGTGACAGATTCATTTCCCCAGACTCTTCTTTCTCCCAGCTGCCATGCTGGGAGAGAGGAATTTAACCAAAAAAAGGAACTTTTGCCCTCTTGTGTTCGGAAACAATCTCGATGTGGCTCACCACTCTGTGGGGCTGTGCTGGAATAATTAACACGAGAAAAATTGTTGAAATGTTTTCTAAAGGTTAGTTGTGCCATCTGCCAACTAAATGTATCTTACACCTTCTCATCCATGTCTTTGATTATCTTCTTAAACTTACGGGGTTTTTTTCTAACTGGATTATATGTGGCTAGCAAGTTGGCCATGCCAATAAATAACACCACTGTCACCCATGTGATTTGGATTTGAGCAAAACCTGCCAACGCTGTGAGCAGTCAGTTCCATTATTTCGCTCCGTAGGTGCAGATCTGAATGACAATCGCGGCTCGGAACAGTTTCATTAGTCGCTGGTTAAACTGCAAGAGAGGGGTATTTCATCTGGCCAGATCCATTTTGTCTCTGGGTGAAAAAGAGGAAGTGTAGCTGCCTCCAGACGGCCCAGGTGAAATTACCGTAATTGCGCTGGACGTAACACACCAAAATTGAGGAAGGATCATAAAATCCACATTTTTCCGGGAGGAAACATGAACTGTCATTTTGAGGGGACCGCATCCTTTCCAGACTGCACCACAGTTGCACGGAGGGGTGTAAATCTCAGGCCATGATGACAGCGGGTAATGCACCTTGAGGAATTAATTATGGCCTTTCTTTTTATTTAATGACAGATGCTTGTAGACGTTAAACCAGACAAACAGTGAGTGCTGTGGAGAGGATGAGGTTTGTTTACAGGAGCCAGAGGACTGCTGAGTTTGATGGAAGGTTTAAACATCTCATTACATGCAAGTAATGCACCTGCATGGGACTGCACTGTTTACATTTCCAGCAAGTCATTTTAGCTAACCACCACCGAACTGGAAAAAAAGAAGAGATGATGAAAGTTTTCCATAAATAGGGCAACTCAAGGTTTGTGGTAGGAATTCAAAGAAGTCAGTAATCAGTGCCACGGAGTCGTGAATAAATTAGATCAAGAACGTAACACGAAGCAGTTGAAGGCATAGTTACTTTGCTGATGCCTACCTCAATGACACATTTCTATCTTAAGTTTAGATAAGGATAAATGAAGGACTTCAACTTTAAAAGCATCCTGTTATGGACCAGCGAGGAAAAAAACAGAAAAATGCAAAGGTATTAAAGTTACCTGCTGAAGGTTATGAAACACTGATTAGCCCTATGTGTATCATTTTTGTTACACACGGTTTCTGAAATGTTTTGCATGTGAGACCTTTTGCATGAATTTTTGTTAAAAACTTGACTCAAAATCCTTTTGTACACAATTAGATATACCTGATAACGGCAAGCAGGCAACTACACAACAATAACTTTGACTTATTGCACTGTAATAAATCATATATATTCAAAAACAATTTCTGTATATGTTTTTTCATATTTTGTTAAAGGGCCAAATAGACCAATTAGTTGTGTCACTGCTGTGTTTTTGTTTTTGTTTTGGTTTCTGAATGCAAACTTGTTCCGGTGGCGTTGAACAAAGAATATACTTTAGACTATACATGACAGATTATTTTAACCCCAATCGCTTAGTTTGAAAAACTACCACTAACCAATTATTGCTGTTGCTTGAATCCAGTCTTGAAAGGTCTTTAGGGAAAGTGTGTTATGGTGTTTTTGATCCAGAGGAGGCAAAATAGCTCTCATATATGACTAATAAAGTTTTTCCCCATGGTGGAAAGTGTTGCATGTGACCAGGTCACCCTCTTTTTTTCTTCTTTTCGCTTGTTTGTTCTTCTATCATTTTCATGGACATTGCCAAGGACCACAACTTTTTTAGGCAAAGTTTTTATTGATGAAAATATACTTAGACATGACTTCCTATGACATACAGTGTAGTGAATTTTATGCCAAATATCCATTCACCCATCTAAAACCCTCTATTTCTAATTCATCACACCCTGGACAGGTCACTTCTTAATCACAGGTCCACATATGGACACTTACACAAACTGACTCCTGGAGTCTATTTGAAATTGTCAATTTAACATACATGTTTTGGATGTAGTGGTGTGGCCAGGTTTGAAACTCTGCACAGAAAGGCCCCAGCCTCGATTCAGACAAAGAATTCTCTTGCTGTGAGCCAATGGCGTTAACCACTACCGTGCAACCCAGCTCAGAGTATACTTGCTGATTAATCATACTTCCATAACCCTCCATCGTGATGTAATTGTTCTCAGATTTGACAGGTTCTACACCTGTCACCAAACACTGCCACCAGGGGGCACACCGGATGTCTTGGGCTGGAAAAAACACACTCTCAGAGCACTGTCCCTATTTTGTCTGTGCAGGCAGTTATCTAAACCGGCATTTGTAGGCATATCTGTCACTGTGCCGTGGTGAGGATGTACTGTAAAATGTGGAAAACCGCAAGCATATTCACAACTGCCCGTACTGTAACTCAGTCCAGTTCAACCCTGTAGAGTTATGAAGATGTGGCATTCTTTTATGGACTATGTGCTAAAATGATTCTCAAAGCAGATACAGCCGATGCAAGGCATTCATGATAACCATGAATATCCATGACTTACTGTAAATCAAATATATTCCTGGAATAATTGCAGTGGCTGTTTGAAGAGAGAGGGGAAAAAAGGAATTTTTATAAGGGATTTTTTTAAAATGGGCAATTGAAGTATGAATTACAATGTCTAGTTTTTTACAACGAAAACAAAAAAACAGTTGGAATCGTAATTTAAGTTCCTCTGAACCGCCAGCTGCTACAACACACTGATCAGCTACAAAGCGTTGCGAGCTGTGGTTGACAACAGAGGTAAACTGGGGTCATTTTTAAAAATGTTTACTGCGCCTATACCTGTTATCTGTAAATCTTCCTCGCTCCATTTTTCTGACTTGCTTTATTTTCCAGCTCACATCTTCTCCACCCTATCTGCCCTTAGCTTGTCCTTTCCATGACGCTTCCTCTCCATTTAACGAAAAACTCTCACTTTACCTCCAAACAGCTGTCATGCTCAGGAGCCTGCATACATTCATATTGTTACAGACTCCCTGAAACGCTGCATTCAGAGAACATTAGTCACTTGTCACTCAGCTGCTTTTTTCAATTTGGCGGAAGAGGGCGACGGTTTGACTTTTTGAATGAAACTTTCAGGCCGTTTGTCCTTCAGTCCTGCGGATGCGAAATTAAAAGAATCAAAATGAACTGATGTGAAATGTGCACTGAAAAGAGAAGTTTTATAGCTCTGACTGTAAAGAGCAAATTGCTTTTTAGAGCACTCTTATCTGCTCAGTGTCTCAGTATGCCTCCCTTTCTCCCGGCGCATTTATCATGGGGTTAAGGACAATTGCAAATGAATGGCTGACGTCTGTAACGGATCACTTGACTAAAAAAGTTATGGGCAAGTAAGAACTTACCTAAGTGCTGGGGAGCCTCTTCAGCGTTTGTGGAGATTAGACTTTGTTCTGAGTAGATATGATGAGTTTCTTGACTCGCACCCAGGAAAACAGATCTCCTAATCTCTTAATTCAAATTAGAATCCCGATAATACGATATCCAAATGGGCTATATCTTCGAGAGACATTTGATCCTTAACAGATAGAGCTGTAATCCACTTCCAGGTCGTCTTAATAAAGCAGCAAATTGCTCTCCTGTGTGCTGCCGATGACGTCCGTCACCACAACTTCATTTCCTTGATTTTTGAGGGAGCTGGAAATCCTTCACGATGCTGAGATTTCCAGCCTCTCTTGCCTCTGATCATGGTAGGCAGGCCGTGTTTTTCTTGTGACCACCATATGGCTCGTCGTGAGCAACAAAAGGTTTAAAAAAATGAATCCACAGTTTAAGGCGTGTCACTCTGTTGGCTTTACCGCTCATTTCCTCAAAGACCCCTTGCTTTGAGAATTAGAAATCAGTAGCAATTTATGACTATGGCTTATCTCCAAATAGGTGGTTTTGTATGGATAAATACTCATTATTCAGTATATAAGAGTTAGATCAGAGGATCAGTTCCAGTCTAATGTCACAACAGCAAAAAAAAGACATGCTGCTTTAGTTTGCATTAAAAAACAAGAAATAGGGTGAAATAACTAGCCCGTGCTTTAAAAATAAATAAGCAAGATGCTAATTAGTGACCTATGAGGTGCTTCAAGTACAATTCTTAGCCACCCAACACACACAAACATAGAGAGAAATTTACATACCCACATTTCTGATGTCAAAATACCATTAGCCCACAGAATAGCACATAAACAAGCAGGCAAACCAAAACAATGTGGGTGGACGGTTTGGTAGTTGGCTCATTTCCTCACACTCATTAGAGACCACCTTTTGAAGGTGGAACGGGACCAATGCTCATAAGAGCGATGCATCTGCATCCAAAGAACAGGCTTACATCACTCAAGAGGAAGTTGCCCAATGTTGCCCAACTGCTTTCTCATAATGTTGTGCTTCATAACGTTGAAATGGGTGAATTATAATCCATGACACTGGAATTAACAGACAGCAACTATGCTTGTCTAACTCAGTACGTACGATAATGACAACAGAGAGAAGGTAAACCAGCCAATGTCTTGGATACATTTTGTGCTTCATTATCATTTCTGATGGGCTGAGGCTCTCCGATATTCCTCTTAAAACAGCTCTACATATTACAGCTCCGGATGGTTCATTTTTATGATTTTTACACGTGGAGGTAAATGTTTTCATTTTTGGAAAACAACCAAAAATAAGTTGAAATGTCCATTAGCGAGTCAGTGGGGTCGAATGGTATGCAGGAAACAGATATGTTGGATAAACCTATTCAGATCTGAAACTGAGCCAAACAGTCTCAAGGCTGGAAATGTAGAAATTCATCACAATAGTCCCTCCTGAGTGGATACACTCCTAAAAGTATATAGATACCCTAAAATTAATACAAGATATTTTCGGAGACTTTCAAGAATCTAATCTAATTCCTCTATAACAACTGTAAATTAAAAACTGACAACCTACCAATTTCCTTTAATTTTGTATGTTTATCTTGGACCAAACTGTCAGGAAACCTGGGCTGTGTTGAAGAAAAGAGATTGTGTGCCGCACGTAGACCAAAATAGGTTATTCTAAGTCTTTTAAGATGTCATGCTTTCAACTGATCTCACTTCATTTTAAACTATTTTAATACAGCGGTTAAAATAATTTGTAGGGACTCGAGTAAACATAATGGCCCAGTTCGTACTTGTTATGACATAAGGAAAAATTATCCTCCGCCTAAATTGCTACCATGAAAAAGTAATCACGTCCCTGTAATGAATAGCCATTAGTGTTACCTTTATCTCAATAACTGCAAGCAAATGCGTACAGTAACTGGAGATCACTCCCTGCCGACGCTGTCGGTGTAAATTTAACCAGCTCTTCTTTGCAAGATTGCATTATAACAACCTAATGTGTGGATTCACGCCTCTAAGAGTCTGTCTTCATGTTCCACAACAGCCCTCTTTATGAGATTCAGGTCTTGGCTTTGGCTGTCCTGAAACATTTATGGTATTTGTACTCAGTGGTGGACCCATTATTACATTCCTCTCAGGCTTATAACAACTGAAGAATTAATGCAATCCAAAGACGCTGGCACACTTTAACCTTGTCTGTGAACACATGGAGCTGTGTTCACACAGACAATGGTTTCTGGAAGTCATCCTGAGCCCATGCACTGATTCCCACGATGGCACTGTCTTTTGTTTTTAACGCCGCGCACAAAACATGTTGTAAATCAATTCAACGTTTTGAGTCAGTGTTGTGTATTCAGTTAGATATATGACTGTGGTTAGCGGTTCAGTTGATTGAATATTGTGTCCTCCCGCTCGGGCGTAGATGAATTGTCATTGTTGGCAGTTTAATGTGTTCTTTTCATTGTTTAAATGCTATTTTCTTTCCCCAAGATACAGCTAGCATAACAGGATTTAACAAGGCGGGCAGTCTTTAGCTAAAGCCGGTACTCTTAAGTTTGTTTTTGGAGCGTCGGCAGCTAATCCTGGTATTGAGAAATTATTTCAAGTTATTATGATAAAAACAAAAACAATAAAAGGAAAGGGAGAAAAGGCCAGTTTACAGTGGCAGATTTTTTCCACAGATTGGCCCGCTCGGTCTTTCTTGCCCTCCAGGAGGTTTGTGAGAGTCGGCAGGAGCTGCTTGTCTGTGGGAAGCGGTCGGATGGATGAGCCAGAGAGAGAAAACACGGCGTTCTGCTCAACTTTTCCGTTCTCATGTACCACAGCTCTCTCTCTCTCTCTCGTGCACAACAGATCTGAGGGCACGTCATCCTTGGGGTTGCTCAGTTTGCTTCAGAGACATGGACAGCGGAGCACTCCCTCAACTTGATTAGACCCCAAGAACTGCTATATGCTCTGCCCGTATAGTTCAGCCCTCCATCTTCAGCAACAACCTTTAAAGGCATGGGAGTGACCTAACTGATTCTAGGAGACCAGCTGAGTGAGGGAAAATATGCTGGCAACTGGAGGGGATGAGAACAGGACATTTTTGGGCCCGGTCGCAGTTGAAGGCCGGTAACTGATCGAGCTTGAGGATTGCCGTCGGTCCAGTTTTAGGCTGACCTTCCCAGAGAGGTGTGCGTGCCGCTGAACGACGGGAACAGCGACGGCGGCATGTTTGAAGAGGAAGCGAAGGTCGCCCGGAAGATTGCCGGATAAAGCTCGGACGATTTTGACGCTACGCGGAAACGAGAGTGTTAGCTCAGCTCTTTCCCGTTTTATCTGAGATGGAAAGCTATCATGTGCTTATATGGGGTTTTATGAGTTTTTTTTTTTTAAACTTTATTCATGGAAATGTTGCAAAGACAAGGACAAACTGAACTTCATGGGATCAAAAGATTGAATCTGGAGGATAGCTCATTTTTATAGCTCCTTGGGTGATACCTGGAAGGACTAACTCTAACAGGGTTTCATATCTGTTTAGCTATAAAAAATGAAACTTCATGCCGGATTAGGTCAGAGAGAGACTGTGACGGGTTGTCTCGGTCAGCCGGCCCCTCTGCCTGAACGAGCTCTCAGAATGCAGGAGGCACTCCAAATTAAGCTTGGGAGGATATTAAATGCAACTAATTAAATCAGGGAGGCTTTTTTCTTTTCTTTTTTTTTTTTGGATGAAGGGAGAAAGTAGAGAAAGTGTTCAGAGGGTGCACTGTCTCTACTTTCTCCTTTCATCCAAAAAGAAAGACATGAGATGAGAATGTAGCAATTCAATTTCAAATGTGTAATAATTTTGATTAAATAAATGAAATGTCTTTATCTGCGTATAGTTTGGATGGAGCTTAAAAACAAAAATGGTTTTGATCATTCTTCTCAAGTATGAGGGGTTTTGTCCTCGTACCTTTCCTCTGTTGCCACTTTTCATTGTTTCTAACCTATTTTTACTTATAATATAAGAACACAACATTTGAAAAAGAAAATAACTGCACAATGAACCGTTTGCAACAGGAAATTTGCCCTTTTATTCAGAACAACTACCAGCTAAAACCTTAAACAAATTTCCAGTAAATGTCTAGTAAACGCTTTTGCTGTGATTTTTTTATCATCATAAATTGGATATAAGATTTCATTACCTTTATTAAAGCTGGAATTTGAATGAATGTGAAGATAAAGGGTATAAAGGCATTGATTCTTAAGATAGAGCTGTTTATTTAAAAAAATGTTACACACAAAAAAACACAGAGGTGAAGGTTAAACGCCTGATACACTGAAATACATTTGATGCAAATTTACAATTGAATTCTGATTGTTTTATACATAAATTACCAAATGGTATCAACAAAATGCATATATACTACTGTTTGTTTCCAGACTATACACCTGTTTTGGATACAAATATAACCCATAATACTTAAATTGTGTCAGTTTTCTATTTTGGGTGGATGAAAACCCTCATTTGTAAGTATCTAGCTTTAACTCTGGTCCTCATTTGTCTCTTAAACACATATGAGGTGATCTTTGCATAATGCTTGTGTAAGTTTGGACCCTTTTTCCATCTTTAATGAACTCTGTCACATAAAAACAATGGTTATATATAATTCTGATTACCTTCCAAACTAGAAGACAGCAGCAATATTGTGTTCAAGAGGAGTATATTTAATGGAGCTTGTGCACATTTAACTACACCTCCTCTATGAAATTACACACCATATTTACATACATTTACTGGAAATAAACTGTAGTATATATGCATTTTGTTGATACCATTTGGTCATTTATGTATAAAACAGTCAGTCAGAAGGAGGGTTTTCATCCGCCCAAAATAGAAAACTGACACAATTTAAGTAATATGGGTTATATTTGTATCCAAAACAGGTGTATGACAATTTGACGCGTCTGAAAACAGAGCTAAAGGAAACTCGGAAGGATGCATGATTAATGAAGTGTGACTGTCAACAATTCAGACATATTCCAACAAATCCTCTGCATTTTAATACAGTCTGATTTATTGGATTATGAAGCAAACAGGCAACTTTACCTGCCAATACACTGACAGCAGCTCGTGATAAGATTGAGCTGATGGGGAATTATAAAACCACTATTGACTATCTTGAAATGAAGGCATATAGATTTATTTTGTACCTCACATCAAGCACTGTGGGGCGGATTTTGGACCAAAACGCCGTTGCTTGTGTTTGGGCGTCTTTGGGGCCAGATTTGCTGTGCAGCTGTAGTCATGTAGATGATCGCATGCGGCTTCTGCAGGTGTCAGTATGGCCGTGTGGCCAGTAGGAGGGACTTGACGCTCCAACTTCTCATTCGGTGTCTCTCTCCGCTCTCCAGCCCAGTCGTCCTGGTCCTGCTAGCGGAGAGGCGACGGCGGCATCCGCAGCTCTGTATTCCGGGGGAACACCATGCGCCCGAGGCTGACATCACGACCGGGAGCTCGTCTCGCTGCGCTTTCCGAATTGATCCTCATATTTTGATCTCCTCGTCTTTTGTTTTGTTTTCGTTTTTTTTTATTTTATTTTTGTTTTGTGGCGTCTTGTCTCCCCCCCCCCCCCCACCCCCCCCCCCCCCTCCTCCTTCCCTCCTCTCCCTACCTCCTCCTCCTCTCTCTTTTTTTTTTCACCCAATCTCTGACGCGCAAGGACACTACAGCATCCATCCACGGCAGAAACGCTCACACAGAGCATCCTCTGTACAGGCGCACCAGCCGTCCTCCTCCCTCCTTTTTTTTCTTCCACCCACTCTCCTCCTCTCTTCTTTCCTCTTCTCTCGTTCTGCCGGAACCCAGAGGACATCGGGACCCCCTTTCTATTTCCCCCCCTGCATCGCCCGGAGACATGGATCTATGGTTTCATTCGATCCGGATTTGCTGGTGGAGGGTTTTGTTCCTGATGAGTGTTTTCCAGGACTATCTGAGCTCCATGCTGGACTGCCCGCTGACCTGCAGCTGCTCTCTAACAGAGATCTATTGCAATAAGTCCGACAACGGCAGGTTTTTCCCGTTACTCGCCGTGCAAGACAACGGGACCAGCGTCGATATAAAGGAGTTATTCAAAAACATCACCTCTATGTAAGTAGATGCGGATTCCGCTGTGCGCTTCTGAATCATTAATTGGTCTCATTCCCCGTATGCCGCTTTTCTTTGCGCCGATCCGACTTGTTGGCTTTTGTGTTTTTATGCTCAGACTTTCCACACTTCTGTGTAACTTAAATGGCCTTTTTTTTTAATAACCAATCTGTAACAGAAGGCAGTGAACGGACGGTAAAAATGTGCGCATCCTCTCTCTCTTGTGCGTAGAAACCACAAATCCATCGCTGCCTCGCAACAGACCAGTTCATTTTAAACCTGGGCAGCGAATGCCTTTTTTTTTCTCTTCCTCTTCTTCCCCCCACCTCAGCATCCTTCCGTGTCCCCGTAAAGTTGCGGCGGCTCCCCGGGCCTGCGCGGCCGGCGGAGGGGATGCTGCGGAGGGGGGGGGGGGGGGGGGGGGAGAAAACGGCGGGTACCGGGAGCGCTCTGACACGCCGTGCCAAAGCAAACAGCAAAGAAATGGTGCAGTAAGGTCAACCAGCTACATGTCAGCCCGCAGAACCCCGAGAACCGCCGCAAACTTTATCATGTCCAGATGATATGCGATGAGGGGGAGGAGGAGGAGGAGGAGGATGAAGGGGGGACGAGAGGATGCAAGACATATCACTTGTAGCTTATTCCCCACCGCTTCTAACAAACACACACAAAAAATGGTGGGCTATTATAAATCTTTAAAAAATTCTTTTAAAAAACGGGCTGTTTTTGAAACAGGAGCAACCATGATGGCAGACCATCCAACCACCACCATCCCGCCCCCTCCCCCCCC
>JABUIW010000020.1:16622233-16643074 GCA_013363375.1 Menidia beryllina | reverse complement strand
CCCTCCTCTCCCTACCTCCTCCTCCTCTCTCTTTTTTTTTTCACCCAATCTCTGACGCGCAAGGACACTACAGCATCCATCCACGGCAGAAACGCTCACACAGAGCATCCTCTGTACAGGCGCACCAGCCGTCCTCCTCCCTCCTTTTTTTTCTTCCACCCACTCTCCTCCTCTCTTCTTTCCTCTTCTCTCGTTCTGCCGGAACCCAGAGGACATCGGGACCCCCTTTCTATTTCCCCCCCTGCATCGCCCGGAGACATGGATCTATGGTTTCATTCGATCCGGATTTGCTGGTGGAGGGTTTTGTTCCTGATGAGTGTTTTCCAGGACTATCTGAGCTCCATGCTGGACTGCCCGCTGACCTGCAGCTGCTCTCTAACAGAGATCTATTGCAATAAGTCCGACAACGGCAGGTTTTTCCCGTTACTCGCCGTGCAAGACAACGGGACCAGCGTCGATATAAAGGAGTTATTCAAAAACATCACCTCTATGTAAGTAGATGCGGATTCCGCTGTGCGCTTCTGAATCATTAATTGGTCTCATTCCCCGTATGCCGCTTTTCTTTGCGCCGATCCGACTTGTTGGCTTTTGTGTTTTTATGCTCAGACTTTCCACACTTCTGTGTAACTTAAATGGTCTTTTTTTTTAATAACCAATCTTTAACAGAAGGCAGTGAACGGACGGTAAAAATGTGCGCATCCTCTCTCTCTTGTGCGTAGAAACCACAAATCCATCGCTGCCTCGCAACAGACCAGTTCATTTTAAACCTGGGCAGCGAATGCCTTTTTTTTTCTCTTCCTCTTCTTCCCCCCACCTCAGCATCCTTCCGTGTCCCCGTAAAGTTGCGGCGGCTCCCCGGGCCTGCGCGGCCGGCGGAGGGGATGCTGCGGAGGGGGGGGGGGGGGGGGGGGGAGAAAACGGCGGGTACCGGGAGCGCTCTGACACGCCGTGCCAAAGCAAACAGCAAAGAAATGGTGCAGTAAGGTCAACCAGCTACATGTCAGCCCGCAGAACCCCGAGAACCGCCGCAAACTTTATCATGTCCAGATGATATGCGATGAGGGGGAGGAGGAGGAGGAGGATGAAGGGGGGACGAGAGGATGCAAGACATATCACTTGTAGCTTTTTCCCCACCGCTTCTAACAAACACACACAAAAAATGCTGGGCTATTATAAATCTTTAAAAAATTCTTTTAAAAAACGGGCTGTTTTTGAAACAGGAGCAACCATGATGGCAGACCATCCAACCACCACCATCCCGCCCCCTCCCCCCCCCACCCCCGAGCCGCACACCCACACACCCCCAGAAGTAGCTACATTTTCACTCTGCATCCTCCCTCCCTCCCTCCCCTCTTCTCTCTTTCTCTGGCATCGATCCTTCCTGCCAACATCAAAGCTTTCTTTCTTGAAAAGTCAGGGGAGGAGGGGGTGTGGGGGGGTGGGTGGATGGATGGATGGGGAGGTAAGGAGGGAGGGGGGGTGTTAAAAAAAGACAAGAAGAGAAAAAAAACAACCAAAAATGAAAGAACTGAATAGATAGATAAATAAAAGGTCTGGCCTCTTGAAAATTAAGACCTGTGCTGTCGATGAGGCTGATTTGCATATGGAGTAAACATTCCCCCCCTCCCCCGGTTAATGCGGTGGAATTCCCCGCACGGCTTCCACGGCGTCGTCTTATACGCCACAAAGGAGTTTTCCTCCCATCACTCCTGGTATCCCATTTACCCCCTTTATCCGAGCGAGGCACGCAGAAAAACTTACTTTGTGACACGGTTCATCGCATCCCTGGGCCACTAGAGGGTAGCCTGGTATCCTTTATGTTCTTGGAATCGACTCCTCTTTGCCACAACACAGAAGTCATTTACGTGACTGCTTTTTTTTATTATCATCAAGGAGATTTTTCGTACTTCCCTTCCCTTTTTTTCCTTTTTTTTATTTCTGGACAGTCACAAGGTGTACAGTATTCAGCTCCAGTGAATGTATTCTGAAGTAATTACTGTCAGTGACGATGAAGTTAGCCTTGAATGCTGATGAAGTCGTTGCACAACCTGCTTTATTCGTCTGTCGTCCACAGAGATCAGCAACAGACGCTCGTTTTTGCTCTGAATTGTTCATATTCCCCTTTTAATAGCCCGCACAAAATCGCACAATCCCTGCTTGTTTTGCCTCTGAGAAAAAACCTAATGCACCTGACCCAGGACTAATTGTGCATTCCACACCACCATGCCTCCTTTTTTTTCTTCTTCTTCTTCTTGCTGTTCAGCATGGACAGCAACATCCACCCAGCACAGCTTATCAGACTATATAGTCCAATGTCACATTTAAAAAAAGCACCATCTCATTTGCCTTTTCGTCTAAAAAGAGCTGCAATCCAATCCAAGACCCCGTCTATACAAACAGGAATCAACGCTCGGTGCTGATCCATTTATGCACAGACGGGCATTTTCTTTGAAAAACATTGTAATAGGCAGTGGTCAGAGACTCAGCCTTCTTAAAGTCTGCCAAAAGCAGCCATTTCCCCCCTTTGTCTTTGTAGCTTAGACGGTGCTTGTGCCTTTCATTCATGTGAAGTAAAACATCACTGGATTCGACAGAATTCATAGAGAGGCAGCCGGAGCGAATGCTCCCTGCAGGAGCTGCGTGAGGAAGACGAAGGGGGGAGGTATTGGCCAACCGAAGAAAAACCGCCAGGCCCGCATGACAGTTGTCCAGTTTTCTTTCAGAATAACAACAGTGGCTGCATAGATTGGATGAGATGAGTAGATGGCACGACAAAATAAACAAAGCTTCCCTGGGAGCAGCTTAAAAAAATCTAATGTGGTTAAGTGTTGCTGTGAGCCAAGTTCAGGGGTCCAATCAGAGCTCTCCACCTCTGGAGATGATATTTGGCTTTTTCCAGTGAGCTTCTTCTTTGCTTATTGTCCTGTGCAGAGATGGTTATGAAGTAGAACCTTAAGCGTAGAAATCATGCGTATGGAGAAGCTCGTGCATTTGGAGGAGGGCTTCAATGAATCGATACACACCGGTTCAAAATGTGTCATATTTCCCCGGGGTGTTAAATGGATGACTCTGCTTGTGCCACTGCACATCACAACACCAAACTGGGAAATGGAGCCGTGCTGGGACCGGGCTTCATGGGACATAAGTAAACAAGAACCACACGGATCATCGCCACTGCTTTTGAAATTTAACTGGGGATCATATTTGTTGTCTTACTGGTGGGTTTAGCTTCTTCTCCCGAGTGGTAAAGAGCCAGTTCTTTGTTTGGAATGATCTCTGGACAGTATCCACTCTCATATAACTGTGCTGCAGTTGAATTAAGGCTCTCTGTGCACTCAAACGGGGAAAGATAACAAGGATACCTGTAGAATTTTAGCATTATTTAGCTTTTAGTAAATGTTGACCCACAGAGCTCATCTCAAGGCTCCTCAAATTCTCAAAACAGTACCAATGAGGTCATAACAATCAGATGGACCTCCTTGTCCCTGTAGTGACACTAAGTATCCTTAGTCTCATTGTGGTAGTATTTTAGTACAGTTCACCACCAAAAAAAAAAGCTTGCCTCCAGTTATTTAGTGACTGAAAATCATTTCTCCTTCTGTATTAAGCTAGCATTACAAATACATGTCTATGGAGCCCAAATCATTAAAGCAGTCATCAATAAATCCTCCCAAGCTTTCAAATGAAAATGAACGTGATATGAAGATAATAAATCGGCATGAGCATGTCCTCAAACCCAACCGTCTCTCTCTGGTTCACAGTTTCACGCTGTGCTCCGCCTCATGCAGCACCATTTCGCACACTGATCTGTTTGGTCATTACTGCGTCTTCAATTACTCTACCTCGCCAGAGAGAACTTATAGAAACCCCACCGGCAGCCGCCCACCTCCCGCGGTCTGAATCTGACGCTTCCATTCAGCGATGCAACAATGCATCCACGCGGCCGCTGTGGTCGTTGCAGGAAAAGCACAGGTGTCGATCAAATTAGAGACGGAAGCAATCCATTACGATTATGAGCCCCCGTGTTGGTTCACTGGACAAACCTACAGGGGACACTCAAAGGAGGCTGTTCACTTACTGCCATATCTGCTATGAAAAGGGTCCACAGAGAAATTCAGTATGTGACTGTCAAAGTGTTAATGGTAGATCTTTGTTTATTAACTTGGACACAATCCATGTTTTAATTTTACATTAATATATCCACAAATGATCATCAGCTCATATACGTCCCTGTGCACCCACGTCATTGCTTCTGTAGAAGATGCATTTGGAGAAAAGTGTCCTCTCATGAGGTAGCCATCATCATTTTGTAGAAAGAAAGCGTTGTGGTCCTAACTACAGTCATTTTCAAAATACTGTTCCTGTTATTGGCTAAATCCAGCCAGATATCAACCGTATATTTGGGTAAAGTGTTGTTTTGACATTGAAATTGACTTTTGTGATATATTGGACTTGAACTTTGTGTCACGAATTGCTGAATTTGTAAAAGCTATGTCCACAACCGTGCAATCCAACCCTTCAATCCCACCGCTCCAGCATCCTCCTGAGGATTCTGTAGCTCTTTGAAGGAAACATTTGACAATTGAGCTGATGTAGAAACAGTTGTGAGTTGCAAATTCTTTCCTGCTGTCTGTAGAGGCAGACAATTTCGTCATTAACTTCTCGTTTTGAACCGTCGATGAGCCACAGACATGTTCTTGATGTATTAAAATGGAGGCTTCAGATTCCAAAGCCGTTGATGTATAGTTTAGAAATGATGAAAATTATTATATTCTAGGACTTTGGAATCACCAGATTTAACCAGATGCTTTGAGGAATACGCATTTGAAAAATAACCACCCTTATCTTTGTACTTTAGAAGCATCCACAGACACACCTTGAGGGGGGATAAAAGGTCTGACATTTTCCCCATGCAGCTGCACCACTTCGGTAATGACATTATGGCCATTTAAGGAGATCTCATAATCTCATAGGGGCCTATAATGAGAGAGTTATATTTAAGGAGTCCCTTCAGGCCATGTTTCAAAACACAAAACCATAAAAAAAAATCCATAGACATCAATATGTTTAGTTTCATAGCAGGAGCTGTGAGGAACAGGATCCGCTCTCAGTGTGTGTAGTGGTGCTTTCTAATTTCCTCACCAAGCCGACCCCAGACAGACATATTTTCCATCAGTATTTCACACACATCTAGTCATCATCCAAAGCCCCAACAGACTGTTCCTCTATGTCACATGATGTGATCCTAATGCATGTGTGATCAGTTATGCTTTTTATATTCGCTGTGACTCTCATGTCCTTAAAAAAAAAAAGCAAAAGAAAAAAAAGCCTTTGGGAAAGAGGGGTTATTTTTAAAAAATCTCTAACATCCTGCTCACTCTGTCTGTAAAACGCTGTCTTGAGCTTTTTACTCTTCTTTTAGCTGCTTCATAGATTATATTTCTCTATCTGGATTCAGCTCTTATTTGCGGAAGGTGGCACCTGTAGATGTTCGGAATCATCCTTTGGAGTCATCCTGAGCCATGCGATCCATGCCCTGCACTGTTTAGCTGACTGCTTATTTGAGCAGTGATTGCTTACAGCCCCTTGAAAAGTTATTTTCTTTTTCAACTGCTGGACCAACAAAGATCCACTTTAAGTTATTGATCTTTGGACACATTCGGGCGCACAGGTTCTTTTTTTTTCTCTTTTAATGTGAAAACAGCTCGCTGAAGCTGTCAAATAAACCTGTTTCGCACAGGAATGTTTTTAAGGTCTGCTTAGGTGACTGTGTGGGCTGCAAACGTCCCCTGGTTCAGGCATCGAGCGTTACATAAATTCAGTTTTCACTCTGCCACTTGGAAGTCACGATCAGCCAACATGATCTGTGTGTGTGTAAATGGAACCACTTGCAGCTTCAGTATCCCATCCTCGCTACTGAGGCCTTTCATAAGGCTTTTGAATGGGAGTTGGTGCATGGACTTTAATAGAATTTCTCCGGAACTGTTGTCAGACGGGAAGTGTTCTGCTGACGGTTTTTGGAGAAGCACTTAAACCTTCAACAGTTTTTCATAGGATATACATAAAAAGAATTTGAATGAGGGAAACAGGAATATTCTCAAAAAATGATCCTGTGCATTGGTTAAGCTCCCAAAAATCTGCCATACACACTCGCTAAATCATTTTAGACATTATCACAAGGAAATACAATTGTGTCACTTAAAAGCCTTAACGCAGTTGGGGAAATGCTTAAGATGAGCCAGGAGTTTGGATTTTTAGTAAGTAAAGCTATTATTGTTAAGTTGAGATATAGCTATGTCTGTGTGCAGTAAGGGTGCGCAATATCTATTTCGATTATATCGTCATTTTTGGTTTTAACGATGTGCAAATGTACGTTATTGAGTATGCAAATGACTTCATTAAAAACCCACGTTAACCCCGTGAAATCTCCCTGGCACGTTCCCTGCAGGTTAATCCAGTGTCTGCAAGATGAATTTCACTATTTTTAAAATTTAATTTTAATTTTATATTTTCATGAAGCAATTACGATTTTTTGGACTGGGATCGTCCTATTGGTGACGTAATCAAAATGGCCGACTTGGGTCCATCCTTGGCTTCCTGCAGTCTGCAGCGATTTGTACTTGGCTCCAGCGTCAGTAGTATTGCTTTGAAAAGACTGTGACCGGTTTACCGTCCAACGCAGCTCGACAACCAACCTGTTGCACCACCTGTGGACTAACCATACGAAGGAATGTGAAGCTAGCCAAAAGCTAGCTGCCGAAGGGAAAAAGAACTCGGCGAAGGTAACGTCACCTGCTGCACAACACAGCCAACGAATGTTAGCGGACTCATTTATCAGGAATCTGCCTTATCACAAAAAAGTAACCGGTTTCGAGGACAGTTATTTTGCAAAAGAAAAGATTTTGCAGAACATGTTGGGGCACTCTGAACTTGAAGTCGTTGTTCTATTTGACTAAATTCGATTTGTTGATGTATAATGTTCTGTTATGGCATATCAATGGTATTTATTAATTTTATTTGCTTGGACAGATAAATACAAATAAGTAATAATAATAATAATTTCTCCTTTAAATGGTTGTGTCCATTAATATTATCCATAATAAACAATGAATGAGCTATAACTCTGTGTCTCAGGGCTCAAAGTCAAATTTGAGGTTTCCATATTTCTTTGGTTAGCAGTAAATGTAGGCCTACAAGACATTGGGCAGCAAGCAAGTCATTTTCACCTTCCCTCCCTGTTTTTCTTTAAATCTATTTATCCTCAGCTATATTCTCATCTGCATATGGATCGGTCTATATGATGGCAGCTAACAATGATTAAGGTTCACACCTCATGATTACCGCATGAATGCTGCCCAACACAGAACCACTGAACCGTAGATGATGACACCGAACATTGGATAAGTGGGCAAATGTTTGCTTCGCGCACCTTCTGGTGACACTGAGCTGTCTGGGTGTTTACTGTCATGGTTGGAACACACCCACGCTGTTGCCCAGAACTAGCACAAAGGTGTTTTTTTGTTTTTTTATTTTTTTAGTCCAGCACTTTTGACTGTATTTCGGACGTCTCGGTGCCTTTTTGTCTGTCAGATTTTATCAGAGTAACTGCAGAAGGCAGACACAAAAGTTTATGGTCGGAGGTTGGATATGAGGATGGGTGTGGCACTACCCATGAGGCCTTTAAAAAAAACATCAGTACTGGGCGTCAAGTGTGGACAGCGAACAGCCACCTGTCTCCTCTTTTTGTATCTCTTAATGAAATGGAACTTCATTGTACCAATTTGCAAGATTCTGGAATGTTTTTTGAGGATAACTGATGTACCTGTATGGGTACTGTCAGAGTTGTGAGATGGGCTTACAGAGACATAACCCACTCCCTCACACACCTTTCCTCTTAACTTGACACTCACTCCTTGCTCTCCTCTGCAGGTATATTTATGTATGCCCCTCCCTCCTCTCTTCTGTTTTCCATCCATTTCTCTGTCTTTGTTCTTGGCTGCGCGGTGTGAGGTTGTGATGTCTGGGCTTCTGATGCCTGGCTCACCTGAATCGGGTTGTCATCTTGATTTAGGTTCTTTATCAGAAACCTTGCTTTGTGCTTTCCACATCATTGATTTTTTTTCCCCCCATCCTCTTTTACTGCGTATGGGTGAGATGTTTTTACAAGCCTGCTGGGGCTTTTTTTGTGTGATCTGCAGTTTGCGGTGCATTAGTATCATTTGAAAAGCACAAATAAAAGAGGCCTAAAACTCACTTACCATCTTTTAAAAGCGCACGTCGTCTGTAGCCAACAGTCTTACTTATGGGTATTTACTATCTAAGTGCGAATAGATTAAAACAATATGTTCTCTGTTTTCTTTTCAAGAAACCGATTGACAGCTTTTAACGTAAATACTTTTGTATTCATGTTGTCATAGGTTTGGTTTGGTCCAGATGTTACTGATCAATATGAATCAAATTAATTCTATACCATGCTTTTTTTTCTTTCTATCCAATCAGTCAGCAGTTAAATATGCAGCTTTGCTTTTTGACCATTTAAACGTTGCTAAGAATTGTAGGTAATTTGCAGGGATATTTGATTTAACAGGCCGCAATCTGCCCACTCAGCTACTAAAATAACTCCAACATTTTAAACCCAATGGCTGCAGTGGTTGCTGCACTCGGTAGAAACACAGTTTCTGCAGAATCAGTGCAGCCAGGATTGCGTTTCTTGTACGGCTGTCACAGTGTTTTCATTAGAGAGCTCCTTTCATTAATGAATTATGGGCCTGTCTCAAAATGTTAAGATAATGAAATGCCTTTTAGAGTAAACCAGTTTGTTGCCCGTGGGGCTCAGGTGACTTTGACATGTAAAAAAAAAAAAAAACACGTTACATATTTAGTCCCATGTTGCGCTAGCACCATCACCACTAATGTCATTTAGCCACCCAGGACAGAGCTGCTAACATGCTGCTAGTTGGTGCTTGCCATGTAAACCCCCCCCCCCCCTCGTGTTGCCTGCACACTGCGAGGCTCACCTCGGGCAGTGCGCGATAGGCTTCTCTGTTATAGGCGTATCATCAAGTTTGCATGAGCCTGTCTTTGTGGAAAGTAGGTCACAGTTGCCATTTGAGAATTAGGAGGGGAGCGCGCCTCCGTTTCAGATCCTCCGCATGCAGGGGATGCTGCTGGAAGTCCGCGCCATGTGACCGGCCCAGCTTCTCCCACGCCCCCCCGCCACCTCAAACCTCCAAACCTCCGCATCTGCAGGCGCCACCGACGCCGTAAAAGACGAATACCAATGAAGCGCCTGCCCTCCCCCCCTCCAACAGTCAAAAGATGCATTGATGATCAGGGAGCGAAAATGCTGAAGGCTTTTGCTGTTTCCGCTAGGACCAGAAGAGGAAAGAAGAAGGAAAAAAAAAAAAGAAGCGGTAAAACCTTGAAGCAGCATACCAACAGGCTTGGTGTTGACATTCACTGGAGCTGCCTTTTTCGCAGCAGATTATGAGCCGGTGTTGCCGCTGCTTGCAACAGTTTATCATGTTGAATTTAAGAGATGGAAGGAAGCAGAGAAATTCACGCATCGACCGATTTGAACTGCCATTTGTGGCACGGTGGCACGAGGAAACATAAAATAGACCCAACTGAAATGCTTCCCTGGCGCTTTGCTTAATCGATTTACATCTCTTTACATGCGCCGCTTTTTTGCCGGATATTTTAGAATTCAGTTCCTGGTGTGCTGCTCGCACATATCACCTTGTGAACACAAGACTTGTCAGTCTCGTGTCTTATCGGGCAAAATGAGCTTTAGAAAAGCTTTACTACTGTTAAGCATGTTAAAACGTCGTATCTGTAGGTTTAGTGAAGCAACACTGAAAGCGGAATTAGAGCTTAATTCCTTCTTCTGCACGATATTGATGGATGATTCATGGAGTGATTGTGATGGTGCTGAAACTCTCTTTTCGGTCTTGGTTTCTCACTTTTGTCATCTCCTATTTAGTGCTGGGTGTAAGTCTTGAGCCAACCCTGTTTCGAGGCCTTTAAGGAGTTCTTGATGAAGGTTTTCCTGAATGTTTTTATTCAGATAGTGGTTGCTTTTCGCCCCCCAGTTTCAGTCTTGTCCTTGTGCCTGACCTTTTTTTTTCATTAAGCCACTTAATGAAAGAAAGGGATCTAATTTAGAGAGTGAACCAGACTCGTGTCCATACATAACAGAAATCTGGCCCATTTAAGGCCTAGCAGCATGCCTTGATGACGTCTGCGTCACAGAAAAATGACGTGCTGTCAAAGATAGTTTAATGGATGTATGGTGGTATGAAATTCCCAAAGCCGGCTAAAAGATTCTGCCGCATCTCACAGGTGGACCGCAATGTGCCCTTAATACCTAACGCAGGAGCTAAGAGATGAATTTGGCCGTTTTCGATCTTGTGTCCACAAAGGCTTCATCAGAAACAGGATTTCCCACACAGTACCTGGACCTGAGCATTAATGAGGTAAGGGCAGGAGGGCAGTCGACATCCAAAGAGGAGCTTTTGATTGTCCTTCATAAAGCCAAAGGAACTATTCCTGAAAATTGAAGAAATATCAAGAAAACCTCTCCAGAAGGGTAAAGCATTACGTACTAAGGTTTCACAACCGTTTCAATTTCACAGTTGCTGTTTTTCCATTTCTGATGCATTTAATGAACAAACCGTTGCATTTCTTTTACATTTCTGCCGGCAGTACATTGAGAAAGACTCGGCGGCTCAAAACCTTTGCACATTACCGTTCATCTCTCTTTCTCTGCTCGTCCACCTCTTTCTCTCTGACGGAAAGTCACTATTAATTTCCTCGGAGATAACCCTCTCCCAGGTGAGGATGTGCGCTTGACCCCCACTGTGACCGGCGCCGTTTGTCCACTCCCACTGTAAGTAGGAAAGTGGGTGGGGGGGGGGGGAAGAAAGAAAAAGCCTTCCTCCTTTTCCTCCCAGCCTCTGAACGAGGCTGTGGGTTATTATTCACGTGGGATGTTTAGCGTTTCAAAAAACATCAATCATCTTGTATTATCAAGTAGGATGATTCACCCCGCTGTCCTCTGTGTCAGCTATGACTGGCAGAGCTGTGTGAAAAAAGCAGCTGTCTGGCTTCTGACTGAGCTTCAGCCATGTTGTCCTACACGCTGTGCATGTTGATGGATGCCCTATTGTCTCTTGCCTTTTGTGTGGGGGAGAAACGGGGAAAAAAAAGGATTTTTTTCAGTGGATTTTTACACAGTTTAGCCTCTAGAAAAACCCCAGTCTCTGAGCGTTTTTCATTCATTCGCGGCGCTGTGTCGTTGAAACCGCCTGCATGGCGTTCCCGCCTTATGGTGTGTGTTAGCGTGTGTGTGACAGAGATCTCTCACACCGTCGATTCGGTTTCACTTGGGGGCTGAAGCTCATCCCATTGGTTCTCAGATGCTGGAAAAATAAGTCCTATTATTTCCAACAACACGGCCTTTTTTTTTGTTACCTTCTAAATGAGGAAAGGTTTTTTTTTTTAAAACTGCTTGTTCTGACAAAGCAAAGCAGTGCATTACCCAGAGAAAAAAAAGCTGCCCCTTTTTCCCCCACGTGCCCATCCATTAGATTTCCATCTGCACAAACAAACGCTCATGTTTGGGTGAACACTTCTCCCAGACCACCGCTGTTATGTTTTGACCACCAAACCTCATCACCGGAGAGAGAGAGAGGAAAACCAACTGAACAAACAGACCTTTGCGTTTTCCAGAAAAGCACAGAGCTTCCAGCGGCCCCCTGATAAAATACTGCGGCATGAATCTATTGATTAGCTGGAACGGTTTTTATACCAGCATTTCCTCTCTTCCATGAAGTATTAGTGCATACTGTACCACATTAAAATATGGTGGAACTTTCAGGCCTTGTCCTCCGTGCTCGCTGGTTAGTCTGAGAGAGCTGAGGACTCCGTGGCAGGATGGGAGATTAGAGCCCCGGCAGTGCTCTCATTTCTACGACTTGACAACGCCGTGTGTGTGCGGGCTGATGAGGACGTATTAAAAGCAAATGGTCCGCTGAGGCTCAGCTCTCCTTCCTTCTGGCTCCACGTTGCTGCAGTGACCTTGCTAACTCCCATCAGAGTGTCACAGTCGTTCGTACGTCTTCCACTCATAAACTCCTTCGACGAAGCACCCGGCGATCAATTTTTACCTGCTTTCTCGTCTTTGCTTTAGCAGAAAACGCAAAGTTTTGAAGCAATTTTCCATGTGTCATGTGAGACACTCTAATATGGCAGCCCCAGAGAGAGGGCGACAGCCTGCTCTATGCTAAACTAAGCTAGCCCAGTGCTATTAGCTTTATGGGGTGTATTGATCTTTAAATGTTATTCCTGCCAAGAAAGCAAACAAGTTAATTTTCTGTTTTCCCCTCTGGGAAATCATTCTCGTGTGTGTGTGTGTGTGTGTGTGTGTGTGTGTGTGTGTGTGTGTGTCTGTGTGTGTGTGTAAGTTGTTGCTCTGTCCTGACATGAACTCGGTCACTAAAATCAAGGAATGGGATTTGTTCCCAAAGCAGCCATTGATAAATTGGGAATCCCAGCCGTCGGGTTACATTGCAAACACGTGGAGTGAACTGGGAAAACGAACACGGCGCCACAACGCCGTACCCGCCGCTATGACGCAAACCTTCCGTCAGGGCGAAGGAGCTTGTGAAGTCGAAGGCTTTCGATGTGACAGCGCCTGTCAAAGTGGCTCCTGAAGCAGACGAAGAGCTAATAACGTGGGTCATTTGCATTCAAGAGCTGAGCTTCGGAGTAGCTGCGATTTATACTTTTGATAAATCGGATTTGTAGTAGTCGGACATCCCACTACAGCGCGTGTCGTATGATATCAGAAGAATTTCTATTTCATATAATTTACTGCATAGTTAAGCATCACCAAATCATTAACAGAGATTCTTTTTGACCAATTTTGACCTCACGCAGCCAAATTCAGGACGTGGGGGATTTCAATAAATTGCGTCAGCCCATAATTCATGCGCTCCATAGAACGCAGTGTCTGGTGTATCTTTTATTAATAACGCAGGTCCCCCACATCATACCAGTCAAAGTCAGCCGAGTCAATGGAGCTAAAGGAAAAAACAACAACCAGGAGTGCATACATTACTAGCAGGTGCGGCTCCCTTGGGAGTCGAACCCACTTGGCGCTGTGGCTCGAGCCTCCATGTGGAATCGCATCTCCTCTCTGGCGAGACTTTGACGGCAAAAACCGGTGACACGGAAGTCAGGAGGAGTGACATCTGTGTATGTCTGACACTGTGAACCGCGGAGGATTTGTATTTCCAGAGGAAGCCATCACATGTCAAGCATCACTAATGTATTTATTGTTGCTGGAAAGATCAACTTGCCCCCAGTTAATCGAGATGGGAGACGGAGACAGAATGTCAGTATCGGGCACGTTCCCATCTTTAAAGGTTTACTGAGGGCTTCTTCATCTCTTTTAATTAATGCCAAATGCATGGAATGAATTTACATGCTCACGTTGACCTTTTCTTGACCTTGAGGCTAAACCAAGCCACACAAAACGGCTACTGTGTTCCTTATTATTGCCATTATGAGCTCTCTTTGTTTCTCTTATTGTCGCAATTGTGCTTGTTCTTTTTTGTCTTAATTTGGGTGCTTTCTGAATAATTTTGAGATGGTTATTTTATTTTCACAACTCTTTAGTTTCTCCTGTCGCTAGTTCAGTAATGTTTATGTTGCATCTCCTTGTAGCGCATAAGGCCATTTTGTTTCCCTTTGCGTTCATTCTGTCCATCGTTGTCGTCCTTTCTGATATCTGACTGATTTTAAAAAGAAAAAGAGAGACAAAAATGCTAATTTCACACACAAGTTGTGGGTTGGTGGTATTCTTGACAGGCAGCCCTCCTCAGAAATCCACCTGCGTTTTTCTTCCGCGCATGCTATTTGTAGATTGACTGAAAACTGACATCCAGCTGCCGAGGCTTCATGTCAACACGCAGGCTGACGGAACACGTCTTTAGGCCACTCTGTCTGGCTGTTTGGATGAGGATTGGGCTCAAGGATCCTCATTTTGATCAAATACTGGGACTGTATGTATGAGTCAAAAACAGCATGAGAGGTGTGTGTGCGCGTGTTTGTGTTTCCACAAGGTAAGCAGTTACTGAAATGGAAGCAGGGCGAAAAATACCAAACAAATCAAATATGCAGCAACCTTGAGATCCGTCCCCCCCCCCCCCCCCCCATCCCTCCTGCTGGAGATAATTGGTTGACACTACGGGGCTGTGAGAGATCTTTTGTATGGGAGGACTTGGGTGTGTTATTGCATTTCTCATCCAGGTCTGAAAACAAGACAAATTTTCTGGGAAATTTGACAAGACCCTTTTACAGAATTATCTAAGTGTCGTGGTTTTACTCAAACCAAGAAGCAGTTGTTTATTGATTCGGTCAGAAAAACAGCTTTGTTGAGGTGTAGTTTTTTTCTTTCTCTCTATTTTTACTCTTCTGTTGTCCATTTTAAATTGATATTAGGCCACACATGAACATGTGCGCCGAATAGAAAGATGTCGCTGTCACTATTAAACCCATAAGATCTGATAATATATGTTAATATTGTACTCTGAACATCTAAAAAGAAGAATTGTGGATGAGACAGTCGCCCAAAATGAGTCACTAATGTGCCCTATGACTATTGAATGTGATCATAAAACATACAGAATGTCCAATCAAAAGTTTTAAAAAATCCCCCTAATGTTGTCTTTTCTAGGTAAAACCTTATGCATCTCATTTAAGCAATGCTAAACCACCACCTGCACGTTCAAATAAGCTCCAAATCGATCTCCATATTACAGACTGCATATAAAAGAACCTCTGACAAATGTCATGAATCTCAATATTCTAATGTGTATTCTGTGCCACATTTTGCAGAATGGTCATCATGACCTATTCTATGAACAGGACACAATCACTTTGGACTTATATAGTCTTTAGAATAGTATTTTCTGATTACAAGATTCATTTTTCAGATAGATAAGTCACAGGTAGTATCATTTATTGACATTTCTTAATGAATTTCTTAACTGCTAAGGATATCATTTGCTGGCTACTAAAAAAAAAAGTGATTCGCAGCATTTCTTCCTCACATTTTCCCCATTAGACACAGAGATCTTACTGGATCTCCAAGGTAGATTAACATAAACTATAGAACATCACACTTTCAGATTAGTTAATGTTCTTGTAATGGTAAAGTAACCTTTTTGAACGTACCTCAATTCCTAATCTTTACCTAAAAATTCAAAGTTTAAAGTAATGAAAGCTTTGATAAAAACATGAGAGTAAATCATAGTGGTCCACTGTGTCAGCGATCTACACATGCCTGACTTAGTTTTTACATTTTTTTTTTTAAGATACAACTTTATTGCGTGATTGCAAAACACAAAAAATAAACAACTTTGTTATTTAACACCTGGTTAAATGTCACCATGGCTGAATATAATTCCAGCTGTGAGCCTGGCTCCGTTTGCGTAGGTGTGAGTTTTTCCTGTCAGAGTTCTTCGTCAACATGGTGGAGCTAATTTACCCGGAGCTCTAATTAACACAAAAGACTCAGGTGGAGAAGTGTCACACACATGATTCAGCTTAACCTTTTGCTTTGATTTCCCTCAAGTTTGATATCTGGTATTTGCAAGTAAACAACTCTTTTTGCCACGGGGCCTAATTTCCATGCTCTTCAACTTGATATACTCCTATAGATACTTTTTGGATTATTGATCGGTTAGAACATTGCTGGGACTTTCCGAGCTCTATACTTGCCAACAAAATAATCTGATATTAAAAGTACAACTAAATCATTTCAGAAAAGGACTGTTGGGTAATTGCAGAGTTGTGGTGTTACTTGGTTGGGAATCATGACAGGCCTGTAGGCACCCAGTCGTATCTGGCCTCCTGAAAGGAAAATACCATGAAGAAGGCGGTAAAAGGGTGAACATGCACTTTTTTTAAATTCCAAGAATAAAGGAAAAGTAAAGAGGAAAGGAATCGGGGATCAACCTGTTGGCTGCAGTGATAGTGATGCACTCCACTTGATAAAAACAACAGTTAAGGGACTTTACATGCAACGACTTTTAGTTTAAACCAACTTTCATAATATATATTTGATATTTTTTAGATATCTGAACCAGACCTGGTGTTGCAATGATTTGATTTAAAATACCTCTGTTCCTCTGTTCCTTGTGGCAAGATCTTTATGCTCTTTAAACCAAAAGGATCCAAAATCTTAGATGATGATGACAGCCGATATGGATGACTGAAGTCAGATTAGAGAGGAAAGGGCAGGCGAGAAAGAAAAGTAATAAGAAATGTAAATTCTGTCTATTCTTCCCATTTTACTCTGAGTGTGATTTGTTATTCCTGCAGCCCACACACAGAGACGATTGCCTCTTCTCAGAGTGCATGAGAAGAATGTAAAGCAGCAGCTGACTCAAGAACATTTGCATCAGTGGATGCTCAAAAGTCCTGTAAGATGGGCAGAAACACATTTCATTTTACTGATAAATAGAGAGCAGGATTATTATACGGCACAAGCCAATCCACAGCAGAACCTGAAATGAAAGTTTCACTTTAACGGCCGATAGATTAAAGCAAAACAAAGACAAAAAATAATAATGGATTTTAAAAAAAATGGCTGCCTAAGGTTAGCCCCAAAAGCAATTAATTCCCCTCTGACATCTATGTACAGCACACTTACAAAAGTTAAGAAGTAAAGAAGTTAACTCTTTAAAGCCCGATGCAAGAAAAAATAGTTTTTTTTTGTTTGATTTCTTTATTTGTTCCTTTTAGAAAATATGAAAAAACAAACTATTTTTTGATATTCATAATTTATTACAGTGCAATAAGTCAAAATTGTAGTCTTGTAGTTTTCTGCCTGCTGTTATCAGGTATGTCTTATTTTGTACAACAGGGTTTTTAGCAAAGTTTTTACCACTAAATGATGCAAAAAGTCTCAGAAGCAAATAATTTCAGGACCTATATGTATCAAACATGATACATATGGCATTATATGGTTAAAAGCTAGCAAATGGCAAAGGTTCAGTAAACATTTGTCCATAGTTTGGTGATAATCTAAGCCCAATCCCTTCTGTGGACACTTTCAGGCACCTACTTACCTGAAGTGACTTCTTGCAATCAGCCGAGTTAATACCAGGATTTTCCTCTAACTGTCCCAATTTCTGGAAAAAATTTCTGGAAAAAATAGCTCTATAATTTACAGAATGCTCATTTAAACAAAGAAGCAGGAAAAAAAAATCCTGCTTGTCATTTTCTGTTAATTTCTGGAGAATACAAACAGTGAGCAAAGCAGCCCTGAACCCAGCTGTCTCCTGTAACTATTACTAACTCCCATTAGTTATAAAGCTGCAGTTGGCTTTGTCTGTACACAACGGAAGAGTCATTTTTTCTTTAGTTTGTTTAATTTTTTTAAACCTTTGCAGCAGACTACTGGACCTCACAGTGACACAGCACATTTCCCATCGTTTAAAATCCGTCTGGCCGTAGCTCAGACTCACCATTTCAGAGATGTTTCCATGCAAAGCAGGCTTAGAGAACATCCAACACAGATGCTAGCCCTCTGGAAGTGATACACTCCGTGAGAATGTAGTGAGGAAATAACATATTTGGGGCAACATTTTTGAATGAACTAGATCATTGGACCTCTTGTCAGAGGGAGAAGATCATTCTCTTCAGAGAATGTCTATCGGTAGTTTTTAGGAGGCAGGAAGTTCATTGTAACTGTCACCGAACTGTACAGGCTGGGGTTGGCTTTTCATCAATCACAACACAAGGGTGTCTGCCTTCCAAGGGCATGACGCATATACAACCACTTCTGCTCGCACTTAAGCAATCAGGTAAGGTTTACAGGAAGGAGCTGACGCCCCCCTGGCGAGCCGTCTGAAGCTCGGCGGCTAAAAGCCCCATTGTGCGTGTCGGAGGTGCGCCGCCACTCGGCTCGGCAACCTTACAAATAATTTATTTCTTTTTGCCGCTTAGCTCTCTCGTGTCACATCTGTTACACAACTGAGCTGACTGGGTTTCGTGTAAATAATTCCACCGTAAATTGCAACTCGGGCGAATCGGAAGCCATAACCGAGTCTGAATCATGATGCAGATCAGCTCGGGATTGTCTTTGGGAGTCCGCACAAACATCGGGGCGACCTGCCAATGTCGTGTTTGTTACTCCCTCTGACAGGGTGACATATTTGTTAGCAACTGATAGCTGATCGGGAGTGTTCACCCAGAACACAGGCCGGAGACGGATTGTGGCACCTGGTCTCGACACTTGCTCTTAATGCCCTCTTCTAGTCTTTTTTTTGGACTTTCTATACCGCTTACTCTCAACTGGGTCCCTGAAACGTTTTCGTGTCTGAATAGCTGCTAACGCCTGCCCACGTGTTCTGGATGTTTCCACACACACAGGATCTGGCACCTGGTGGTGGGGAAGAATTATCATGAAATCGTGATCAAATACAAAGGTATAGATGAAGTGCTTTGGGATGATTTGAAGTTAAATCTCAAACTTAAGGCAGGTAAATGTAAGCAGCGTGGCAGGCAGCCATGTTCAGATAAAAATAGTCAGGACTCTTAAGCAACTCAAGGAAATAAAACAAAGACATATATATATATATATATGATGTGTGTGTGTATATGAATTAAAAAGTGAAAAGGACCTTTAAATGTCCCCTCTTGCCGTAAACTATGAATTGGAAGATAGAGGCGGACCGTGATAGAGTGCAGTGAGGTGCATCTCAAACCAAACCTAGTAATTAAACGTTCAGGGTCTTTTTCCTTCACTTTTGTCACCGACTGAATAAGGGAGGCGAGAGGCTGTTCATAGCTACAGAGTCCCTAAATATTCAGAATTAATCAAAATGGGAATTTGGCATTAAAAAAAACTAATGGTTAAAGTTTTAGAACCTCAAAGAATACTTTGAATTGACTTAAACCTTAGGAAACTGACAATGGATGTGATTCGAATGTCAAAATATTTTGGGAGCAGTGATTCAGTCAAAATTAAGCCGTTAGCGTGGTCTTCTTTATTAGCTAAATTGGTAATTGTATTTCCTCCTTCAGCAAGCTTATGTGCTGAGGGTTTGGTTATGTGACACTGATGCCAGAAAATCTGCAATCTTGCATCTTAAGACTAAAATATAGCAAAAATGCAATGTCATATCTCCAATCATAGGTCTGTTGCCAAGTCATTTTGAAAATTAAAATAAAATCTGATTATCTATTCAAGTAAATTACACAGCATATGACCCACTGACTTCTAGTAGTTTAAACTCATGTCAGCTTTAGAAGGAGAGTTTATAGAAGCAGAACACATATACACTGTCCAGCTGCAGCAGTGTGGTGACAACAGAGGGCCATAAAGCTCTGGGTTGTTACTAGAAGAGGAATTTTTAACCGCAGCAAACATTGACTCGGCTGTAACGGTATATGTACATCTGAGATGTGGCTTCCAAAAACAGAGGTAGAAAAAAAAAAGTGGGACCCCCCTTCTGAGTAAATCTAACTTCTAATCGAGGATAGAAGTATTTACAGAGCGCCGGTATCGATCGAGGGGGGGGGGCGGCGTGCGAGGCATCCGTCAAGTCTCGCCGGGCTTGAAAAGGTCACAAAGTTCCCTTAAAGGTTATCCCAATATGTTGACAGGCACTCCTCTCCTTCCAGCCAAAAGCTTTGGGTGTGTCTATCGGTTTTATTCAGATTTTCAAACTTTTCCACTTCACAAAGGCAACAAGTTTTTTTGTATTATTATTGGATGACTTCAAAAAGAGGATGAACTCTGGAGTTCCACGAGTGAAATCAATCTAGTCTCTGTGGAGGAACGGAGCGGTTCATTACTGGGGGGGGGGGGCTCTCCAGTCAGCTCTCCAATATCACCGTGATCCTCTCCTCTTTTCTTGCCTAATTGAATTCTTCAGGAGAGATGCCCCTCAGCTGCAGATTTATCATATCCCCAAACTGCAGAAGACCGGCTCTACGAAGGACGTGCGCCCGACGTCTAATCGACCCCCCCCGCTGAGCGCCGGGCGCCGTCCCGAGTCACCCCTCAGTCGACCGCTGGCCTTCAGAGACGCGTCTTTTTATTCTCTGTTGCCGGAGGTGAACGGGATGGGGAGCAGAAGGCGCTCACAGCCCCGGCTGAACGCGCTGCCCGTCACGTACGGTGTGACCAGCGTTCCTAACAGATGGCGTCATGATCTATAATCAAAGCCCCTTAAATGTAGCTCGCCGCACAATATGGCTCCACTTGTGATCTCTCCCTCCACGTCTACATTCTGTGGCTGCGTTTTTCCACCTTTGCAGGGAGATTAAAAGAGGGAGGTAAAAATGGTTTTGGTGGTTGAAGGTTAGAGGTTGAACAGTTAGTGCTAGACTTATATCATAACGAAACTAACACTAATTTTCATATTTAATATTTTCAAATCCTGTCTGGAATTGTTGACATTTTTTCTTACTAGCCGCTCTCCAAAGCTTGCATTAACTTGCCCATATTTGATATACCCCACAGAAATACTCCCTCTTTTCCACCCTATCGTCTTCGACCCTGTTACGTAGTATTTTATTTTATTCACTCCGGTCATGTAATCTAACATATCCTGCTGAAAGTATTAGTAACTTGTATCGTTTGCACCATTGCCTCTCGTGTAAGAGGGTTTCTGGTTTAAATCCTGGCTGGATGGCTTTCTGTGTGAATGCCCTCCCCATGTATGGACTTTAACTGGAGTGAGTGTGAGAGTGCATATTTGTCTGTCCTGTCAGTCTCTGTGTGACCCTGTGATGGAATGGTGACCTGTCCAGGGTCTTTCT
>JABUIW010000020.1:16583609-16621833 GCA_013363375.1 Menidia beryllina | reverse complement strand
CGTGTGGTGGACGTGTGCTGCATAGGGATCTGAAGGTCTGCCACATTTGCATACAGTTTTTGCCATCTCTGGCAGAAACCCACCACCGTCCGGTCGCTTATTCGATGCAATATTTTCATGCTCAGCAAGACAGCGGGGGCTCGGAGAAAAAGTTTAAGTGTAACTGCTGACCGCAACAAAAAGCCTCATGAGCCTCACGTAGCCACCGCCTGGCGGTTTTATGAGCAGTATGCCTGGGCTTAATAAAACCTGCCCATGATTAGGATCAGCTTGATCGTTTTTGGCTTTAAGGTTGTGTTTATCTTTTATGGCGTGCGCCTTATCTCGTCGAGTGTTTTGCTCACACTTGCGCACGTGACAAATTCTTTCAAGCTTCACCACTTAAACGTGAGAGCCCCCTTAAAAGATAAGCGGTGCGATGGGTTTGTTTCATCTACAGTTGGTCTCTTTCAAACTGGGTTGAAAACAGTACTCAAAACTGGAGATTTAGCTCGAATAGCTGATGTATACGTTAAAAAAACTATGCTCTTTAATTGGCTCGATACTAAGTTTTTTTTTCCCTCTTGTTAAAGGTGAATAAATATGCAGGAGCAATATTTCTTACAATTCTCATCTTTTGTGTCTTAGTGGTGGTTGTAGTTGCAACATACTTGTTTGAAAACAATTGCTACAGTCAAAGCATAACGAATTACTTTTTGACAAACTCTTCTCATACTTTTTACTCATGTTTTACATATCGAATATTTAGCTTTTTTTTTTTTATTTTTATTTTTTTTTACAATTTTCCTCCTAAACCATCTCCAGTTCAAAGCTTAGCTTTCCAATGGAATTCATGCGTTTTAAAGTCTTTGTTGTTCATTCTAAAAATTTTGTCATGACTCAATGAACATTAGACCTCTAAGACTTCCTGTCATATTTGAAGGATCATTTTACAGCCTCACTGTTTTGTCCAAATGATGGGTATTTCTTGCTCTAAAACAGACCCTAATGGTGACTGTCAACTTCTGATCTCGAGACGTCACACAGTTGACGGTACATCTACTGTTGCTTTAGTTAGGGGGCTGGTGAAGACCACCGAGGACAGAAACTGCCAGCAAATGAATTATTGCAAAAGAACCGTGAACATTTAATAAGTTTAAACAATGATAAATTCTCCTAAAATGAGATAAACAAAGCTTTGTGTGCAAAAGCAATTGCAAAGCTTGGGCTTGGGCTGATGTCTCCTTTTTAATTGCTCTGCCACACAGGTCTCAGTTGCAGTGCCGTTGTTTATTTGTTACTCCTTTATTTATATATGAGGTTTAGCTAACAGTCAAACAAGGGTCTAAATGCTCGTTGTCAGACAGCAGTAAACGTTTGTTCAAATGACAATAATTTGTGTTTTTAAGCGCATCAATCGTTGTGTCAGTCAGTGTTGAATCAACCAGCCATCTGGATTGGAGATTTGGTCCAGGAAGTCCCCCTTTTTTTGGACATATTTGGTTTTAAGCACCATCTTGTTGAAACAAACGAAAAAACAAAAACAAAAAAAAAACAGTCATTTGCACAGCCCGATAGTCAACCAATAGTTTTAAAGCTCTGAAATGCACACAGGAATAAAGAACCGGAGATGGCAAAATGCAGAAGGAAGACAGAAATACATGGGCTTGGGGAAATGCATTAGGAGAGAAAATGCAAAAAGGAAATGATAGAGCAGGAAGATAATTAAAATGAATGACAACGATGTAAAAGGAAAATGCATGGCTGAATCAAATGAGAATGAAATATTAATAAAAATAAGAACAATTTAAAGGAAATAAATGGATCAAGACCAAGAAAAGTGTTTAGTACGAGAATAACAAATTATGGCAAGAGTTTAATGATTTATTTAAAAAGGACTTTATGGGCAAAGTTAAGAAATAATGATATTAACACAAGCTTAAATTAATGCAGTTTCAAATATAGAATCATTTTTTCATATCTCATGTGCTCATTTTTGCATACATATATTTTAATACTTGCATTGATCCTCTTACTATCTCATCCCAGTAGAGATGGAGTGGAGTTGGTTTCAATATCACAGTGGAAAAGGAATGAGCACCAATGAAAATCTATGCCTAGAAATATTTGTCAAAGTAACTGTAATGTAGCATTTTCCCTGAGTTAATTTGTCAGCGTTGTGTTTACAGTTTGTTTGATTTCTACCAGAAGCTCAAAAGTCAATTACAGCTCTTTGTTTGTGAACTTTTTAGGGTTTCTGAATGGAGTACTGCTTAATGGGTTTCAATTTAAGGGGATTTATTCTTAACTGTTCCTTGACATTGCTAATGTTCTCCACTCATTACCTCACACAGACAAAGGTGGAAAACATTGAAAGTTGTGCCTGATGATCTATAGATTTATTCCCTTCTGAGTTACTTCTAAGTAATTCCAGTTTAAAGCTGAATCTGGAGAGGATCACAGCCCAATGACACTTGGCAAAACGATGGCCTAATTATAGTCATTTTCATTTTGGGCAGAAAAGCTTGAGCTTAGTCATGTGCGAAGCGTTGATACCTTTCAGAGCACGGACCAATTCTCCCACGACGTTTAGCCCTGCCAAATCCCCGCTGCGGATTGGCTGAGCCGGTAGCGAGCGGTGACACTCAGAGGCTTAGGTGGTTTCCAACCAGGGCTGGATCAGCAAACACCAGTGACACAGAACAGTCTGGGGGCAGCAGCGGAACGGGCACCCTGGCTGGGAATATTAGCAACGTTAACACACTCCGAGCTGACGGATATGGCACGCCTCCAGAGCAGCACGGCTGACAAACAGACACACATCCATTAAGTTCACGTTAGAAGAAAAAAGCGAAGAAACTAAACGTCAATTCATTTTCCCGATTGTTTTGATTCTGTAGAGTAATTCATATGGATTTCTGAAAATCAATATTTCCATACACGTCAGATCTTACACACACATACATAAATGCACTGTATAGGTTGCAACTGTAGCCACAGAGCTAGGCTGGCACTAAGAAATTCCAAAGCGTCTTTACATCCAACTAAATTGGTTAAACATCTCTTTGTACGTTTTCTCACAATGTTTGAGCTTACAAGCTGTCAGAAGTTAAAAAAGAGGGGAAATGACACTCTCAGGATTTAACTAGACCTACCATAACAATGAGGTTTAAACTGATTTTTATCAAAAAGAGAAGATAAATGCATAAGAATATATCCTCAAATGTGTGAATGAATATCGTCGGTTACACTTTTTAGTCTTCTGTGTGATTCGTTTTGACAGATATAGAGTTGGGAGTTGGTAAGGCTATGGAGAATATAATTTTCTGAACACAACGATCAATGTACACTGTATTTTCACATGGCATTTACAATTGTTTTTCAAAAAAATAATAGGCAGGTCTAACCTAAATCAGATCAATCCCGACCCCCAGATAATCATTCCCTGGGAATTCTTGGATAACTAAAGAAATCAATGGAATTTTTGCCGTCGCTTTTCTCTTTCTTTTAGAATAAATTTCCCTTTGAGATCCCTTTGATAGACCTCTCTGTCTAACTGTCTCTCTTCTCTGCCTCCAGTAGTCTTTTCATGTGGATCTGCAGTTGTAGGGAAAATCTGAGCTTTATCCATAGGCCTGAATCCATCATTTCTCTGCAGGGGAAATTATTTTAATATAACTGTGATTTGGTCTATTTTTGACTGTCTTTTTTAAAGTGCCATATTCTTAAGCACTAACACTGCTGTGAATCTAATTGAGACAAATTCTCACATTTTTCATATTTTCAATGTATAAAGTGCAGTGTGAATATGTTTAGAAAATGCTGTCCATATTTCTTTTTGGAAATACTACCAGTTGAATGATCATCACAAAATTAAATCTATTAGTTAAATTGTTTTTGGCTCTCGGACACAAAAAATGATTTGATTTGGTGTGAATTAGTCACAGAACGACTACTTTTGCTGTATAAAGGAGCTGGTTTGTGAAGTTTCTAACAATAGTGTGAAACTGAGGGGCTAATTGGTTCTACCATCCAGAAGAGAGAGTAGAAATGACCAAATTTGGTTGGTAAAAATCATTAGCTCACATGGAAATGCTAGCGCTAGCACTAGGCTAGCACCAAGTATTGGTCAAAATACTTGTGGAACTGTCATCTTTAGCAATTTCTTATTAGATCTGCTGTCGTTGACTAAGATAGTAGCAGTTAGCAAGACAATTGTACACATGCCTTCTAAATGTTGCTGTCAAAAACTAGTTTTGCACTGTAAAAAATAGCCCTCAGGATGGTTGTCATGGCAAGCTAATGGTTTGAAATGTATTCAAAGTCACATTCCTTTACTTAACTATAGGCAATGTTAATTGGTATAATCTCACATTCAATCAAAAATTCCTAAGCTTAGCCCAAAGCCTCCACTGACCCAACATTGCCCCGCATCATATTAACATAAGGTAGTAAGCCTCGGTGGGAAAAAGGTGAAAAAAAGTCCACCGTATGGTCCTGTTGACTTTGTATAATAATAGTGTTGTCCGAGGCTGTTCGATAATTGAAATTCTGACCAGCAGATGGAAGGCTGATATAATTTCATAGGCTCCTACGTTAGAAAGGAAGCCGGTGCATCTCTCTGCCCGGGCGGGTGATTACATTTGCATAGATGTAATAAGTGTACGTTTTTTCCAGTGCACAAAACTATAGAGATTGCAATACTTGATTCCAATTTACTTGCTTTGAATGCCAATTGTCCCTCATGATTGGTTTGCGGTGGGAAGGATGACTTATTTCTAGACTCCCTGTAGCAGTGAATGTTGAAAGGAAATAGCTTCCTTTCCTGTTTTTCATTATCCTCTCTTCCACTGTCTTTTCAGTTTTTTTTTTGTCTCTTGTCTTTACAATGCAGCTCGCAAACAGGCAAAAAAAGAAAGAAAGAAAAAGAAACAGGTTATCTGATTGATGTTAGGCTTGGGTTTTAATCTAGAGGAGTGCTACTTCACCACTGCGTCCCCACTCTGAAGTGTTTGGGCTGTGGAGGAGTGCTCCTTTGCCTTTATGAAAACAGAGAGGGAGACAGAATGTAGATCAATATCCTGGGAACACACCAGAGACATTCTATTTTATTAAACATTTTCCCATTAAGGCTGCTGCTCGAGCATTGTAGATCATCCCAACAAAGTCGTAAATCACAGACAGACAGCAGCATTGAAAACAATGGGCAGAATAAGGGAGATTACCAAGAAACAGAGGCTATTTGCTGTTTGTGCTGTGGGAGCCTCATGTATCTTGTTTTTATCCTCTGAACAATCCAGCCGAGGGAACGCTTTAGTCATAGTGTAACATCAAAATCGTATTGTCTTCTGTCACATCGCAACGCTCATCTTTAAGCAACCAGCATGACTTGCATTTGCCACAAGCAAATTAACTATTGCTGATCCTATTTGCTGTACAGTGACAGACTGACATAGTTCACAATAACGCCCATTATTACCTTCTACCAGGGCAACCGGGCAACTTATTGTAGTAAATATAGGAAATATGGACCAAAGAAATGGAGGTAATCAGTTGTAAAACCACCAAAAGCCTATCTAAAGGGGACTTGCGTATGCTGCCACAGAAAACTTGGCATTTAAATTCAGATTTTATTGTAAAAATGATCATCTCATCTCCGCTTGTTGCTGTGTTTTTGAATCTAAGTCCTGTAAGGTCCGTTTAAAATTAGCCTTCTGTCCCTGTTAACCTCATTTCCAGTTTGGGAGCTCAGCAACAACACCACAGAAACATTTCTTTTCACCAAGAGTGCTGTTTATTAAACAAACACAGAAGATCACGTAGTCACCGCATATTGAAAATTTTCCGTCTACGAAATTGGAAAAGATATGACAAAGAAGATATGCTGAGGCACTGGGAGTGAGTTCTAACATTGGTCTGATTTTTCAGACAGCATGTAATCCTCATCGACCTGATTCTGCCCAGCTTATATGTCTTTATTTATCTTCATTCCCCTGTGCGGCCAGGGATATCATCTAGGTAGGTCGGAAATATTGGCCTTTCTGAATTTGAATGTATTCTTAAATATGAGCAAAAAATATTATGCTGATGTGTAAGACCCAATATGTCAGAAACTGCAGGAATACTTTAGCTTTGTGTCCAGCTTGAGGACATGAAACAACAATAAAGTGGAGCCTGAAGGTGCCCTGGAGCACCTGGGGGCACAGTTACATTTTTTACCAGTTCTTTTGCTTCATGGCCACAAGACATTTAGACATAAGACGAATGCTTTTTTTAACCCATAAAAATCCAGAATACTGAGCCCTGTAAGGGGAATAGAGAATAATACTAAATGTATCCTTGTGTATTTTTGCAAGATCCTGCTAAATGTTTCAAATTCTGTTAAATTTCTTTGATGAAAGGACTTTATTTGTAACATTTTTGCAATTCGCCATGCTGGAAGGGTCTTTGTGAGAGACTTGGAGGACAATTTACAACATTTCTGGTGGACAATAGATGTCCCAGAGGAGGATTTTAGGCCCATTGCATTTAGCGTACATTCAACAAAGAATTCAATCAAAACTGCCAAGTCAGAGTGGGATCGGAGACAAATGTGTCCCTGTGCACTCAGAACTCTCCGCAGATGTCGCTCATTTATATATGAACAGTATCCTCAATATAGCGATGATGGAATGTGTTTATAATTTAGGGCGGGCCTGGAATAACAATCTATAAATGTCCCCCATAGGGTTCGTGTGTCTTCAACTGCTGTCTCAGGATTGACCCAGAAGTAGGTGTCAAACAGTTCTCGGGTTTTGGCAAAAGTAACTCAGGAACATAAAAAAATATGTATATATTTTTGAATATCCAGGTTCTCACAAAGATAAGACAGTTTAAACTAAAACTAATTTACTAAACAACAAAAGATCTTACATATCTTTATAACATTTGTTGATGGTACTTTTTTAATGTAGTATACATGGCTCTTTATTTAACTTTCTATCTCCACTAATGAAAATGGGTCCCATACATCAACTCCAGTAGATGTATGGGATGTAGGGTTGTTCAAGATAAGGGGTCAATGATAAAGAAGACCCCGCTGTAGGTTTATTTACGAAAGCTTATAACTGATCTAAAAGCAAATGAGTCAACCACACAATCATTTAACATAAAAGATGAGGAAACTTAGGGATCTTGTTACTGTTTTTGAACTATTCTAATGAACAATTGGCCCGTATTTTTGAGGTTTTTAACTAAGGAAATCTTAATTTCATCCTTTTGCAAAAAGGTTTATTTATTTTTATTTTGTTTTGTTGGAGTGTTGTTTGGTGGATATTTTTACTTGTAGATTCTTATTCAACCATGGCAGCCAGACCCCTCAAAAAATGCACACACACACATCACAGACGATTCTTTCCTGAAAAATGAAACGCCCCATAAGAAATTCTGTCAAGCAGTTCAGTTCTCCCAAAATTCCAATTCCCTTTAAAAATCTTTAATCTCTTAAGAATCTCACCAGCTGAAAGACTTTTGAATGCAAACACGAGCGGCGAAAATCTGCCAATACTTTATTTGCAAAGCAGTGGCTGTCAACAGCGAGGCTGTGTGGATTACGTGGTTATGAGCTGTTTAAGAGAGCTGGATGAGGCTGAGAAATGTGGCCAGACAAGGTGATAAATTACTCATCATCAACGGTACAGAAAAAAAATATTTGGAATGAATTTTCTAAACGACGATCGTTGTTATTGAGTTGTCGATAAATTCCGAGGTAGAAGCTGATGAATACAAGAAAGGTTTAGAGACACAACGACTTTAGATGGTTAGAACAGTGGCATCAGCAGCTGTAATGTCCGGTGTATTGGGCGATACTTTTTTTCCGTATGGTTTGAACTCTGCGGCTTAAACACGGAGGGGTCATTTGAATGATTTTTACAGGCTTATGAGCGTCATGCCTCCAAACATCAGACCAATGAAATTAACAAAACGGATCAGAAAAAAGCATTTACCGGCAAATTGATTTATTAGTGGCTGTGGATTATATTCAGGTGATCTCGATGGTCAAAACATCACGGTAATTCACTCTCCAGGGTTGTCAAGGATAAACGAACGAGCCACATGAGGAACTTTTTCACATGGTCAGATTCAAAATCCTTTTACTGTCATGACATTAGCTGACAGTTGTCATGAGTGAGTCAGTATAGAAGCTTCAGGTTAGCATCCAAACTAATTTTATAGTATTTACATCTCCCTACCCATCTTTCTATTCCAGTTTGGCACTTTGAATAATATTAGATGTATTTACCTATTAAAAAAGAAAAGAAAAAAAAAGAAAAAGGAAACGTTTCTTTTTTCTTTTTCCTCTTTCTTGGTCGTATTCGCAGAAGCTCCGGACAAGATGGCAGGTAGGGATTCAGCGTGTTGCTCAGGACCACTTGAAGACAACAGATGGCCGTTGCTGAGATGGAATCTGTTGCTGTTTGGTTCCAGGGTGCTCTCCTCGAGCGGCGAACCACCCCACTACCTAGTTCAGATTGGACTTCGTTGGAGGCCATTTTCTAAAGCAGATGGAAGATGGCTGTAATTTCAGAGCCTTGTGCATCAGAGAGCACGCTGGTGGATCTGCCTGAACACTCCGTTCTGATAGCATCATTTCCTTTGTGCGGCAGTTATTAATCCAGTCATGTCACAGGAAATTTATTTAGAGAGCACTTAAAGAAAGCAGGATCATAAAATACTGCGTGGAAAACAAATATTTTAAAGGCAGATAAGAAAAAAAACAGACACAAAGCAGGAAGGCTGCTTCTAATCATGTCAGGAAAAAGGTTTGGGTTTGTTATTTTTCTTTTTTTTTTCCAAAAAATCTTCTTTCTTTTGCACAACGCTCATTCAGACAAAGCAATGATTTCATGATAATTCTGCCTCTGTCATTGTAAGTCATAAAGCGACTATCTTTGGCAGGCGGAAATGTAAAACATTAGCATCTTCATTACTTTTTGAATGCTGTTGATTTCACATTTGGAAGGTTTTTTCTTCATGCACCTTCACAGGATCTGGGCATAACAAGACAGAGATTGAATCCTGCCAGATCATCACAGCTTCTTTGTTATTCATATCCATCTTTTCGCAGCGGTCTAATCCACATGCATATTCAGCACGCGGCCTACAATCAGAGGATCTGTGCACACAATGCGAGAAGGTCTGCAGGGAGGCGTCGCCCGTTTCCTCCCGCCTGTTTATCGACAACCGTTTGATTGAATGGGGAAAAGTGCAAAACTATATAATGGAATATAAAATCCTGTTTTTTTCGTTTTTATTTTTTGGGGGCAAAATTTAAGCTTTCTTTTGATCACTGTGTCACACTGAGGGCAACTGGCCTTTTCTTTGTGGTGGATTGATATAATCGCTGCTATGACAAGGTTTGGATCTATCTCTTTGCCCCTTACATTCTTATTGTGGCTCTCTCTTGTTCTCTGCCTGAACATCCCCAAACCCTCCATACGTCTTGTTTCAGACAGCATTCTGTGTGTTTAAAGTTAATTCATCATTCAGTGAGGTACACAAGCATCAAAAGTAATGACATTCAATATCACAGCTGCAGGGTCCCCAGCACTGAGATTTATTGCAAGCAAGGGCTTAATTTATCTTTAGTTTCTTGCCATTTTCTTTTGTTCTCTTTATTCCCTCCCCTCTCAACTGTCTACTCTGTTCCAAAATTGTACAAATGCTTGTGGATCTTTGCAGCTAGGAAACAAGACTAGCTTATTTGTGCTGTTTTTCCTATTTTTATTCAGTATTTTGCCTTTTTTTGGCATGGTTTAATTTATTTAGACTGAGGTGCGATGAGATGAGGCCACACCAGAAATATACCAGTTGAATCCTTTCACAAAGACTGAAAGTGTCATTTTGATTCCTCTTCCTCAAAGAACATTTACGCTACACAGCACTTTGCAAGGAAGAGAGGGCCAAACAGCTGGTGGTGCCGTGCCATGCATCTCACTGCGGAACATGAAAGAATTCCGTCAAAAATGGAGACTAAATTGATTTGACATCATTTGTTCATATCCTTAAAAACAGCATGTAATGGCGTCCTCTTAACCAACTGCTCCTACAGGCAGCAGGAGGGAAGTGTGACTCATATGAGGGCTGAGGGAGTAGTTATTAGTAACCAAGGGAAATCAGTTTGACACCCAGATATAACAGCTACTTTTACACAACTGTATACTACAGTAGGCCACCATCAGCTTAATGGGCACCATTTTGCACTTTACATGCAGTTGTCCTCCTAACCCTGAGAGATTGTACATTATTTGAATGTAATCATAGTTGGCTTGCATGAACAAACGGTCCACGGGGGTGGCCTAAGGCCCACCGGCGTGTCACAATGGATAACGGAGAAGATAAAAGTCTATTTTAGGTCTGAACCCCAGACTGAGGTTTTAATGACACACCTGCAGACGTGTGTAGGCTCGGCTTTACCCGTGAAGACCAAAGCACGAGATGTACCCAGAGCTGTGGACAACTGGGGAAAAAAGGAGAAAAAATAAAAAGAACAGCACAGTATGTTCAAGCCACTGTCAGATCACGCTGGGAGAAACATGTGTAGTCCACTTTTGCGCAAATAAGCAGCGTCCTTGAAGCATGACTGTGGCTGTCATGAAAGCAAAAGAGACGCAGATCAAATACAGTATTAAGCGAATCATGCATTTTTCAGAGGTGGGGATTGTAGATCATTTGTAATCATGTTCTATGTACTTGATGTCTGGCCAAATGTGTGTTGCGAGAGACCAGAATCGGCTTATGAAGTTTTTTTTTTTTTCCCCTTCCCCGGTTGTAATCTGTCACAAATAATAGTGCTGTTAGGAAGAAGGGGGGCGTCCAATTTCTTTGAGAGAAAAAAAATACATCCCATCCATGGTTTCTTCTCAGTGAGAGAAAGATTTCCTTAGGACATTTGGAACGACTGACGTTTAAACGTTCAGATCGTGCCCTAATAAAGCGAAAATGCACATGTACAACGAACAAATGCAGACATAACTGTGTGTGGTGTGTGGAGGACTGCTTTCATGTACAGTAAATGTAAACTGTCTTTTGAGAACCTCCTGGGCTCAATTCTCAGGGTAGCCCAAGGTGTGGACTCACCTTCCTCTGGGCCTCCTCTCAGTTTCTATGGGGCATTACATCAAAACATATGACCATGTAAACAAATCATACTCTATATTTCTCAATGTAGCACTCATCCCAGCTTCAGCTCGTGACTCCGTGGGAAGCTGCTACAGCTGCTGCCCCATTTCAATGAAAGCACATTCAGTGAACAGCTATTAGCGCTTCCGCCGTGATAGTGGGGATGTTTGCGCGATTTTGTCCTCACAGGGCTGACCACAATATGACCAGCCTTCCGTAACAATGCCAACATTTGCTTTTAAAGCACGCTGTTATCGTCTGTATTTTTTCCTTTTGTTCGTTTAGCTCGACTCATCCTTCACACTGAACTGTCTGGTTTGCCAAAAGCTGCGTGGACTGTAACACGTTGTGTTGTGTAGTCTTCTGAATAGCTGGAAGCTTTGTTTTCTTCACAACATATTAAGCTCTGTTCTATGTCTAAACAAAAAGTAGGACGCAGGTTAACGGAAAGCAGAATGGAGCTTTGCTCATTAGCGCACACGGACAGTAAATACTCCAGAATCTGAAATGTGTATGTAATAACCTAATTTTTCTCTGACGGATGGACACTGTGCCCCTTTCTCATGACTGCTGACACAATTTTCACAGTCTTATACTGTTACTGCATTTTTATCATGTGATCCCGTGAAAGAATTTCTGTTCTAGCTGGTGTTCCAATAGCTTTTAAAAAGCTAAAAAGCACATGAAACAAACAATCTATTCATTGGGATAGAAGTAAAGTGAAGTCCATTAAAAGCAGCTCAGACGCGTGTTTGCATTAATGATCGGATATTTTTGTGTAGTGATTTTCTTCTTTTTTTGTTATAGTCAATTTCAAAATCCAAAATCCAAAAGATATCTCTTGAGGACTTTATAGATTTACCATAAAAAAAAAAAAACTTTTTGGAGGAGATTTTCTGTTTTATCACTCAGCTTAGCCTAATCTAGTTTGAGAAATCCATCCCTAGACTATTAAAGGTAATATAATGTTAACTTTCAGTGCAAAACTGCTGTCTTGCATTCATTTTTAAACTTGTAGTGCTTAGAATTTGGAAAGTCAATTTCAGTAGTTTTTTCTGTCTGAGTACTTAAGAATGAGATATTTCTTTCATAGCTGCCTTTGAACCTTTGGCCTTTAACCTTTGACCTTTAGTCGGCTGAGGAGAGCATTTTGTGCTACTATTAGTCACTACTGTCATAACAACTGTATCGAACTTTAAACCTTAAAAAAGGCTAAATTTTTGCTGGTAGACAACTGCAAAAGGTGGTAAAGAAAGAGTCCATATTCTTAAAGTGTGAGAAAGAAGGTGGTAGTCGGAAGCAAGCTAGTTAGCTTGCTTTATGGCCAGTTAGCCGGTTAGCACGACACAGGTCGTCATTTTTCTGCTTGGACTGCAGAGCTCCCAAATCAGAGCTCGACTTCCCGTTCCTCAGCTCCAAATCACTCAGACACCAGTGTCGGCGATACAAGGAAACTGTAAAATTGATTTTTTTTTTGGGACGATATCCTGGAACGCTGTCACTCGTGTTCTCTAATTGCTACCAGCTCTCGCCTGGCAGCTCCCATCAAAGGAACTGGCAAGCTGGTGGGCAATCGTAAAGTTAGGCACGTCGGGGTTCCAGCAGAGATTGGCCACGTTTGGCCGGTCGGAATCCCGCTCACCACACCATGCACCTCGGGGCAAACGGCTTGGAGAAAGGACAGCTCAGATGGTGTTTGATCGTTGTACGCCAGATGTACAGAACCCCAAAGTTGAAGGAATATTATTTTCCCGCAGTTACGTAAAACACAAGCTGTCATCTGATTACACAACTCCAGGCAGCATGTGCATGGAAACGGATCAGAAAGTGTGTTTCAATCGCGTTCCTGCTGTTCACGTCTCCCCTATTTTGCGCGGCACATGCTTTGGTATGTGCGGCGCATCGCCAAACCATGAAACTTTATTTCCAATCGGGTTTTTTTTGTTTTTTTTTCCCTCCCCTGAAGCTCATTTAAAGGCACCAGCTCCACTTGTCTTATCCCACCGCGCAGAAACAGCTCTGCCCTTGCGTCTGCCAGCGTCTGCAGAAGTAAAGTTGCCGGCCGGGTTTGTTCGGTCTCTCCTCCTCGCACTTCCCCTCGCATAGATTAAGCCTCAAAAGCTGCCTCTTGGCTATTAAATCTATCAGAGGGCAGCAGAGAGCTCTCTGTCAGAGCTGCTCCAATAATTGCAGTTTAAATGAATATGGATTCAAAAACTTTTGACAATACATAGCCAGTTAATTTGCAACTTGGGACTTGAGGGAGGAGGAGGAGGAGGGGCGGGGGTTTATCCCGTCAACTGTCCCAGTTTGTTTAGTTTTTTTTTTTGCTTTCTCCTCCAGTGAGCATGGATGTCTCATTTATTTTCCTCTTTCTTGCCGTTTGCAGACACATAGAGAACTGGACGGAACTGCAGACTCTGAGGGACGTCGATATGGAGCTCTACACTGGACTACAGAGACTGTGAGTTTGTCGGGATGCTTTTATCTGGTATGGAAGGTGGCTTTCGGGGGGGGGGGGGGGGCTGCAGATGTGGTGGGGACGCACGCTTACCCCGCGTTTCAGGCCTGCAGTGCTGCTGATCCGACAGAGGAGACGCGAGACCTTCACGGCCATTAATCCTTCTTCACTACCAAGTTTTGCTCACTTATTTATAGCGTAGAGGCCGATGGCTTGGAAAAATGCTAATTCGGTGGTGGAGACATTGCATGTGGGGTGTTTTTTCCCCCCCTCTAACACTGAACACTTGTTAGGATCATCTCAGATTACAGCAGACAATTTCATTTTTTTGTATTTTTTTTAATACTTATTGAGGTTAGCTGTAAATGTACAATACACACTCACCCCTCTGTCTCCAGACCCCCTCTTCCACTTTTTTTTTTTTTTCCCTTTTGTAGACAACCGTAGTCTCCTTTGCCCTCCAAAGTCAGAGCTGCTCTCTCCCCTGATCCCTCATCAGGGAGGCCAACTGCAATATCTCCACCACTAAATTAGCATTTTTCTCATTACCACTGCCTCCCTTGGCTGCCTTGTTGGGGGACGCGGGCTCCTCCCCGTCAGGAGATGCCACCCTGTGGGGCTGTAAAACTATGTGGGGGGGATCAGTGGAAAAAAGGGATCCTCTGAGCATCTCTATTGTCATCTCGTTTCGAATCTAAACCTGATGTCACACCGTCTTTATTCTGGTTAATTAAAACAAACCAACATATAATCTTTCTCTTTAAAAAATGTTTATAGAATAAATCAGAGGCTGCTAGTTTCCCTCAAACCTGTTCCAATCAGTAAGGGCCCGAACCAGATTTCCCTCACTCCTGCACAAATCTAACGTGATAATAATTGATTCAGGGTTTCTGCTCTCAAGTCCCCCTCTGCAAAATCAAATACCACCTGACAGCACAACACAGATCTGTTGTTATCTCGTGGCAGCAGATCTGTTTCAGCAGTTGTTTTAATAGAAGAGGACCTAACAATGTAGTACTGGCGACGGGCATCGGGAAACGATGCGCTGTGTTATCGATGCGTTTAACTTTAGCAACACCGATACCCCAAGTAAGCCATGTTTTATCTTTTACTCATGAATGGGAAATGTAAAAGCAGACTCCCCCACCTCACATCTTTTAAGTCAAACCAAACTTTCATAATAATTATATATTATTAAATTCATAATTAGCTTCTGTATTCACAGGGCCAAGAGGCATCTTGTAGTCAACACACAGCCTGTGTAGTTCCACAGTCATTAAACAGATGACAAATTAAATATAGTGCAATTTATGTATTTCTGTTGACCTGATTTAGTCTGGCTGTGTAAGATAACTTAAGATAAGTGAAAAATCTATGTTTTTCTGGCTGTGTGATGCTTAGAAGAAAAGTGACTTTGGAAAGTGAACACATTTAGGAATACATTTAGGAATTACAGTTCATAATATCGCTGCAAAAGAATGTAGAATAATGTCTGTATGCGTTGCAAAATAAAAGGCAACAAGCTTTCCCTTTCTGCCCCTCGGTTCAGCAGCGGAAGCCACAGGAGCGATTAGTTCTCTCAACTTCGCTGTCCCCGTATCCACTAAAGCAAGTCAAAGCTCTGCCGAGCACAAAAACGCGTGGACCAAACCAATGAGGTCCAAAGGTGCTGCCCCCCCCCCCCCCCCCCTTCCCCGTGTGCAAGCTCATTCAAACCTGACAGAGACAAAGTGGGAAAATGTCCAGTGGACAGACCAAATCAAAATGGGTGGGCCTTTTGGGAAATCTTCCAGGCCTGTCACCCGGTGAAACTATTTGGCACTCTGTCTCTCACAGAACAATACCAGAGGGGCAGCTGAAATCTTTCACAAACCAAACTCAGAGAAGATTTCCTTCTAAAAATGGGGGACAGAAACGGGGATGCTGCTTCTCCTCTTGCAAAACGGGTTTAGACCTCCCGGCGTGCAACCCGAGGCCGCCCTGGCAATCTGGTTGTCCTTACAACAGGGACAAAATCGAACAAACTCCTCTGTCACCTCTGTGCTGCATTTGATGTTGAGAAAAAAAAAAGAAGAGTGAAATTACTGAAGTTAATTTTTACAAGGGAAATTAAAAAAACAAAAAGCTTCTTAAAGCAACTGCTCTGAACTTTTCTGTGACTGCAAACGTGACAAAGCCTCGATCTGATCTTTTTTTTTTGGGAAGGTAATTGACACACAGAGACGGTTCTAATCAGCTTAGCGTATTACGAGGCGCTCACTGATGATGTCAGCGACTTCCCAGAAAAGCGCCATCTGTGATTACTAGATTAAAAGTCATTACAATGGTGGCTCAGAACAGTGGCTCCCATACTGAGGCGCTGGGAATTCCAGGAGTCCTTTGGGGGGGGGGGGACTTCGCCGGTTCTCGAGCAAAACGAGAATTAATTTCACAATTCTTTCCCTCGCTGCATGCTGACGAGGCAAACCCGCTCTCAAACAATGCCTCAAAATGTTGATCTGGTTGAAGTTTAATTCGACTCTCACCCGAAGCTGGTTACACGCTCACACGTGGAACCACGTCAGGAGGAAGAACCAGAGAAAGACAGAGGAAGATTAATGACAGAAGAATCTGCCACACCGCACAAAAGCAGTTAAGATGTCTGGAAGCGGACCACCGTGGCATAAGTGCTTTCACGCTGTGAGAGCACTGCATATTTTGGCTCCTGCAACAAAACCTTTTTAAACTGGTAAAAAGACCCCGAAATAGAAAGAAGAAGAAGAACATAAAACAGGCTACTCATAACAGACCCCCTCAAAGTAAGAGCAATTCCCAATAAATGGGAAATATGGCAGAGAGAAGCCAGCATTTCATTTTGGAGGAAAAGGGTCTATTTTTGGTGGTTCCTACACAGTTTTTCACCTCCACTCTTATCTTTTCTGCATTTCAGAACCATCATGAATTGCAGCCTGAGGGTGATCCAGGCTCGAGCCTTCGCTCAGAACCCACACCTACGCTACATGTGAGTAAATACTCTGAAAAAGCATGTTTTTTCCATGCCGTCAGAAGGCTTATTATGGCCCATGCATCTTGTGGGCTTGCTATATATGACTGTACACGAGTCGGTGTTGAATAGATAATGATGCACCTGATAGAGACTGGGCTTTTGGGAAAATTGTCATTACTGCCGCCACAGCCGCGCGCCTTAAATGAGACATCCATTATTTGCCTTGGATAATTGGGTTTCTATCTGCCCCGGTTTCTTTGTGCGACGTGCCGAAGACGCGGCTCCATTTAGGCTGCACTCGCCAAATGGACAATTTGTCCATGAGGCCGGGCATCAGAAAGCTGGGCGAGGAGCAAAGTAATTTCTTTAACAAAGGCTGATGTATCGGCCGTACGGCAGCCTGTTATTCCCCAATTTTTCCCCGGAGTAAACACGTTGAAGAACTCGAGGATCTTCTCACCTGAGCACCCAGCCGCTCGTAGTTTACAGCCGACCATCTCCGGGCCATTTGAACCCTTTTTCTGCTGACCGGGGGCTCCTTAAAACAGGCCCTAAAACTCAAAGCAATTCACAATATTTCGAGTCATACGTGTGCCCAGATTCAGGCGTCCACACGGCAGAGGTGGTGCTGTTTTGCGGATAGTAAAAATGCAAAATCATTCATTTGACAACTTAATCTCGCACATTACTGAAGCAGAAAATACTACTTAGACTGCACTGTCATACAAACGGGCTCCTCGGCATTTGAGCATGTGCGTAGGTCAGTGGGGTCTGACGCTTTCTTTGTGTTTTGCATGAAGACATCTTAAAAGAAAGATCCCGTATTGCTTCCCCTCTTTATCTAGTTAGATGATTGGTGGAGCTAATGGAGTCCATCAATATTTGATGAAAGTTATTTAAAATCCTGCCCTTGCTTTATTTTTCTCGGCGGAAGACAGATTTCTTAACATAAAACTGAAAACAAATGATCGCAACCCGGCTCTTTTTCCCTCCTCTCTTTCTCTCATAAAACCTCCCGAGCAGCGGCACTTAAAGTAAAAGTTTATCTTTAGAAATATAAAAGGTGCGATGCACAAGGAGAGATAAGGCGGATGAAAAATGCTTTTTCATTCCTTTCTCCTCACCTATGGTGTAATGCATACTAAGTGGGTGCGGCGTTCGGTTTCACATGGATAATTATAATGGAATCAATTACAGCTGAAACGTGCAACATTCGCAAAAAAGTGTCAATTTATGCGCCCTTCTTTTGAACAAAACCCAGCGGCGTGACTCCAGATCAGCCCAAGTCGGGCTGAGAATGCGGCAAACGTTGTTTCACGAGGAGGCGAAAAGGTTAATGGAGTCAATCTCAACAAGGAGGAATTTGCCTCGCCACCGCTCGACGCCCCCGTCCCCGGACCGTCCGTGACAGGCCTCCGTTGTAACGGTGTAATTCAGGTGGACAGTTGCTAGGTGACGCCGAGGATGATGATGTCAAGGAAGATTAATTATTGCCTATGCTTAGCCTCTGAGGACCGGCGTCATTGATGTCTGTGTCGGAGAGAGGGCCTGTTCAAAGCCGGAGCCATCAGACGCTCGACCGGCTTCTTTCTGAGCGGGAATCGAAGCCGCCGCCTTCGTCGCGGGCGCAGGCCCAAACGGGCTCAATTACTCCCAGTAAAGATACCATTAATTGCACGTGCTGTAAACACGATGGCTGTAATTAACACCCATTTCGGTAATATTCTCTCCCCAATTAGCATTCTCCGTCTGCAGTTCCAGCGTTGCGAGTTTCGCCGTATTTATCATGTATCACTTCTCGTCTCGCTGGAGCCGTGCGCGCAAACTGCCACCGCTGCAGTTCTGACCGAGTGTAGTCGTCTTATATTAAGCAGGTGAAACGTAATTAGTCTTGTTCTGCGCGGGAATGGATTAGTGCTTTCTGAGGAAGAGCCTGCGACTTGTTTTCAAACAAATATGAGGGGCTTCGGTCCTCGTCATTCTGATTTTTCTAGCGATAAAAAGACGCCACCTTTACTCGCCTGCCAGACAAAGTTGGATTGCCTTAAATGGCTCTTATTGGTTTCAATTGGAGACTTACAGTGCTCTAAATCAAGCTTAACAACCTAGTTATTCTAGCGAAACATTTCTATGAAATTACATGTGCGCAGAGACTCTTAATATCATGACACAAAAAAGGACAGCAAATGGTTCAAAGGAACAATTCTTGCTTACAGGTTATATACATAGCTAGATGGTGTTAGAAATTGACACCGCAGTTTGGTTGGTGTGGCCACGGCTCAGTAAAAATGAGCAGTTGAAGACTGATTGGAAGGTCAGTGGCTTGACCTCATTTTCCCCCCAAGCGACGTACCAAAAAGTCCTTGGGCAAAGCATTGAATCCCAATTTGCCTACTGATCTGGGGGTGAATAGCACGAAGAGCTTTGAGTGGTCAGTTCGACTGGAAAAGCACTTTATTAGTGTAAGTCCGTTAAACATAATACCTGCAAACCTTAGCTATCTGCTAAATCGTCAGGGCTTCTTTCTTGTTTTTTCCCTAGCTTCATTTTTCTTTTTTAAGCTCGACTATCTACGTTAAATGTAGCTGATCCAGTAGTCTCTCAGTAAAGACACTTAGGCTATGTTCACGCTGCAGCCTAAAGTGACCTAAATCCAACTTTTTTTTCCCCTTACACTGTATCAAATTTTTTTTTAAATGTGACTCAGGCCACTGGGATATGAGCTCCTAAATCCGATACGTATCCGGTCTTATAAACACACGTTATGGGACACTTTTAGGTTGGTTGGCCTTTTATACTGGGTATCACACACAAGTGACATTTAATTACAAACAACAAAGCAAAAAAAAAGATAAAAATTCAGATTTTAGCATTAAGGCCCGCAGTGTGAACATAGCCTTAGAAAGCTTTTCAAATAGGAGAGTTAAGCTAACTGTTGCCCAAAAGAGGGAGAAAAATGTAGAGACAGAGTAAAAATCCGCAATGCCGCTCACAGGAACCGCAGTGATGTTTTTGAAGAAGAATAGAATGACATTTTTATAGAGATAGAGACTCTTAACCACCTAGTCCACATCATCCCCTTTTTGGTGTTGTGATGCCAAAGCTCAAACCCAATCCAAATGAAAGTTATCAAAGAATGTCATACCAATTACTGTGTTGTCACTATAAAGACGCTATTCATTATTATTAAGATTATCATCGATACGTTTTCTTTCCATGTTTATTTAAGATCCAACTTTTTAAAGAAACAATCTAAGCTATAATAGATATCGTTCTCTCTCGCCTGGTTGAATTGAATAAAATCTTACAAAAGATGCAGTTCTGTCATTACGTGACCCTCCCTTTATTATAGGCCAAAATAAACTTACTTGTGTACCATAACGTGAGAAAAGTCATTTCCTTTGATCAGCAGGACGCAGCATTCCATAATTGAGATGAGATTGATAATAACAACCCATACCTTAACTAGCTCTAGATGAGAAGAATGATGGAAATGGCAATGGGAATGTGATCAGAGCTCCTTTATTAAACGTGTGTAACAGACCAACCAATGGGCACGTGGCCGCCACATGAAATAACCAAACTGACAAACTGTCAAAACATGGCACAGCCCTGGCCGGAGAGGACTCAGTTAAACAGGAAAAAAAAAAAGAAAAAAGAGCCATGATTGTCTCTTCACAGTCCGGTAGAGCTGTGAGTCAGATGTCAGCGTACCCTGACATTAAACCGAATGTGACACTGAAATGATACTGGATGCTAAAGACGTGACGGAGCTAGAAATAAGTATTTGAGGGACATATGTCATATACAGTATAAATGATCCACATTTATCCAGGCGGTGCGTTTTTCTTTCAGCTGAAAGGCTTTCTTTTGCCAGAGCCGTGTACTCAAAATAAATGTCGAAATAAAAAGCAAAAAAAATTAGTGTCTCGACTTTGCAAGCGAATTATTTTAGCGCAACGGAAAAAGGAAAACGCTCCTCCAAGCAGTTTACGGGACGTCTCCTTGGGATATCTGTCTTTGGAAAGACATCTCATAAAGCTGCCTTTGTCTCACCGGTCCCAGCGACTTAGCTGCAAATCCCAGCTCTCAAATAGCTGTGCCCCGGAAAAAAGTCGCAAAGCAGCTCTGAACCTCTTAAGGACCATGAGGGGACAATAAAGGCACAATCAGTGGTATTTTATACCGTCCTAGCAGAAAATGACCATATCCAGTGCCAGCGTGTCAACAGCGACTTCTGAGATTTCAAGCTTTGTAAACGAGCAGTCTTGTGTTAACTCCATTTTTCACTTTGTGAAAGGTCCCCATACTACTCTGAATGGGTTCCACCAAACTTAGCTCAGTTGGAAAATAGTTTTTCAAAAGCTTTGGCGATCCCCCTTTATTTATTTATTTATTTTGCAAGAGGCCTTTGTTATCTGTCGGCTGCAGCGGCCTGGGAGAGGAACTTTAAAATTGGTCTTTAAAGGGTCTGACAATGCATTAATAACATTTTTGATGGACTGTGTTCCTCCTCTCTGGACTGTTAATATGTTTTTAAAAGCTAAAACGTGGAATAACGGCCTATTGGTGCATTCCAATTATTTAATGTGAGCTAAATATTTGTTTTCTGCTTATGCCAGGATTGATTCATTCTTTTAATTTTCAAAAGCAGCCACATTCTGTACTTTATGCTTACTTTGCAGTCTTTTGTGTGGCCGTAGCTTAGGTTTCAGTCTTGTCCGATGACGGTCAATTCCTGCGTTTGAGTGAGTGCTGTTAAATTGAAAATGCGCTCTGGTAGTCCGGCGTGCCTCTGCGATTACCGAAAGGGAGGAGAAAGCGATGGAGGACAGAGGTGCCATAGGTGTTTTTGTTTCCTGAGCCCCAGCCTGTTTGCTCCCTGTCAAAAATGGGCTATTGTCAAAAGCACAGGTTAAGTCGCGTTGGCAACGGGGGCTTTCACGCTGCGATGGCGGTGATAAGGAGGATAAGAGCCCTTGTAAAATGTCTTTAGATATCGATAATTGTATGAAAGCTTTAATCTCCTTCCCATGTTTTTTTTTCCTGAGGTAACACGCACTTGCGACGGCCTCGCTCGGCGCCCTTCGCCTCCCGCCATGCCGCACCACAGCTGATCAAATTAAAGGACGTCATCTCGTGCATTGCGCCGGGAGATTTATTTTGCGGGAGGTAATTGCGTCTGCTCAGAATGGCGGTGGGACCGGACTGGGTTAGGGTCATTATTATTAAATCACGACTGTTTATTGCTCTTTGGAAGCCCGCTCCGTTTCGGGCCCCCCCACAAGTGTCTGAGGAGGCGGGATCTGACCTTGCTTTGTCTGGCCCGGAGAGCCGACGCCAACGGGGGGGAAAAAAAACTGGCCAGCCTCGTTGTTTGTTAGAAGTACAACGCTTCCACTGGAGTGGATTGTGACAACGTTTTGTTTTCCTGCCGTTTAATTAATGATCAACTGTACGGTTAATGTATCCAAACAGTTTTACGGTGACTCATAGCTTCGCTTGTAGTTCAGACCAAGAAGAAGTTCTCCAATGTGCGTGAAATGACATTCGTTGGAAGACTTGGTACATTTCAGATGTGTACTTTGTGAAATTAGGCTTGCGGGGGGAGTTTAATTATCTGGAAAATGTTCTCTGGAACCTTTGTTCCCTGTAAATCAAAGATGTGTCCTATGTTGTATCCAAGTAAGACGGTCTCCCATGTAACTCCGGATTAGATAATGGACAATTTGCAATATCAGACTCATCACGCGTTCATTTTCTCTTTGGCAGCAGAACACACAATGCCAGCTTTCAGGAAGTCTTGTAGGTTAAAGTGGACAAATTAAACACAATCAAAGGAGGCACAGGGACCTGTAGAGGGTTTACCAGAATGGCTGCATTTGAACTTCAAATAATCAATTATTTAACGGACTTCTTGGAATTGTAACAAAGCTTCCCTTGTTTTTCAGCATTGTCCTTTTATGCCGTAACAATGGGCTTTTGCTAGGGTCACTGAAGTGGAAAAAGAAACGGTCACAAGTAAAAAGACCCAAAAAAAGGAAGGATGGAAAACCTCGAGAAGGATAAGTCTCGAACAGTATATTCTTCCCTGAAATCCCAAACTTTATCTCCCTCCAGCGTCGCATCCTGCCTCTTCATGAGGTTTGGTTTAGCATTTTTACCTAGCTCAGTGCCACTGTAATGTAATAATATGGATCATTTTGAATCTTCATTGGATGTGTCTGGATGCGCTGCTTATATTTCACATTCTGCTGCAGCATTGGGATGTTGTTAAAGGAGCAATCTCCGATGACCACTCCGACCAAATCTGTTTGGTAATTTGACTTGTTTCAATCCAGCCTTGAGTTTTTGCGCTAGAGCACGCACTGTTCTCATACTATTGCTCGACTACAATGATATTTATCACCCAGACTCTCAGTTAAGGTGCTAATATGAGGTTTCAAGCTTTCAAACCGGTGCTGCCACTGCTAGGTCCAGTTATCTATTTGATGTCCCCGGCCGGCCAGGCGTCCTGTGCCATGCTTGTACCCGCCTGTGTCAAATTAAAGGTCAGCGTCTGGATGGTGAAGCAAGTCTTCTCTTTATTCCAGAGCAGCCAAAGGAGAGGCCCAATAAATCTGGAGGGAACGTTGTCACTGGGAAATCAGCAAGGTCACTCCCCACAGGGAGAGGGAAGTGTAGAGACTCTCTCATTAAATCTTCTTGGCTATGTTTTTCTTCTTTCTTTCACCTAAATGTCACTTTCATTCTCAGGTCATCCGGCTAACTAGCCCAAGACCAACTTTAATTAGAAGTCTGATTATTCTCTGTTTACTTTGTGAAGTATTTTAAACTCTCTGCCTTCTGTTGGGCATTCCTTGAGAGTAGACTTCGGTTTCTTATCCGGTGAAAACTGTTACTCTTTCCAGCCAACAGGTAGCCTGTTAGCTTAGGCAGCCGCTGACTAGGAGATGAAACGGTTTACCCAGATGACACTTGCAAGTCTCCGTGGTGTTCCGCCTGCCGCCTCCACGGGCGTATAAAAATAGAGTGCTGATCTCCCGGGCGCAGACGCATGCTAAATCCCGCTCCGCCGCCTCTGTCAGGCATCTTCACATCCACGCTAGAGGCAATTGGCCAATGCTCACGCTCAGAGGGAAGGGGTGGCACCACGAGCTCCGCAGCCATGTTGCCAGGCTGATGGGAGTGGAACAGTCACTTTTTGGAAGAGGCGTTACTGTAAAACACGGCCTTTTTAAGTCGCCCCGCAGGAAAGCAAAGACAGTTCATCTGTGTTAAATCGATACAGATAAATTGCTGATAACACCATACCCCCTCGCTGTTGTATGATGCTAATTAGTGCTGGAGCGTTGCCATCCTGAAGCCTCGACAACAAGGGGTTGAAAACTGTGCGGAAGCATTCTGACAGATTTTTCATTTACCAGCATAAATTCTTCATTAGCGACAATCAGTTGTTTGAGGGGCGAGAGTGTGTGACGGAAAAGGCTCAAATTCTTGTGGAATTTCTTGACCCTGTTTAGATTTAATTGTCAGCTCTTTAATGACACAGATCTGATCTGGCAGTTCTTTTAATGAAAGTAAAACCAAAGTTAGAACAAGGCACGAGTCCTAAAATTAGTCTGATTTTCAAATGCAATACATTTAGGTTTAGATTTTAGAATCATCAGATTAATAATACTCAGTAGAATGCATTTATAAGAGAGTAACCAGATATAGCTTAGTATTATTATTCCAATTACCACCTGTCTGTTTACATTATGAAAATATAGATATGATATTAAACATAATACATAACAGACCCCGTTAATGTTAATATTAATTGAAAAAACGTAATTTCTTTTCCTCCGTGAGACTCATCACAAGACTTAAGAATCTGCCTCGTCCTCCCTCAGCTGTTTCTCCTCCACTGAACCTCCGACATTGTTCATTCCACTGAGCTTTCATTTACATCAGAAGGCACATACCACGAAACCACCGGTTGCACTGCATTGCAGGATCCACCCTTGAATCGACAGAGATTCAGCTCAGATCAGTGTTAGTTCCTACCCGCTGTGCTCCGCGTGGGCGAGCTCCAGCTCTCCGAGTGTGTTAAATTGGAAGTTGGCATTGCTCTGTGGGTAGAGGTTGCATGGACCTCGTTCCCTCCCACGGACCGGCCTGCTGCTCTGCTCTGCCGGGGATAAAGCTACGCGACTGCAGAAGATAGCTGGTGGGGAGGTGAAGGGTACTTCAGGATCTCCCTCTAACATTAGATTTTCGTAGTAGACCACCCCCGCCGTTTTCCAGAGCTCCACCACCCACCATGCGCCACATGAAATCGCTCTCTAGCGTGGACGCGTCTTTGCTTTGCCGGTGGGTGAACCCAGGCAATGTTTGATATTGTTGCTTGCTCGGCTCTCCGGTTGCTACTCTACAGTGAGGGTAATGGATTTCTCCAACAGGGGAAAAAGTGGATTTTTTTTTCTTAAATCTGAGGTCTGAGATGCTCGCCATAGACGTGCCAGTTCCACCAGGGCGTGCGGGAAGGTTTACTTTCCCAGGCACGGAGGTTTGAGAGCAAACGAGCATGCCAAATTGAATAAGCTCAAATTTACATTTGGTCCTCCTGCTCGGGGGACTGGGTATGCATTCAGCTAATCTGGCGGTTAACGAAACAGTGGGGGTTCGCCGCCCGCTAACAGCGATTTTTGTGGAGCACAGTTATCTGTTGGCTGAGCCGGCTGCGTGGGAGAAACGCTCCGCTGCTTGCCATCTATCTGCCTGCCACGGTTTGGCCACTGGGGTGCCGGCATGCTGAGAGCAGGGGGCGTCACGTCATCCTAAGGCTGTATACAGAAGGGGCCCGTAAAGCCAAACTTCCTCTGCAAATACACCTCTGTATCTGTCAGCTTACGTCTGTATCGACCCCCAAATACATTAGATAAATTCAGGCCCTTGTCATGTAAACTCACTAAGTTACCATAATAGTGTTGCCAGGTGATGGCAACATTTGTTGGGGTGGGGTGGGCATCAAGAAGAGGAAATTGGGGAGGATTTTCATGATCTCATGGGATATTTGGCATATCATTTCATATTTGGAAGATATGACATGATATAACATGGGATTATATAATATTCTGTCATATATGGAATATATGACATTAATATAACATAGGATAACATAATATTGTGTAATATATGGAAGATATGACTTTAATATAACATAGGATAACATATATATATAGTGTCATATATGGAACATATGGCTTTAATATAACATAGGATAACATATATATAGTGTGTCATATATGGAGGATATGACATGATATAACAATATTATCATATCATATGGATGGATGATATGGCATGATAAGCTGGTTCAGACAAAATAAAATGCTTGTTAGCCATAGTAATTTTAATCCAAATATTTTCATGATTTGAAGTATGAAAAAAACAACTGCCTTTTAAAGCCCAAAACTCACAGATTGATGAACACAACCAACAGCTTCAGTCAGTCGATAAACTGATGTCATGCACAGACATCACCAGCTATTCTTCCAGAGCTAAATTTGCCATTTCGGCAAGGAAGTTTGCTTGACTTTTGTCAATATTCCACCGTCTCTCTGCTCCAGGTACCTGTTGCATCTCTTAACATGTTTGCATGAGCAGCTGCAAATACAGCAGTGCAGGAGCTCCATGTATATTTAAGGAACATGAGCTCAGCACAGCAGTGACCTTTAGCCGTAGGAAGTCGGGCCCCTTGAAGACGCACTTGATTTGACCTGATTGCTGGCATCCCTCTGCTATTATTAGCCACCGTAATGTCTTGCAGTGAGTTAGCGTTTTGTGCAAATTATTTATAAGTCTGTTATTTAATTGGAAAAATCATCACGATTTGGAGGCTTTTGGTCAAATTGCTTCATTTTTTCTTTTTGCCAAACAGTTTGGATGCCTCTGAAATGGGTATTTCTTTGAGTAACAGCTAAACTAACAATCTATGATAATAAAAAATAGGCTTTTAGTGTTTTAAAATGCTTCAACAAGATGCTCATTTTGCATCCTCTTAAGGACATTAGACTGATGATCACATATTGAGGACTTTTGATGAGTCGTATTAACAATCAGAGGGGAATATTTGTCGGTGTGGTTATTCTAGCACAGACTAAACCTTAGCAAAGCTAAGTGGAAACATAATATTAAACGAAAACCAGGACAGTGGAAGTTTGTTTGCCTACTAATAGCAAAGAGACGTAAATAATCTGGAAAGGGAGCGGCGCAATCCCTCATTTTGTAACAGTCTTTACGCTTTGTCACAGCTTTTTCTGACAGATCCCCGGGTTTGAGTGATCCCTGTGTGAAGATGCGTTTCGATTTTTACAGCATTTATTCTCTGATCTGACAGTTATTTGACACTTAATCAGACTTTGATACACCATCACAAGGATGGGTTGGGGAGAATGACACGGAGGCGGTTTAAATAAAACAGCCGGGAGACGGGAAAGCTGGCTCAAACCGAGCCTTAAAAGCGAACGGAACCACGGGGGGAATCGGGTTTGAAATTAGCAAAAACGAAAAACTGAAGGAGAGGCTTAAAGAGGAGAACTGCGAGGCGGAGGCAGCGGCAGATACCGACGAGCTGGATGTTGGAAATCGGGCAGGAAATTGCTTTTAGAGGGGGAAAAAAGGAGTCCTTCCCCTCCAGGCCCATTGAAAGAGACAGAGAGCAGCTCGGCTGTGTGTGGGTGATCTTTACATCCATAATCGCAGCGCTCCCACTGAGGCTAATGCTCTCTGACGGCCGTGCCGGTCCTGAGGCGGCAGTGGGTGCTCAATGACGGATCGATGGGGTGTGTGGCACCCGGGCCTTCTCCGACCGCCTCAAGTTCAAACCTCCCGCCGACAGTTCACCGGACCCCCACCTCGCTTGCTTTTCTGACATCGCTTTTGATCTCCAGGCCAGACCAATGTTGCCCACTCCTGAGGCAGCACTCTGCCCTCGCCTGGCCTCCCCCCGCTCCGCTTGCTCCCGTCCTCTTCCATCCTCCCACATCACTCACCCCGGCACCCTTGGCCTGACAGACACTCGTCTGGCCGGGGCCTGACATTCAGTGTACACAGCGCCGAGTCCTCCGACACAAGCGCCGTCAATCAAAACGACACCCGTCAGGAACCCGTAGATGTGTTTGGACAAGGCAATGAGGATTTCGGCCCCACAGATTGCTCTTAGCTGTGCCACGGGGGTGGGGGGAGGGGGTGCGAAAGGGGCCCTTCCTCCTCCAGACCTCTGGATGGAGCCTCCAGCCTCTGGTTCAGGATGTGCTGTGTGGAGCCGTGGGGATGTGGAAGTGGACTGATTTCCCCACGACAGAGACAGATAGGGCAGACTGACTTTGATAATGTGCAAAAGGAAATACGTTCCCCCCCCCCCCCCCCTTCCCGTGCATAGAAAACTGCTGATAAGGTAGCCGTTCTGAGCTCTGGAGATACATTCCAATACCACAACCCTCAGCTTAGGAAGATTCACACAATCAGAGAATGCAGCTTTAACAACACGCTGTTGATTTAAAAAAGATAAAATAAATAAATTTACCCCTAAAGTAATCACAAATAACTGTTGAAATATGAGAATACAGTTCCGAAGGCTTTCTGAGCCTGCCACATTACAGGAACAAAAGCTTTTATTCACAACCAAGCTAAATGGGGAGAGTTAACCCACAAATTTCAAACAACTCTCAGATGTGATGCACCAATAAATGAGCTGATAATCAATCTTATGATTATCAGCTTTATCTGAAGTATAATGAAAAAAGATATTTTAATACACACCTGAAAATATTGTCAAAATTGTTCAGTTATTTAAATTAGACATATTTAATTGTTTTCACTGCATGAAAATACATATTACCGGCATAGAGCTCATTAAAAAAAAAGATCCCCATTGGCTCATCAGTCAAATTACTTTTTTCGCATTGAGCTTAAAATTTTACAGTTTAGGCATACATTTTATAGATTTTAGTTTATATATATATATATAAATATATACGTGTTTGTGTTTTTGTATATTATGAAAAAATGTGTATTATCAGAGCACATTATGATCTGGGACACTGGGGATGTGTAACTACAGGACTGCAACCTAACCAAACCAGACTGCATAATATGAACTCCCCAAAAACACGTGGCAGACATGAAAACTCACCATCACAAAGTCCAACTTCACCTCTAGACAATGTTGTGCCAAAAATAACATTTAGAAAAGGTATTGATGCAGCTAGTCGGAGTACTGAACCAGGTGAGAAATGGGGCGGGTGCTGGTGGTGATCACCAGCCATCACGACCTCATCTCCACTCAGCAGCAATCAGAGCAGACCTTCTGCATCGCTCTCAGTCTTTTAACTTTCAAACACATCTAACATTTCTTAGATCTCTGGTTGCGCTTTAATCTGACTTTAAACAGAAACTGTTCACTGATAGATTTATGGGTCATATGAGTACATTTTCCTTACTGAGCGCCATGCTGGTTGTCCTATTTAAACCAAGAATGGTATGGTAGTTTTTCTAAAGATATCAGATAAATATGTTTGGCCTCGTTTTAATCAAGAAATACAGCACATTTCTTAAAGAAAGCTTGCTTATCATTGGTGGGTAAACCTTGCGGATGATATTATGATCACGTGACAGCGCATTCAAAGATTATTGAAACTGCATATTAAAGGGTCCACTCTCAGGAGGGGGCTATTGATCTTCAAACTGGCTGGGACATTTCACAGACGGAAAAACAAAAAGAAAACGCATCAAAACAGTCGTATCGCCTCATATCCCTTTTGAGAGATGAGGTGGCTTGAGTGAGGGTGATCATTTTCAGAGGTGCGAGCTCCCCGCCTCTCTCCAAATGTCTAAAGCACTCTGAAGTGATGTTAGCAATCAGAGCTTAAGACCCACTGAACCCTTTGATAATCAGTAGAGCCTTCTCTCATAAATGTCACCGCGAGTGTACTGTGCATACTCTCACTCTGCCGTTGTTATCACTGTCTACATCAAAGCCTTTTTTTAATTTCATCTCCTCTACTTGTTCTCCCTGTTTTGAATTTTCTTCGCCTATTCTACATGTGTCATATGAATATTATCTATCTACATACATCTATACAAACATATATGCATGAACATATAGTTTGTCCAAAAAATTCAACATATAAATGGCTTTTTGGTAATTTAACTGTTATTTACTGTTAACTGCTATAAATGAGATCTCCAAAAAGCTCTGATAATGCTAAGTATGTCAGTGAGGGTGTGAAAAAATGGCCTCACACTTCTTAATGGTGCCTCCACTGAGCTGTAAGTGTGGTAACAGGTGCACGTTGGGCTCATTTTAAGTCGTTCATGTTGCACATACATATTGAGAGATTCGAGACAGAAAAAGCGCTGCCAGTTTACCGGGATCCCAATTTGGGCACAGGCTGCTATTTTTAAAGTTGAGAATGGTGAACATAAACTTAGCAACAACAAAAAAAACACCGTTGACACCCGTAGACGTGGCGTTCGCAGCATCTTCACGCCAACAGAGTCTGCGCGGGACAGCAAGCCGAGTCATAGGAACTGTAACTCTCGAAACTCAAGTATGGCCTTTTTTTTCCTCCCTTCTTTTTCTTCTTTTACCGTGTGCAGATTCTTGAGATGAAATATAAAAGGTTTAGAGAGCAAAACACACAAGATGAACAACTGAAAATTATTCAGCTCCTTCAGATGTGGAGCGGCCGTGAATAAATCAGACAGCATAATACGCACCAGTCGGATGTTTCTTTCAATCCTTACATTTTGTATTTTTTTTTATGTGTCTGGAGTTCACTTCAAAGGTGAATACGCGGATTCCTCACTTCTTTTGAAACAATGTAAATGCAGCGAGTGAACTTCGGGGAGCAGTTCACTAACGACTCTGCGCTGCTTCTGACTTCATTAGCTGTTCAACCATAAAGCACGGCACACACGACAGCGTTATCACATAATGGCTGGATCCGCACGTTTTTTTTTTCTTCTCTCGGCTTTTAACAAGGATGTAACATATTGTGTTTTACAAGCGAGCGAACAACATCACTTTCAGTTCCGATAGACCTACTCGTAAGATGTTAAATGGTGATTAAGCAGTCGGATTACAGTTGTGCATGCACACGTTATTGTTTTTTCTTGGTTCCTCCTTTTTTCTAAAAACTTTATCTGTATTTATTTATTTTTTTTAAACCCACCTTGCAATACATTTTTACAAACCTAACTTTGAGATTGAATGCAGTGAGATGGTGCTGCCTAGTATCCCCCCTCCTCGAAAAATTCCTACTTTGATTTTTCACCAAGTTTTCCAGGTGCAGATTTAATTCCAAATCATTCCGCGCTGGCTGTAATTAAATCTGTTCTGTTAATGATCCAATTAAACGAGGAGAAGTTAAAGCGAGGCTATGGCACTTTAATTAAGTCATGTCAGGGAAGAGTAAAACATTGGCACGGCTCGCCCCGACTTCACAGTTGGCTTACCGGCTAACTGACGAGGACGGCCTCGGCCTCTGGTTTGAACAGCGCTGCCCTGTGATAATACACACTGGCTTCACACGGCCTCCTGCACAGCTTGAGGTCTCCTGCCTCTGTGCTCCTTTCACTAATCCCATACTGTAGATGCTCAACACATTAATCCCCTTTTTTATACTCCACCCCAAGGAAAGAAACCACATGAAAAGAAAACTGAAGCAGGATAATTTAAGCGGAGCAGTGGGTCACTGTGGGAAAGTGAACCTCGCCAGTTTGACAGGTATTGAACGTTATCTGCGCACATCAGACTACGGGGAATGGGCCATTTTAGGATTTCACTCTGAGAATTATTGGAATTCTCCAAAGAAAAAATTGTTGGCTTTAAACCGTGTTCACAGCCCAAGCAGATATTTTACATTCACGCTTTACCAGATGATGAATCTCACAAGAGATCCTCCCCCCATTCCCATTTTGCACCAAACCCAGGCAGAAATTTTAATTTCCCTGCTACCTGAACTGTGAAAACATTATATAGCTCCTCATCAGTATGGTGCCACTAGGACTCTGATCATATTGTCACTTCATGATGAAAGCCAAAGCTGTGGTGAGTCTATGATAGCTGGGGAAAATGGCCCACAGTGTCCATAAACGTATCAGAACAGAGCAGTTTGTTATTAAAAAATGTAAGGGATAACATGGACTTTTGGAAGAATGTGCTCCAAAAGTAATATCGCATTTCAACCGTTCGGTTGTCTGAATCTACATATGATTTGCACTTGCTCTGTTGACTCTTTCTGCAAGGGCTGTTTGGTATCTGTTTGCTTGCTCTCCACGGAGCAGATCTCAACACAATATCAGGGAGATTGCTGCTTGAAAACGACCCATTTTTCTCTCTGTTATGTTCAGTTTTCTTTCAACTACTGCAAAAAGAAGAACTAATGATTGGATTCTAAGTTAAAGAGTAACATAATGCCTCAAACAGATAGAGATTTTACAGAAATATGATGGAAATCTATCAAAGTTTCAGTTTGTTACGCCATTTCAAAGATTCTTTTTTGATCGCTCGCAATTTCTTTCCATTCGTACATAAAGTAGATGTTTATTGTAAAACATTTTCACATGTTTATTTACCCTCTACTAATGACTAATGTCCCCACACAGAGATTACATTATAATGGCTTTTCTGAGCACTTGCAAAACATATTGATGGTAGCACATGCTCTATTAATATTTCCAGGTTGGTTCCGCTTGCTTATTTTATTTCCTGCTCTTGAATCTGAAAAGGCGAAGTGAGCTCTGAGCCGTCAGGTTGTTTAGTTTTTGAGGGGCCGAAATATAACTTCGCCAAAATGCACCAAATTGCTCCTCGCAGAGAAGCTTGGCAGAGTGTTGGCCAGTGACCCGGGGGCTGCTGGGAGGCCGGGCTGTCTGAGCTGCCTCCACCGTCGCCGGGGCTCCGCGTGGAATATGTATCTGGCGCTCTTGGCCGGGTCAAGGTGGCGTCCCGCCGTCCGCTGCCTCGCAAAGGATACGAGGCGCGACGCCAGCCGCGTCGCCCCCGCCAGCTTAACAGCGCCATCTGCCCCCGCTCCTCCTCCCGCACAGCCAGACTCGTCAAAACAAGTCAAGATGGCAGCCCCAGGTGGCGGCGCGTGACAGGTACAGCCGGGGGGACGCTGGGAGCTGCTGCGCGGCTGTGGCAGGCGTCCAGGCAGGCCCGGGCTGGTGCTGTAGCATGTAACCACTTCAACACCTTCTTCAGCCGCCAGACAGACAAGCAGCAACACGCAGAGCCCTCCGCCAGACACACCCCCGATCGGGGATTACAAGTTAGTGGTGGATCACCTCTGGGGGGGGGGGGGCTGGCAGACTGCCCGAACGTCATAACGTGGGGACCGTTGCAGTTTGATGTGAAATATGGTGTTTTCTGTTTTCATTTCTCCAAACGCTTTCATTGTTATGGGTAAGGGGGGGGGGACTACCTAGCAACAGGCCCCGAGGATGTTTTCAGATAATGGTTTTTAAACTCTGACGAATTAGAAAAATGTATAAATCGGTCTTTTCGGTTCTCCAAAGTCGCTGCTGATTGTTCCCCGTGGAGGATTTTCAACAGGAAACAAATGAAATGTTTACTGCACGCTAAACAGTACAGGCTGAGCCTCTGATCCACTATTAAAACATATTGTTTGGAGTGACACTGAGCCAGCGAGGCTGTGTTTGGATATCTGCAAACAACTGAAAACAGAGGAGACGAGGGCTGTGGAAGTAAGTCATTTATCACATTTTGTTCAAAAAAAGAGACAAACAACTTACGTCAGAATTTACGTTCTAATTGAGGATAGTATCACATAAGCACGATAAACAAATGAACAGTTTTTATTCCTTACTGGACAAAACACAGCAAGAGTTATCATTCAGGCCCTGATAAGATGCTTTGTTCTATGTTTGCAATAGTCATTCACACACAAACAATGTCATCTGGGACAAAAACCTACATTAATAAGAAGAGTTGTCGCTAATTTCTAAAGTCAATTGCAATTGTAATGAACCATCAGGATCACAACAGCAAGTTCATATGACGAGTGATGACATCTTACCGATGAAGTGGATCACAGGGAGTCATCAACAGGGAGAATAGGGAGTCATCAACACAACAGATCAGTGTGACAGACACGGGGAGAAAAAGCAACAATCAGTTTCAGACTAAGACAATTGGAATAAAAAGCAGAGAAATGGGAGACATCAAATTCCTTCTACTTACTTTAATTCATTGGAATGAAAAAGAATTTAGCGGCCAAAAATAGTTTTCAAAAAATAACTTTTGCATGAAATCTGAATGGAATCACCTAGGCTTGGAATTACTAATAACAAGGAGAGAATACATTACAAACTAGTAATTGAGATTGAATTTGAGCCTTGGCTGGATTCTCCGGATCCGTCAAGACGCGAGACACACAGCAGGGCCGGACGGATGAGGGGATTGGTAGATTAATGGAGGCAGGCCGCCCGGCCCTCAGCCCCAGCGAGCGGGACCAGCGGCGGCCCCAAAACCGGGAGGGATCTCTCCAGCTGGGCGGCCGAGCTCGTCCATGCTCCGAATGCGGACGCATTCATTTCCGTGGGCGAGAGCCGGGACGATTTGGATGTCACTCGCAAATGTTTTATGCCGCTTAAACGCAGGCGCCATCGCCCTGAATTCATCATTGTTATTCAGCTCCAGGCCGCGGCGGGGCTGCCAGCTGTGCAGATGTTGGATGAAACGACCTGGGTCGAGCTGACAAACAGCTGCTGTCTACTTTTCACGCTTTTTGAACGTTTTTTGGGTTTAGAGTGAATGAACTCGCTATTGTGAGGTGGATTTTCAGAATGACCTCCCATTCAATAAGCCAAGTTCTTCACTCGGCAGCCTAAGTACTTTTAAAATCTCTTCTATACACTCCTCTTGGCGTTAAGCAGACTGTGACTTTACTAGAATGCAAAGTTGTTTCCAACAGTTTAATCTGCTCTTAATGTGCTTTTATGAGCAATTCTCTGTATTACTGGGGGAATTGGTCAAGTAATTACTTCCAATTGACTGCCTCTGGAATATTATTCATTTTGATGCCGTTCCTTGGTGAATTTCAGCAAATGCCTCCTGTTGGATTAATATGATTATTTCTTTTAAATAGAAATCCTGAAGTACTGGCTTACTGTAAATAATTCACTGCAGCTCAATTCAGCCAGGCATAGTTTTGTGAGTGTGCAATAAAAACAGCATAATTCTATATCATGGTTTATTGTTTGTAGAATTAGCCCGTATATTAGCATTAATTTAGCTTTTATTGTAAGGAGAGCGGGGCAACATTATGTTTATTCTAACTCATGACTGATTTATTATCTTAACCAAGTTCAGGAAATCTTAACCACGTTTTCTATGTGAAGGCGGTTCTCTTTAACTGTACAAACACAGCCGTTAAAATTGCATCCACAACGGTGATTATTGCAGAGTAAAAGGAATGTGCTTTAACCAAGATCTCTCTTTTGCCTAAATTCAACCAGGAAAGGAAATGTAAAAGTTTTTTAATAAGCTCTTGTCATGCTGTTGATGGAGTGTGGCTCGGTCTTCATCATCCATCACACGCTGGCTCGTGTTTGAATGTGCTCTTTAACAATCTCCATCAAAATCAACACTGGCTACCTTTCATATTGACGGATGTAAAAAGAAAAGTCTCAAATGACTTGTTTTTGTCACAATCAAGAATAGTTTTTACTTCTGTTTTTTAATGACAAATGTGGACATGATGCATCAGACTGTAGAAATGCTATCATGCTTATAAAATTGCATCGATCTTTACTGTCAAACTTAATACCAAATAGTTTAAGTGTTAGTGGGGAGATCAGATGTGTGGCCTGTCACTTTCTCAGCAGCTCCTCCTGTCCAGGTCCTGTGTCTCTAACTCTCCTGGCATGGTGAGTGGTATCTTTCTGAGGAAGTGTCCGACAGTGGGATAACTGATCTGATCTGTTCTCTGTTGACATGCTCTTCACGCTTCATTTCACTGCAGTTAGTTTCAGGTTACATTACTCGCACACTTCCTAACAGAGACACTGTCTGTCCACCACATCTGTGGCACGCTTTAAAATAAAGCTGCTCTTCCATTAGGATGGATTTCTCGCAGGTTTGTAGATTACATGTATTCCTTTACATCTTTTTGAACTATTTGAAGTCCACAAGGAATTGTTTGAGGCAATTTTCTAAATTCTGACATTACTAATAAAAGGAATGCAATATGTTTCTTCTTCTACAGAAGAAAGTCACAGAATTTGCTTTCAAAATGTCTGTTTGGATCGCTTTAAAAACAAAAAGGAAAACGAAACAGCGCAGTTCTTGTAGAGATAAAGGACAGAAAACCCTTGTCCCGCATTTACAAAAATTTGCATTTGTGTTTCCGCTGAGTAAAAGGGGCACCGAGAACACTGGGTTTTCCAGCTGTCAAGGAGAAAAAGTCTCTCTCTTACTGCTTTGTTCCTGAGACGGCTCTCATTTATACCCTGCATCCAATTGTTAAAAAACTCAAAGCTGCTGAAGCATGTCCTCTCCACATCCAGGGGTCTCTGTTTTCCTGCCGTCTAGATATACGCCCTGAGCCGACGCTTTCGGAAGACCCGTCTGTGTCAGTATTTCCAGTAAAAAGGGGCCAGCCTGTCGCCTGCACGTGCCGATCCCTTTTGCAAAGAGTGAAATATCCCCGTTCTTATATTTGTCTGCCACTGTCAGGCAGAAATTGGTGTTTTGTTTCCTTGAACTGCTTTGACAAATTTAATTAAAAGGCTATGCGCGGCAGTGTTTGCTGCAGTCGGTCTTGTGGTTTCCACAGTAACCAATACCCAGCAGTATCTTGAGATGCACAGTGAGAGGCTAAGCCATTCTGCAGCCACAGAAGAACGGCTTTCCTTTGAAATTAATGAAAGCACCTCCATTACAGTTAAGTGCTGGCAGTATGCTATGTTGGCAGTGTGTTTCACTGGCTTGACATCAGCATTACAGTCCTCGCCGAGGCCCAGGCCGCTGCCGCCGATGCGTGCATTCATCATCTTTTAGGGGCATTAAAGTTCCGAGAGATAAAGTTTGCGCGTTGATGATGTAAACAAATCACAAAACCAAGCGCAATCCTCACAAGCTTTGATGCCCAATTTACAAAAGATGGTGCATTTTTCATCATGGCAGACTGTATAAAAAGTGGATCATTTGTAACCTAATGGTGAATGGCCGTATCTAGTTTTGAATTATGGGTATTCAAAATATTCTCAGAACTACAGAGGATGCTACAGACATGCAGTAGTGATATAACTAGAAACTCTTATCTCTGTAGTTTACAAAAAGGTACTCGTATACCCTTGAGAAATTCTCTTCTTTTTGCTGTTTCATGCTCTTACTTTATGACATTATTAGGACATATTGCATATTTATTGGATCCCCAAATTGCTCCTTGTCTTGTAAAAGCAATTTCTGCATAAGCCGACCCATAATCAACATATCAAATAAGATACATTGCGGTCAGTGGCAGAGTCTATTGCACGGTCGTTGAAGGATGTAGCAGAAATGTAGTTTACAACCTTCCCACTCTACTCAATGTCAAGGCAGGATTCTTTCTGTGAGTTACAATGAGCCTGGGAGGATTCTCACTCGAGATTCAAGTATCTCTCAGAGACCATTTCTCTGCAGAGATCTTACGTCTTATGAGCAATTGTGGACCACCGGTGTCTTCTTACGGGATCACGTGGACAATTTCAATCATGCCGCATCACAGATATCAACTTTGTGAGGGGTTGTTGCATGCTTAAAGAGCAAAGTCTTTCCACTTTCTAACTTCGATCTCATTTGGTAACAGTTATGTTTATGGGTTCAAACTTCATGGTTAAGATCAGACAAAGATAAATCGACTCCCACATATTAAGAAGAGGTGAATGTGCAGACAGATTAAATGTTTGTCGCCGGGCACTGCCAGTGAGACCAATTTCTTTCTGCTTCTCTGGACATTCTGAGGGAAAGGGGAGCCTGGGTTTATGAGGACTTAATGTCACCCACCTGCAGACCACTCCAAATAATCCCTGATAGCAACAGTAAACAAAATTAGCTTTTCCCAAACCTTCCCTCTCGGGGGAAGTGAAGGAGGCCATCAAGGTGTGTAGTAAAAGCTGAGATTTCTGTAATAGTTCACCCCACAGCGCCTGACAGCGACACAGGATTCCCCTGCTCCACATCTAGATGATAAGCACATTGATTGCACAAGCCTTCGGTGCCCTGATGAATTGTGTCCATTTTCCCGCAACTCCCATGGCTATTGTCTCTGTTGGTGGTGGGGAGAAGCAATCTTTGTGGCAAAGAGAGGCCAGGGCCACTCTTGTGGCTCAATAGACATCTTTTTAATTAACTGAAGCATTGTTTAGTCCAGTCCTTAGGACAGGGGAAGAAAAAAAAATGGCCACAGCAGAAGCAAAGTCATTTTACTCAGGCCTGGCTTTCTGCTCCAGGCTGCAGTCAATTCAGATGCACCTCAAAGGAAGGAAGGCCTCAATCACCTCAGTCAAGCATCTGGCTTATGACTAAAAGGGATCACTGCAAGTTATTTATGGTGTTGTGCTTTAAAGGAAAGGGTGGA
>JABUIW010000020.1:16569000-16579025 GCA_013363375.1 Menidia beryllina | reverse complement strand
GCAATCTATAAAGTCAACAAGGTTAAAGACAACCGACAATCTGCACGAAGTATAATTAGCAGAAAAACCACAATGGAAAAATGATTCAATTAATGTGGGAAAAATACTATCCTTAATAAGTGAATTGTGCAGACCTTTATTTGCATCAGCATATCAAGGCCAGGTCAAGTGACTCACAGTCAAGAAAGAGCTGCAGCTACAAATTTCCATGTAAAAAAAGCTAATCTAGTTAGGTCTAGTTGTGTTTGTGCGTTTCATTTGGGCAAAGTGAAACAGTCTTTCTCTGGAATCTCATTCTAACAAGACGTAATGGCTGTTGTGAGTTCTAAAATGTGCATTTTGGTTTATTCATTCACTCTTATATTCTGTTTAAGTTGACCAAGTAGTCAGAGGTCGTAAAACTGCTGGATTTTCAGGGATGTCTTTAGATCACAAGCTCAGCTCACATCAGCTCAACAATGTTTTGGACAAAACCATTCGAAAGGACCAGAGTTTGACACATTGTTAATTAACAAAAAAAAGATAATTTGTGAGTGGATGTTATGACTTTTTGTCCTTGCTCACCTCTCGCTAATTTTGGATACTTTATGAAACTGTAGATATGTTTAAACATTACATGATATATTTCCCTCTTTTCGAGAATACTACCTCCACTCAGACAAGCGCGCCGGACTGTACAAGCTACAATCTACCATTATTTTGATTTTTTTTTCTCGTATTTCCACAACATCAAATAGGAAGATTAAATCAAAACATTCAATTACATTTACAAATGAAAACCAAGTCTCCTGCTAGGCTGACAAAAGTGAGAAAAAGGGTGAATGAAAAGCAGCAACCGACGGTAGACAGCAAAGAAGGCTCACCGCGGAGAGAAAAAGAACTCATTGATCCACTAAACTACTCACTGAGTAGGCCATTGTTGCCGTAATTATTTCTGTTAGGATGAAAAATTACCGCACAATAACTCAATGGCCAGTGTTGGTGATGTTAAAAATTACCCACGAAGAGGAAAATCTGGTTCTAGACAGACTCGGGGGAGCTGAAATACATATGGTGTGTGCTTCTCTTTAGTGGGACGTGGATAGTAACATACATTGACCATGATAGTCACAAATGAGTCGGGGGGGGGGGGGGCGGGCATTGTCAGCCAGGCCCATGTGGGTTAGAGAATAATGAAAGCCTTATTAGTAGCTTAACCCTTTGCTATCCTTTCAGACTGTGTTGTTGTTTTCTTGTTGTTGTTTTTCCCTGTTTCCCCCCACCCCCCATTTTTGGTGACCTTCCAGCTTCCCGTCCTTTTTAATTACGGCCAAAGAGAGGGGCGACCGTACATATATATGTCAGAAACAACCTTTGGCGATGAGCGTAAAAGGCAGTGGATCGACGGAGTGAATGCGACGTGCCCGGCTGATTCATAGCGTTTTCCAAAGTAAACAGGGTGGTTTTTCTGACGGTTTGAAAAACGCAGCTTGGAAAAATAGAGGCCGTCGCTGGATGGAGATGAGGCTAATGAATGCATATTTTGACGAGCTAAGAAACACATCTAAAGCTGATATTACCTTTTTAAGCACTCCGAGGCACAGAATGCCGGTCTAATCCACCAGATGACCTTGATCAAAGCGCTTCCGTCTCTCTTTGTATTCCTGTGCACCATTATTTAATTATCTGCGCGCGGCGTTAAAAAGAAAAGTCTCCACAATGTCAGCGTTTCAGCGCTGAAGAAGGAAGGAGCTCTCTTAGGACTGACACCAGGGAATATGTTAAAGCTAGATATCCTGCTTTGGCTGGTGTTTTTTCGTTTGTTTGTTTACTTGTTGTTGTTGACCGGTTACCTACATAGAGAGGAAACTCGATTTAAAGGCGACAAACCGTTGTTACAAGTAGAAAAGGCCTGGTTAAAGGGGTGGGGAAAAAAAGCCCCTCTCAGCGTGACAGATGAAGACTTGATTTCCAACTCTTTGCTGGGTGTCTGTCTGGTTCCCCTCACACGCGCTCCTGAATGTCAATCCGCAGACCTCCTCCGCACTCAGACAGTAGCGACCAGTAATGCCGCACTAATTAGCCAACCCTCCGGAGTAGCCGTGGCCTCCCAACGGCATCCATGCCAAACAGAATTATTAAAGAAGGAGAGAGGAAGAGTTGCACCTCCTCTGCAGAGGAGCAAAACACACACACGCACACACACGGGTTTGGTTTAGCATTCCCTTCGTCACCCTCCGGCTGAGGAGCCTGTGCCCTTATCAATATTAACACCTCCATACATCCGTTGCTGTATTGTGTCATTTTTTTTAATGATTATTTTTTTTTTTTTTTGCCCAACCTAATGAAATTTTAATGCGAATCCCCTAATCATAATTCCCTATTCAAATGAGCAGTGTCTGAGCCATGGAGACGCTTTCCAGCTCGGTGTATGACAAGCCGTTGTGTTTTCTAGTTGGATTCGTGCATGTGTTTGTGCGAGTGAGCTGGCAGTGCGTGGTGTAGAAAAAACAGGCTTGCCTGGTTTAGAAACAGATCCATCCCCGACGCACACACACACACACACACACTTACCCCTCCCCGTCCAATTTTTGCTGACATTTCTTGTCAAGATGCTTAGGATGACCTTTGAAAATAGAGCTCTCTGTGGCAGAGCTGTAAGATAGTCTCACTCCGCTCACAAAACTCCTCTGTTTACTTATCAATATGCAAAAGTTCAATAAGGGAAAGACTCACATATTGACTAAGCTTCATATGGTTATATTCATTAAGGAGGATAACAGTTTTAGCATCCGCACAAGGCTCTGAAAACGTGAATGTAGGTACAGAGCACAAAGGCTAAATGATAATAAAAAGCCATTGTTTGCTAATCGAGTTTGATTTGAAGCTGGTTAGCTTTATTTGGCATGAGGGATGAAAATGGGAGATGGCTCACAGCTCTGCTCGTACAAAATGTTGTTACCTGCACCCCAGACCTCACTAATTAGCATTTTACTTTAATCTGCCTTTTCCCTCCTTGCTGCTGGCTCAAACGGAAGCTGTTTTACGGAGTAAGTGTTCCGATAGGGTTCAGCGTCTGCTCTTCGTCGGGGTAATGCAGAGTTTTTTACCTCTCCATGTACCTCTTAGCTTAGCTTTTTATTTCCACTTGGGAAAAATCCCCCCCCCAGCAATGTCAGACGTTGACTGTGTTTGAGTTGCTGCTTTTGTTGGTCCTTTAGCTTTGCTCCGCTGAAGAAACCTCAGAAGTCAAAGCGGACAAAGAACTGCTTTGTAGTAAAACTGAGTCTTTGAAAGATTTAAGGTTTTCTGGGGCATTCCTTTTCTGTACTTTTAAACCGTGTTTACTTCTGTTCTCTTTTTTTTTACAGTTTACAAGACTTTGTTACTCTTGTGATGAGGTCAGTTGTGGTCATTTCTCTGGTTCGAGCTAACGTTTAACTTATTGACTGCCAGCCATTTTCAGAACAGAGAGTCGCTCACTGCCAGTTTTTTGAGAATTTTGACTGATTTTTCAAGAGCCACAGAATAGTTTGTGCTATGACTATGTAAACACCGAACACACCAAAAGAAAGAGTAGACTCTCTTCTATCATCAGGCAAAAAAATTTTGTTTCTACCTTATTCCGTTCTTCCTCGACGTGCGTCTCACCGGCGCCATTTCTGTCATAGCGAACCATTGCGTTTGTTTTTATTTGCTTACAATCTATTCTAATCTCCCATCAAAAGTGGCACAGCTACCTAGAGGGTAAATTTGTTAGTACATACTCTGTCTAGAAGCCGATATTTACGGAAAAACTTTCGCCGATCGTCCCCCAAGCCACTCGCATTGAAAAACATAAAAGACGTCTATAGACGTCTTTGGCAGTCAGCGGTTGGATTTGAAAAGACGTCTATAGACGTCTTTGGCAGCGAATGAGTTAACCAGTCGGCCTCTAACTTTTCAGCCTGTCGCTCAGGGAAATGTGCTGTTGTGTGTGTGTTTGTTTTGTCAATGGTGGATATATTTAACGCATTTTCCCAACATCTTATTTAATAAGCGTAAGATTACACATACCAACACAAAAGCTTTGCCGCTTACAAAATCTAGCCTTCCCTTAATGATGGTCCTTCTGAGGGGAGACGGGGGCGACAGGAGACACCTGCTGCATGTTTCCCACCTCAGCTTAGCTTTTTAGAGACGATGTAAGCAGTATTCTCCATGATCTTGTGGCTCAAAATACAGTTTTGAACATGATTCAGAATATTGGCAGAGGCGTTGCTTTACCGTTTTCAGCATTTGCAGCATATTGAGCTTGTCAGCACTTATTACCCACCACATCTGCTCATTAGATCCATGTCACGTGCCAGGTATGGAAGTCAAGAAAATGTCTTGTTTGTTACATATTCTAACTTCTTAAAAACATTTAACCTCTCTTGATCCCCGAATTGAACCCTAAAACACCTGGAGTCCTCAAGTTTGAACCTAAGGTTCTTAATCTTTTCTAAGCCGTGTTTCCTAAAGGTCTCTTTTTCCTGTGTTTTGTTAATTAGAGGTTCATGTCACCCTCGTCTGCATTCCTACCTGGTTTTGGAGTGTGTGGTGCTACGGTGGATCAAAGAAAGCCTTTCACCTGCTAAGTGTGGTTAGATGTGGTTCTAATGCCTGCATAATGAGACCTGCAGAGAAACAACAGCAGCAGCAGCTCAGGAAGCTCTTTCCTGCATCCTTTAGACTTTAATTTGTATTCTTTTTACATAAAAAGATAGATAAGATAGGATATTGCAGGCCACTTAGGCCTGATGCGCTGTGTGTATATTTGATTATACGGAGTCTAACTAGTGTCTGATTGAACTTGTGTTCTTTGGTGCATGTCTGTTTGGAGACCTTTGGTCTAAATGCGTGTCTATTTCTGGGTACGTGTGATTTGACGCAAGTGCTGAGCGGCCCTGTTCCACATCACCTAATGAGCTGCTGTTTGCTTGCCCACCTCACTCCCTCCTCTCCCTGTCCTTATAATGTTGCTGTCCTCATAATCCCTGTCCTTATAATATGTCCTTATTCTTAGTACAATACAATCCCTTTGGGACCAGCGGTTCTCTTTGGGAGGTTAAAAAAACCACACAAAAAACAATTCCAGAGGTATCTTTACAGGTTCTCAGTCCCTGCACCTATTTCAAGGTAATAATAATTAACGATTATCAGTTTTTTTCTTCAGATCATACCTTTTTTGCAAAAATATGTCTGCATTTACCCATGTGATTGGATGTGTGATATCACAGGGAATAAGTCAGACCTGCAACATCTTTAGCTGCACGTTGCTATGGTGACACGTCTGGTTATAAGAGTCTCTAAGAGGTCTCCCATACAAATGAACCTACTGTGGACTATGTCTGTTTGTGTGAGTGAATTTGGGCAGTATTGTGCATAAATTAAACATCTAACATTTAAACACCCTTGAAATATTAAAATCTTGCTCTCATCCCTATGAATTATTTTGAAGTTTTAAAGCCACACTGCTCTACCTTGAGACATTACCTGTTTTATTTATGATTAATTTTCTTAAAAATCTAGCCCCCTCCTTAAAGCGCAGAGCAGTGGGTCCAGCTTTAAGCAAAGCGAGATAACACATTAGAAAAATAAATGACCAGACATGAACAAATGATGCGTCCTTTTACTCTCCTGATGCATGAGTAACAAGACTGTGATTAGAGCCATTATAAAATCAAATGAAAAAAATAATAAAATCACATTGCCTTGTAATAAACTGTTGTGTTAAAAGCTCCGCAGATAAGCTGTTATTTATTAAATGTGTGGTCATACGTCTGATTCAGGGTTCTGGTCAAATTGCCTCCACGTCGACGGATATTTGTTATCGAATTTAGCAGCTTCCTGAGCCAGAGGGTTTCCTTAAGTCAATTGAGTTATTTGACTTGAAAGCGGTCAACTTTCTTTTATTGAGTTGACTAAGCCCTGCAGCTCCTCTGAACCAGGCCTATTCCTTTGTCTTTGTCAATTGCAGGTTGCATTTTTGTCAGCCGTTAATGCAGGCCCCTGCAAACAGTTCACTTGTTTATCATTTCCATTTCATTAAAGCACAGCCACTTGGACAAATCCAGCTTTAGAGAACATTCAAACCAAGTTTTCCACACATGCTGCTGGCAAATTAATTCAGAGTTAACTTCCAACTCTGAAGGAAGCACATGCCTCACCTGTAACGACCCTTGAGATTTGTTAACCTTTGTGTGAAAAAGTTAGACATCATGAACACTCACACGCTTTAATTCCTGTTATGGGATTGTATTTTGCCTGAAAGGAAAGTTTGCTTAATTAGTTCGGGCATTTTTTGGAGGCCATCTTGTGTATTTTTTAAAAATATATATATTTCAAAGGGCCCTTAAAGGCAGCTCCCTTACAGGAAGTGAGTATGTGTTGTCCTTTGATTTAAGGGGAACTTTAATAAAAACTAAGATGTATTACAAATGGTGTGAAAGGTTAAAATGGACAGCTTTTAATAGTAAATTATTTGCTAACCAATAAGTTAAAATTTATCAATGTAAGGTATTTTGTCATTTTTCTAGACGTTTGACTTGATTGGCCAGTTTGTACTCGGAAAGCAAAGTTCTATTTACATGTTAAAAGGATAGGAAAGGCCCTGCTGGGAGTCTAACCACGCTAGATATTCTTTTTGGAGGCGGCTCATCTTACGAAAAGTCTAAAACACAAGCTGATGAAGTGTTTTGCAAAAGTAAGACTACTTCTCAAGCATACTGATCTTTGTTGTGGATACGCACGTTTGAGCCCAAAACGGCACAAGAGCGCCTGTAGGCTGAAATAATTTGTCGTGTACCCCTTCAGAGCAATCTTTGACATCTCTGTGACTTCCTCTGAATGAAAAGAAAGTCACGTGTATGGTTGTAATGAGGCTTGCACACAGAGGTTATGTTAAACAAAAGCGACCAAAAAAATAAAAGGATTTGGTTCGGGGTGGCACCAATGCTCCAGGGTTCCTGGTTCAAATCCCCGGTTACCTTTCTGTGTGGAGTTTGCATGTTCTCCCTGTGAGTGGGTTGTTGTTTGTCTCTGTGTGGTCCTAAGATGGACCGGCGACCTGTCCAGGGTGTACCCCGACTCTCACCAGATGTCAGCTGGGAGAGGCTCCAGCCCTCCCGGGGCCCTACTACAAAAAAAAGAGCTATAGGTAATGGATTGATGGCGGGGAAAGGACAAAGAGATGGCAGGGGCCTAAAAAAGACGTGCATTTCTCTTTTAGCCTCAAACAAATCTGTCCACCTGTGCAAAACTGTGTCTTTACAAAGAGACTAAAAACTATACTGCCATATATAACACCTCAAAGATCCTTTTGTTTGTGCTGCTTTTAAACTTCACGGCCTGCAGAATGCTGCACAGACGCGAAGACCGGTCCGAATGTAGGAGATAATGACCGCACTTGTAGATTGCCCGGGAAGTCGGTGATTTCATATCGTTACGAGCCATCTAAAAGTCTAAGAAACACAGCCAGGGAAATTCTCCTGTGGTGTCGGGGTGGAGTGTGACTGCCCGAGAACGGTCCGGCAAAGCTCGGGATTTCAGCCCCGCAAATGAAGATGAAGACCACGTCGTTTGGATTCATTTGAAGTCCAAATTATTCCCACGAAACAAAAGTCAGTTTAACCACATCTGTGCTTTCTCTTTCTTCAACAGAAACCTGGCCAAGAACCCTCTCACCACTCTGTCGTGGCAGCTCTTCCAGCATCTCCAACTCTCTGAGCTGTAAGTCTCATCTGTCATGCTGGCTGTTGTTTGTGTTTTATTACGGCACTTTATCATCTCGGCCCGGATACAAATTGTCCCCCCTGCACGTCATTATAATGCCTGTCTTTGTTGTACGAAACCTCCAATTTGTCTGGGCGCATGTGAGGGAACAAACCCGCCGCCTGTGCAGCGGGACTGTGATCTTATAAGTCGTTTGTTTAATAAATGCGCTGGAAAGAAAACGTAATGATCGGGAGGAGGGGGGGAGTCTGACCCCGTTTCCTTGTTTGTTATGAATATTTCAGCCACCGTTGTGTTTATGAAATGAGTTTGCCGCCACACCACTCGGGAGAACGCCGCGAAGTCGGGCCGCTTTCCTCATTCGCACACCGTTACGCCCGCGTGCGCTGTCCATCAACTGAACCTCGGCTGCGCTTCGAATGGGCCTCCTTTCACGCGAGGCCCGGCCGCAGCAGCAGGTTTTTATCAGACTATTTCCAGCAGACCTCCTTATTGTGCTATTTTCAGAGGTAGAAGCGGGGCAGGTCCTGGGACATGGCCGCACAATGCCGGTCCGGGTGGACCTGCAGCTACGCCTGCAGCGCCACGACCGAAGGGGGAAGCCCCGCTCACGTGCGCGCCGTGGCTTCGCGTTTCATTTGTTAGCTTCTTTCTTCGAGCTTTCGCGCAACCCCGAGATTTCCGAAGCTTCGCAGCCCGAACTGGGACCGTCTCGCCAGAGGCTGATGGCTCTCATTCTCCCTCGCCGGGCCCCTTATTGGGCTGTAAACACTCTGACATAACAAATGTGGAGGTTCAGGACATTTGTTGCCTTACCGGCTTGGTTCTGCTCTCCAGTTCCACATTTGGCTTCTCTCATTATATTTTAAAGTGTTAGGACAATGCTAAGCCGTTAATCTATCACTTGACACATGTCAAAGTGGAAATGATTATTTATTAATTATGTACGTTGTACAATCAGACTCTTAATGGATGAATTAGGAAGTGGAATTTTTTCAGCCTCTGAAACACTCTTTAAAGCTTTAAAGACAGAGAAAATGCCGTAATTTGGACATTAATGTTGCATCACTCTGTATGGTAGTTTGCTGCACAGTCCAAACTGGGGCTCCTTCATCCCATTCTAATCAGTAAGAAAGTGCTATTTGCAGTCAATACAAAGGAAAGAAGATGATCAATTCAGAAAGTGACAGCAATAAAACTGCATGCTGCTCGCCAACTACTGCAGAAAGAGAGGAATAAGGGGAATAAGACATATCTGAGCAACCGGAAACCATCATTCCCTAGCCTATGGTCCACCCTTAGTCTTTTTTTGACAGACTTATCTGGCTTCACATTTGAAGTGCAAAGTCCTGCTTTAATCTTCCATTCAGCTGAACGTGTTCAGTCCCGCGCAGTGGTTACAGATTGCAAAGTAGCAGGGCTCATGTTTTAATCACCCACATCATGCATGAGGCAATGCTTTGCACGACTCGCTCCCATGAGAAGCGCACTGGGTCCCAGGGGAACTCCAAATTCAGGCTCAGTAAAAGTATCCACTTCAAAACATGGTATGGAGAGCACAGGTGACGAGGCTTTAAAAGCCAAGAGGAAAAGACTCATTTTGAACTGCTATTGCTTTTAGAATTGGGATTTTTTTTTTAAGGGCAAAATTCTGTTTTGTGGTGGCAAAGGTCCTTCGATTCTTTAGCTTAGTTTTCCTCTCAGGAATTCAACCTGATTCCCAGAAACACTGGCAAAACATGAACTGCTCCTAGCTATAGCCACTTAAGAGAATAATCCAAAACCAAATCCTCAGGAATATCCCTTTTACGTGTAGTGTTAAGATTATACCGTACGATTTGACAAAGGACATCCAAGTGATTCAAAAAACCCTCCGATTTAACTCGCATCTAAAGTATTTTTTTCATTTACCGTCTTTATCCGTATTGTAGCCGCACAATCACACAAACACAGTCAAAGAAAGGTTAACCGGGGATTAACCTTGATACTGCTACATATATATTCTCCTGTAAGTCAGAATCTTGTAATCCTCAACCATTCAAGTCCGATTCTCAGGATTCACAAGGGAACGTGTCAAGTCCTTCAGCGTAACCCTGGACGTTAGTGTGTGTGTGTTTCTGAGACAGGAGGCCACTGCACAGACTATGCATATTCGATACAACTATCTTCTGCAAATTAACTAATAAGCATATATATCAAGACTATTTATTATTATATTAGCATCATTGTTGATAATGCTATTGACTTTTACCAGGCATTAATAAATAGGTGTGTATAACCCCCCCCCCCCC
>JABUIW010000020.1:16436026-16568600 GCA_013363375.1 Menidia beryllina | reverse complement strand
CACAGATAGTGTCTTTGTTTTCCTACATGAAAAGCAGGGCCTGGGCGAAGCCGGCGCTTCCTGCTGAATGCTGATGAGGAGCGAGGGTCTCTGTCTATTCCGCTCGGTGTGTTTGGTTAAGAGGTGTCAGTCGGTGTGGCGTGGCGGCACAGACGTGGACTCGGAGCGTTATGCAAGAAGGAAACCATGTGGAATCAGGCCTCGCTAATGGGAAATGAGTCACTCTATCATGGTCCCGGCGCGACGTGGACCCGACATCATTATTCCCATCATCGTCTCTGTGGGCTCACCCAACACCGTATTAGCTAGAAAAGTGCCAGTCATTGAATCCAGCCAAATGCAGCATGCTCACTGGGCACTGTTACCTTTAATTATTTGAATAATACACAATGCAGTATCAATGATAAGTACCCACCCATGCTGCTCCAGCACACAGATATTATGTAAATAGAGGGAGATCAAACCAGCTGAAATAATTTCCGTATTATGTGACGAAAGCGGAGCAGAGCCCTTTGCCATGACGGTGACACTAACCTGCGTTATCTCACTCACTCTAGGCAATATTATCGTAATTGTAATTCTTTCTTTTTTCCCCCCCTCAAACTGTGAAAGAGGACAAATTTCAAAGCTGCAGCAAATGGGTGACAGTGACCCCGTGATGAATATGAAATTATTTTTAAGCCTGGAATTACAACCGTGTTCCTTATAGGCTTTAAATAATAATGTCGTTATTGATAAATTCATCGTTTGTCATTACCCATAATTCAAAATGCTCCAGTTGCTTTTAATTCTTAATTTTTTTGTAAATGAGGCTGAATAGAAGAACAAAAATAGAGCGGAAAGATGTGCGCGCAACCATGGCACATGGCAATTATACTCACAAAAAACAGGTAATTACTCGAGTTCACACATGCTGACCAAAATGGAGAAGAAGGATTGACACTCGGCTGAAACCGCCATTTAACAAAGCGCTGATTCATCAAAGCATTACCAATTGGCCGAGTTTACAATGGAACAAAGCCCGCCCTGCTTTTAAGTCCTCTTTTACACTTAATTAACTGGCAGTAAAACATGTTTCCCTCAATCTAAAGTGATGCGGCACGACTAAAGAATCATTTATTCAGCTCCCTCAAAGCGGAGGCGGCTGTGTGGTGTCGATTCCTGCGTCTGAACAAGTTTGACTCGATGTTTCCCGGCGACCCGAGAGTTCACATCACAGCATTTAGTTAATACATCACGCACTCTAAGATGTCTGCCAGGTGGTATTATTTTATCCCTGCAAAGTGCACAACAGTCGCTTTGTCTCTCCCGTTGTTCGCACAGATATTTCACACTCCCTGCGATAGCTTAATGTCAGTGACAATAGCAAAACATCCGAGGGATCTCGATATTCTCAAGTCTTTTGTGGCTGAAAAGACTCCAGCATGACACTGAAGCCGTGTAGTAAATGTCTGTGGGGTGGTGCCCCGGGATGAGGCGCAGATAATCAGCTCTATGTCTTTGTCTGCGTGCCCTTTAGCCAAAGAACCACAGCCACTGTAGCGTGGTGCACTCCCCAAACCAGCCACGAGCCAGACGTCGGCAGCCAATAAACTCTGCACGAGCTGCCGCTGCTTCTGGGCCGATGTACATGAAGATTATTTGAAGCACAGTTAGCATCAGTCAGTCCTTGAGGAAGCTAATTTTGCCCGGTCTGTATACACTCTCTTTTTTAGCTACTGACATCATTTGCTGGGAGCTATGTGCATCCAGAATCCCTTTAATCTGCTGGTGCCTCTCAAATCCCGCCTCTCAGCAGCTAACACAAAGTCAAACATTCATTTCTTGCCGCAAAACGGACTTTCATCCTGTGTGTGTTTGTGTGCGCGTGAGACGTGTAAAAGGATCAAACCGGTAATCTGCAAAAAATAAATTAAAAATCCATTTTGAAAAAGCTGCACGACAGGTTCACAACTGTAAGGTGAACTTAATTATCTACGGGTCTCCCGCTAACTAGACGAGGGACTAGTAATTCTCCAGATCTCAGGGGTTTAATCTTTTGAGAACTATATTACCTGCTTGGCACCACAATGCCCCGAATATAACATATATATAGTTTGGAACAACATGAAGTTTGAACTATCAATTCTTTGAGGAAAATAAGATTACAAAACCATGTCCATATGTGCGAAAATAACACTAATAAACATACAGAACGAAAGGTTTTAGCTGCTATCTGAATATGATACCAGAAATCTTTCTGCTGAGATTGTTTCTTTTGGAATGCAGATTTCCTGTGCTGGTTTGCATTGCTGCTGGAAAGACCTCTGTTGGAAACTAAGCCTTTCCAAAGTCAAAACATGAATGGGAAAAGACCCCAAAATAAGTTAGAGGAGACAAAGGCTGCAGGAACAAAATGGAGAAAGTAAAATAAGGTTAAAGCATTTCTTTATTTTATCATTGTGAGAAATGTGAGATCACTAGCAAAAACAACAAACAAAACAGGCAAGGCTGGATCCCTGACCACACAGCAGGAATAGCAGGAAAGTATTTTGTTCCATTAAGATATAGCTGCAGGAACAGCTCTTAATGCTTCTCTGGTCTAGTTTACAACTATAAGGGAAGCCCAAGACAGCAGAGAGAGCTGAGACAGTGAGGGAGGTTAAAAACGTATGCTGTAATCCTGGAAATGTCACTGAGAATGAGGGTCTCTACACAGCAGATTTTGAACTGTTGCCTGAAATGAATACTCTAGTGATGAAATGTTCCTTTTGGGGATTATCGTAGGATATAATCATTGATTTAGATTATTTTACCATCTCTCAACATGTTTGTGATGTTACCGTGGCAGATTTATATTGAAAGAGTGGATCCCAAGACTTTAACAAATAATACTACTTATTTAGAGCTTGACTCAATGAAATGGAAATACAACAATCTATTAAAACATTCAAATTACCCTTCAGGTAAAATGGGAGATGTTAAAAAACTCTCCTTTTCATTATTATTCGAATCAAATATGGCTTGTTTTTTAATTTTTTTATTTTAGGGTTAATTAATAAGTGGCAGATGCAGTAATGAGTTATATGATTTTGTACGGTGATAATAAACAAACATATTCTAAAAAGTGAGTGCACAGGTACTTAACTGTAATGTGTGTACTTATTTGTTCGAGCTCTTTGTGACGCACAGACATCAGCTCTTTAATTTGCCGAATGATGAGGATTTCTTTTAAAAATGCATTTGTTTCACACTCTACTAGGAATAAAACATCATTTCTGGAAAATGTAGTTTACTGTGTTAATCAGTATTTTGAAGGAAGAGTTAGTGCTGTCTGGATCTGATTGAGAATTTTAAATTCAAACGTGGGTAGAATGTAGGTTCATAGTCTCGAAGCTCAATTTTGGAATCGTTTTGTTTAAAAAATATCCCATGCAAACACTGCCTTTATCATTCAAAACTAACTTCATGAATAAGCACTTCAATGAATAAATATGCCCTGAAAGAAATCTTAGGTAAATCAAATTAGTGAAAAAAAAAATCAATGGAATACATTTTTTAATGTATTCTTTTTTCCAAACACAAATTTCACAAAACCCTTCTTCATTTTTACATTTTTCAGCTGATTTGAATTTTGAAACCCTACTTTTTTCATTTCTTTTTTCCATTTCAGTTCCTTACATCCAAATGAAGGGCTGTTTGTGGCCACTGCAGCGACACACTGCAGGAACAGTATCTGATGTATTCCCCCCCGCCGTAAAAAACAAATTACGATAGAGACGGAAACAAATTTCAGGATTAATATATGATGAGGTAACAAGACAGCAGCGTGAGTTTGACAGATGTGCTAACCTCATATTCATCAGGGGGAGAAGTATCCAATGGGGAATATCTCTGCAGTCAGGATGTGGGTTTTCTGTAAAAAACACAAAAAAAAACAAATCTACATTTCCACTTCTCATTATGGTCAATTGAATAAGCTACGAGGACATGCTCTGTAACAGGACAATGACTTCTAAAGATATGAAACAGTAATGTTCCAAGACCAAATCTATTTGAATGTTTACAAATTTTCCCCTGTCAAGTCATGAAATTACTAATTTGACCATAAAACTAAATTACATTTTATTAATTTATTTTGTATGTGTTACATTCTCGATCAGGGGATAATTATTCAAATATCAGTATGCGGTTATTTAATTTTGAATAACAAAGCTATCCATATTCAAGCGTCCCTCATGAAATCTAAAAAAATAAAATAAAAAAAGAGAGATACATTAGTGTTAAGCTCTAGCTCCAACCGTCTGTTTCTTCCTACCTGAAGCCTTTCTCGCCCCGACTTAAGTGTCCCCTCTCTCCTCCGTGATTACAGCGCAGGTGGACAGGTGGTGTTGTCGATAAGCCAAAAAATCAAGCCTGGCTCTTCAGACAAATTATTCTTCAGTGGCTTGAAAAAAAATAAAAAAAATAAAGCGGAAATCAGCCAGTGAACAGAGCCTGCGGGGACGCTGAGCCACCAAACTGCTGCCACCTCAGGCAGAAGAAAAGCTGGAACCAAACAGTGAATTATCCATTCACAGCCTGTTGCTTTACCTAGAACTTTGTCCACGAGGCGGGCGGTGATACACTTTTATTTATTTATTTTTGGGGAAGGGGTAGATAAAAGCAGCTGCTTGCAAAGGTCGGTGAAAATAGGTTTGTCGTGCGTTTGACGTGTAGACAACTCTGTCCCTCTTCTGAATTCATTTCTCCCGGTATATTTCAAAGCAATCTTTGCCAAAGTTCTGATCTGTCAGCCCCCTCGCTGTGCTGTGAAAACTGAGAATGATTAGATGTTACTGGTAGAGATGGCGGCTGCGTCTGTTTATTAAACCCCTTTGCTTTTTGGTACGTGTCTGTTTGTCAATCAGCTACTTCAAGATTCTCAAACTCAATGTGATGGATGACAGCTCAATTATATCTTTTCCACTCTATAACGTGAGTTACCAACAAAAAAAAAGACAGTACTAACTGCACTGACACTTGGTATAAAGGCAATGCTTCGCTTCAAGGATTAAAACAGACAGATGAAAGATTTTTGATCAACAAAATACGTTAGCCTCTATAGCTTACACATTCACCTAGCTAAATCTATTGTTAGTTTGAAGTAAGTGCTTTTTAGAGAAACTTCTAAGTTTTAAAAACATTTAAAAATGTGTCATTCCAGTACTAATTTGTAGTCAAAGACTAAGAACGTGGGCATTTCTGGTTAACAACTCTTAAACTAGCCGCAGTGTTGACGGGTTACGTAGCGTAAGCTAAGTCATAGCTGGAGGTGACCTCACTTCCTCCAGGTACTTAGCTTTGAAATGTTTATCAGTTATGATTCAACAATGTAGATAAATATAGACAAAAAAAGGACTTGGAGTTGAGGAATGCCAACAAAAGAAAATGTCTTTACATAGCTAGCAAACTCTCTTCTTTTGTATTAACGGCCTTAAAGATTGTTAGAGGCAACAGATCAGAAGGAGGAAGGAAACCTTCACGGTTACTAAAGCAGTGTGGGATCATTTCGATTCAGAACGGAACAAAAGTCTACCAACAGCCAGGAGAGATCGTTGGAATGTCCTTCAAGAAAGCCTGATGAATTCCCAGACACTCCTTGGGTAGAAGTACCTCGTCTTGGGCAGGCTGTGCAGGAAAATATAGTTCCCCAGACCAAACATTAACCTGTGATCTTATTAGTCTTATTACTAAAACCCTGGATTTTGCTACCTATCAATTTGGTTTTCCCCATGTAACGTTTGATTCTGTCTCAGTAAGTTGCTTGTAATTGGTGTTATCCAGAGAGAATATCAAGAAATTTGGGTTAAATTAAGATTTATACTCACTATTATAAATAGAGGAAAAAAAACATTCATAACATGGATGTGTGGGTTTAGATACAAACCATAAATTCAGCATGGATAGGAGAATATCAGTTTCTAAAAACCGGGACAAAAATTTAAACTGAGTCTTTAAGTTTGTCTTTGACTTAAAAGTAAGTAAGAGACAAGATTGCGTGGGTGAGGAAATGAGATCTAAGCATGCGAGCCACAATCCAGTCTGGCTTATTTTTGTTTGTGATCTCCAGCCCCTCAGCCAAGGCACCTGTGTGTACATTTCTTGTAAAAACAGCCTCCGGTGGTGATCATTACCGCTCCTCCGGAATAGCGTGATGTGTCGTTAGGCAGCTCAGAGAAAACAGCGTGCTGCTAGCTCTCTAGCTAGCTGAGGTCACACCGCCGTTGACTCTGTTTCCTTTCTACGTCTCGACTGCTCCGCTTCAGACATTTATCAACTTGCAGCCGTCAGTTCGCTTCTTTTGTCGTCTTTTTTTGCGTCTTTAAGTAGCAGCACTGCACAGCCACGGGAGGCTGACTGTATTCCAGCAGTTTAAAATGCAGGATTTTCTTATTTAAAGAGTTGTATCTGCACTGGTGCTGATGAGCTCTGCCTTGAGGCCTAGTGGCTAAGGTATGGAGGCGGTGGTTATTATTAATAATGACCATAATTACAATGTAAGGGGGGAAAGCCCCGGTCTGCACCGCTCCAGTGAGCTTCAGTCCCTTGTGATTTGCTTTTTCAGTGTTACATAAAAATCTTTAACCTTGAAATATCAAGCTGTACATTCATATTGGGAGATTTCTGTTTCTCTGAAATGTTTCCTTGTACAAAATCTGTGTGAATGATGTACTCCATTAATGTTCCTATTCAGTTCATTCATATATTTTTATAATCTTATGAATGAATGAATGAATGAATGAATGAATGAATGAATGAATGAATGAATGAATGAATGAATGAGCTGGTATCATTTTCATCAGTGGGTTAAGGTAGAATTTTAAGGATGGCTATGATAAAGCAAACAAAAACAAAACTGGGTTAATAGGCCAGAAATGGAAATATTGACTTTTGTTGCTGATTTCTAAATGGAGAAGTCTCCACCTTTGATGCTCATGTTTTCCGAGCCAACGGACAGGAATAAAAAGTGCAAAACTAAGAAAAGATAGTTATCTCGTTTAAAGACGGACGGGTCATTTGGCGAACGCCAAGCCACCGAGAGCCACTCACGGGACTATTCTCTCTCATGACTGCGTACAGTGTGCATTATTCATGCTATTCATGTTTCTTATTGACCTCCATCAAGGACGTCTGGAGGGGCATTCATCTCCACCAAATTGGCCAATCACAACCTCCAAATAGAATGTATGCAAAACACAAAGGTAGCGCACGGTGTTGAATAATGCGTTTCTCTGCAGTAAAGAGGAAAAGAGGGAAATGCCTTTCGCAGTGCACCTAATGATACCTGTCTGCTGCTAATGCGGCTGGAGACGGATAGCCCGAACACAGCTCTGACCTGTGGCTTCCTCACATTTGAATGGCTCCCATCGCTTTTTTACCTCTGCTAGCGGATGAGGGCGGATCAGGCTGACGAATACGGTCCGATTGAAGCCAAACAGAATCCAAAGACTTTTAATCCAGTCACAATTCGATCAAGTCGGTTCATACAGATTCCTTACTAAAAGAAACCGACAAACTGCCCGCGAACCCCATATTAATCGGATCTAATTTGAGGGAAGGCGGCCACGTTTACTATTCTGTTTTTGTGGGTGGAAACAGCAGAAACTGAAGTCAAACAGACAAATATGTTGGACAATATGTTGCAAAATCGGTCATTGATTAATTTGAAAATTAAAATATCTGGGGAAAATTGTATCGACAAATGTTAAAGCTAATCATGTTACCATAGGAACGGTAAGACCGTTTTTTTTCCCTATCCACTAATAAAATCTACTGTGGATTTTGGTGCAGAATTATGAAATGATGTGAAATGAAAACGATTATTATCATTAGGCTGTACCGATTTCATTAAAGTCACCTGTGCTGCCGAATATTTCTGTGTTGAAAAAGAGAGAAATCAAGACATTGCTAAAGCTAAATATACTCAACATATTGAGCCTGTGATGTTTAAGTCTGATGTGATGTGTATACCGATGAATGAGCAAAGCCATTCGGGAGAAAGAAAAAAAGAAAGAAAACAAGTGCTGAGAGTTGTGGTTGCCATGATACAGCAGGCACTTGGCGTTTCTGGTTGCTTTTGCCGTGGCTCTTCACATCCTCCCGCCCTGTAGCTGTCGTGCCATTAACCATCTCCTCTCGGCCGCGTTCCCAGGCGCCTGGACGGCGTGGTGTTCGACTGCGGCTGTGACATCCGCTGGATCCAGCTGTGGCAGCAGCGGGGGGAGGCGGGGCTTCACACCCAGCAGCTCTACTGCAAGGAGGGCGACTCCAAGATGCGGCTGCGCAACATGTACATCAACAACTGTGGTAAGGCCGGGACGGGTGGAACCAGAGGCCATGGAAACGGGAGGGTTAAAGCAGACTTGTCAGAGAGACTAGTCGAGACGGGGTTCCAGAGGGGGACTCTGCGGTATTATCTCAGAGCAGTGACTCATCCCTGGGAGATCTGTTCAGTGTGCCAGCACACACTTTCAGAAAAGAAAGAAAGCGCCTTCAGGGGACCAGAAATTCGTGACCCTCAAAGGCCCTGCTGTTGCCCCCCCGCAGCTTGGGAATATAAGTATATGTTCCCGGGCCTCTAAAAGTACAAATAAGTGGCTTTGGGGTCCAGTCATTAGCCATCAGGGTGCATATGTTGAGATATATGTAGATGTGTTGACGTCAGGAGTGTGAATGTGCCCCTATTTGTGACAGTGCATGCATGAATATATTCTATTGGCTACTTTGTGCTGATTCTATGAAATCTATAGGCAGTTAGTTGACTTGGTATAAAACATACAAGTGCACTGACTGAGTTTGTTCAAGTGAACTTACTCCCTGTGTGTGTGTGTGTACCATCAGATCTGCCAGAGATCAGCGTGAGCCACAGCAGCGTGCTGGTGATGGAGGGCGACAACGTGACGGTGAGCTGCAACGGATCGGGATCGCCACTGCCCGAAGTGGACTGGACCGTCAGCGGCCTGCACTCCATCAACACACACCTGGTCAGACACGTGCAGAAATGGCGAGAAATGACATAAGCAAACAAATCAGTTCAAACCAAACGGTCAGGGTCCCATCTGAGGAAGACAGCAGTCTTGTAAACCCCAGGTTCTCTCGGTCGGGTTTCTGCCAAAGGACTAAGCTGTCATGAAATGACTGGTTTGCCTCACGTGGAGGTATTAGATAGTAACATTGCAATGAAATCTTCTTTTTTTAATTGTTTAACACTGTCCTCATGCGCCTGTTTAGTTGCACAATTTTTGCTTATGACGATTACAGATAATTTAGCAATAGATGCCAATTCATTTGGACGGTTTCACGCAGCCTTTTATGGTTAATTTCTTTAAGAAATCCCCTCCAAAAACTCAGTTCTAAAACAAATAATTTGCCTTCCTCGAAATGGAGTGATCATGTCGTTGTTTGGTCAATCCCGTGGCTGTCTCACCGCTTGTTGCGGATGTGTTGCTCGCATTTCAGAAAGCGTCCTGCACTCGCACAAAAAAACTAATTTTCGACATGTTGAAGCATTTCTGGCTCAGATGTTGCTCTTGCCCGTCTTTGAACCGGGTTCACTGGTGAACGGTTGGGATATCATTACGGAGCCCTCCGGGACATCCAGATGGACAGCTCAAACCTGCAGGAGCCGGGTCACATGACAACAGGTGTTAATGATGATTGGCAGTTTAGTGTCAGGGCTCCACGTGAGTCAGAACCAGAGGTTACGGCTGTCTGATAGAGGCTATTCTCACAGTTGCTTTTACAGAATTGGAGTAGATCTTTTGCGCTGTGGTTTTAACTCTGTTTTAAAGTCCCAAAAGCCCCATATACTTTACTAAGGAAGAAACATCTTTGTCTTAACTCGTTTTGAGTTTTTTTCATTAAGTTCCAAATGTTTATTAGCTTTTCATTCTTCGAGAGATTTTCAGTCCATAGTTTTGGAAGTGGGTTGTCATGTGAGTAATTTTCCTCTTTTAAAATGCCACCGACAGACCTTCTGCCACTTGCCGCTTCCTTTATGCAAGTTTTTTAATCAGCAAAGCAGTTATTACCTCAAGACTCCTTGGTGATACTGGCACACGAAGCACTTGAACTTTTTTTTCTTTTTTTGATGGGAAGAAAAAGAAAGAAAATAATTTGCGCACGGTTCCAAAAAACAACAATAAAAAGAACAACCGAAAGAATGTTATGTTTATTTTCTCCCTGTGATGCAGCTCGTGGTTGTATTTGATTTCTTCCAATCAGCAAATCTGATTGGAAGAAATAAAGATCCTGCTGTATCTTTTTATTTTATTTCTTAGCACTAATCAAATTTTTTTTGACAACCTTGTTTTTTGCTTCAAATAAGCTAGACCAAGACCACTCTGAGGAGCTTTTTTTTTTTGTGACTGCAAACTTGAGGAACCCGCTAAAAACCCAGGTTCTTTCTCGCTGGCCGGAGGGATAACTGTGCTGCACAAACAGGGCGGGAGCGCGGCGGCGGCGGCCTCTGGAACCGCCATGCCGTCTGCTGACTGTGATGCTGGCACCGACTTTACAGATGAAAGTGGCCTCGGCCTCGGGCTCCATGTTTGAGCACAGACAAGAGAGGGCACTGAGATGAGTGAGGTGTTTGGGAGCGGGAGCCCGGCCAGCTGAAGATTTTTATTTGGCCGCCTGAAGGTGAAAAGGCTGCGAATCGGTTAGCTCTAAAAATCTACGCTGGATGAGTCTTCGCAGGCTTCTTGCTGTGATAGTGAGATTCTGCCCGATCAATGAGGTGCCTAAGTCCCACAGGTAGCGCTCACTTGTGGACTGAATTCCATTTCCTTTAACAGGAATCTAGCTGATTAATAATTAACCTTGGTTTTAATTAAGATCTGACAAATGTAACCCCAGCAGTAGAATGCTGTGTCTTGTACAGTGGATCCATCATGGAGCCTAAACATCTCCCTCGGTCTTTTCCACAGTCCAACGTCTACTGGCCCAACATCCACTCCATCAACCTGACTCTCTCCAACATCAGCCGAGACGACAACAACTTCCAACTGACCTGCATCGCAGAGAACGTGGTGGGCATGACCAACTCCTCCATCCAGCTCAACGTGCAATGTGAGTGGCTAGTTTTCCCCTTCATCCAACGTGAGCAGGTAGTTTGTCTGGAGAAATGCCAAATTGGTGGTCGACGATCTGAATTGGATCTAGATACCTCACTGAGGAGAAAGAAAACCTTGTAAAAGCGTTTGGGGCTTACAGTGAGGCTGCCCATGTCTCGTAGAGGTAAGTGTGTTGACAAAAACCGTTTGCTCGTTCTGACTAATTAGCCTGATTAATCTTGTAATTTGCAGGGCTGTTTATGTTTAATATCACCAGGGCAGAGTGCTGGTACATTAAGAATCTCTGGAGCATTTTGTTTAAAAGATTAAGCCGTTCACTGGGTTTGTAAATATCGAAGAGAAATATGACCAGTCAGCAATGGCAGGACTGGGAAAAAAACAAAACAATACAAGATGGAGAGGTTTGGCTCTAGAATGTTTGCCTGAACTTCGACACATAAAACTTTCCTTTTCAGTCTAAAGGTTTATAATTGTCCTGTTAGTCCATGATAGGGACTTCCAGAACCGGTGGCTCATTAAAGTAGCGCGCCGATGCCGATTAATGTGTAAGCTTTGACGTTTAATAAACTGTTTTACCGGAAATAAAAGAAAAGAAAATATAATTCAGTGTGTTAGTCATCCCAAAGAAATGAGGAATCTCTCAAAAATGTTAAGTGAGTTTTGAGATGGCTAAAATTGCTAATGCGTCATGCTGTTTTTGCAGGGAGCATTTTAAGAAAAAAACGTCATCAACCGACCGTGTGTACCGGGAAAAATAAGCAGTAAAGTCACCACGACATCTGCATTGTTACCTCGCAGCAGTTGTGCTTTGGTTACTTAATCTTATTTGCTCACCTGTCTGGGATGCTCTGAATAAGACTAAAAGGCTTAAAATGTGAAATTATGTTGCTCTGCTGTTTGAAAGCGTTAATCAGCGGAGCCTGCTGGTGCTGTGATTACTTGGAATGAAATCTTGTTACCTACCACAGAGCAAGTCAGTTATCCACGTTTGGGGCAATCAGTTCAGCTGGGATCTGCAATGTTTTGTTTTTTTGGAGGGGGGGTATCTAGTAGAATTAAAGAATACAATATATTAAACAACAAACATTCTGTGACATCAATTTGAACATTTAGATATTGAGTTGTGTTCGCATAGCCGTCCGCCTCATTGTTAAGCATTAGCACAGGGCTGAGTTAAGCCCGTGGGACATGTAGTGCTGAGTCATCCCCGGTCCGGGTGTAAAGCTTTACATATCAAGAAGTAATGGAATCTCGTCTCTTCCGATGGGTAACAAAATCCTCTGTACGACGACACACACGCTGTTGTTTGATTATTCAACAAGAAACAGGCAAAAAATAAAAATAAAATGCAGGAGCGGTGTAAGAAAAAAACAAATGTACTCTCATTGCTTCAGGCAAGTTCAGCCTAATGTCAGACTTCCAACCTTAAAGTTCACCACAGCACGGTAAGAAAAAGACCAAACAACAACTGCTTGCTTGGAAGGGCTGCCGGGAAAATAGTCTCTTTTGCTTTAAAAAAAAAAGAAAGAAAAATGTTTGCAAAAGTATTTGAACAAACCAAGGCCTTTGGAGAGAGCAAAGGAGGAGGAAATCCTGCAGTCTATAAATTCAACACCAACACCTGTGTAGAGTTTGCATGCTCTTCCTGTGTCTGTGTGGGTTCTTTCTGGGTTTTACTCTATGCTGGCTTCCTCCAACTTGCATGTTAGCTTAATTGGACACTCCAAATTGTCCCTTGGACTGAATGTGTGTGGTTGTTTCAGTGTCTCAGTGTAGCTCTGTGTTGGACTGGCCACCTGTCCAGGGTGTAAGCCACCCTTCTCCTGTTATTGGCTGGGCCCCCCCATCCGCAACCCCACTGGGAATAAGCGGTATAGAAAATAGATTTTAGTCTATTTTTGTCTGGCTTTTATGAAGCGCTGAAATTCCCCAAGAATAAATAGAACTTCTACCGAAACACTGTCAAAGAGCTAAAAAACAAATGACACCTCAGAATCTAGTGGTTTCAAAACCAATGCTTGGAGCAAAAGGGGGGGCTTTTTTCTTTTCTTATTTTCTTTACACGAGAAGCATTTGATGGGCTTTGATGGATTAATGACGCCGACAGTCTGAGGGAACCATTTAGAACCAGGACAAAAATAAAATAATCCTTTATCAAGCCGAGCAGCCAAATTACGCAGGTACATTTAGAATGCAATGAGGTGTTGCGCAGTTACAAACCGAGTGAAATTGATGTTGCCAATTAGCAAGAATATATCCTCCAGCCCACATGAAAGCTCAGCCTTGATCTAAGCGGAAGGAGAGGAAAAAAATTTCTAACCCTCAGCGCTGATAAAGGAATGATTTGGTAACCGTCAGAATGCTCCTCCAACACCGAGACTGTGAATTACAGTACATAATTCAGCCCTTACGCAAGTCTACGAAGAGCAGTGGCCCTGGGCAGATTTGGGACGGACTGCATTCAAAGCCAATATTTATCAAAGGTGGCTGACATTTTTCTCTTTGTAGAACACTTCCTCTCGCAATCTATTTTGGCTGCTCACAATGCATCACGCTGCAGGGACAGGGGAGATTTGTCAACATTTCCGGCGCTCCCTACCGAGGCCCGCGCTCGCGTGACAGATCGGCTTTGCGGCGTGGAGTCCTCGGGGCCTCCTCCGCGTGGACACCGGCAGCGGCTGAACCTCTCCCGGCATTTCTTCTCCTGTTGACACTCTGCCGGCGCCGCAAATTAACTTATTAATTTTTCACCACACGCTCGGATGGTAATTACATTTCCTCCCCTGCGCAGCCTTTTGTCTCTGGAAATGTCATAAAATAGCTTAAACTGCGGCTCTGATTAGGGAGTAATCTGATTGACAGCGAAATTACCAGCCGTCAGGCGACATTCTCCGCATACAAAGGCGCGCTCGCTATTTTAGCGAAAGCGTAATTAACCACGATGCAGATTCTGCCCGGGCGCCGCTGCCGGGGAGCCAGCCGCGGCTCCGGCGGCGGCGGCGGCCTGGACCCGGGCGCCGTACCTTGTTTTCTTCCTGTCACTCCTTCCTGCGCACCGCGCCGCTTCCTGCTAATGACACAGCACAAACCCGCACTGGAGTTCAGCGGTTGTTTTTTTCCAGCGAGCTGAGGAGGCGCATTATCTCTGATGAAGTGTTATAAGTAAGGGAATGATGTGATTGCCCCCCCCACCCAGCCGCCCCCACCATCTCCGTCTGCTGCGAAAACAGAGTGAAATCCTCACGACAGTGCGCCTCAGCTCGAGGAAATGTGTGCCCCCCCCCTTTTGGCACTGCCCAGACATCCTTACTACTTCCTCTACCTTTTTGTTCAACTGTTTGTCTATTTACTTCTTTCCTGCACTTAAAATCTCCACATTGTTCACGCCTACGCAGGCTTGATTGTACTACGGTTCCTCGTTACATAAACCGAGGAACTGACAGCTTCCAAGACCAACACAGAGTTCGCTCATGCCCCAGCCTGAACATGGCGTACGGCCAGACGGACACAGGACTGCTCGGAATAGTTGTAAAGACGGAGTGGATCAGCCACCCGTCATAAAAATGCTCTACATTTTAATGGGCAGTCCTCTGTGGAAGACGTTCGTACTGCTAACATGAAAAGTGACCGCTGCGTGCCTGGGATCTTTTCAACTGAAAGCAGCCCACCTGCCTCTTCGACAGGCAGTGTTTGGTCAGCTGTGGCAAAGTACCCACGCTGGATTACCAAACCAGCCGCAATAAACCATGGATTATTACCTCTTTATTTATGCAGTCCGCGATCATCTCAGGGACTTTTTATAGCTGGTTTGGGCCCTCTTTTCGTCAAAGACATGACTGAGGCAGCAGTTCAATGTTTGAAGACAATAAAATGGTCCTCCCTTTTTTGGGGGATGAGATGTTAAGGGGAAAAATCTCAGTTTGAGTCTAAATGTTAGAATAAGAAAGGGCAAGATACTAAATCCCAAATCCATTTCTCATCTTTGCCCTCGCCTCCATCTCTCTGTCAGAAGCAGAAATACATTTATGGGCACGTCCAGGCTGTGATCTTTACTCTCACTGGGGTGGCACCAGAACTGATGCCTCATTATAGTCTTTCCTCTGGGGTGAGTGACTGTGGGTTGCGGTGTGCACCGTTTTTATTTTTCGACTGTCCCGTTAAAAGTAACTGGATACTACGGATTAGCCTTGCACAGCTCTGTTGAATCCATTGATTTTCCTAATGTGGCCTGAAAGGTTAGGGTTTGTTGCAGAGGGAGTGACCTGACTGAGTGTAGAAAAAAGCGTAAATAAAAAATAAAAGATGAGATTCGCTCATATTTCAGAAGGAGAATTATCTTCAAATAATGCCAGAGAAGCAGAGACAGCAGTATGTGGAATGTGATTTATACATTGTCACAGCAACAGCAACAAAACATCACATTTCTTGAGCTTTCCATTATTTCTTTAAAGTTGAAATGACATTTTTTAAATCAAATGTATTCAATTCTATTAATACTATAGAAGTAACCAAGTTAGCTGATCTGTTCGATAATGAAATAGTCATGTTTGGTATAAAATGCAGTTCTACGAGTAGACGAGAAGAACTAGACAGATTTCTCGATTAGCTGTGTTGAGTTTGCCAGAGGGCTGGCCCGTCCATACTCCACTTAATTTTGCATGAACTTGGTGCTCCCTAAATTAAGGGATAAGGCAGCGGTCATCTAGCTCCTCAACCATGGTGCCATTTGTGTCACCTTGTCTATGCAAAATTAAGGCACAGGGCCAAGGTGTAGGACCATGGGGAGTAATTGGATTTCGGCCATGCGCACGGATCGGTGCCAAGAATAGGATTTCATTTAATTCAATTACAAGTGCCCAGATTTCCCTCTGAATAGTAGCTAGGCTCGCTCATGCACCAGACGGTAAGGAACTCAGACATCTGGATGGAGCTTGGAGTAGTTTCTCTGCTAATTTGCTGTTGAAAAGAGCGGGCCGAGGTTGTCAAGACATCTGATCTCCAGGCATTCTGGATACCCTCCATTGGAGGTCTCTCAGGCATGTCCAATTGTTCGGGGAGACCCTTTACTGGAGGCTTAGACCATCCAGTAATGAGCGAATCTCATCTTGCGTTGGAATGCCACGAGATACACAAGGCAGAGCTTGAGGAGGTAATGGGCAAAAAAGACACCTGGGCTACACTGCCTTGCCAGCTGCCACCACAGTCCCTACCCAGAACAGGGAGAAAGATGGATTGTAAAATTATCATTGCCTCGCAGCAAAGCAATGTTGCATGGGCTTTTAGGCAAAAGTGGAACGTCTAGGAAATTGAATGCCATCATTTTAACACAGACATTTATGACCTTTTTGGGATGAGTTGCAATGACATTGGCAAACCTCCACCAGCATCATAATGCAATTTATTTTTGCGAAATGTTTCGAAATTGTTTGACAAATCGCCAAGAAACCTCTGTCAGAAATCCACATTAGCCCATTAGTGTGACATCCAGCATCCTCAAATCTTCTATCTGAATAATTTGTTTAAATGATACACCAAACAAGCCAGGATAGCCCTGACCCATTTCTAGTCTTGGTGTGTAAGGTGCAGGCCACTATGCGTTGTCGTGTCCCAAACAGGTCACTTCAGCTAGGCATGATCGATATCTGCTTAATGAAATACCCTTGAATTCAGATCTATTGGGAATATGTGAGAAACTGTGCTGTTTAGTAACACATTACTTGGCGTGGCAGGTGAGGATCCACTGAGGTGGCTGGGTGACAGCATAAATGCACGCATTTGTCCCCGATCTAGCTGAATAAATTGGATTGCTCATGCGTGCCGTTAGAAATTGTGGGCATTATTGAGACCCAGCCAGAAACAAGCCAATGGTGGATCATGGCTGTGTGCAGATGTGAGCAGTAGAGGTGGCTGAGTTGGTTTTTGACAGAAGTGGGGGGGGCTAGGGGGCTGCTGGAATGTAGAACAGACAGCAAGCGAGAATGCCAGGTAATACTAACTGCCAAATATTTCCTTTTGATGATGAAACACCAAAAGTGACTCATCGCAAAGACAAATCATTGGATGAATTGTTTATGAAGTGTATCTGATGGTATTAAAGTGATAAATTGCCTCTCAGCTTGGCGGCGTTGTGGAAGCAGAGGTGTGCGGTTGCGTGTCAGTAACAGGAAATGGTGTGCTTGTTCACGCCAAGGAAATTCTTCCATCCATTTCAGCCAGTTCATATGATCGGCCGGAACGGCCTCATTGTTCGATGCCTCGGCAAAAAGGCTCATCATCACTCCAAGCGAGACGTCCTCCGCTTAAATGTCATCTTCCCGAGCAGTAATCTCATTTAATCTGCCGCCACATTTCTTTCAAAGTTTTGAGAAAGGTTTCCTTCCTCCCTGGGGTGGTGAGACGGCTTTGGTGAAGCCTGAATGTGGTTGAAATAAGGTGAAAGGTCTTGGGTGATCGTCTCGTTCAGCTTCGGATTGGTCACCGGCACGCCTAAAACGCTCCTGACCTCTCCCCCGTCTCCCCCTGCAGTTCCTCCGGTCATCCTGAGACTGGCCGAGCCCGAGCAGCGCCTGGATACCTGCATCGAGTTCACCGTCCGCGGGTACCCTCACCCCAAGCTGCGCTGGTTCCACAAACAGAAGGAGATTCAGCAGAACGAGTACATCCGGACTGACATGGACTTCTACCAGGACTACCTGGAGGGCTGCCTGACCTTCCAGAACCCCACACACATCAACAACGGCAATTACACCCTGGAGGCCAGCAACCCTCTGGGAACAGTGACCAAGACCGTATACGGTCACTTCCTCATGCCTCCCGATGACACCGGTGAGCAAATGACCCTTTTTTTCTTTTCCAGATCGTGCATAAGATAGCATTCTTTATTCCTCTAGGTTTCAACAAGCTTCAAAGAAAAGAAGATCCGAAGAAACTTTGACGTGAACACGCTCCACTTATCGTGAACGGAGCGAGTTTGTGAGCGGTTGAACTTGTTGTTTACACCGCCTTCCGATGCTTTCCAGGTGCCACATTAGGCGGAAAACCGTAGGGGCTTTTTTGTTTTTAATCAAATCTCCAATCACAGGCTGTTCAGCAGACCCCTGCTGCCTGGATAGCTGCCAAAGTTCATCCGCAGTTCAGTCAGGTGGATTGCTCCGCGGCAGTTCACGTCGAGTGCACAGGGAAAAGGGGGGGGGGGGGGGTCCCCACAAAGACTGACAAATTTCTCCCCATGGTCAATATTCCAGGGTTAAAACAATACGTCAATTTATCGATACAGCGTGACTTTCTCTGTCTTTTCTCTTGCAGAAACAGTGGAAATAGGTGAGTGTTTCAATTTTCAAACTGTAATCCCTCCTTTTTTTTGTCTTTGTTTTCTCTGTTTCTTTTCTTCTTTTTACTGTTTGTTTGGTGTCGGTGTGCACACACACACACACACACATGTGCACAGTGAGGCATTTGACCCCCCAATTGCAAGATAGTAACCATGGAGAAATTTGTTCACTTTGTGCCGCAGTCCGTAAAAAAAAAAAAAAAAAGGAAAAATAACTTCTTAGAGTTCCTGCAATGTTTTCTTGTCTTTGGTATTATTCTCCTGGGCGTCTTTGGTAAACAGCACGAGCGTTCACTGTACCTTACTCAAGGACATCCCAAGCTGTAAAGTCTGAGGGGCGTAAGGTAGCGTTAACCACTGTACTTGCAGTGTGGTCCCTGGAGTGTCAGTTTCCTAGTGTTTTGTTCGATATTTTCATGTTCTTTGGGGCACATGCTAAATCTTCAAACTTAAGAGTTGATCCTTTATGCTTTTTTTTTTTAAACCCTGGAGCTATTCTATAAGTCAAGTCAAAATCTCTGGCTGGCACTATGTGTTTACTTTGAGGTTTCCAGAACAGAGGAGAAGCCTCTCATGGATTCAAAAGGGTAGTAGATCTTAATTTTTAAGGACATGTTTCCTTCTAAGCTAAGAGAAAATACTGGCAATTTATTTTAGTCACTGAGGAATGTCAGTGAGCTTGTTTTTTTTTGCGCTAATGCCATCTCTGTAACATTATTATAAACATGACTTATGGCTGTTTTTGATCTTTCAAGCTGAGTGATTTGTAGAGGCAAAATGGCTCGTGGTATTAAAACCGCGACGATGTCCTGTTCTGTTTTGCGCTTTTGTTCGCCAGAGTAAAACCGCTGATGTGATGGCATTCACAATCAGCAGTTGGTAAAAGCAGTAATCAGCAAATTATTTCCCTCGACAAAATCTGGCATTATGCCAACCTCCAACAGGCTTTCGCCTCTATCCGTGTTTCAGAATGTAACAAGTTTTTCTTTATTTTATCTGATTTAACGTTGAAATTATCACAGTGGTCTTTATTCTGCTTTGCAGCTCAATGAACAACTGCAGCCCACTCCCCCGTAGCTTAGTTGGTATTAACGTCTAATTATGACAGTGTTTAGCAGTTTCTGTGGCATAGAAGCACTTAAACAGTATCAGGATCTCTTAAGATTATACTGATTGGGGGCTTGAGCGTTCCTTTGTCATTTTCATATCCTTGGAGATGGTGGGGGACAAGGTCCCCCAAAAGCTTCCCTGTCCGAGTCTAATTAGCTGCTCCTGTATGGGAGCATGTCATCGTCAAGTCAAGCATATCACTGAAATAGTGGCCTCCTTCTAATTTCTCTGAGCCTCCTTTGCTGGAGTGTGGTTCAGCCTCAGTCTCTTGTTGTGGTCCACCGGCTGACGGCTTAAACAAAGTGGGCCGGTTTGATCTCCGACCTTCACCGGTCTCTCCTCCCATCTCCTTACGAGCCCATTCTTTCTAATCAGCCGCGGATTATGAGGCTGCAGCGTGGCCGGTGAGCGAGACGAATGGACCGCGAGACGAGCCGCACGTCCCACTGGCACCCGCGCAAACACTCACACAGCTCCCGCTGCGCCCGGGAGCCAGGAGCCTGACAGCTGACTGATGCTAACGCTGCCGAGCAGAGAGGAGGGCAGAGGGAGGGGAGTGGACAGGGGTCAGGGCTTGGAGGGAGGGACGCTGAGATTGAAATTAGGACGCAGGCGCTCACACTTGTGTATGGTGTGTGCCTGTTGTGTTTCTGAGCCAGTGGCAGCTAGTCGGCCATGTGGCTATTAATTTGTGCACAATTACTCTCTTATGTCCTGGCTGGACCTGTTAATTGAAAAAAATTGATAGAAAGGCTATGTGTCATGGTGATCAGAAAACTGATCTGGTATCACAAAACTTTTGTTTGTATGAATATGAGACGCAGCATTTAAAGGTTCCCGATGTTGCTTACCCGATCCCATTTGAATTCTGTCTTCACAACTTTCTCTGACGTGTTTGCTGCTGTTTCCGTCCTTATTCAAATGTAACGTCGGACACGTTTGTCTCGATCAGCTCTTTCCTGCTGTGTTTCTGTGCGTAAACTGAAGCAGCTTGTTTAAGTTTTTCTGTGTCCCTTGTGTTCAAGCACACGCATGCATTTGTGCAGCTTTTTTTTTTTTTTTTTACATTGGAAGGATTCTTATCAGACTACGTCATATTCAAGGCCGTGTTGACGTCTGACTATAAGCTGTGTACTTAATTTGCTCGTGGGGATATAAATGCATTGTTTCTTAAAATTGTACAATTTTTAAATTTTTTTATGGGACGAGTTTGTGAGAGAGTAAACACACACCTCAGGAAAGCACTGGAAGATGTGTGCGACTGACAATATTACCTACTATTTATCTAGCATTTAGCTAAGTGCATGCTTTAAATTAAACAAACTGCAGCCAAATTCAGCTAATCTAATTCGGCCCCACAAAGTTTCTCTCAACTACTTAAACCTAATATTTATCTAATGTGCCAATAATTGCATAGAAATATTATTTTTTATAAGTATTGTCGATTGGTGGAACATCTTCCTCGGTGCTATCCTGTCGTTTAAAGCAGCAGGATATATTCTTCCACAGTAAACTGGATGAATAAAAGAGAGTGAAACCATTATCCATATTTACTATAATGGCGGTGGGAGTAAACTACTGCGATTAAAGCTTTATTCCCTCTCAGAGTCACTGATGACTATTTTGGTCCTTCTGTTTCGCAGATCCGCAATCAAATGGGGAATCAGGCCGACCAGATGAAGACACATTCGGGGTGAGTTTTTTTTCTCCCGGAGGATGCCGATGAAACAGCTGTTCAAATGGCAGCCTGGTTTTTCTTCACGTAGCCCAGTCTCTAAGGGCCCTGGTACAGGGGTGAACCATGCCTGGGCAGGGAAACAGAAACGGCAAACTTTTGGACACTGATTATGTTTATAATACAATCTATACAATTTATTTATTTCTTTTTAAATCAAGCTGTTGTTTTATATGATAGAAATATTGAATGTGGCCGCAGGGAAAGACTGACAGGGCATCAATAACCTAACCAATTAACAAAACTGTTCTTTTGTGGGTTTCTAAACAGTTCAGCAAGGGAGTCAATTATACCTTTAAGTTCCTGAGTGTGCTAAGTTTCAAAGGCTAAGTAAAATTTGACTATATTTACTCCTTTTTCCTTGGTGCCAGCGTATAATTTCAAACTCATTCCGTGGCAGTGCGCTTACTGTCTTATTAATTACCTTACCAGCTCTTAAACGAGTACTTGTAAAGTACTACTTTGGCTTCAGTGGCTTGAGATATCATTAATGTGCAGTTAATAGACTTATTAATGGCAGCCATTTTGTCACATGAGAATAGGGCCCCAGCAGGTGTAATTCATAACTTTTGTACAGACTGCTGTCATTTTTCTGGAGCAGATTGCAGGCATACTGGTCCTGTGCGTTTGACACAGCCACCGTAACGGATATTAATCACATCTGCGCTGTGATTAGTTCCATGCTGGGACAAACACTGTGGTAGCACCTCATCAGGGCTGCTGCAAGGAAAACGTTAACATGAACACCTAAGTGCGATGTGTTGCCGTGGCTACGCCTGCAGATTTGTCACTAAAATGATGGCGTCATTGGGTAAACATCTGGTGGAGCGTGAAAACCTACAGAAACCCGCACGTCTGGCTTGCAGACAGAAATGACAGCCTGTGCGGGAAAACTTAAGCGCACACAGCTCTCTTACTCAATCAAGTTAATGTACGGATTTTGGGAATCCGTTGATGCTGTCTGGGAGCTACAGGTCGGGACGGTCTGCCTGAAACATGAAGCTAGCGTTATCTCTTCACAGCTCTCCTAAACACGGATAAATCCTAAAGTAGAGGGATAAACACAGTGTTTAGAAAGTCACAGGGTTTGTGTCGGTTAACCTTGGATAGAGAATACACCCTCCGTCCCTTACGTTAACGTAGCTAAGCCGCTGTTAGCTAGTGAGGAGTGACTGAAGACAACTCAATTTGATAGCATTTTTTGATTAAACTGAAATACCGTGTCATATTTAAGAAGTACTAGTAGTAAAAAGTACACGTTCTACAATAATGTGTACGTTTTTCCCCTCAGTGTGACCCAGCTACATGGCACTTTATGCAGATTAGCTAAATATGATAACAAATTCCAGTCCATTAAAAATGTGCATGCATGTCAAATCATATTTAAATTATTTAATCTATTTCATTATTGTTTGTCATTATAATGACAAAATAAATCAAATGGCTTCCATCACTTTAAATGGTGCATAGCTATGGCCACCAACACAGAGGATAGCTCAGTTCCTTCAAACAAACCACCAACCTGTAACAGTTAGCCATTTTCCACCATGAGACTCCTTTCTCGAATGAAAGCCATTTCTAGAGAGACAGTTTCTTTTTGGATTACTGCTGTTGCGTTGAGCATCAAACCCTTAATTTAATGATTAGAAACATTCTGCATAGATAGCATTGCTATCAAGACTATATAATTTTCTTTTTTACCCGTCAGGTATAAAGCGTTTCTTCACAGCAAATTGCAAAGTGCTCTGTGCCAACCATTACGCATTAGAAATAGGGCATTATTTAAGACACGTCAGGAAAATGCTGGGATGTGAATCTAGTTATTCTTATCAGTGCTCCAGTCTAACAGGACGTGTCATCTCTTTCAGGTTACCATTGCTGTGGGTTTGGCGGGCTTCGCTTGCGTCCTCCTCCTCGTCCTTTTTGTGCTGATCAACAAATACGGCCGCCGCTCCAAATTCGGTATGAAAGGTAAGTCTGCACAAATGGCCATTCAGAGAGGCTCATCTACTCAAACCTTCGAATGCTCAAAAATCTTCACGTGCTCCTTCTGTAGCAGCCTCTGAGTTTTATGCGCACATTAAGTAAACTAATGCCTCACATTAGTAACATCCCAAAGAAGCCTCATCTTAAAAAAAATGTTTAAAACATTTTTTTTTTTGATGAGAAACAACAATTGATCTGTTTAGTGTTGTGTGCTGCACACGTCCGAATGCTAAGTGGCGCTCCTTTGCAGGAACCTATACGCACATTACAGAGGAACAGATCAATACTCTAGAAGACAGGACATCCAGACACAGTAGATACATTTTAATATCCGCTGAATATCCACATTGAGCGAGCACAAGAGGAACCCTGAATTGATTAGCAGACTTGGCACGGTCAGTCGTCCTAAAGGAATGCTGCGGGATTAAAGTGGATTCCGCGCATGCTGAGTCTTTCATTTTGGGTCAGCTCCAGGTTTTTCCTCTTATCTCTGTTGTTTGAGTGGAGAGAGCTGTCGCAGTGCCGACCCGGGAGCGGCGTGGGGCAGAGGGGAAGCGGCGGCAGCCACTGGGGGCCATTGCGGTTTAGGGATCAGTTCTCAAGATGAGCTGATTATTCAGGTTGGCTGGTGTTTGTGTCAGCCTGCGCACACTGATCTAAAGATCCTGCTCCATGTCTACTGCTGCCTGCTTTTCCTTTTGTCACGAAAATAAAAACTTCTAACGTGCCATCTTGCACCTCAAACAAAGCATGTTCCTCATCACATACTTTTAGTGTGGTCTCGAGCTGCACGGGCGGCTGTCACTTTTTAATTAGCTACTTTACAGGATTAACGCTAGCTATTTACCTCAATGAAGAACTCTCTGCTGGAATAATTCAGGGGGTGGCAATTATTGCATCGGTCCAAAGCTGGCTCTAATCAAGGACGAGTCGTAATGAGGTTTTTACGGACCTGTTTGTAATGTCACATTAATTTTTAGCTGCAAACTGATTCCACACACAAGTAAAGAACCCCTGTATCAAGATGTTACCCATATTTAAAGGGACCAGTTTAAGACAGTGGGACTTTGTGTTTCCATAGATTGAGTGGCTAACAATGCCTTCTCCTCAATATTAACTTTGTTTGCTTTTTTTTTTCTTCCAACTAACACCTTAGCAGAGTGGGTTTAAATTGATTTTTTTTACACTGCAGACAACTTTGATATTTACATCCACCCACGAGCATAAGCTGCTGTTCTGGGTTTTATTTTATTCACCATCCAGTGTACGTTACATCAGAGAAATCAATACAAATCTGGCTGTAAAACTCAAGTCTGCCAGGAATCTGTGTTACACTGCCGCTTTATTTTTACACTCGCCATCTAAAGCAGAGGATCACTCGCCTGTGCTGAGAGCGAGGCATGTTTTAATGCTCCCAGCATCTGCCATTGCTGTGCGGGGCAGCTCTAAGCAAGAGGGGTGCTTCAGGAACTCTTCTCGATGAGAAAGTCCAGTCTTACTTTTTTTGGAGTGCCATGTATTCAGCATTTTTCCTTTCATTTTATTCCCTCTCCAGCAACAGCGACTGCTTCGCATGAGGTGTTAAGGCGAGTCACTTTGCTTAACGCCACCACAACTCTCTCAGCCGAGACACCTGAAAAAACATTTTTCAAACAATTTCCGCCGACCGGAGAGCTACCCTGGCTGATTTTTAGCCTCAGCACTTTGAAGCTTGAGCGGCTCGAGCCCTCTTTGCTGAAAAATATGTCTGTTTTTACATAGATGTCAGTGTCATAATGAGCATTTGTAATCTACAGTCCAGAGGAGGGAATTCAATATTTCCCCACTATTCCGCAGCCATAATGCTTTGCTTTATTACCTAATGTAGTGATAAACAAACGATAAATTAATGCTACTGCTTCCATGGTCCCTCAATTGCCGTCTGGTTGGGGCTCACACGCTGGATTGCGGCTACAAACAGTAAGCCTGTTCGCTTATATACAGAGATTATACGGTCTCCCCCTGCTATCATCAGTGATTGAGGAGATAAAAGACCTAAAGAGAAATGATGTTGCTATGGTCTCGTTCAGGACCCCACACTGGTGTGCGAAAAGGCCTGATTTGTTCACCCTTTGTGTTTTTCTGCTCCCACTCTTGTTCTGGAGAATCAGCTGGAAGGCTTGAAAAAGTCATTACCTTTGGATAGAGCCATAATGGATTTTCGCTCCACTAAATCACTGTGGCTCTTTTGGTTGTTGGAGTTTGATCACTGACCGTTTCTGGGCATCCAATAAAAACTCCTCCCTTTTATTTTTTTCCCCCCCTTCTTTCAAAAACGTTGCTGCATGTGTCTGTGAGGCACATTCGGGTTGATTGATCCCACCGGCAGCTCCGTCCACCGCTGGCCAGCTTTTTACAGCTGCTCATTTTATGTGAATCTCTTGTGGTTTTTATAGAAGATTGACGATATTTTACCCGCGCGTAGATATAAGCCGTGACGGCGGACCTGTTGTTCTCATGAATATGGCATAATCTTCTCTAGCAGTGAAACCATCTGGCGGTAAAAGCATCAGGCTCCTCTTGATTCACGCCCAGTGGGCTTTGAAATGTCTTCCCCACAGATTGTTGTCGGCAGGGAATCAATAATGCTACCTTGGATAGGACACTCATGACATCCCTGAAGAGTATTGTCCTCCCCGCCATCTTTTCTCACGATTCGGGGTGAAATGATCACCTCCTTAATAAGTCGACCTTCCCTCTAAGTCACACCCGTTACGACCAAAGTCCTCAGGTATCGGCGAGGTCTGTGAGCAGGTCTGGCGTTGTTATGCTCCCCGGTTGGGTCTTAGCTGCTGGGAGCTGCCCTGGGAGTCCAAAAATGTGAAAGCCACCGTGGCTCTGCATCATCGCAACGTTTCGACTGGAAAACACAGTGCGCACGGAACAAACAAACATGTCGGGTGACAGAAAACAGAGGCATTGGGGGGGGGGGGGGGGGGGGAGCGGTCTCCCGCTGATGGATGTTTCGTAAACGGTGGGACGCTTCCTTCATTTTTTATGTTCGGTTTATGGCCGACAAGTACGGCGCGCGTCACATGTAGTTATCCGTCAGCTGTCATTTCTGTAGAACAGAGAGAAATGGCTTCTCTTACCTCCCACTCTGCACTTTTTTTGTCATTTCATATTTTCTGAGGTGAGAATGTTAAGCTGGGACCTTTTGCGCTGTCTATTGTTTTTATGGTAAATTAGGTTTGCTCTGTGTTCATCTGCATTCCTGAATGTTTGACAGCTTTAAAGGCGGCCATGTTTGGGGAGTGGTTTGAGCGAGTTCATCGCCGGTTTGATGGGCTTTTACACACGTCGGCTGTCTTGCTTTACAAGAGCGGCGCACCCGCGGTCCCACCACCCGGCTCGTAGCCCGAGTGGGGCAATGAAAACATGTGGTGTGAAACCAAGACTGTCTGCTCTTTACAACAGTCACCTTCAGCCGGTGCCTTGAGAGAGTAAAGGTGCCATCACCGACAAAATGGCGAGATTTATATCAAGAATTCCCCGCCTATCAGCGCGGTTTAAAGAGAGGGGTTTTAAATTCTGCGTACTGTGCTCAGATAAGTCAGTTATTAGTCCTAATGGTCAAATTTTGTCCGTTTTTAACTAATTTCATATAGTCAGAATATTTTTTGGTTCATGGATGATGATGTGCATTGATGTCAGGGCCATCTGAGGTCTGTACAGGGGCCTGAGAGTCTGGGTGTATCAGCACTCCTCACATTAAATCCGATTTGCCCATGTTCCCGAGCAGTCGTCACGGCCACCGAGAATACACACAGGCAGAGGTCCTCCTCAGTCATCATTCCAGCATCTCGCAACTGATACACCCGTGACATTTTTAAAAGGTTGGCCTCTCCGGCCATTAGAAGTTTGACCAAATCCCCGCTGACAGGTTTCCGGTTTGGGTCTCAGACATGGAGACAGACAGGTGGGTGAATCTGGGAGATGCTTTGCGGATCACTGACGCGCACATTTAGTATCCACACACAAAGCCTGCCCCGCAGCGGCCTGCTAGCCTATGCGATCCAGACATGCGTGTCAAGCCGACTTACCCTTGTCTCTGCTACATTACCTTAACCAGGCCTGGGGATGATCAGCTCCCACACACACACGCACACACACACACACACACACACACACAGCAGCAGCAGCAGCAGCATTTACTGCATCACTGCTTCACTTGGCCTCCAGTGGCCGGGGTGAGCTCTGCCGCCAAGCACTGAGACATGTCCGTCTGCAGAGAGAGCCACTCCTGCCATATGTCGGAGCAAATGTCAAGCAAATTGTCACTGAAATAAATCTTGGTCGAAATAAAATAAAAAAAAAATCATATATACTGTAGAGGCAGCAGAACCATCTAACACGTTTCCTCAATAAGTGTACCAACTCATCTTTGTATTTCTAATTTCAGTGACCTTCTACGGTCTCCTCTAAAACTGTGGAAATGTGTTTCACTGTACGAAATGTGAATGAAAGGAAAACTACAGTAACAGAAAACGATTATGAGTTTCCTTTTTAGTTTTCCTCGAACATTTTTTATTTCTCTTTGAAGTGCCACTGAGCGCAGTACTCAGCATTCAGCAGTCTTGTATTTTGTCCGGATCTCCTGAAAGGTCAGTGAATAAATCCTAGAGTCCTTTGCGAGTTAACATTGAAAATCTTTTACGCAGATGAAAACTAATCTTTTCTGAGATGCTAATTATGCACAATATTGAACTCTCTTTTGCCAACCACCCCATTGCTGGAGAGAGTTTATGTGTGCGTTTCTTTAACCGAACAGAAAATGCTCCGTCTTGTTGCCATGGTCCAAAGTAAAACATAGGCACAATTTCCTTTGCTAACGCAAAACCAAAAAAAAAAAAAACCTCAACTAAATTGTTAAACTCTTCATATATTTACTGGCTACTCATTTTCATGTTTATTCTTATGATAATCATGCATTTCAAAGCTGTGTGTGACCCCTGTAGGAACATGTGTGTAAGGGGTTATTATCCTTTTTGTTGCTTAATTTAGCTCTTATTTGTCAGTGTAATAGCTGCCAAATCTGCAACACTCAGAGTTTAATTAATGAGTTTAAAAATGTCAAAATGTTCCGCACTTTAAATTAAACCTGTAACAGCACACACACTCAGGTTTTCCCCTCCTTTTTTAGTCAGCAAAACAGGTTTACAACTTGGAGCAATGGGTTAAACTCTGGGCAAATGCAGTTTTTTTGGATTTAGATTTTAAATTTAGGTTTTTACCAACTAGGAACAATATGGGAGATTAAGAATCTAAACACAAAAACAACCCAGGAGAGGGGAAAAAATAAGTAAAATCAATAAATAGGGTTTTTGCAGGAGATATGGGTAGTCAACATGAGTATTAACCTGCTTGTGGGCCAGTTGGTAAGTTACTTGAGCGCCAGTGTCTGCGGGGGTGTGCTTTTTGACAACGCGGGGCCGGTTTAGCACGCGGCTCGCAAAGAGACTGTGCCTGAACGAGGGATCGGTACCAGCTGTCCGCGGTTGAACTGCAGAGGAGGAAAACGCGAGTGTGTGAGAGACAGTTTGGTGGGTGGTAGTCGGAGCTCAGCTCCACCGTGCGTTAACGCTTAGGCTTTCGGTATGCTCTGTCCTGTGAACGTAATCTGTTTTAAGCGTTATTAAGGATGACGGATCTCAAAGGCGTAAGGCCCTTAGAGGAGAGGGGAAACGTGCAGAGTCCTTTGCATTGCATTGGTGGATTTAGCTTGTAGGAAAAAAAATCGCTTTTCTTGTAATCAATTACATTGTTTGTGACTGGCATTTAGTGTATCACTGATGAGACCATTCCCGTGCTGTTGTTTTGTTTTTTCCTCTTGAAAGTAGCGGACTCAGAAAAAGCACCAAGTTCAATACAATACTACAATTCACCGGTTTGAACTGAAGTTACCCCAATGCCCTCTGGAGTCCCACTCCCTACAAAGAGTCAAGAAAATCAGCTTGGGAGTGGGTTTTTTTTTTGTTAGTTTTTTTGCATAATCCCACTAACAAGCAGACAAATAAACCGCAATCACATCGAGGCGAACGCCGAGGTCGGAGGGGAAAAGCTCGCCGCCGTCAGCAGAGACGCAGCAATCACAAAAGTCCTGTCTTTCCTGCACAAACCATGTTTACCCTTTGGTCAGCCGCTACCGTGGTGCCATCTGAATTGGCTGTAATTCATTCTCCTGAACGCAGGCGACAGATGGGGGCTGCCAGAAAACAGCAACAGGGCCACCAGGAAATGCTTTTCCCCACCTCCCTTTCCCTCTTTTTCCCCCCCTTGTGTTTTTTTTTTTGTCACAGCTCTTCCCAAAAAAAAACAAATCAGTTTTTAGAAAGTAAAGCCCATCCTTCCGTCGCGTCTGTGTTTTTTTTGCTCCCAGCTCTGCCCCCTCGATGCGCCGTGCCGCCGACCGCCAGCACTTTCGCTCGACCCCTAAAAGGATTTTGATGCAGCCCGCAACCCTCTCAGCCCCCAGCCCCATCTCACGTGTTGTTCCACAAGTCTTTCCGCGCTTCGTACGGAAAATAAAATTACACACACACGCACGCAGAAAAAAAGGGGGCCGTTTACTTATTCAAGTCGTTTAAAGTTGCATGAAAGCCTTCCCCAGGAGTTTGTGCGGTGGCGCCATCTGTCCCTAAATGGATATAGAGTGCCAAGGTGGCCTGGGGTTATGGCATGTGGATATTGTGTTTCTCGCCACAAAAAGGAGTTCTATTTTTTATTTCATCTTATTTTTGGGTATTCAGCGTTAGGCTGCTAATAGCTAAGTGCCTTCTGTCCTCATGGAGTTTTCTGCGAAGATGCACTCCCACTGAAAGGCCAAGGCCTTGTTGAGTGCACTTTTACTGGGTGTTAGGAAGCCTCTTCCCTTTTAAATCTTTGCTATCAATAGTTCACAAAGCTGTCCTCTGTAGTCTGGATTTACCAATAGTTTAATATGGCTTTTTGTTATATGTCAGGATGTGGCAGAGTGGAGGTGTAGGAGCGTGAGAGGAGAGCTTTCGCAATCACTGCGGCAGTATGCTGCCATCCCTGAGGGGGGTGTTACAGAAAAAAACAAACAGGTTTGCTCCTGTTTGTCAGCCCAGTTAAAACAAACCGTGTCAAAGGAACTGGCATTTTGCAGTCTGAAAACAAATGTAGTCGACCATCAAAAAAGATCTAAAGCGGCATCTCTTTTATGATGCCTTAGATGTCAATACTAATCTATAAGTGAGCAAAATACTGAAATCCATGTGAAAAACCACGCACCTTCTCCTTAAAGCGGTTACTCGGTGGCACACATGTTATCGTTCCCCCTTTTCTGCGCACACCCACAGTCTTTTCAGCCATTTCCCATCGGCCACATTTTTTTTTTTCTCGCTTAAATTGCACATCCACAGCAGGCCCTTTTGGCTCCAAGAGAATTTCCTCAATCGGCTTCCTACACACATTCATACACAAATTCATATCTGCGGTGAACTTTAATCCAGCCTCTCATCCATAAAGAGCATTCCCCATCCTGGAGGACTCCGCTAATGATTATTGTGCTCATTTATTCTGCGGTTTACATGATGCCTTGAATTAGACTCATGCGCCATACCGCTGATAGCTTTCTTCCGAGTTAATGAACATTAGGGGACTGCATCTCGCCAGACAGCCCCGAAGTACAGCAAAGTCAGCTCTGACAGCACTTTTCCCAATGTTTTTTAATACAGCGCTGACTGTTCCCTTACGTCGAGGCGATTGTAAATTTCATTATCACCGGTGTCAAACAATCAGGTAATCTGAGTCTGATGCTGCATCCCGGCTGGTTATTCCCATCAGGAAACATTTGGGATGTTTCCTGTTTGGTTTTTCTCTACTCCGGAGAGAACGCTCAGAGATGACATTAAGGGTCTCAGATAAAAAATATTTGGTGCCTAATTTTATTAAACTGCATTTCTGAAGAAGCGAAGCCGACTGTGAAGGGTTTTTAGCTGCCACTTTAACCACTCGGTAGCTCAGTGAGAGTTTTTTTTTTTTTTTCCACCAGCACAGGAAACCGCTCGAGTTATGCAACAGCAGAATGTAGGATGCTGCGTGCTTCCTCCCACGCCGGACATGACTGCCTTTCTTTTGTATTGACAAATATAAAAAAAAAAGTGGTTCTTACATGGAGATGGATCACTCTGCTAAATCGCTGATGCCCTGTGATGGACTGGCAACCAGGGTGTGACCCGCCCCTCGCCCAACCCGTGAGTCATTCAAATGAGTCATTAAAGTTTTCAAAGTGACGGTAATAAATGGAATATTACTTAGCTTTTTATGTATTTTTTCATATAACCCGGCAATTTAATGAATAGTTATTCTTTTTTTTCATGAAAACATGTTTTTGTGACACATTTACTGCTTCATATACATAGTAAGCTATCCCCAGACATAGAAAAACACCCTATGAGCCTTGGTCCAACAGTGTGCAACCATGGGTTTGGGTTAGAATGGGGTTGAATCAAACATTGCTGAGGATAAAATACATTTTTAATATTCAATGCATATTTATAGTTATATATATATAGTTCCTTTCACGACCACTAGCGGTTCCATATTCTTTGGATGTAACGGTGAATTGCATCTGCATGCATAAAAAAATAGAGAGTAGCGAGATCGGAGAGCCAGAAAGATACAAATCTGTGTGGCATGACATCAAGTTTCTTAAAAACGATTCATAAATGCTATCCCAGTATTAGAAGGAAGATAAGACTCAATGTTGGGATATTACAAAAAAAAGAAAGGCTCGATAAAGAACAGGAGAAAGCAATCCAAGAATAAGCTTGCATGTCCTGCCTGGGGACTCACCAACAAATATTCCAAATGTTTGTTCATATTTTTGTGCTTTTGCATGTTTTTCTATCATCAAACCAAAATGTGCTATCACTAACAAAGAAAAAAACAATAACTATCTAGTCTTTTATTTCTTCCAAAGACGCGCTGACATTTGTCTTTGTATCGTGCCAAATCTGTGCAAAACTAACAGCATCACAGCAGCGCGACTCATCCCGAGCCTCGGTCAGCCCCGAGTTCCTCGTGGTCAGTTAAATATAGCTCTGCCGTTCCATCAGCCTCTCCCGCTATCTCCTCACATGTCCCATAGGCCCATGTTCCCATCAGCCTTTTCCAAGTTTGCACTAACTCACCTATGGGACCAGCAGATCTCGCTGTTAGGGATTGAGAACATGCCTCCATCTTTTATAAGGTTGGTTAAAGTTTCAGCTCCTGAGAGTAATTGTGTAATCACAACAGACGGATTAATTATTCATCGAGGCATGTTCGCACACATGGAATGTGAACCTTCCTCCGTCTCCTCCTGTGTCTCCCTCTCTGTGCCTCTCCGCTGTCTTCAGCCTCCAATTACATCGCTCTCCCTCCACCTTTCTCTCCTAAAACCCACCACCCACCCTTCGTTTCCCTACTAATGGAGTTAGTGAGCACCAAGGCTGGAACAATTAAAACAAAATTCATTTGAATGAATTAAAGAGCAGGGAGCTGCAGTGGCTGACACTTCTGAGGCAAGACGAATTATCCTGCATGGCTGGTTTAGTAGCATTTTACAGTGGCCTTGTCCTGCCTCATTAACCTGTGTATTAACCCGTGGAATAGCATTGTTAGTACATAGCGATGCAAAATAGATTGGGGATATGTGTGCGTAAGTGAGGAGGAGAACAATTACAGCTGTGCGGTTGTCTCCGTGCCGGTTGGGTTGCGTTAAAGCTGCTAACGGCGAGCGCCGAAATAACCAGGCTGGGCCCTTGCCCGCGTTCCCTTTTGCGACGTTTTCCAGACGACGGAAGATGCAAACGGTTCCGCAGCTCCGTCTGACAGACTTCAGAGGCCGTTAAGGAAATGCCAAGGCCATCTGTGCTGCTCTAAGAGGGTGTGAAATGAAGACAGAGAGTGTGTCACCCAGCGATGAGAGGTCATTACCGACCCCTCAAAGGCTGCAGAACATGTCAATTTAACAGGACACAGACTTGCAGGCTGCTTCATTTTTTTATTTTTTTTCCTTTTTTTTTAAAGAATTATCTCTGCGACATTTTAACACTCGGTAATGAGTCCAGCAGTGTCTGGAGCTAAAGTGTGCTCCACATAGGAGCTGTGGCGCTCAGAAACTGAAGCTAAACGGTGGCTGGACCAGGATCCAGAGGCCCAGAGGTTTAGATGTTGACCAGCTCTGCCTTGTTTATCTTTAACCTAAACCCTCAACATCACAGGATAGGATATTAAAGATACAGCCTTTTTTCATCAGTTTCTGCTGAAACTAATTCTGGGCTGGTTTAACCCTTTTGAAGATGGCGCAGAGAAACTCTTACAGTGTTTTTTAAATTTAAATGTAAACAATTTTTTATTGGGGGAATTAAATTCTTCTTTGTCCAAACTGTTGACACTTCACCACGTTCCTTCATCGCCGTCATAATCAGCATTGAAATGACTCACTTGCTTTTTATATGTTATAAAGAGCCAATGATGGAAGCCAGCTTTCAAGTGGAGGTTTGTTAATACCTCGCAGGCTAGACAATGGAAAAAATCAGCATTATCTTTCTGTGTGATGTCAGGGTATACCGGCCAGCGCCACATGCTTGTGTTTATGTTTAATTGTTCGCCCCATTCTTTTATTCTGAGCCGGAGAATAAGTCTGAGTGTACAAAAGTGTAATTTATTGAGTTCACAGATAAAAGTAAATCAGCGCCGGGCTCTTAATTGACAAAGCTCCCTGAGGATCTCTGTCGGAAAAGAGCCCAGAGTTGTGGGTTTAATGGACATTTATCTTCTCGGGCTGGGCCTGGAAGGCTGGCCGTGTCCGTGTCTTATTGGCCAGTACCTGAGTTCCCTGAGATGTGATGAGAAATGTGTGTATTTGAGTGTTGTCCTTTAAGAATTGTATCTAATGTCGCATAGAAACAAGACGAATTGTACAAAAATAGACATACCATAAGTTCAGTGCCTGAGTATGATTCTTAAAATGAACGAAACCATTAGTAAAGTACATAAAATCTCTAAAGTTAGTAAATATAAGCCAATCCTAACAAAATCATTTAAAAGAAAACACCGTTAGAGGAACGTTCACAATCATCCTGCAATTCCTGTTATCAATGTAGAGTTTTAGATTGAATACAGTAAATTGTTATGTTCAATCAAAAAAGCTCTGAAAGTGCATGTAAGGTGAAAGTGCATGTCCTCTGACAAGTCTTTTAATAAAAAAAAAGGCATTTCAAAGCACATAACATCTTTCCTTTTTTTTGGCTGTTTGTGTGCAAAAGCACCCAAAGGCTATATAACTGAACATTTTCAAGTATGCAATGTACAATGCAAACAATTGGTGACGCCCTCTGACGCGCTTATGATTAAATTCTCTGTTTCCAGCCAGATTTCGAACAAACGTCTCATTGCTGCCGCATTTTCTGCTTCATGCTGTTGCCCTTCTTCTTCTTCTTTTTTTTGCATCCCTTTATTTTCTTAAGCGGGTAATTCAATGCCTCATCAGCGTTGAGTGTAACGCCTGTCACCAAAGTTTGACAAGAATCTCCTGATTGCCCTTGCATTCTTCGCCTCTGTTGAAACTTGTTTTCAGAGGCAAATACTAGAATTTTCGGAAAGAAAGGGTAAAGTAAAAAAAACAAAACAAGTTTCCCTCTTTGCCATTTCCATTTTCTGCTGCTTTAAACCGAAAAGGAGCTGTAACATTGCATTGCAGCGGCAATATGGAGCTTCCGCTGCCTGGCAGACTGGCTTTATTTCAGTGTTTGGGCTTCATGGCAGCTAACTGGCAAGAAGATAAACTCTGTGTGGCCCGAGGGAGGACAGTGATGATGAGCTAAACAAACAAGCTAACCGGCTAACAGTGCCACAGCACAATGGAGTCCACGCAGAGAGAAGAAGACAGAAGAGGAGGAGCGTACGGGGAGGTGGAAGAAGGAGAATCAGAAGGGGGAAGGTGTTCAGGGAGCTGTGATAGGCTTGCTCAGCTGGGTTTTAGCTAATGGGTAAGCAAGCTGTGCTCTGCTGGCTCTCCTGTGTGACAATATAGGATAATGTCTCTTTTTTTCCCCCCCTTTTACCAAGAGGCAGCTGACTGGCTCTAAAAGCCCTCTCCAGGGTCCTGACAGATGCACGGTTGGCTTTAGGTGCAAACAGCCACGATATTTAAGATCCTTATCACCACATTAAAACACGAGCAGGTAAAACCGACATTGGTGCAGTGGGAATAGTTCGGTTCCAAGAGTCTAAAAACACAACATCGAAATCGACTTACGGAGAGGAGTAACGTGCTTAAAATACCTTTTAATCTTGTCATCCATTTATCCCTCAGCCGCACCCGTCCATTGTTTCTCCTGGCTGTACGTGCAGGATGTCACGTGTGTTAGGATGCAGAGATTTCTTGTGATGTATTTACATACGTTTTTGTGTATACGTGCACATTTGATTTAAACAGCACCCCAGGCCACCGCACCGCCAGCACCGGCAATATGCCCTTTCTGGGTCACGTGAGAGCTGGCATCCTTTTAGATTTATCCGTCAGCTTCTTTCACCTCACGCGCACATGCACAGAGATGAGAGAGAGCAGCACAAGAGAGTGGAAGTGGAAAATCTGAAAATGTCGTCGCCTTTGTATCCGTGTATTTTTTATTTTTTGCTTTCCCCGTGTTCCCCTTTGCTCTGTGAGCAGCACAGCAGAGCCGGAGCCCATCTCCACTGAGTGAGGGGCCGGTAATATGTTTTGGACCAGCACTGCGGCTCAGATAAGATCCTGCACAACTGCAGGCGCAATCTGATTCTGCCGCCATGCCAGAGGGCAAAATCCAATTTCCTCCACACTCAAGAAAGGAAAAACCACAAACAGAGAAACAAAGTGTTTTTAATCAACCGCTAATTTGCAAGAGATGACCATTCATCTTGCGTATTTGCATGAGAGAAAATCACTGTGTGGACTCTGGCGAGGTTTTCTTTTTTTTTTCTTTTCTTGCAGATGAATAATTGTGCGGCGCGTCTTTAACCTGAGCCTTTGTCTCTGCCTGCTCTGCTTCCACCAGGCCATGTTTGCCTTTTCACAACATGACATTTGGAGCGCAAATTGTCTGGCCTTTTGAGAAGGCTGGTCTGTCTAGCTCACACTGACATCACAGAGAAAACAGCCCCACAGATAACTGCTCCGTCCTCAATTATTAGGTGTCTTTGAACCGAATGTTCTCCGCACGGCGCGCCGCCTGTCATCTCCCGGAGATAAGCCGGCGCACGGCGGTGCGGCGACACCCCCGCTCTCGATTCGGACTTTGTCACCGCGTCGCCGTGGGTGGGGAGAAACACTTGCTCATAGGTCAGCATGAGACGATGTACATAAACATCACAACACGCATGGCTGTTTGTCACAAAACAAGGCATGGCAGGCCCGCTAAGCTTTAGAGTTCCGTGCACGACGAACGTGGAAGTACAAACAACACGAGAGGCGCGAAACGCCCGAGCGTCAGCGCGTGAGATGTAAAAAATTTATTTCAAGTGCGTCGTGTTGTTTAATATTTAGACGTTGTCAGATGGCTGCTAGAGGACTCCACTTTTGGAGAATCACAGAAGTACCTTTGAGAGGAAAACCAACTTAAACCTCAAACATTTCATGAACATTTTCCCTGACACTATATGATTAATTCTGAATTAAAGTCATTTTCATATCACACTTTTTTACTTTTGCACACTGAAGAATGTCCATGTTACTTGATGTCATTTCATGCACAGAGGCTTCCCACCGTATCCCACAGCAGCCGTGTTATAGAAAATACTATAAAACATTGAAAATGAATGAAGGGTCTTTTATGTTGTCCATATTTCAGCTTTTTAAGATCCGAAATTAGGGACAGCCAATTAGTGACAGGTTATATTGGACGACTGCTGGGCCTATGATGTCGGCATTTGTTTGAGAAAATAGAAACATGGTAAATAAATGTGTGCTGTGAGAGTGACGTAGAATGTGGTGGAGGTGGAAAGAAGAAGAGCAGATTTAATTTCTTCCGCTGACATTACATTATTGGCTGACGGACTCTTGGAAAACACTTTACTTGACTTGACACAAGACTTCTTCAGAATAGAGAAATATACCCATAAACTAATCTACAACCTTTGCTTGCTACCTTTAGCATATCATGCTAACAAGCCTTCTGCCAAAAGCAAATGCAGTACCAACCCTAATTGTGGTTAAACTGTGATACGTCCCTTATGTTGTCATACCACCCACAGGCAATGACATAATCTCAGCAAAAAAAAAGTGGAAAAATAATGCGAGATGCAGCCAAGTTGCATCTACTGTGCATCGAGCATGCAGCACATGGATTCAGCACCATCTGTATAGACTCTTGTTGATCAGCATGTAGCGCTACTGTATTTCTCAGCTAGCCAGCCCCCCCCACCCCCACCCCCCAAAGTCTTAATCCGTCCTCCTCCTGTTGTGTTTCTGCTCCACTGGGGAACAATAGTTCCACTTCCACTCACTGAGCTTGATAATTAGTGACAATTGTAGAAAGTAATTTACAAACTCCGGCAATGCCATCCAGCAAATGGTGCCAATTAACTGGAGATGCTAATGTGGGAAGAAAAGCGGGAAAGGAGCATCTGACCTCCATGGCGAGGGGGAGGAGGCGGGCTGGGAACGTCTCCGGCACGTGCAGAGGAAAGTCCTCCTGAGAGGAGAAGGGACGCGGCGTACCATGTTGGACCGCGCTTGTCATTCCGCTGCAGATTAATCCCACTGTGGAAGAATCCTATCCAGGGTAGCAACACTTCAATTTGCATTTTCTGGCTATTAACTGCCCACCATTTTTTTCGAGACACTGGCACACTCACTGAAGAATATGATACAAGCACTACATCACCGACGTCACGAACAGCTTGAGTAGGACTTTTGGAAAATCGGACACAAGTTCTTAATCTGTTTGTGGCTAAAAATGCTGGACGCGATCAGCCACTGTTGACGGTCAGTGCTAAATGGTTAAGGAGCATTACCTGACAGAGCAGTTTATCAACTGGTCAAGTGCGTCGGACATTGCAATTTGAGTTATACAGCCGCTTCTTTGCCCCTGTGAGGTGAGTTATGGAGTGTGAAAATGTGCTTTTTTTTTCACAGTTATGAACTAATTAACATTTGCAGCCTGCAGGTTTCTTTCATCTGCTTAGTAGAGAGGAACAAAGAAAAATAGGAAGTTGTAAATGCGTTATGAAAAAACATTTAGCTTAAATGTTCACAGTTTGACCATTGAATCTGCAGAAATGTCCAGCAGGAAGTCCTGCGCTAATGTTTACAGACGCTGATGGACAAAATGATAAGATTGAAAACATTTTTCTAGCTTGGAGAGGGACAAGCTTTGTGTTTTTGTGCTTTTGTGTTACTTAAATGATCTGATCCAAAGTTGGCAAATTTTCCTCTTTTGCATTGTATTTCTCCAAATTTGAATATAAAATAGATTTCAACAAACATTCAACAATCCTCAGAGTGAGAGTGTGATTTTTAAAGAGGAAACAGATTTAAGAGGAGCATATTTGAAAGACCTTGAATTGAGAGATACAGAAAATAAATTAAAACAAATTCCCTGCTCTATTACACCGTTTTTCCCTTTTGAAGAAAGCACACAGCCACCAGCAGAAAGAAAATGATCGTTTGAATAAATAGTTTTATATTTTAAATGATTTCAGAGCATTATCTATATATTCATTGCACAAACAGTGTTAATACTGACTGAAATGTTTTCAGCTGCATGAAACGACTATGACTCCATTTGAAAAGAGTAAGAAGTAGCGCGAATACAGCAAGTGGCACGAGATTTCTTTTATGTTTGAGTTGCATTTGTTGGTGAGAAATGTTCTCCCTTCTGAGTCGCTTTAAGATCTAACTCGTCTGTCGGGCGCCTTTTCGATATTGCAATCCGAGAGCAGGAAAGTGAAGATAAAAAAGAAAACTTCTAACAAGGACTTTCGATAGTTTTAATGAAACAGGCCCATCTGATGCAGGAAGTAGCTCAGTATGAGACAACTGGTGGTCTGTTTTTCTCTCTGGGAGAGAGTCGGCTGCCCTGCCTGTCCGCAAAGATTAGGAAACCCGCGCCGAGCCAGGACTCGGAAACCAATCCACGCTTGACCTCTTGCCTCACTCAGTGGGTCTCGGCGCATCTCTGCTTGAGATTCAAATTGGCAACCGCGCCCAGTTTCAGAACGGCTCATGTTTCCCCTCCCATCGATGGAGAACTCTGCAAGACGGCCGGTTGGCGGGGGAAAACGCCCCGTGGATGATTTGGACACGTGGAATTTCTGGGTCCTGTTTGTTTTGGTGGCGGAGGGAACATTGAGAGGAGGGCGGCTGTTTGAAGTCGGGGCCGTGCTGTCACATAACGAGCGGTGTTCCTGTTGCTCGGTTTGATGCTCTCAGCTTCTTTCGTAGCAGAAAAAAAGAATCAGTAATGGGACTAATCCAGTGTAAGCAGGGGGAAGCTTTGTGGTTAATGGTACAGTTTGCCCTTTTTTTTTCTCTTTTTTTTTTAAAAAGTAGAAACAAGTTCTCTCCTCTCCCCTCCCTCCTCTTCCTCTGCTTCTCCTCCGCTTCCCCGGGATTAAAAGTATGAGGTGTATTCTCATTCTGTCACTCACATTCACTGTGCCTCGTAGGCCTCAGCCTCTATCTGTGTAAACAGAAGAGGGGAAACTGTGTTCGGTCCCCCCCCCCACCCCCTGTCTTTAAACCTCCTTTTGGTGTTGCTTTGATCCCCGGCTCTGGAATAGTAATTGCTATCACTTATGATACAAAATGACAAGTGCTGCCAACAGCTTTCCAATGCAAATATGAAAGAACAGAGAAAAAAGGAGCAGTGGGGACAGAGGTGTGTGCAAAGGAGTTAGCTCCGGCTGCCTGAGCCTCTAACCGGGATGCTTTTGATTGATTTGAGAGGGGCTACGAGACGACGCACAGCAGAGAACAAAAAGTCCCAATTGAGCTATTTCCTAATGCCGTTTAGTATTCTAAATCAGTAACCCCTCCCACAGAGATCGCATTTCAGTCAGAGGCATCAATTTGCTCCCCTGGTTTCAAAGTAGCTCCCTTTGGGAGCTCGGGATGGTTTCTGTAGAACTGTGATAAAAAAAATTAATGGAAAAAAAAACAATAACCACGACATGAAATGCAGCTAACCGCCCGGCTTCCTTTGTATCCAGAGTCACAATTAACCAAGAATCAATAACAATATTGAGTCGCTTTAAAAGAAGAAGGAGAAGAAGAAAAAAAAGAGAAGAAGCTACTGTAGGAGCCGGACCCCAGCGTCTCTGTCCACCCTGCCAAAGCCAAACGGCTAGTTGCTGGTCATTCAAACAGTGTGTGGAGACAGAGATGAAGGAACTGGACGGATCCCGTCTCCCCTCATTAAGTGGTGCATGTGGATGACCCCCCCCCGTGGTGTTTTGCAGAGTCTCCCTCTGACATTTTCTGTTGATGTTTATTTAAATGGCGCTCAGATCAGTGTGGAAATCATCCCATAGCGAATGCCCAGCGGGACACAAAACAGCTGGGCTCTGGAAGCTGAACAGAGAAGGCGACCGCGAGCTAGTATTTCTGATAGAAATCAGCCGGACAAAAAAAAAAATAGGAAAAACAAAGATGGGGGGGCGGGGATTTTAAGGTTTTCAGTTGAATGCTGCTCTTTGAAACGGCATTACCTGAAGGTTGGGACGCCTTCTTTTCCTTCCCGGCCTGCACTCGTCCCGCCGTCCACGGCAGGAAAAAAAGACTCGGGCTGCGTTATTTTGTCAGATTTAGTCATCCCGAAAGGGTGTCATTTCAGACGTCCTGCTGGGGGAATGGCTGTTCCTTGGAGGACATTCTGACACAGGGCCTTCCTAATGTTCCCGCAGCCATCGGCCCCACACGGCTATCAGCGGAAATGTCCGCTCGCTCCGGGCTCATCTGCTGCTGCCCTTTTTGTCGAATTACCACCTTTTTTTTTTTTCTTTCTTTCCAGAGTTGGACGGTCTGTTCGGTCTGCGGCTAAGGCGTCGGCCGCCCCATTTGGCTTTTCTCCGGCACGGGCGCGCTGTTTTCTCAGCGTGATGAGCTCCATTTGACAGTGCCCTGCCTCAGCATCCTCAGCACCCCCGTCCATTTACAGCCACCTCATTCACTTTATTGCCTTCTGCTGATGGGAGCACTGTGAAATGTTTGTGAAATCAGGGCGGGGGGCCAGAGTCAGGGGACAAGGGGGGGGTGTAATTGGTTAAATTTGTACCCCCATCTTTCTCGGTAACCCTAGTCACGGTGAACATAGCCACCCTAGATTTTCGCACCCGCCCTTCCCTTTTTTTTTTATTGTAAGGTATGAGTTTCCTAGGGATCTGAGTCAATCTGAACCATGTACTGAAAGTCTGAGTTTTGACTAGCACAGGGTTAAAGAAAGAAATCTCTTCGCTGTCAGCTTTTTGTGTTTTCCGGTGACGCGGACGCGCTCACGTCGACCACAGGGAATGTTAAATTTAGCATAAGCACCTTGAGGCGCGTGACACTGATTGACAGGCAGCTGCGGCTAATGATGCGTTCCGTTGCTCAACGCGTCGCCCACGGCGGTCGCTTTCGGAGGGGTTCTGAGCTTTGTTTTGTTTGAATCGCCGCCGTAAACGCTGCAGAAAGTGACGTTTTCTTTTACTGTTTGGGATTACGTTTTTCCAGGGAAACAAAACACCATCCGGAAAACTGAAACTTTTGGGCAAAAGTTAAAATCCAAATAATCTTATTTTACTTAACCAAACGTTACCCCATACAAACTTTGTTGTAATGCATCAGTATGGCATGGAATGTTTCTGGATTTCCATATTTCTATGATCAAATCAAAGCTATATGAATGCATTAATACATATACGGGTGAATAAATCGAATTATCTTTTACATAAAGATGCGTTGTTTATATGTGGCAGGTTGTCTTAGGTTAGTTTAAGCTTTGCAGGCCGACTACGGCTGAGCCGGTGTAGTCTGTATCGGGGAATGCCGCATTTCCATCGGCTCCCTAATGAATAATGACTGAGCCAATGACAAGTGTCTGTAGTCCTGACTGCTCACTCTTCTATTTCTCTTGAACTCCCTTTTCGACATGGCAGCAGCAGGGCAGTGACTGATTGGGCCGTTGCTGCAGTATCTCTGCCAATCAAAGCCATCCACTAACATGACAGACGCGGGGGCCCCTGAGGTCAGAGAGATCTTGATGGGCTTGACATGACCTGTGAATGGAGGAGTTTGGGCTTTACATTCTAACCCAATGATTGGTTTTATGTCTCCCAGTAGCCATTTTCTATTAAATGTAAAAAAAAACAAAAAAACGTTCAAGGACCCTCCTGTAAAAGACCGTTTTGGTTTGAATTAAACCCAACAGCATTTGATTTTTTTGGAATTATTCTCAGTGCTGTAAAGTACCTCCGTTTAAACAATGTCCTCGGCAGTAAATCTGGCGCTGCTTCATTTTTATGTTTTCCAACCGTTTTCCTGGTTTTATTGCTCCCATATTGGTTTTGGTTGAGGTTGTAAAGGTTTCCTATGTTTTGTCATTGAAATTGGTTTAGTGTAATAGGATTGAATGAGATTATGCCGTCCATACATTCACTGGTATTATAAAAAAACCTATATGCATACACGAGTTCCAAAGTGAAAGTTCGTTTTCTGTATGCAAGTTACATGTTATGCACACTTTCCTTTTCTAAATCTCTTTGCCGCTTCGCGTGATCTCCTGAATAGAAACTTTCTCTGGACGGCTAGTAGCTTCTGAGGCTATTTAGACTGCATAGCTGATTTAATGTGCTCAAAAGTCAGTGGTAAAACATTCAGATGCATATTCAGTCAGAATAACATAACAGGTCGAATTGAAAGTAGCATTACAGCAACACTAGATCCTAAACCAGACTTTATTCTTAGATTTTCCATTTTTATAACAGACTTTAACAGCATTTCGGATAAAACTGAAGGGAAAATAATGAATTCATGACATTTAACTTTTTTCCTTACATGGCTGACATCACGAGCAGCACTGACAAAAGAAGCAAAACTATCAGATGTAAATGGATTATCAAAGAACCACACCAAAAAAACAAAAACAAAAAAAAAAAGACACTTTTTCCAGAATTAGCCACCATCAGATTATAGATGAGGCTTTAAGCGATTCGGATCTTTAACCAGAACCGAAGGGAACCGTGCAAAAGAGGCGTCCCTTTTTTCTGCAGCGGTACAGTGTTCAGGTTCAAATGAAAGGAGATTGATGTTACTGCTAACCTTGGCTGTGCGCCCTGCCTGGCTGCCCCTGTAAGCCATCAGTCTGCCGGGAGTCTGACTAAAATATTAAAGAGCCTGCCCGCTCCCCCACCGAAGCAACTCCCCACAGAGGGTGCAATGTGTGTCACGGCTACGGCGGATACTGTATGCAATGCCTGGACACGTACTGTAGGTGACAGAAGAGCAGACGATTATTCTCATTATAAACCGACACTCACACGGCGCAATAGAGTTATACTCCCAACTATACATTCACTCATTCTATAATTACATCCTGTTATTATGAATGTAATGCCCTTAGAGTGGTGTACAGAACACAGAAGTCACCTCTAACTATTCTTCATTGTCGTAAGCCCACTGAACCCCATCCTATAATTCAGCAGCACACCAGTATTGGATGAAGTGATCCCATGTTAGAGGCAACAAAGAGTAGACATAGATACTGCTGAATGTATGCTTTAAAATGTGAAATAAATGAGTTAAAGTTACAAAAAAGACAGAACAAAAGGATAATAGGGTGGATAAAGGGACTGCTTGCTCAATAATTGTTATCATCTCAGTTATTTATAGCCTCTTACTAGTTACTTCTGACACATTTTCAGACCACTCATAGTCAAAGCTTAGTTTATTCCTTTTCACTTAACTTGCACATTTAGTCACAGTTTGTAATAAGAATTTGTGCTTGAAAATTGAAAATCAGGAGCAGTGGAAACCATTTTTCCTTTTGCCAGAGATGTGGTCGGAGCATAGGCAGGAGAAAGTCTTTGTTCAGTTGTGAGTTTAAAACAAAAAGAAACTGAAATACCAAAATTACTTCATTCCCAAGTATTTCTCACTGGTTGATTATGTTTGGCAGCCATTTATGGTGCAGGTGAAGTGTTGTACGTGTGGAGCTATAGAGGCCACACGCTGACGAGGAGGATGGCGTTTTAAGCTCCGTGCAGCTCATAGGAGTGTTTTTTTTCCCCTCCTGCTCCCCGTCGAGGCAGCGCTTCACAGGAGAGCGCTGTTAATCGCATTCAGTGCATGAACGCTTAACCTAATATGCTCTTTTTTAATTTGAGCACAGAGTTAGGTCGTGTGACTAAACAGGTTACAAAAATCCTGGTGAGGGCTTCAAGTTGGATTCTGAACTGAACTATTAATGTCGACGGTACCGAGGAAATCTGGGCTAGATGTCAACAGTTAAGGAATATATTCAAGTGGATATTATAAAAAGGTTTATATTTCTTTTCAAGTGGACGATGTCCATGGGGATGGTGAAAATGCTCTTCATAGGGCCGGGCAAAGGCAGCGAGGTTGTCCTCGTGTTATCCTTTAATGGCGCATTAAGTGAACTCTTCTAAACCGGGGTTGGTTTTAATCAACCGTCTGCCAGTTGTCAATTTCATAATACATTAATAGTCCGCATGCATGAAAGGCATCAGGAGGAGGAGCGTGAAGGTTGATTCGAAATAGAAATTTCATGGTGAGATGGGTGTTTTGACTGACAGGGAGGTATGTGTGGGCATAAACACACATAGCTCCCCTCTCCTCTTTCATGTGTCACTCCCCCCACCTCACGGCATAACAAATGCGTGAGGTCCTAAACACTCCAATGGAGGGAGGTTATGGGAAAACTGAGGTGGTAGTCCACCACCCTTGAGGGGCTGGAAACAAGACAGATGAAAGGAAGGAGGCAGAAAGAGATTGAGAGGGAGAGATGAAGTCAATGATGTGAGTCTAAAAACCTCTTTTAAGATATGATGAAACAGCAGCCGCTGAAGTAAAACATGCTGATGGAGGAATTTAGGTTTTGATCAATTCCGTCTCGGTTGCCGTCATTTAAGGGAGATTTTTCATTTTTATTATTCTGTTCGATATCAGAAAGGCTGTGAGCAGTTGAACCCGATTTCGGTGACAGGCCACTGAGTGGGAATAAAGCCATCAAGGAAACTGTCGAGAAAAACAAAGAGAAACGAGTCCATGTGAGGCTGGAAAGTGAGTGAAAAAGGGAATACTGACACCTGATTGATGCCATAGAGATTTAATTAAGTGTGTATTTGCATATGCCTTCCTCTAATAATGAACCCAACGAAGCCAAGTTCAGAAAATTGATTTAATACCAACTCTAATGTACTGATTGCAATTCATTCTGAAATTTGGAAAAAGCTGATATTGAGGGGAAATCCCAATTTCACTGGTCTCTCGTTGATTCGTCCTATGTATCCTTAGTATATTTTAAAGTTTGGAAAAAAGATGTTCTCATTTCATACCATATTTTTTTCTCTTACAAAAGTTTTAAAATTCTGACTTTTGTGGCCTTTGGTCTCATCAGTGCTTTAGTATTGGAATTAGGCTATCAGATCAGCTACTTTGTTTAGGGATTATTCTTCAATGTTGTTAGGACACCAAACTCAGGTAGAAAGCAAAGAATCACACCAGCTAAACTTGGACATGTTAGCATTGCTACTAGTCCAGTCCATCTGTTGTATTTATAGAGATTTCGATGTCCATATGTCCCAGCAGAGTCCAGCCAGTAATCTTTGTTTGGCACCCAATTCTCCTTTAGAGCAGGACCAACATGTGTCTGACCTGTGGGCAGCTTTTAAAAATGAATGACACGATCATCCCACTGGAAAATATCTATGAGATATCTCTTTGATTTTCCTCAAAAATCCAAGAGGTAACCGTCTGCCTTTCCAACGTGTACCATGTCAAATCCTCTCTGGCCTGTCAAACAGGCGGTCAGAGAGCTCCGACCAGTCTCAGACCAGCAGCCTCTCTCACGGAGCCCCTGAATTAGCACCCTCCGCCCTCCTCCATCTTTCGTTGTGAGCATTTATGGCCGAATTAATGTTTGTCAAAGGCAGAAAAGAAAAGAAATTGGATTGGTTTATTTACATGTAAGTAGAAGTAGAGTACAGGTGGGAGGGTGAGGAGGTGTGTCCAAATGATCATATGGTCATTTGGAGTTGAGAATAATCTTGTTAGAGACAACAGCAGTTGCAGATTTCGATAATTTGATGAGCTTAGTCGACTAGGTCTATTATATTTTCAGGACTGCATTTACTTTACATGGATGGTGCAGACTGCCTTTGTCTTTCTTATGCCGCTTTAGTGCTTTGACGAGAGGAGTCAATGGTTTTTAAGCTGCCTAGCTGGTGTGCCCTGCATTTACGTTTAAAAAATGTCCAACCAGTGTTGTAAAAATAATGCCTTTGTGTCTTAATGACAGTGCTTTGTTTTTTTCTCCCTAATCACATGGAGTTACTGGCTAAACTCGGACAAAGATGTGTGGGAACTATAAAAAAAAAAGAATCGGTCAGGGTAGGTGACGGTCACAGCGCTGTTAAAATGTGCTGTTTTTTCCATAAACCCTAAAATTACGACGCCTACAAGCAGCATGAAAAAACTTTTAGAAATCACTTTGTGAATTCACGGTTGAGTTCACACAATTATATATCTTAGTTAGGATCAGAGGACAGTCATTCCAATCACAAGTCTGTGTATGAGAATAGTCTCAAGTAACTTTTGGCTTTAAAACAAGGATGGAAATTTGAAAAAAACGTAAAGTACACATAATCGGTCAGCATGGCCTTTACTGTCACCAGACCAGTCCTTTAGGGAGCACCAAGCAGCCCTGCTCTACCGAGTTATTGCAGGATTGTAAACAACATGCTGGACGGATTACCGCGGGTCTACGGTGGTCCAAGATGTCCATCGCACGCTCATCACATAGTAGCCGAACACTACCGCGGAAATGTTATCGTGCTAGCCCGGATGTCACAGTTTCAAATGGCGGCTTGAACGGCTGCGGGCCGCCTTCCACCATATTATTACCCGTCACTGTAACATGCAGTTACTGTAGCGCTCCCCGCCTTCAATCAGCATTTTCCTACATCCACTGTGATGCGTCTCCTGGATTTTCTGCTCTCTTTTCAGCAATCCGGTTACAAACATCTATACTATGCGTCTGGTGTGCAGCGGAGCGCACATGTTCCATGTGCAGACTATGAAAACATTTTTTTCTCTCGGGAGCACAATGAAGTAGCTGTCTATCTCGCTACACAGGCCGCCATAAATATTTATAAATAGGGATTAATTCAGGTTCAATGCCGCCTTTGAGCTGATTCCTTTTTGGTGATATACGGCGTGTCTGCCAAGGAAACTCATATCCAGATTTTCCCCCCCCCTCCCACATTAGACATTAGGAAGAAATCACATGCCAGAGCCTATAACTGCACATATAGTTCTCTGCCCCCCCCTCCCTAACCTAAACACTTGTTGGGTGCTGGGTGGTGGGACACATTAGCATTCGCAGCACTATCATCAAACAGCTTTGAGGCCCACAGTGGCTGAATGTGGCTCTCTTTCTCCCTTTGGGATTTCCATGCAAACCAGTAGGCCCTCGGCACTGGGGGGGGGGGGGGGCGTCTCCCGTTTCAACGCCGTGAGACGAAATGCATCCGTCTAGCACGTCGCCTTTACCGCTGTGTTTACGATTACCGACCTTCCCCTGCAACAACGCCACCGCAAGCTTTTCATCAGGCCCTCTCCGAGCGACAAATGCCACCCCAAACAAGGCGGGAGATTCGAACGACTTGTAGGAAAACGCACTCGGATTGCCGCGCGCGCTTTTGCCACATCGTGTTTTTCGATTTGCTTTCGGGCGCATTACGTCTAATAAAACGCAGGTGTCGGTTAAGGTAAAGAACCCCGACTCGCTCTCAGTCGTAAATCAAGAAATAGACTTTGGACAGCTCATCTGCCTGGATGATGTCATTTTCCATCACTTTTCAGACTCGTGTAAAATTGCTTCATCTGTCTTCAGGGAGCTCACAGGGTAATGCGCTGTCATAGATGTAAAAGCCGATACACTGCCGTGGGAGCGGAGTAACAATAACATCGCCTTTTTTTTTTGCTTTTATTATCACTCTTGAGCATGGAGACCACAGACCTGCAGCAGCACAGACTGTGATTGGTTTAAAGCTGTAGCGCCGATGCTAATTCAGCCCATCGGGCTGGACGCATTTGACTTTAGCATTGACTGACGGATCTACAACAGGTGCCAAATGCCTGTTTGTCCCCGCTTCCACTGGGTTGCTATTCCTCTAACTGTCCGCATTTTTATTTATTTTTTCTCTTGGCTGCGTGGGGCCCATCTATATCAGCCGCCCTGGTGCAGTCCAGCAGGGTTTTTATTTATTTATTTCTCTCTCTGTGGAGACTGTTGCCTCGAAACTGTGAAAATTAGGGTGAGCTTGGCTTTGCCCGCCGCTCGCACAGCTGTCACATGTTCACCATGCTTGAGTGGGAGGTTGAGCGAGCAGGTTGGGGTCATTCGTCTGAAGAGCTGCGAGAGGGGGTTGTCATAGAAGCTCCACCACGTCCTCACGTGACGGCCGGGGATCGTTCAGTTGACTGATTTCGATCACTCCGCTCACCACGTGGGTTCACCCCCTTGAAAGCGGCGCCGTCAGTATCCTGACGCCGCGCTAAGCAGAAAGAGGATTTTTTTCTTTTCCACCCATGGCCTTGAAATCTGATGAAAGATAAAATGCCACAACAGTTCACAAAACACGACACAGTTGAACTTTTCTTTGGAGAGGGACTATAGCCTCAACAGGTCGATTTAATTTCTTTTTCCTGGTTTCAATCTTAAAGTAAGAAACCCTCGAAGCTCTCTTGTGAGGTTTTCGTCACCTCCCACAACACGCCATGACACATCTCTGGACACATCTCCAGTTTAGCAGTTAAGAGGAGGGCAAACGAGCCATTTCACAGTTTTTTCTGTTTTGTTTTTTTACAAAGAGCAAATCAACCAATCAATTGGGCTTAAATCAACCTACAGGTATCATTGATTCTTTAAAACACAAATTTTACAAGCCTGTTTTAGATTTTAAAACCAGACATGATTTAAAGCTATTTTAATGTAGAAAAAGAGGTGTGAAGCTACCTACTGTTTATGCCATCTGTGGGCTAATCTGGAGCCCATTCCACCAGTCTGAATGTGAGTGGTTGCTCTTTAGTGGAAATTAAGCGTTTTTTCTTCTTCTTTTTAAATCCGGCTGACTTTTTTCAAGTCGCATTTTCGAAAATATTGCGGCTTCTTCCCGTGAGCGTGAGGTGAAATGTTGCATAAGCTGAACTTTGTTGTTTAGTGTTGAAAATCGATCAATCGATCTTTTTGGTTGGCAAATTTTGGGAAAGGCAACTTTTGGTAAATGTTTTTGCAAAACATTACTTTAACAAAAGCCACAGTTTATCCTAATTTCTTTTTCGCTTTTTGAAATGTCCTGTTGACTTCAAATGCTGCAGCATGTTCTCGGCTGGAATTTTCTACAATCTGGCTGCTCTTTGTGATTTTTTTTTTGCGTGTGTGATGACTGAAAATCAACTTGAAGAGGCTTTATGACATTTGCAAGCGACTAACAACGCTATAAGTAAGATTTAGCAGGCACAACACTGAGTAGCAGGTGACCGGATCATAGCTGTATCCTGGGAACCCTGTTTTCTTTCCTTTATTCCAGTCATGTCATGCCATGAATGTCATCAGTTCCAAATCCATCATTAAGTTAAAGTGGAGCCTCAGTAAGTTATCCGTCCTGTGTTCTCTTGTTCATTTTACATGTCCTCAAGTTAATTCCAGTCCTAATTAACTACCTTTGAAAGGAATCTGTGCCATAATTACCACAAGGAGGTGGAACGGAAGCAATCACGCTCACACAATTTATTCCCCACCGCAGGGAAAACCCCACAGAGTCACTCGCTGCATTCTGTCACCCCCCCCCCCCCCCAAGTCCCAAGAATCACCTTCAGCACTTACTTTCGTTTGTAGGGAAACAAATCCACACAACAATCCCTCGGCTCCAGGCAAACACCCCTGTTGGTTTTTGCTCCGCTCTGGCATTTTTGCACAGACAACTTTTAGAATAACAAAAAAAAAAAAAAAACAAAGCAAATTAGTGCCAAAATAGATTGAGTTAGCATTCCCACACCATTAAAATAAGGAGAATGTAGAAGGAAAATCAAGTGACGCAGGAAATGTGATGACTGAAAGCAGCAACAATCAAATCTGCTCAGCCGGCACACAAAAAACAAACAAACAAAACATACTTAAACAGAATAAAGGAAAACTGGTGACGTCTCGCGTTATAATTTGCAGAAAAGGCCAACAGGAACAGTGTGTTTCTCTGTGTTTCTTCCCCATCAGCACAATCCAGCCCTGGTTGACTGCTTTCCCCCTGAAGATGTAAATCTTTTAAAAAGGTCACTTATGTACATTGTTTAATGTTATTTCTCAGCCGGTAAAAGTTTCCCAAGCTATTTTGAACATCAAGGCTACTCTTGTGTCCCAAAATAGTGTTGAAAAGGTATACATTTTATTGAATTTTTGGCCAAATATGCATTCATGTGACACAAAAGGGAAATGCATGGAACGTATCACTGAAACAATTCAATTTAGACCAGTCGAGGGACAGGTGGTGTGAGCATTAATTAGGAAGCGCTGAAAAATACCCAGTCATTTGATCCATGATCGATCCGATCCAAAAAGCTGTTGCCAGATAATTGACAGAAGACAGAAAAGCTGCCATTTGATATGCCAAACATTTGAATATTTATTAGGCACATAACACACTGGCCTTTAATGGTGTCCGCTCGCTGATATGAGGTCAGCATGCGGTCAGCATGTGTTGGCCTTGTCTGATGTCTGACAGAAATGCTGTTATTCCTGTTCAGGATGTCAACCTCAACGGGAGTTTTAATTCTTCCCGCTCAGCATTTGCTTCCCATTCGAAAGGTTTGAGACACAGAGTCGATACTGCACCTTTGTTAATGCGTTTCAAATCAGTCAGCTCAAAACCACTTCTCCATCCACTTTTTGAAGGTTCATAAAGGCCTGCCTCTCAAGCGAATTCAAACAAAGCCCTCGTGAGAACATGTGTAGGCTCGAGGCAATCTCCAGTGGGTGCCCCGGTACATTGTAAGGCCTCACAGTTGTGCTCAGTCCCTCACATTTCCAGTTGTCCGTGGTTCTTGCTAAGGCTCTGCGTTGGTTTATGAATAGGTGTATGTGTGGCCAAATCGGGCTCTTCTCCTAAAGCTAAGTTCTAATTTAATCAAACATTTCCACACAAATCCAATCCAAATCCAGCCACCCTGCATGCAGCCTAATGTTTGCATGTTTGGTGGCTCACGAGCTTCCCAGTATTGAATTATCCTTGTTTTTGCTTTGTTTAATTAACATATAATGCTCTGCTTTTGCCGACCACCTTGTGAAACTGGAGCGCTCCAAACTGCCTTGTAAACCAGAAAACAACTCTGTTTCTTGGCTCTGCTACTGTACTACAGAAAGATGGTTAGCTCAAAGGTGCCAGTGCTCTTTTAATCCATCACTGAGGCCCAGCACTTGGACAATACCCTAATTTATGACTCTATTTTAAGCTCAATGGGGGTGGAACGTCTTCTGCACAGGCTGAATTAGATTAACGTCTAAAGTCTGAGAGACGGACGATGCAAATGGCACGGCTGATCAATTGTTTTGGCCAAATTAATGAACGGCCCTCTGAACTGTAACCTTTCATGGGTGTGAAGCACTGGCAGTGCCAGCACATGCCAGTGTTGTGGAGCTGTACGGTGAAGAATGTGGAGCGGGGAGACTTGTTTTTCCCAGAAAATCACTCCTGAACCTTTGGATCTATCAGCACGCTGTGGAGAAAGAGCAGGGTTTAAGCTTAAAGAACATTTTATGAAATGGCAGCTATTTTTATTTACATTTTTTGGTCAAATGGCCAAAAAAAATCAATGGTGGGCTTCATTTGGGTGCCATGATCTCAAACAACCCAAATGGATTAACTATCAGAATTAATCCATGCATAAGCCAAGTTCCTGGAAAAACTATGTAAATGATCTTATTATTACAGAAATTATTCTTTAAATTCGAAACTTTCAAGTAGACTTGAATGCAGAAATCAAATCATATCAGAGAGGACCCAAACTGTGTATAAATGTTAATGAGTATTTAGGTTAGTTGACACGATTTAATTGTCAGAGTCTTAAAAATAAAGGCTTCAGGGATGGTTTAGTCAACTATTTGCTTCCTTGCTGTGTGTTGGAGTAGAAGTTCGATATCACTCGTTTCCAGTACGGTACATATAAATGCCATGACCTCCAACCCCTTGGCTTAAGTATTAAAGGCTAAAACCAGAACAAGAGCGAGTGTTACTCTGCACAAAGCCATCAGCCCCACGTGTGAACAACACCTAATGTGAGTGCTGCTTCTGTCTAATCTTGTCCATTTGTTGGCCTCGTTTTTTGGGAGGACACGGTCGTTCAAGTGTTTACCTTAAAGAGGCACTTTCCTGCCCGTCACCGCCATTATGTTGACAACCGTTTTCAGAGGGCGTGCAGAACACATCGTGGCTCTCCACTCTTTATTGACAACTTTGTTTCTATTAGCCACGGGGAGGAGCTCCTTTCTGCAAAGCAATCTCGGGCAAATCAGTTGTTAGCTCGTGCACTGAAGCAAGAAAAGTCTCAGACTTGTTGCGCCTGGAGGTCTAACACCTCACCTAACTGTTGGATTTTCTAATCAAACAGGTCCATGCATTTTTCTCTCCATTTTTGGGTTAGCGATACTTAAGAAATAATGCCAGCGCTGAGGTTTCTAGAAGAAGTTAGTCTAAGATAAAGAACAAATGGCACCACCGTGGTTATGTCCACCTTTACAACCAGTGTAAGGTCACCACCTGCTAATGGAACAGCACCGGTCATTGAGCTGAGGCCCGCTGACATTTCTGACCGCTGATACCTATCAGGGAAAGTATCAGCAAGCGTTCTACATGAATGAGAAAAAAGGGCCCATGCATCAAGGTAACCCTGTTAAGTGCTTTATAAAAATGGAAAAACTCATAAACCTTTCATCCTTTTTTTTTCTATTGAGATTCATTTCGACACACCGTGAAATTGATGGAAGAACCAAACTGATTGCAAGAGCAGATGCAGCACGTGGAGAAATGACCTTGCGGATAGAAATGTTGTTATCTAACATATAACCCGGTGTCTTTAGTCATGGTTTGAAATAAATCCTGCAGCCAATCAGAGCACTTCGAATCTATCTGCTGTTTGATGTTTCAGAGAAGATGAGGCAGGAAAAGAATGGAAAACACTTGGCTCATTGCATTTGATAGTTCTCCTGAATGAATCAGAGTTAGTTTAATAGAGAGAAACTTTTCCTTTCAGATAAATTGTTCGGGGGTAAATGTCCGGTACTTGTATCCACTCTGTTCGCACACGACATCACAGATGATAAAACTTTCTGGGATGCCGCTGGGATTATTCATCACACGGGTGGGATAAATGCAATTTTGGGATGATTTCAACTCAAGAAGTCCAATTTCCCCAAGGAATCTAACAAAACCTTCATCCCCCAATGGACAGAAGGGACCGTTTTTGTGTGGTTTTGTAGTTCCTTAGGCTTGGAGTGTGGCCAGAAACTCCTTTAAAACAAGTTTTCCTTCCATTTCCAACCGTATCAAAAAGTACAACATTCAGTTAAAGATTTTAAGGATTTAAAAAATATATATATTTTAATTTAAATGCCTCACACGTATCTTGATGATTCCCTCAGGTTTAGAGCTGTAATGGGCAGTCTGTTCCCAGGTGCCGTTCGTGTCTTGGACCGGTGAGAACTTTGGCTTTGCCGTGCTCGTCTCTAATAAAGGAGGGGCGGCGGCGCACACACGGCAATGAAAGTAAATGTTGGGAATAAATTGTTGCTCCCGCGTGTCACCGCCGCACACATCACCCCCATCAGCGACCTCCTTCCCACCGCGGAGGGCCTATAATTTAATACGACTGGCCCTCGATCACTGTTTACAGTGTCGCCGGCGTGAGAGAAAGACCGGGCGCGACGGGCGAACTGATTCACTGTCGCCCCGCTCCTGTCAGCAGAATCAACTGTTGTTGACTTTATATCTAGTTGATATTTCCCATCCCGGCCTCCCTCTTTCACTCGCTCCCCTCTGAAGATTGCAGCTGTCAGAGGCGGGAGTCGCTCTTGACGCGGCAGTGATGGAACGGCAAACCGGATCGCGCCGGCTGAAAGTAAATCGCAGCCTTTTCGGGGAGGGGAGGGGGGGGGCTTTCTTTGAATGTTGATCAAAGAAATAACGGCAGAAACCGTGGTCCGTTCTGACAGGTCTATGTTTTGTGACGCCGTACATTTCGAACAGCCTTGCTGCCCATGTTAACGATAATCACCTTTTCCTGAGTCCTGACACGCCTTTTAATCTGGATTTCATTTTTTAATTGCTCAGTCAGCAGAATGAGTGGGGTGGATCAGAGTGAAGTTTGCTTGTCAGTGCTCGGGGAGCGTTAAGCGTTCAATCCTAGCCCCTTTTATTTATTTTTTCTCCCAGATGGCCTAATAGATTGAACACCTCCGTTCTAATGGAAATATCTGTCAACGGGACAGAGTTTTGGAGAAGCATGTCACAGCTGTCTTCCAAAAAATATGAAAACCTGAAAATGCCCCAGAGCTATTGAATTAAACACTACAGAACTGAAATGATGTGGATCTAAATGGAACCTGTTGAACGGGGCATACCGTTGCAGGTCATGGACCAGACAAGGAGGGAATTATAACCACAAAGAGGTTCAAGGTAACCCTCAGGGACCCGTTATATGCAGAAGGCCGCGTTTAAGCTTGAACACATCGAAGTTAACTGCCTATGAACAAAAGTCACTTAAAAAAAAGATAGCATAAACATCTGGAAGACCCCACCAAACATGCACAGGAGGTTTTCTCTCTTGAGGAGGTGAAAATGAAGCCTTCAAGTCACCAAGGAAAATACGGGCACTGCGTGGTGCACGCGGCACGCTTTGAATCAACAACATGCTGTGGGGATGTTTTTCATCAGCAGGGTCCTGGAAAAACATTCAAAACTAAAGGAATGAACAACGAGGCTAAATTCAAACAAATCCCCATTTCTGGAAATCATGGCTGAAACTGGCTGTGAATTGAGGGTGGATGGAGGCTCGCTTCTCAGCGTGACGACGGCTCTTCAAAAACAGCCATAAAGAAAAAAAAAACTCTCCCACAAGCGCCCGAGGGAGAACATTTATATGTCTGGCAATGGCCTTGTCAAAGTCCAGCTTTCGGTTTCATCGAGAACGCGTTCGGTGATTAAAGACTTCACCCGCTGGCGCGAACGGGGCCTGAAGGAGAGGCGCTTTGCACCAAACTTATTTATTCTGTGCTGCACGATTTCCAATGATTGAAACAAAGTTATGGAAATAAAATCGGGCAAACCCTGGGAATATTAAAAACTAAAAATAGATTCATTAGAAAATGAAATGCACTGTTAATTTTAATGGATTCTGAAAAAGAAAATCTGTTTAAAGTCTTATATGAAAAGGCCATTTTATCAAAGTCCAGCCTGAGCTGTTAAGCATGTCTGTCTTGTCTGATTCCAGGTCCCGTTGCTGTGATTAGCGGCGAGGAAGACTCCGCCAGCCCCCTTCATCACGTCAACCACGGGATCATCACCCCGTGCACCCTGGACGCGGGCCCTGACGCGGTCGTCATAGGGATGACTCGCATCCCCGTGGTGGAGAACCCTCAGTACTTCAGACACGGGCACAACTGCAACAAGCCCACCACCCGTAAGTCTTTTTTTTTTTCCCGGAAACGCCACCCGTCGCCTATTACTCCTAAGCAGCCGCGCGTTTTCACCAGGCCTGTTCTAACGGTGGCACGTCGGTTTGTAATGAGCCGTGTTTCTTTGCGGTGTGGCCCTCAGGGCAGATGTATAATTCGTGACAGCTGCAGAGTCTGTGTTGTGGTACAGAGTTAGCGGGCAGCTGGAGGAGTGCCAGGCCATACATTTAAGATCCGTTTAGAAACCTTTTAAGCCCCCTTCAGCATGCCGATAAGCAGCGTGTAGATACCCCTACAGACGCCCTCCCTCAGATCCCCTCAGTGCCCCAGGACTCATATCCCAGGTTGTGGTAAGACAAAAACCACTTCAAAGGCCATTTTTTTCAAAATGACATCGCCTCTAAGAGAGAATGAGCAGAAAGCAACACTGCCTGCAGCTGGTAGCAGCTTGATGCCTGCAGCCTCCCCTCCGGACGATACCCGTCCAGCCCGACCCGGATTCTGGTCTCTGGTCCGAACGCCACGTTTGGCTTGTCCGTCCGCTGCCCGGTCCAGCTCAGGCCCGGCTCCGTCCCAACATGGCTGCCGGTCAGGCTAACTTCTCCACCGGAGCCAATGAGAAGCGAGGAAATCCCATTTAGACGCGATGAATAAATGACGGGCCCTATGTATTATGAATCGCATGAATTTTTAACGCCCAGCCGGTGACTGATTTATAACGTCTCACGCCGCGCTCAGGAGATCTGATCGCCAGCTAATGAATAAATGACAGTGGCCACGAATGAAACTTTTCCCCAGATCACCGCGCGCACGGGACGGGAAGCCGGGCCAAAGCACGTGCGCTCACCTTCGCCATGAGCCCCCACCCCCCAGCAGTACACGTGGGTTGTATGATTTTCACCCCCCCACCTAATCTAATTCAGCGCGCGTGCATGTAAAAGCGAGCGGCGAGAAATGAACCCTGAATTCATCACAAGGTCATAATGGCCGCTGCTTTCCGCCGCCGGCGGGGAAAACACAATGGATCCGAACGGCTTCTGCCTCCGCCGATCATTCACTGAGGACGAATGCCGCCTTTACCCCCGGGACACGCACACGGGGGAGGAGGAAATGTCTCTGTGCGTCCATGTGTAAACCTTTAGCGCGCGTTTAGGTGCACGCCAGGGAAAATGGATCTGTGCTCGGATGTTGACGGAGGCATGCCATCAGTTTTGGCTCGCAGGTGTAAAAATCTTTGCCAATGTGTCACTTCACGTACACCCCACCCCCCCTCCCCTTCTGCATCCACATGGTCCCACTCGCCGCATTTTGCTGCAGCTCAAACTCAAATATAGTAGACCCGTTCTGTCGATGTTCGACCACTAATCCATAATGTATTCATTCATTTACTTGAAAGCTTCTTATCCACAGGGATACCATGCTGCCACGGACACACACACACACACACTGATAATTCGGGCCAGCAGCGGTCACAGTGGCTCATTCATCCATAAATACTCTCCTTACCTGTGTCCATCCTGAATTCCATAATGTGATGGTCGCTTTCCACGAGCTCCACCATCACTCCTTTTTTTTCATCATTTCTTTGGTGCCTCGCTCTTGCGGCCGTGTGCATTTTTGAAAAATCATCTCCAATAATAATAATGAAAAGGGGGGAGCAGCTTATAGACGCTGATGCTGATGTTTCAAACTGCTGCGTGTTGTCCGGTTGTCCGCAGTCAATCCCAGCTAAATTATGTGTAGGTTAAAAAAGACATGTCACTATATTTTTGCACCAGTGGCTGTTAAGACCCTCACTGGGGAGAACGTAAAAAAACGAACGCTCACCATTTTAAGTTGCCCTCATGTTGAACCGGCATCTCCGAACAGGATGGAGAGGGCTCCACTTCAGCCGGCATAAACCGGCCAGCCTGAACCCGATGAGGACGTTTGCTAAGACGAGCCCTTTTTGTTTTTTTCGCTGGAAGAAGGCCAATCCCGGAGAAATGTTGTCGCATTAGGGAGATAAAAGCAGAGGAGGCAAAGGACAATTCTTTAGCCTAATGACAGATCCATATCTAGTTAGATCCCCTGTCTCCCAGCAAGTGGCTTTGTTTTATCACTCGGTTAGCCATTTTAATTACGGATTTGTCACATCCCGACGGCCAAAATTAGACAATAGCCCCTGATTTTGGACGACGGCGTATAGTCTTTCATGATATCCACGTATAAGGGATATCAAAGCTCCGGACAAAACCTCCACACTCCTTCCCTTCTCCTTGTGGTGTAACAGAGGCACCGTCGCGCTCAAGGTGATGTTTTTGAAGACTGAAATATTTCCAGCAGAGACAAGGAGTGACTCATTTGGCAAATTTGAAAGCTCCGCTCGGCTCGGAATAAAAATGCTGAGCCGATTGACCGAGAGGAAGTCGTCGCGTTCCAAGGCTATGATTCCATGAATGATAGTCTGAGGGAAACAGAGTGGCCCCAAAGGCAAGCCAGCTGTGAATTCAAACAGCCTGCTTTACTGCGTTACCCAACAAGCCCACCAGTTCCCCCTCAGCTCAACCCCGGCAAGAGCGGAATAATTGAAGCGGCTCCTAAAATTGGTTTGGCAACGTCCTATGTCTACTGCAAAAAAAAAAAAAAAGACCCAGACCGAAACCCTAATTTAGGTTAGCCGAGTACTCCATCACACAGTCATCCAGAGTTCGTCAAATATTGCAATTGACATCATTTCCCCTGTTAAGCTTCCAAAAATACCTAATCTGTTTCAAAGAATTTTTTTGGGCTGGATCCAATGGGACTAACTGATTAAGAAGGTGTGGCATTGCCTTGTCTCCACAGATGTCAAATATAGCCAGTCAAGACTTTTAAAGTAGGCCCCCTGAGCTGCAAGGTTAAAGTACTTAGCTCTTAAATGCTTCAACTCGAATTCAGCAAGTAACACAGGGGTCATCCGTGGGGAGAAGACATTGTCAGAAGGATGTCAGCTTTCATTGTTTTATCCTCAGATGTCAGACATGTTACACTGTGGGACCACTTAATGTTGGCTATTAAATTTATAGATGGATCTGATAAAAACTGAACTATCAAATAACAGCTTAACTTTCATTTACTGAGGTATTAGATTGGTAAGGTGTTTAAAATTAACCTCATATGAGTTCACTATCATTTAAGTGTACCACAGAAATTCCAAAAGGTTGAGACGCATATATGACATTTAACTAATAACAGAGATTTTAACGACCACTTCGCTAAAACTCATGATACAATATTTGACTATTAGATCGCAAATGTTTAAAGTGAGACATTTTCCTTCACACCTGGGAACTGAGGAGACCAGTGGGTGGACCCTTATCATCCAGCTTGTCTGATAAGGGATTTCTAGCTGCTCAACAATCCAGGAAAAAGGCTATATTCTTCACATGATGGACTTTTTAGGCCTTATTGCAGGTTCAATTTGAACTTGAGTTTGAAACATGCTGCCATCAAATTTATGATTAGCTCATATTTTCTTGGAAAAACTAAAACGTCTCAGTTTTTAGTCAAACTAAAGAGAATCTCTTTACAATACTCTCCCAGCCAGTAACTATGAGAGTACTTCTGGTAGTTCTGGTACTTCTGTACATTTATTATCAGGCCTCACAGTCTGCCATAATTTTATTTTATTTTTTGCTTGCTAGCTAAAGAGATTGTAATTGTTACTTTATTACTACACCACTGTGAATAACCATACGCTGCATGACTAACAAAATGACATTATTTAAAGATTCTCCAGTGCTAGTGGGCTTGGATGAAATGTTTTTAAGGTTGTGCTGATGAACAAAACCCCATTGGAATTAATGCTGTGCTATCATATCTAAATTTAAATGTAGCAGTGACTAAATCCCAAAGCCGACCAAAACTAAAATTGACCTTGCCAAAAGTTTCAGAGTTTCCGGAGCTCATTAGGATGTGCGACTGAGATACCGGCAGGCGTCGGATGATTGATGATCTACTACTGAGTCTAAATGTTATTCATTTTGAATGACAATAGTGAGGAGCGTATAGCCTGTATGAATTGTGTCTGAGGCCCCTGATTACTCCGAAGATGCTCATGACCTGAGTGGAAAAACACAGTTTAGTGATTCATACAGAACCATGGGAGATTAGATATCACTGACATTAAAAATCTATTTTACTCTAGAATTATTTGAAAAGGACGACCAGCACACTGATCGAGTGGGAAACAATGAGATTTATCGACTTCTTTTTACATAGGAAATTTTGCTGCTTTTTAGCTTATTTATATATTTATTTATTTATTGTTTGTCCAATTGAAGATTGAGATGTACCATCAGTGGTGGCAGCCATCAAGGCACTTCCGCGTCACCTTTATAGTCTGAGACTATAAGCCTCTTTTATAAACAGTCTGTGGGAAAAACTGAGCTTTGAGTGGACCTCAGGAAAAATACTGTTATGAGTCATGAAAAAAGACATTTTAAAAAGGGCCCTTTGAAGAAAAAAAAACAAAAAAAACGCCTTCATTTCATAAAGAAAGAACGCCGGGCACGCGGCTACCTTGAAAGTAAGAAGGATGGAATAAAATTTCACGACAAAGGCGCGGCTGACGTTTTTCACCGACTTCGTTTTTTTAACATTTTCTAAAAAGATTTTCCTCACAAAGCCGGCGTCATCGGGACGACGGCGGGGCGGAGCGTTCTGCATTCAGTCTGGGGCGTAGGTGTAGTTTGACAGAGGGCCCGGCCAAGGCCAGGCAGCTGCGGCAGCAGAGCCACGGGCGGGCAGCCAGCCAGAAGCAGCAGGTTAAGAGTAGACACCCGCCGAGAGTCAACAGCCAGCGCCGGCGCTCCTGTCGCAGTCACCCGGCCGTGCCAGCAGATGCACGGGCCACAGACTGCTGGGAATGGAATGCTAGAGGACTTTTTTTTTTTGTGCGCTATCAGAAACGGATGAGTGCCTCTCATCTAACTATTGACATCCCATTGCGCCACATTAACACTAAACCGCTGGCACGTCGCAGTCGATCCCCCCCCATCCCTTGATTTTATTTTATTTTATTTTTTCAGCGTGATGGTAAAAATGAAAGCGGAGTTTTTCTTCTTCCATGTTAGTGTTTTTGTTTCTTTTTAATAGTTTTGCAGCATTAATCACAGAACAGTCCCAAGCACAGCCGAGGTTTAATCAGCCGTGATTTAACTGTATTGTGGTGGCGTTTAAGAGTTCTGAACTAATGTGTCTTTTCTGAGTCCTCAAGCTTCAACTCGAAAATATCTCTGTGAATGAAGACAAATCCCGCTATTGAATCCCATGAGGGAAATGATCCCTCATGGCAGCAGTGTTAATCATGATAGAATAAATGCTATTGATGTTGATGGAAGATGGAACAGAATAGAAATCAGCCAACGACTTGTTGAAGTGTAACAAGGAGAGGTTGTCAGAAATGGGAGAGATATCCATGAATTTCCGGGATTTTTTAAAATGCATCTTCTTCTTTTTTTAAGTGTGCCAACTCATTTACTTACGATCTCAAGGTGAACTCATCCGAAACTCACAACTAAGCTAAATTCGGTGAAACAGAACTAAAAAAAAAAGATGGAAACTAAGAAATACCTGACACTGGGGAAAAAAAGCAAGGATAGACAGGGTAACGGCTGGCCTGGGGTCGAGACTTACAATGGACTGAAGGAGTACATGCGAGGACCTCATCACGGATGAAATGACTAGGAAGGGGCATAATTAGTGGGATGAAGAGCTGAAGAGAGAGAACGGGTACAGGGAGCTGAACTAATGAGGGAAGCCAAAGGAAACTGAAGGACATGGATGAAGGTGGCAGAGACACAGAGTAGGCAGAAAATGGAAGACAGACACCGGGATAAAGGCACAGGTTTAATATACCGTAGCGTAAAACATGGAACATGAACCAAAAATACACAAATCATGACCAAACTGGAAACCATAATGGCACCAACAGCCTTAAATATCTCCATCTGCAGTCCTAATTCCCCCTCCTGACAAATCCAGGTCCCATGGCCACGCCTCCCAAAGTCTCCCACCAGTTGTCACACCTCTGGTTATCATCAGGAGTATAAATTGGTCCGGGCCTCTTCTTCCTTTCTACACTTTTTGTTTCAACCTTTAATTTATCAACTCCCCTGGTTTTACAGCCTTGGTCCACACGTTCCGAGTGTTTTTTTTTTTGTAAAACTCAATCAGCCTCTCCCACATGACATTTGATATTTTCCTGTTGCCACGGTGATGCATCATAACACATCTGTACCAGCTGCAAGACCCGCTACCAGATATCCCTCCCTTGGCACAGCCTCCACATTCAAACCGGCGTGGAAAAGACTTTTGGAAAATATGAAGAATGTGTTTTCGCAGAAAAACAAACAAACAATTACATCAATAAGATGCATGGTAGGACACGTTGCGTAAAGAGCTGCTGCAGCAGGGCGCCACGGCGTGGCACCGTTCCAAAACGGAAGGATGGCGCCACACTAGTGGCTAGAAAAGGGATTTGAGAATTTGTGCCGACGCCCCCCAGCACTTTAGACTGAGCCGTCACTTCTAAGAGGTAAAGGAAGAGGGGGGGCAGTGGGAGATCAACACACCCTCCAACAGACACGGACATACGGAGACAGAGGAAATTTGGCAGGTGGCTGTGGTGAAATGCATGCAAGCTCACAGACACACAGCCATGGGTACAGAACAAAGCCCTCCAAACATCTGTCCCCCCCCCCACCACCCCCCCCACCACCAGAAGCCTGACCTGACTAGCTGAGTAAATCTCAGTGCTGCTCCGTCTCTCCCTCCAGGGAGAGTGCTCGCTGGCATCGAGGCCTCAAGTGAGCCGGGACAATGAATGATGCTGAGCTGCGGGATAGAGATTTAATCTGGGGGCTTTTCGACGTGCCACTCTGGGTAAATAGGCTGCAGGATGCAGCCCGAGTCCGCCTGCAGAGGAAACTGAAGGTTAAAGTAACTTGTCCGCGCCGGTGTTTGTGGCCATGCTCCATGATAGGGGCTTCAATCCCATCAGTGAAAGGCAGACACGTGCAAGGTACCCGTGTAGCAGCTGGAAAAGGCTAACCCGATCCACCTCCAGGAATTCAGGGATTGGATGAAAATGGGAATAAGTAAAAGCATAGTAGTTTTCAGTGTTGATCTACAAGGGGTAACACCACTTCCTATCTTTTTTTACTGGGGCTATAGAGATGTTCACAGAGTCAAAGGAAGTCAGTACAAATCAAAGCTCTCGTCCTTGTTGAATAGGAAAAAACTTTTAGTTTTTTTTTTCATTTCTGTCGGAAATAAATCCAACTAGATATGATACCAGCGGTTGCCAGGCACTATAATGTATCCTGGATCTGAATGAAAATAGTCCACTGCTGTTCGTAACGATTCTGCTGGAAAAAGTTTGACCACTGCAATGGGCCAACAAAATGCAAGAAGTAATCAAAAAAGGCCCCAAACTGTGTGCATTTACAGAATTTTTGGAGCATCTGCTGAGTTTACCAACCCACTGATATCCCACCAGAGAGAGGCAATCAATATAAAAGGGAAGGAGGTAAAAACAAGATTGGCTTCAGAAAAACAACACATATTCAACAGAAATGTTTATATGAACGAGTGTGAATATGGGGGGTTGGGGGCGTCTTTGAGCAATAAGGAAATAGAAGAAATAGCTAGAAATAAGAAGAAAGTATGTAACACGACTCTATAGGTGGAAATAACTCCCCAACTTTTATTCCCCTTTAGTCTCTCTGACAGAGCCATTTGTCTGGTGCTGCAGAAAAAGTGAGCTTCACAATACCAATGCAAGAGTCTGAAACCACAAATGTAACAAAAAAAGGGGGACGGAAAAAAGGAATGAAACCGCCAGGGGTAAGGAGAAAGAGGAGGTATAAACCTCTGCAGCCTTTCTTCTATATTCTTTTCTTGGTGAGCAGCTTTTTCCTCACACATGGTGTCCACTCCACATTTTATGATAAGAACCTAACATTTTCCGAAAAGTGTAAAGTTGTGAAAGCAAATAAGTCATTGAAGTCTCGTCAGAGGCAGTTGGCGCGGTTCGATACAGCTTCTGTCCTTCAAATGAGAGCGAAAAGTTTTCTGTCCAGGTGAGCAGTGTCCTTTTACCTGCAGAACAATCCATAACATGCCAAGGCCAACAGTGTTTGAGCAGGTTCTCAACTCATTTTTCACATCTTCGATGCATCTGAACCGACGTGACTGAGCCGAAAATGCCTCAGACTTGGCAGAGAAAAGGCTGGTCTTTAATGATTCATAGGGCTAAATGTGGCAAAAAAAGAGTTGATAGGGATTGTGGTGAGTGTGGAGTATCAGTTAGAGAAGGTCCAACAAGTCATCTGCTTTAGTTTCCTTAATTGGCATAATTACAAAGTCAGATGTGGAGATGTTATTCAACTGATGAAATTCGATTAGTACAAACCCTAATTTCCCATTTACACTTATCCGTCTAAGAAAAAAAACATCATCTTTACTCCCATCACATAATTTAGGATATTTGGTATTCCACCAACCGCTTCATCCAGGGAAGTTGAGGTTTAAATAAGCAAGGCAGGCACAGGAGGAAGAAAGGAAAAAATGAAGGACTGACTGAGTCAATACACAGATTTCTAGCGTTGTTTGAGGACAGCAGAAGCAGAGACGGGATTCAGTGGGGAACAGATGTCGGTTCAGTCTCAAGACTCTTTACACCTCCATCAGCTGAGAAGGTGAGATATTTTGCCCAAGAAATCCTGTCAAAAACACATTCTGAATTAACATGCACGTATATCGCCCCCCCTCCCCCCCCCCTCCTCTCTTGGAAAGCAGACTTTTGGAGGGGAAGCTTTGACGGCAGTGATGTGTCGGTGTCCCCGGTGGGGCCCTCGCCCGCTAAAGTGGCTGCCAGCTTGCGCAGGCGCCTCTGTGTTCGATCTACTTTCAAACTGGGCCATTTTCTTCATATTTTCAGAAATAGTAGCTGTGCCACAGGAACCCGGTGCTTCAGATTTACCTTCTCAACACGCTCACGAGCAGATGGCCATACTAGTTTGGAGGAACGACGAAGAGCAAAAGGAAAAAAGAAACCACAAAGGATTGGTTAAACCCAACAAGTATTCCGAGAGACTTTGTTGGAAAAATTCAATGGATAAGCTGTAATGACCTCTTTAAATTCAAAAGATACAAATTCCTACCATTGACTGTTTGGAAAAGCAAGCAGAGGGTTGCACAGTTATGAGGAAAGTTTAGCATACAAGAAATAATATATTGGTCTTCAATTTTGTCAAATTCATATCCTGAACAATGGGGGTGGAACAGAGAATCTAAAATATGATCTGATTATCACAATTGTTTTTAGCGTTTGTTTTATTTTAGACAGAACGACTCCATCACGTCCCGTGATGTTTTGTCACATCTGCCTCTTTTAATCTGTTCAATTGAGTCCATTGTCACTTTACATGTGACAAAAACAGCATCTATTTATGGCTGCTTTTTGGAGGGTTTGATGATCTCCAGTCAGTCATCGTATGGATGGACACCAGCACGTAGACTTCACAGACTGCGTCTCGTGCGCATCCTCTCATTCTTGTGTGAAAGTTGTCCATATGCAGTAGTTTTGCTGTGTTCTCAGGTTCCACTGCAACTAACTCAGTGTGGCATGATGCACTGTGGTAAGTTAAATGATAATTATAGTATGTTTTTTCCAACCAACTATTCCAGAGTACAAATTTGAAGTGACACGGGTAGGCTCTGGAAATTGAAAGCCGTTTTTTCTTTTATCTATCTGGGAAGATGCTGTCCCCTATTAAATCCACCAATAAGCAGGATACACATATATTTCATTAGTTGTTTACAAACCAGCATGCATAACAATTTTGCTTGGTGTCAGCCCTCTTTGCAAATAAGCAGGTATAGAGGACCCTTCAAGAGACAGTGGTTAGCTAAACCTCAGTGCTGCATTCAGATGATAAAAGGAGGCTGCACTGGGAAAAAAAAACTACGAAATGAACTATAACTGATCGAAATATGGACCTTTTACACAGCCAGAGGGAGAGCCATTGTCAGCTCAAAGAAATACATTTTTAAGACAGATAAATGTCTCTGGCAGCATTTTGTCTGCATAAACAACAGGATGGATGGTAACTAATGAAGGCAGTGACAGAATCACTTGAAAGTAGCCAGCAAGTTTTGGGACTGTTTTGCTGGAAAAGACAAAACGGGCTAAGGCAGAAATCTCAAACTCCGATCCTTGAGATCCCTGGCCCGAAGGCAGGAGGTAAAAAACACTATTTGCAATAGAGTTGTCAGAGACCCCGTCCACAAAAACTCATATGACGCTGTGAAAGCAGAGGATGTGCAGATGGATTAAATTCCCGAATTATAATTCACCCACCTTAGAGGTTATAGACTTGATTTATTTAACAAGAAAACATCAGAAGCCCAAAGATGCATTGCTAGATTAAAGCATTTGGGCCTCAGGTTGTTCTTTGTGCGATCAAGAGTCTGTTGAAGCAGCTGCAAAAATAAATCCTTACACCATACCCCGAGAGAAGTTAAGACCCGCCAATATGGTTTTTGACTTCTCAGCACCACAGATTCACAAATGACGGATGTCAGTTTTCCAGAAAGGCTTTAAATTGAATATCCAAGAGTGTTTTTTTTAACACAGTTTCTTTCTGGTTTGCATTTAACATAACTGATTAATCTCATCGATATTCAGTGACACAGAGAGAGCTGCTGCACAGCTGAGACTTTGATGCCCATCCCAGTGGACGGTGGGGATTTTTATCCACATGTGTTGCGGGGAGCATGCATGCCCTATGTGTGCAGCTCTATCTGAGCACCGCAGCTTTTATGGTAAATCTCCAAGCTGTCATGTTTTATTCAGAGCGAGGCACAAAGAGTGGGTCTGTTGAAAAGCTCCCAGTATGCCATCGACTCCAACCCCCCTCTCCCCCTCCCCACAACAGGCTTGCCATCTCTACATTTCCCCGCAGCTTTGTCACTCGCTCAGACAGTTATTCTGTGCAGCCACCAGTTTTTAAGTCTAACCAATAGGAGAGTAAGCCTCCGTGCTCGCAGCACAAACATTGTGAATACGCAGGAGTATGAAAAAAAATAAGAAAAGAGACTGCACACTCTCTCTGGGGCAGTACTACTCTTTCAAGGTCCTCCACCAAAGGTCTGAGAGCTTGAGGGTTCCAGAAAAGTGTCTTAGCTTTTCTAAAAACTGCACTCGTGTCTTCTGGACACACATTATTGATGCTGTCTCTGGGATCTGCTGGAGCCACCGTCCCAGTTTAGTCATAGACCCTGGTTCCCACGTCTTTTTCTCTTCTGTCCTTGTGTCTTCCCCCTTGATGTCGCTGTCTCTGCAGTCCTGTGTCCATGTCATGCCCCCTTCTGTGGTTTGTTGACCACAGCAGTGGTTGGTTCACCATCGGCCATTACCACCGGATCTCAGTCTGTCACTGTCAGCCATCTTTGGAGAGGTATCTCCTACTTCAAACCCCATACTCAGCATATACGTCCCAGTACACTCCAAATCATAACTACGCGCTGCCTGAGACGCCTCTTTGTCCAGGCCACACTGGGAGCATTCTCCATTGTTGAGCTGTCACGGTTGGCGCCTCTCTACTCTCTTTCAGACCAGACTATTCCAGCGTTTGGTCGCACTTGCTACATGTTTTACCGAGGGGTTATCCATTCAAGATGGTTCCTCCTCTTCTGCGTTGACCCCCCCAGGCTTTACCAGCAGACATCCTCTTTGCAATTCATGAGTGTACGCCATTCTCCTGATGTGTTCCTTGACTTTTCCTCGTTTCATAATGGATAGCGGTTTTAATGTTCACTAGCTGGCCACCTCCATCTTTTCCGTTCAGGGAACAATCTCAGGAGGCTGGTCTTAATATCAGTGGCTACTGTGTGCTCTGTTGGCCAGTTTATTATGCCAGTGGGGTTTCTGAATACTAGATTTTCCCATTCAGCTGATCCTTCAGGAGCTGCCCTGTTCTTTGTAGATGCTTGGTTGAGACTCACCTCCTTGTGGCCCCCCTCATCTGCTATGCTGCCCTCTCGTAGCTTAACCCCTATCGTTGACTGTGTCTTGCCTCTCAGCCCAGGCATGCAGTTTGATGCAGATCAAGTGAGCAAAATTTCCCTCTGAGATCACCTTTTGACATGCAGCACATTTCCTCATGCGAGGGCTGGATAGTAACTCCTATGCATCTGGAAAGCGTCAAAAGATAGTTCAGTTAAAAACTGAGTGCAATTAGGAAGGTTGATTTTGCTTGCACATGGAATGGATAATATATACCTGATATCACTTAATATATGTACATATATAGATATTTTGTATATGTAAAGTACATATTTGCAGACTTTCCGAAGTTAAAACCCTCTACTTAGTGCGGTTTAATGACTGTAGAAGGAAATATGTTAGAATAGGCAAAGAACCTGCTTTTCCCCTCTGCACTCAGCCATAGGTAGAAGCTTTATTTCCCAGCCATAAACATTTTACAATTCCATTCTCATTAGACGACATCCTCCTTCAGTGTCTTAGTGCTGACAGTAAAAAACAAGGGATCCAGTTAGGAAATGTGGAGCCTGGCAGGTCTAGTGTCATCCTGTGGTTTATTTGCTCCTCAGAGATTTAAAACCAATTGAACCACGATGCTCCTGCTATTCTTTCGTCGGACTCAAAGTTGGAGTGAATGTTCAACATAACAAAAGACAGAAAATTGTTAAGATGTTGTTCACTTTTGAAAAAAGTAGCCTCACAAATGCTTGTTTTTCCTTTGCTTGCATCCTGTCAGACATCATATTGTTTATATATATGCTCACTTAGGTGGCAAAATGCTCCCTCTAATGATGTTTTTCCATCTGTATAATCACGTTGCCGCCACATGAAAGTGCACCCTGGCAGAACTGACGAAGGTTTTGAAAGCTGTTTCTTTCTCTTTTTGTTCCAGTCGTCCAGCATATAAAGAGGAGGGACATAATCCTGAAGAGGGAGCTGGGTGAAGGAGCCTTTGGCAAAGTCTTCTTGGCAGAGTGTTACAACCTCAGCCCCACCAAGGACAAGATGCTGGTGGCTGTCAAGGTACATTTTTAGTGTGTGGCTGTCACAGTGTATGTAGCTGTGTGTTTACAGGCATCTTAGTCCCACTCCAGCAGATATAAATCACCTAAAAGTCTTAAACTCCTAAAACTGCTTGGGCAGATACTCGTTATGTTAATGTGGAACCATGAATATTTCGATAGGGAGCTGTCCTTGTGTCCAACCAGCATACGACACAATATTGTCCAAACTCATTACTGTCAGTCGTTTGTCAAGTATTATTATTATTTGGTCACACTTGTTTGAACCAGAGAATTTTCTCCATGTTCTTGTTTGCTTGTGTTTTCGGGATGGATTAACAAAGCATCTGTCTGAAAAGATTTGACTGCAGATGTGCGTTTCTATGGTAATTTCATGGAAATAAACCCAATTCACCTCTGATTCCATTTTACCTCCTCGGGCATGACACAGAGACTAATAGAATATGTTTTCCTGCTATCATAGCCATAAACAAAACATGTCAGGTCTTCTAGCTTTCTAACAAGAGCATGACCCACCAAGTAGTTTCTGCTGCCAGCTTTCACCGTTTCCTCCACTCATCTTGTGCAAATCTCTTATAGTTTACACCCGTTCGCTATTTCATAGGTTCTTTCCATGGTGTAGAGCATTACCATGGTAATGTGAGAATGCCTCTTCAACAGCTCAGGGTACTAAGCTTTACTTGAGGCACACATTTAACGATAATTCCTGTTTTAACATATGTTGTGCCTCATGTTATTCTGCAGCGTTTTATTTTAATACCTCAAATGGAAAATGGGGCTTTGGACTTAAACTGCCTCATTTTCACATACAAGTGCGCTTATATATAAGCCAGAAGTGATTTATTGTTTATTACAATAGGAATCTGTTAAATGTATGCAAAACTCTGCAAAACATTTTTATTTGTCTTTATTAATTATTTTTTAGGAGAATGACAGGTGTAAACTTGCTGTGGATTACAGAAAGAGACTGCTTCAGGAAGAAAGGGTGTAATGTTTAGGTTAACAAATAGCTGACTTGATACCACTGTACACTTCATGCCTGCTGGATGGCACTGAATTAAGATTCCCCGTTTATTACAATACAAAGTGTCATTAGAGAGTTTCTGTAGTCAAACATGTGCATAGAAGACAAATTAATAGCTATCACTGCAGCTTTTTTCCATCTACATGTCAGCAAACCGTGTTTAAAACAGCCTGATTAGTAACTCGCTTTGATCAGATAAAGGAGGAATAAACTCTTGTGATGCGACTTCTGTATTTATTTATATGTCACAATCCCGTCACCAGCCGTTGTAACTGGCTTTCAAATTAATCCTGGGTTTCATTTTTTGAAGTTTGCTAAACTGCAAGCACTACCCCGTCACACACAGTAAAACATGGCACGACCACATCCCCGGCAACGGGAGGAAGCTAAAGGGCAAACGTGTGCGCCGTTTGGGGTGTATCGTTCAAGCCAAGCTACCTGTCACCGAGCTGGCATGGTATTCTAAAGGTGAAATGAACAATTCCTGCCATTAAATACGGTCTATAGTACACCACTAGAATATTCTATCTGACAGGGCTGGGTGCCCTTAAACTTTGCTGAGGACCGAGCAACTTCTGCCAGATCGGAAAATTGATGTCTCAGACATGATGTAACGACAACAAAGCTAATACCCCAGTGAAGCGGGGGATTTGTTTAGAAAAGATTTGAGCATTTGCAACCATTGTCGCAGCGCGGCAGCCCGCAGCGCTCATCATCCAGCTCTATATTAAGTTGTGCTTGGCAGCTCCCAGTGTGAGAATAAAGACGGGTATGAATGGGAAGCAGGTTGATTTTTCAATACGCCGGTGCCAACTCAGCGAAACAGACAGAGGCCCCCCCAGCTTGACGGAGGGGGAAGTTAGTGAATGCGATCAAGTGAAGGTGACTGAGTGTCTGCCCGCCGCACTCTTTGCTTTCTACTACTTTTCACTAAAACGAAAAGAGATCCCCTCAAGTGGGACCTCTTAAAAAACACCGTTTAAGATGCATTTCCATGGGAACACGGACCCGCCCGTGACACAGCCCGGAGACACGCCGAACACTCTTAAAGGTCAACAAAGACAACATTCATTGCAGCTCTTTCCCTCAATTTATTGTCGTCCAGCACTTCCAAGGTATTGTTTTGGAGGAATGCCCAGACAGGAAAAACATATTCTTAAGAGTTGAGTTTGATTTGGTAATAGAATTTTATGGCCAGCTTTACCTGCCCCCGTCGCACATCTCCGCCACGGCCAGGACTTCACTGGAAAGAGGCAAAAGGCACTCCCATTCCGAGGTCATTCCATCTGTGATAATGTGAGCAGCGGGCTGGGAAAGCAGGACTCAAGGCCAACGAGATCAATGCCAGCAACTCTGTGCATTTTCATGCTGCTGATGGAGTGTCAAGAGTCTATTTTTTTCCCTCCAAGAACCAGGCCATAATAAAGGGGGGGGGGGTTATTGCTGTAATTTATTTCTTCTCCTTTTTCCTGACACTGTTGGCTTTAACTGACATCCCATCAAGATTTGGTATTTCATGGGCTCTCCGCTTCAAAGACAGGTTCAAGGCACCTTGTGTGCTCCTTTCTATTACCAATCAGATCAGTTTTTGTGTGCGATGGAAGCAGGTACACTCCCCCCCCCCCGACCATTACAGCTTGACTGATTGCTAGCCTCGGAATGACAGCGTGTTCAAGATTTTTGAAGAGTACAGAAATGGAATAGCGTTTTATGTGTACTGTTTTACTAAATTATAGGGAAAATGCCGCTCAATCAGCCCACGGCAGTTCTTGGACTTCGTGTAAAGAGGCCGACCCCGGTGAATGTAAACCTATTGATTTGGAGGTACCTATGACACCTGTAGGGATAATGAGCAACCACACTTCCACGGCTAGAGAAGGAAATGTAGCACAAATAATCAGAAGGTCGATGACTTTTGACCACTGGCCATCAAAAGAACCCCAAATGCATGATTAAGGCAGAAGTTAGGATTCCGTCAGTGTGCAGGAAGAGGCAACCATCAACTGAGGTCTCATTAAAACCAGAAAAATGTAATACAGAAGTGGAATAAGTATTACCCCAGCCCTAAGACAGGCCAACAGTGACACACCACCAAACGATGTGCAGACTGAATCTAGAGTTTTATTTTGTGTATAATTCTGTGAGTTGTATACTGCAAGGATTCAAAAAGTGTTGAGTTGTGTACAAGTGGATAGAAGTGCTATATAAATGCAGGCTTGTAACCTTTTGATTTGAGTTCACTGATTTGATTTGATTTGATTTGATTTGATTTGATTTGACTACATGACAGGGAGGGCATGATGTTTCATATCTTCCGCACAATGTAGGACTATCTGAAGTCTATCTCTGGGAGCTTTGAAATCTGAGAATGGTATATAAACAAAAAAGAAAAAGTAAACATGGCAAATAATTTGATTCGGACATGCGCAAGATACATGGCTCAAATGTCCACTGATGGGTTTTCTCACATCGGGTTTTTAGGTCTGTCACGTGGTTATTGTATTTGAATGCAAAGAAACAATTTAACCAAAAGAGTAATGGATGGATAGATCTATCGGGGTTGCTTTTCTTTTTTTTTTAACAAAGAACAAACAAATAAGTGGAAGTTGAGTCACCCCAATGTTTTGAGGATAATGTTTGATTTGCAAGGCCCTTTAGATTAGCATGCTAATTAACAAGAGAAATAATTAATGTCTACGCCAAAAGTGATGGTAATCCATCAAAGTGTTGTCAGGCCGTTTCATTCCGCGCACTTGGTCTATTAGTCATTCAAACCAACGTTGAGGCTACTAATTGCATCGGTGAGGGAATGGCAGTAAAAACAAGAGGTGCACAAGACACAACGTAGAACGGGAGACAAGAATAAAATGATAAGATGGCTGGGAGAGCATATAAATGATACATTTTCATGTAACCTTCGTAGATAAATTGATAGATTAACAGAGATTAGAAAATGCAATCAATATTTACAAATTGAAATGATAAAATCCAGTATTCAGCATTCAGTTCATATAGGGGGCGTGGCATTGGGCCTTTTTTTTCCTCCTCTCCCCGCAACTGCTTTCCCAGCGTATTCTTTTTGGTTCTGAAGATGTCTTGGCGCCGAAAATGGCTGCCTCGGTGCTTTCACCAAAGCAAATTCCTTGTATGTGTAAACCTACTTGGCAATAAAACCCAATTCTTATTCAATTCTTAAGGTTTCATTCTGTCAATGTATCGTGTATTTTAAATCTTATTCATTTGCCAATACAAATTAAACAAGAAAAAAACAGAACATCCAATATGTGAAAAAGTAAATAAATGACAAAGTGTCTCCAGACGACGCCAAAAATGTTATGTACAGGAAGAACAGAGTGTGCGGAAGACAGAACAATGCAGCAGAAAGAATTTGCATATTCATTGTCATAGCACATATAGAGAATTGCAATGGTGTGTTCACTTGTCACACTGAGCAGAACCCTTATATAATGTTATGGTGACAGGTAGGAGCGATTTCATGCTGCGTTCTTCCTGACACTGGGGCTGGATGAGTCTGTTGGAGAATGAGCCCTGCTGTTTCATTATTATGTCAAGGAGGAATGAAATGTCTTGATCAGTGGCTTCCTTATGCCTCTGACTGAAATGTCTTCGGATTCTGTTCAAAGAAAAGCCAAGCCTTTTAAATGAGTTTATTGAGACTGGCGTAAGATAATGGGGATGGACACAGTTAAGATTTGAAAAACTAAGTAAAAGGAAAAAAGAACTTATACATACGACATCAAGAGCTGTTAAGAAGGTTGTTGATTCACCACTTAAGGATAACAAAAATTTTACAAATGGATTTAAATGAACTTGTGAGATGTAAAAGCCTTGGTTCAAACTGAACTAAAAAAAAAAAGGTGATGGCAACTCGTTACGATTAAGTCCGTCACTCGCAATTGACCTCGGCTGAATCTCACTCATTATTTCCCCTTTCAGACGCTGAAAGATCCCAACCTGTCGGCCCGGAAGGACTTCCAGCGGGAGGCGGAGCTGCTGACCAACCTGCAGCATGACCACATTGTTAAGTTTTACGGGGTGTGTGTCGACGGAGACCCGCTCATCATGGTGTTCGAATACATGAAGCACGGGGACCTCAACAAATTCCTAAGGTGAGTAGTTTGCCCTGCGAGCTCTTGTCTCTCGTTGTCGGAGAGTGGGAAAAAATAATTAACCGATCACGTCAGAAAAAAAAGTGGCAATGAACAGTTAGGTAAAAGATTAATTATAATGCAAATGTGCAGGTGAGTCAGTGCTCCTACAGTCTTTATGGCTCTGCTGGGCCTTATTGACAATAAGGAAAAGACAAACTTCATCATCACACCATGAAAATTTGAATTTTGTATGAAATCCCTCTCGTTGATGTAATCTGTACATCCTCTCACAGCTCTCTTGGTTTGCAAGCTTGGGCACTGACATGGTTTGTGGCTCCATATTTGTCAGTCTGAGCAGGAGGAAGTGACCCAAACTCTGACAAAAGCAACATGATGCAGCTACAGCGAAGGCTTTGGTGAACGTAGTCAGTGTCAGGAGTGAGAGATGGGAGGCTGCTATGACAGCCCGCGTGTGCATGTTCGTGTATGTGGCCTCTCTTCCTTTTTAAAAAAAATTTGATTTGATCATCAGTTGAAAAGATGACACGTTGCGATTGAGTGCGAGCGTGACTGTGTGCGCGCAAAGACTTTCTGTTGGGAAATCGTTCCTGAAATGAAAGGCGATGTTGCGAATGATGAAATTCTTTCACGAGAGGTGCAAGACGCGGCTGATTCTTGGCCTGGTTGGCTCTTTTGGTCACATTTTAAAAGATGCGATGAGTTGAGAATCAATAGGAGTGAACAGAAGATCAGATGTGCAGGTCCAACTCAGCCAAGGGATCCCGGTTTAAGGGCGCTGTGCACCTAATTAGCCACTGCTGGATGTTGGAGGAGTCAAAGAAGAGGGAGAGACAAATGTTAAGAGGAAAAAAGGCAAACGGCTTATTCCCCTATTCTGGAGCTCAGTTTACACACACACACACACACTAAAGGAAAAGAACACAGATCGCACCCGAATTCCAAAATGGAGATAGATAGGAGAGCAGCACTCCTCCCTGTGCGGTGTCTGGTCTGTAATTACAGCGACAAGAAGGTGATGGGAACAGCAGGGGGACCCTTCACATGAAATGAGTTCTTCATTGTTATCCAGAAACCTGCAATCAACCTATTCTGGCCAAAGTAAGACTCGCAGAATCTCGATGAAATTCCAGAACCGCATTCAGAAGTCCTAACGTGTTGGAATAGGCTTTGCGTTAAAAGGAAAAAAAAGTGGCTAAAAAGCTCATATTACATCCCCAGAATTAATCACAACAGTGCAGACACATAAGTTTATCAGTGCTATTAAAGCGGTGCTTGCAGGCTATAGTTAATTTGTTAATATTTCTCACATTCTCTCTTTATTATGCTAATGATCCTCCATAAGGAGAAACAGACACATAGCGTGAGCACAATGGTTTATTACTGTAGTGCTGTAAGGAGCTTTTGGTTAAATCATGAAGGGGCTAACCCTGTTCAGCATTCTGTCAAGCTGGGCACACACTGAGGGTTCCTGGAACCGGTTATCAACAGAAGCCATGAAAGCAATAAAATAAGAATAGGAGAATCGCAGTGCTCCTGTTATTCATGGCAAATAAAGGCCTTTCCACTGCGGCGCTTCTTGCTCTGGTGCAGACACTACTTGGCCCTCTTTAAATAAACATTTTGAATCATTAGTCGAGGACTTGCCTCCAATGGTGTGACTTTTGAAGAGGACCTATTAAGGCCTGCTTTTCCGCCGGACGGTTATTTCCCAAAGTGTTAATGGAATGCACGCCACATTCTTTTTCCAGAGAAACAATGGCCTGCAGCTCCTTTTACACTCAAAGAATTTACACCACCGTCCATAGTGACCCGTCTGAGTTTGTGGCAAGAGTTCTCAGCCCTTTACAACCTCTTTCTTCTGGTTAAATTAGCTTCTTTTAAGGTTGCCAGTAGACAGTAAACGTGGGGCCAAATTCTTGCTGTGTGGTGGAGCATACAATAATAGCCTGAGAGCATACGCCCACCACAGTGATGGACAGTTTCTTCCTGAAAGACCAGCCTTAGAGTTCATTCACAGTAGGTTGGTATCATGTATTTTTTAAGGTGTGGCCTCGTCTCTGATAATGCATTGAACTGACCTCAGGATGTTCTGATTACATAGCGACCAGCCAGCAGGCTGATATTCAAGTTAATATGATAATATAATAATCTAATGTTAGATATTAATAATATAATATTCAAGAATACCTTCCTGATGAGATATGTTCAAACATATATGTCGAAAAGTTGTTTTTATCAAATGTTCCCTTCAAATACTCAATCACATTTGATTTGTTAAGCATCTTATTCTTGTTCTTCATTTGCAAAACTGAGAAAAGGGAGCGCCGTCCCCAGTACCAGATTAAACCGATGGGCATTATTCTGTGTGACTCAGAGCCCACGGCCCCGATGCCATGATCCTGGTCGACGGTCAGCCGCTGCAGTCCAACGGAGAGCTGGGCCTTTCCCAGATGCTACACATCGCCACCCAGATCGCCTCGGGCATGGTCTACCTGGCCTCGCAGCACTTTGTGCACCGAGATCTGGCCACCCGCAACTGCCTGGTGGGCAACGGCCTGCTGGTCAAGATCGGAGACTTCGGCATGTCCAGAGACATCTACAGCAGTGACTACTACAGGGTAAGCTTCGGCCGCCGCGGTTGCTGTGCCCGTCGTTCACCGTAGAATGACTCTTCTGTCTGGAAGTCCCATCGTTAGCGACCATTTGAGCTTTTGCCACACCTCAGTTTCCTCTGCTGCAGGCACCTTGCCTCCAAACCGTGTAAAAAATAAACAAAAAAACATCAACGCTCCGGGTCCCTCGGCTGTCAACACGCTGTTCATTTTAACCTAAGGAATCTCTAATCAGAAAAACTACATTTAGTTCCCAGTACCTTTGACTTGATCTCTAATTAGGCTCTAAACAACTCAAAAGCCTCTGGGGCCCACAAAAAAGGGAATAAAATAGGATAATTCTAACGGGTGAGTTGCTGTTGCTTTTCCGTGTTATTTTGTTTATATGTGTCCTTTTTTTTCCCACCATCTCTCTCTTCTGGGGAGTGTTAACAGCTCCCCCCTTTCCCCATGCGGCCCCGGGCCTTCACACCACGCCTCGCGCGTTCAGTGGAGGATGGAGCGCTGCAGCCATGTGGTGGGAGATGAGCCTGCTGAGCCTCCAGCCTGATGCTTAGAGGCTTGTTTATATTGCTTCATAATCATGTCTCCTCTACTGTTTAACACGATTAGCGACGACGAATGCAGCAAACCAGGCGGCAACTGCTGGGCTAAGAGACGGAGTATTTTTTCGCTGAACAAATAAGCCGAGTGAAGTGCATGCCGGAGACGCGGCTGCCGAAAATAGCCCGGTCTTGCGAAATGACTTTAGGTAAACCCGATAGTGCTTTTTCCCAGCGTGACAGCTGGGCCGGTCAGAACGGTGCTCGGGGCAGTGCCGGCAGACACAGCACGCCTGCCCGCTGTGCCAGCAGCCCTGCGCCCATCAAATCATTTGCTCAGAAATTTTTAGAGTGATGCATCCTTTGCGTGCTCCATGGCTTCACCAGCTGGGCAAGGAGAACGTCACTGCCATCAAACCAGAATAGTTAAGGAGCTGATTAGGCCATGGAAGAATTATGCTGGGATTCTGCATTCTTTGCAATGTATGGATTTAAAAAGCAAGCACAGTGTGAGCAGGATATCAGGATATGTGTTTGTTATGTGTTAAATAGATGTTCCCACCAATGTAGAATTAGTTAAATAAATAAATAAATAAAAACAGCCATGGAAGTTCTTTATCAGGTCTTAAACCCAGATTTCATCTCATAAGGACAGCACATATTTCTCCTTGCTGTTGTGTATTAAACAAAAGCCGATCCTAAATAAAGAGGCAGAGTGTGGAAAACTCGGCACATATTTACGGCTTCCACAGGAATTAAGAGAGTAAACCTGCCACCAGTTGCTGCTCGTCGAACGCACTCAGTCAACAGATCACGAGCAGGTGTGAGCACCTCTAGAAAAGAACAAGTTCTGCTCTTCCAAACTTGCTGTGGAGTCCATCATCCTGCAGTGACAAAACATTAAGTGGAAAGCATTCCGAGGACTGGACATTAAAGACAGTCCCCCTCAAGATCCCAAAAACGGTCACACGCAACGGTTAGCTTATTAGAGTTGTAAACTTCCGAAATATCTGACACTTTGATTAAAAAAAAGATTGAAAAAATCGATTTTGTTGGTAAGAACAGCAAGAAATGAACATGACAGAGTAATTACTGTAAATTGCGATAAGCAAACTACAAGACTTGGAGGAATGTTTATTGGACAGACCAGGCCAAAGTGGAGATGAGTTTTCAGTATGTAGAGCAACAAATAAAGGAAACCAAACGTATGAGCACAGACCTCACAGTCAAGAGGAGTGTACGACACAGAGATCAAAAACATAGCTGGGTCTGGTTCGAAAATCTGTTGACTTTTTTACCGCTTTCGCCTCAGTTTTTGTTCAGTGATGACGCACATTTTGAGAACAAAATGTTGTGCCGCTCTTATTCCTAAATACTCCACTGTTTCTCATGGAGTATCTCTATATATGTGCGTCATTTATATTTTATCTTCACTGCATTTCTGTGGTATATATATATATATATTTTTTTTTTGTTAAATCAGTTTGTAGTTTTGTTTTAGTGAATAGATTTGTTTCAAACTAAACTTGATCTAACACTAGATCGTCCACCTGCTACCTTAAGCGGAAAAAGGTGTTGGTGCTTGGCTGGAGGAAAGCAGATTGAAAGGTAAACCTCCAGCAGTGACTCCAGTGAGCCTGTACGGCTGCTCGCGCACTGCTCAGGTGGGCCTCGGTGGACGAGTAAAAGATTGAACCGAGCGTGTTTTCTTGTTTTGGCTCCAGAGAAGCTCGTCTAATTGCCTCAGTCACAACTCATTTAGCAGGCAGATAGCACTCAGCTGGAAGACTGGTTCAGTTGGCTGTTCTAGTCTGAACAATTACAGGCCTAATATACTGTACATAAGCGCCACGAGTAAACAGAGGCTTTCTGCGGATATAAAACCCGACCGAGGCGAAGGGAGCTGTGCGGGGTTCTGACTTCGTCGGAGTGCGATCGCCCAAGATGCAGTTCGTTAATACCGGTCTTCAGTCGTCACTCGGGCCGCTTTCATCAGCAGGAAGCTGGTGAGGGATGGCGCCCTTGACATTGAGACTCCTGCTGGTAGTTCAAACGCTCCGCGCGGAGAGGGGCTGGACCTTGGGGGTGATGAGGTGAGGCCCCCCCTTAGCACATAATGCCCCTCGCAGACGGATGAAAAGAAACACCAGGATACTTGTATCTGTGCCTGGGCTAACTGAGGCCAGCCAGGAAACAGACCCCACGGAGGTGTGAAGACCAGGGGTAAAAACTGATTATGTAAATCTCCTTTTTTCCCATTTTTTACCCTCTGTAATCCACAGCTCTGTTATTATTTTGCTTTTCATATGTTTTTGTGGACTGCAGGCAGCTATTCCACAGTTGTTGATTTGCATTTCCACCAACAGTTTGCATGTTTTGGGGTTTTTTTGTGCCGTTTGCGGCTTCCAATCAAATGGCGAGGAGCGCTCCACAGCACTCGCCGTTGAGTTTCAGATTAAATCGTCTGTCTAGCTGAATTCTCTACCCGATGGTGTCCCAACTGACAGCAGTATGAGACAGAAACGGCTCTGGATGCTCAGCTGTGTGAATCACATACCTGCACGTACCGATTTAAATGTAAAGCTTCCATTTAGTTACAGCACAGTTTCTGTGAGGAATAACCAGAACCACATGTGTCGTTGGTGACTCACAAGGAGCTGCATGTTTTGTAATTTCCTCCAATCCTGGCCTTAAACCTGCTCTGCGTTGCTTTTGTCGGCTGGAGCAGCGATCTAAAATTGTGGAAATCTTGAGTTCTGTGAGAAAACTGATAGCATTTCACTTTTGATTTGATGTGAGATCAAGGTGGTGCTTGAAAATTACAGGACACTGTGAGATCTAAATGCGCCCCTCGACTTGGAGAGTGGAGTTCTAAGAGCTTTTAGGTGTCAGACGGAAACACCAGGCAGGTGCCCACCTCCCACTTTGCACGAGTAATCATTTTCTGATTACGCTTCCCTCTTGATTGCTGCTGCATTGTTGCTTTTCGCAGTGATTTTAAAATTCATCCCACTGGCCCACCCGGACAACCAAGCCTTCTTATGACGAAAGTATCAGGGGTTAGGGGTATTTCATGTTGAAGAGAGTCAAACAGCAACATTTTTAAGATTTAAAAAGACGAGCATGCGCCACGCCTTAAGTAAAGAAAAGTAAGATGGCCGCATGCCTTTGGTATCTATCTCTGAGTGGTGGTTCGTGGTTTGTCAAGCCAGTTAACACAAAGAGCTTGGCTGTTAGACTTCCATCATAGCTCAGCCCCCAGGTCATCAAACACCCATCTAGATTCAATAAAAAGCAAACCGAGCGGTGACAAGAGCCGAGGCGAAACCATCGCTCTCAGCAACAATCTAGTTGGAAGAATTGAGTTACTAGGGGCCACTCTCCCCATCTGAATGTGGACGTTCTGCCATGCGCTATGAAGCATTTCATAAAGTTTCAGCGGGCTGAGACGGTTTATCAAATAATCAGTTGGTTTGATTCCTGAAAAGATGGTCCAAAAGTTGCTCGCCAAACACTAAGAGCCTCAGTTTAAACTGTGTACGTTTGGATGCGTGCGGCACTATTTTGTGCTTTGCGAAACCATCCCAGCATGCCTCCATGGAGGGATATTGACAGGGCCACGAGAGAAGGCCCCCTTAACAGTGTTGGACACTTGACCTGCGTGGAGTGACTCTTAAATAGCAGCATTCCACTGTACAATGGGTACAATCTTCCCCTCGGATGACAAGCCGCGGCAGAGCCCGCCGCCCTCTGCTACTTCTGAGACACTCTGCCGCAGAAGGGAGCAACTTAGTGATAGAGATGAATTTCGTCCTAAGCCACATCCATCTGTCACAGCCGTCTGCTCCACCTGCACCAAATACGCCTCTCTGTTGTTCACCAAGAGAAAAAAAAAAAAAAATCAGAACCTTTACAGGCTGACAATAGCTCTGCAGTCTGCTCTTTTCTCTTTTTTTTTATACCATGCCTCTCCATACATCAGGAGAAGTTCCCCATAGGTCTAAATTATGCATGCTTCGGAGGGGAAAACATGAAAGCAAATACTATGAAAGTGCCTGTGTACAAGCAGTGAAAGACAGTTTGTTTTTTCTGATTTTGGATGGAGGGTTGACCAATAGGCACTTTTTTATATGTGAGTATTTTTTATTTTATTGTTACAGGATGAGGGGGGGTGCAACATTTAGTCTCTTAGATGTCATTACTGTAGGTTTTATCTTTCTGCTGTACGACGGCAGCCGTCGTCGTCCCGTTTCTTAGAGCCGAGTTGCGCCCACAATGAGCAACGCAGTGGGTTTGACAGCTAATTTCCTCCTGACATTTTTCCAAAACTCCCCTATTTAAATGTCGACAGTGTTCGCTGGTTACTGCCGAAGGCAGAGCCCGAGACAGCTGCTTTTCTGATTTGGCGCGTTAATGAATTTGATTTTGTAATTTGCATCAAATTTCGATTCGGGCAGCCTGTCAGAAAGTCCCAAGCACTAACGCCAGGTGATGTGTTTTTAAGAACTTTGAAGAACTGCTTATTTAAGTACAGGTAGGTGGAAAAGAAATAACTATTGTATGAGTGAAAAGAAAAAAAAAAAGGTATAAAACCTCAGGGGCTGAGAGGAAAAATTGGCATAGCTTGAGATTTCTAATAACTAAAATAAAGACCAAAAACAAAGAATGAAATCCAAAAAGCTCTAATCGTGCCTCTAGTTAGAAACTTTGTAGAAACCACTCCTTAAACTCTAGCTGTGGAAAACAGCTAGGGCCTAATTTCTTTATGTATGACAAAGACAGACTTCCTTTGTCATCTCTTTAAGTGGTCTCCAGTGAGGGATCAACGTGAAATGTGAGATTTTGAAAATGATATCAAGGCAAACAGCCAGTCATTAAATATATTTACTCCTCAGCGGCATCTACCAATCATGCTACAGTATAATTTACAGGAAGAACAAAGTTCCACAGGAGATGCACTGCAATTTTAGAGAAACGGGTAGAAAGAATCAGGCTTAAAAAGAATAACCGTCTCTGTCGACTGGTTCGCTGAAGCCTTGTAAGATATGGTGTCTATAGAAGGATTGCTGTCAAGAAACCATTCTCAAGGAAAGAGGATAGGTAGGGAAAGGCTGTGATGTGATGAATGACACGGCAACTTGGCTGAAAATCAGAGGACACGGGCGCAATGGAGGGATGGATCCCATAGCTCAGCATTACTGAGGGAGCGTGGGATCATCCCGATAAAGAAGCAAACAAAAGGCAGCCCAAAGCCAAAGTGGAGCTTCGGGGTGCCCTTTGAAAAGCCTGGGGAACCATTCCCGACAACCCGCTTAAAAAAAACAAACAGGGGATCTTGTTCTGTAACATTTATTACCACATAAACACCGTTTCTTCAATCATATCAGAAGACGCTTCTCTAATCCGTTGGAAGCATTTTTCATTTTCTTGGTAATATATAATGAAATAAAGGCCGGGACATAAACGTCTGAGCAGCGCTTTACATCGTTTTGAGAGGCAACAAAAAGGGGAAGACTAAACTATATAGGGGAAAAAAAAATCATGTAACGACTGTGTTTCAAGGACTCGCTGTTCTTTGTGCCTCCACTTTACCTGTGCTGCTTTTGTCCGAGAGAAAAACAGTCCCCAGGTTTCCCTCGTCTCCAAGATCAAACAGACGCTCCTCTGCTACATTATTTATCCGTCACACTCTCCTCGGGACTGCATAAAGCTGGGTGCTAATGAGTACACAGGCCACATGCACATGACTTCTGCGAGACGGGGCGCAGACATTTTTTTTACCCTCCCTCTCCTGTTTTGTATGATGTTTGGATAGCCTGGATAGATTGAATCCCTCTCTCGGGTTTTATAGTTTGATTAGGAGCATGAGATTGATGGCACCGTTTTTTGGTCTGTTTGGTGTATTTAATGATGCATACCAAATCCTCCTTAGAGCCGGTTAACTTGATCTGGCATGAAACAGGAGAACAGAGAAAAAACCCTCAAAAGACTTGGAGTAAAAAATAATAATAATGAAAATAAAAACTTTATTGTAAAAGATACCATCCATTTTATCACAGCAAATAGTTTAATTTTATGATGTTTTTCAATGTCTCAACTTCTTCGATACATTTTTTTTTTGCTCCTAACAGCTGAAAAGGGAGCAGAATAGATGGCCGAGCTCTCTCTTTAATCTTTGTTTTGTCGACCCTCCCGAGACAAATTCAGAATATTGGTATGTAAGCAGGATTAGGACCCGTGCGTTTGTGACAGGGGAGGCGATTTGAGAGCCTGCGGAGACTTCGGCTGCCCACCGGCTGGAGCCCCCGTCCGAGCCGGCTCCACTTTATCTCCGCTTGGCAGCAGCAGCGCAGCGGGCGGCCGGCGAGTGGACATCAGAGCCTCCCAGAGCCAACTCGCGCTCGCCGCCGTTTGAGCTGGGCGAGCAGAGATAGTGGCACGGCGAAGAGGGTACAGGGGGGTGTGAGTGTGTCTCGATGGTTATCGAGGAACTTTAAGATGTCTGGGGGCTTCCCGAGGCCTCCCCCACCCCCCCCGTCCCCCCCACCCCCCCGCAGGCCGCCGAGCACCCAGCCAAGAGTCCGACCAGGCTGGTAATCTATCCCCCTGCCATGCCGCTGTGCTCTCCACACCGTTAATCCAATCACTCCCCTGCCACGGTGGGACAGGCAGAGCACTAATCCAGTTTGCACAGCAACAAAAAAAAAAAAAAAAAGGGGGGGGGAGAAAAAAAAAAAGCCCCAGACTCATTCCCCACTCCCTGCAGAGCCGTGCCAGCTTCTCCGTGTGACGTTGAGTGAGAAAAACGAGGATCATCATGGGAGCAATTATTTAATTTTTATCATGTGTTTTGCTTTTTCCCCACCTGTCCTTAGCTAACTGCTAAACCCACACGAACATCTGCAAGGCCAACTTTCAAGGGGTTCTCGCAGCGATCCCAGCAGCCCGGTCGTTAATATGCATCTGATGAGAGGCAGGGCAGGGTGGGCCTCACACAAGTCTTTTAGGCCAACGGGATCTTAATTAATTTAGTTTAATCTTTACAAAACCACATGGGGGGGGTTACGGATCGGTATACAGCCCCTCTTACCACGAAGCAGGGCTCTTGCAGGGAGGGAGGGAGGGCCGTCTCCGTATCAACGACATCAGTATCGGCTTAACGCCGCGCACAATAGTTAAACAAGTCATGTGTAATGAGAGCCGGTGGAGGGGGGGGCCAGTGTTGGCTCGGCCATTAGCGTGCGGCTAAACCTGGGGGAAATGAGTCCGAGCCCCCGCCAAGCCCTCCTCGCTGCTACAAGCCTCACACTGGCAACGTCAATAAAGCCCGCGCGCATTCAGGATGGAGAGAAAGGGCACCTTTTAAGAGCAAAGTTTATCTTAATTACTATTTTATCTGTCCCACAAGAGAGCAGAAAAAAACAAAAAAACAGCAGCCTTGATTATCTCGCGCCATGGTGGTGGATTAGACGTGTTTAGGCCGGGAGTGGGCTGGGCGGGGTTTTAGGATTTGAGGGCGTAAAAGGGAGTTTTCTGCCCATTGACTCAGATGCCCCAGGGGCGAGTCACAGAGAGGTGGGATTGCGACAGGAGGATTCGGGCAAAAAAAAAAAAAAAAAAAAAGCTCAGAAGTGTATTCTCTGCACTTTGAAACTCGCCACTGAAATGCAGTTGAGCAGGGCACCAAACCCCTGGTGAGATTAGTGGGAGTGTGGTTGCACTGGGCGGCTCTGAGGTGTAAATGTGTGTGAATGTATTACTGTGAAGCAGGAGGGAGGTGGAAAAACAGCGAGTGCGGAACAAACCCTCCTGGGACTTTGAAAACGTTGAACACAGACGTGAAATCTCATGTGTTCTAACATAAAATATGCTTTAGTGTAGGATTGATTACAAATGTTCTGATTATTTACTAACTATAAACAAGGGCAAGCCATATGAACTAGAATTGTGTATTTATTCCGCTAACAAGCAAGACGATTTTTTACCTGAAAGGCCATAACTTTGACATGTCTATGCCAAAACATTTACTTTTCGTCCTCTAAGACCATTTTTTTGGTGGAGTCACTTGTGTGGGGAGACACACGGGGACTTTCTGGTGGTTGTTCGATACTTAATGTTCAGGAGTTCAGCCTTAATGTTCAGCCCATACCATGATACTACGGCCACCAGATTTCCCAGAAACGATGGGGTTGACGTTGAAAGACAGGGTTTCTTTCTCCAATTGTGGTCGTATTTTCATTTCTACCAAAAGCATTTGTCCTGTCTTGTAAACTGTGGTTCAACATTATGTTGAACTGATGCTCGCATAAGACATGAAGTGCTTTATACATCTTCAGATTTATTATTTTCCTCCTCATTTAAAACTTACACAATAGTTCATGGTCTCAGGAAGTCTTTTCAATGAACCACATAAAAAATATTCACAATGTTTAGCATCTGTGCTCTTTGTGTGAGAGCTGAAGGTCTAACAGGGAGGACTGGACTGTAATTACACCACACACAGAGGAACGAGCCACATTTCACCTGAATTCACCTTTCTTTTGGGAACCTTCCTACAGTAAAAGTTGAGGTCTGAGCATTTTTCTTTTTTTTAATGAGCCAGAATGTGACGGCTAAGCCCTTCTCTCATCCACTACCTGTCCTCACAAGCACTCCACGTTCCTCGGCCAAATCTCTCACTATGACAACTAGATTTGAACGCATCGCGTGGTAATTCCTGCAGCGCGTCTATAAGTAAGCAAACAGATTGTCAAAGAACAGCGGAGATAGACTGTAGAATGTCTCAGACAGTCTGTGGGGAATGAAATGTTGCGGCACGGTTCTAATTAGAAATGTGCAGCCTTGCAAGGCTGAACTTACCTGAACTTTTGGAAATTAATTCTGAGCAGGAACTTCCCGGGTGCTTATATGTTTCCCCAGTCTGTGAAGGGGAAATGTAGCCAGGTCCTTCCCAAAGCATATCTAAATGTGCTTGTTGGCCAGACTCTCAAAGATCCCTTTCAAATAAAAACATAAAAATATGAAAAAATTGAGATCTTTATGATAAGAAGTGTTGTGTGTATATGTTCGAAGGTTGAACACGTCACAAGAATTCGCTTTTTTCTCTTTCTTTTTGTTTTAGAAGCACGACGCTTCCAGCAGGTTAAATGACTGAGGGAGGAATTGAAATGAAATGATGCTTTCCATTTGTTTTGCTGCAACGCCGGCAAGAGAAGTTTGACATTTTGGAGGTTAATGGAGTGTGATTTTGATTCTCCGTCAGCGTGTAGGTGTTAGCGTACAAAAACTCTCTCTTAACAGTCCTGTTCACCCGCAGGTCTTGTATGCAAATATTGGTTTGTGTTCAAAAGTAAGACGGGCATGCAGCTTTGTAATGTCACTTTATATAATAAACAGTGCACATTTGGATATAAACGCATTTAAGATGGACAAGAACAAGGGTCTCATTCAAGAATTACAAGGTCCAGCATGACGCAAAGCGACCACATCATCATCTTTTGAAACTTTTCATAAGGACACATTTTCAGCGGATGCCTAACATTACGAGTTTTTTGGTCTTTAAATGGTCTTTGGTCTTTAAATGTGTCTATGTTTCATTTGCATTGGGGACGTCGTATCAAGGCTAACAAACCATTTTCGAGGCAGATCATCAAGACGTCATCTCGATTCATTTGTTTGGTTAAGTGATGTTTAAATGATGTATCAAGCCTTTGAAAAGAACATGAAAGTAAAACCAATTAACTATTAAATTCAATGCGGCTTAAATGAATGCAGTTGGGAAATAACTTTTTGTTTATCTTGCATTTCGGGAGCAAATATTAGGACATTATTTTAATCACCTGTTTGGATTCATGTTATTGATGTGGAGGTTCTTGACCAGAAGAAAAAAATACTCTCTTCATGTGTCTATATGAAAGTACAGGAAAGATTTCTGTTTTCGTTTTGGTCGTGTTTGAAATGCGACGTGTGATTTATTTATTTATTTTTTCCCATCCATGTCAGAGCTCAGAGAAGGTTATCTCCGAGCGTCATCCCCAGCAGCTAGATTTGATTAAGTGTACAAACCAGAGGACGTTCTAACTAAATGCCCAGGAAGAAGCAGCCTTTTTTGGCAGATTGACAGATTTTATGTTTCTTTGAAAAAAATAAAACATCCAGAAGAGTGAGCTGCTACACCGAGCCGACGCACAGAGATTATGTTTGACTTTCAAAGGAAATGTACGATGAGCGTGCCAAAGAACTGGGTCGTAATTAGAAAGAATTGAGTTGATTTTTTTCTCGCTTTTTCTTCTTCCCCTCGATGCTTAAAATGCCACGCGGCACTCACAGCTGAAGGCACACAGATGTTGGAGCTGGAAAATGGAGTTTGGAGAAGAGCTTATTATGATTAAATGAATCTGATTGCGTTGTACCCCAGTAGTGCCGCTATGAGACACTCTGTGATGGTGAATACATCTCGCAGCTAATGACGATTTTATACCACACGGTATGTCTGAGTGTAGATTTAATTTCATGTTTTCTTTATACGCAGAAAAAAACAGGCTCAGGGGACCAGATGTGTGTTTGAGCCAACCGGTTCTCGATGGTCTGATTCATTGTATGAGGGCTTTACCGACTTATCGATTAAAAAAAAAACATCAGAGGGGCTTGAAAATCCATCTTATTTTTATCCTGGCTAAACGATCAAGGTGACAACAACAAATCTAAAAAAAAAACAAACAAACCAGATAGCTAAACAATAAAAGAAAACGAGAAGGCAATTGGAGAGTAAAATCCATGCAATTCGTACAGTAGGCAGTGTACCGTCAGATGACCCTAGCAGGTCAGATTAAAGCATCGATACAACGTTTTCTTTGATCTTCCTGTATCTAGAAATTGATTCTGAGTTTTAAGTGGAATGATTACTAAACCCTGCTTCTTCTCTGCGGCCAGAGGGCACTAGTCGTGTTTGTTTGTGCCAGTGTTCTGGAAGAACGAGTCCAGGTTTCAACAAAGCAAACATTTTTGTTCGTAACGATTACAGGGATACTGTAGCAGAGAGTGCTAGCATCTGAGGGCGTAGCTTAAAAACAAAAGTGAAAGGACCTTTTTTGTTTAGTTATCAGCTTATGACACAGTTTTTAAATCATGAGATGACTGTCAATAGGTTTTTTATACGTTTTCGGACGTACGTGAGCATTGTAGAGCAGAGGAAGTGACCAAGGATGTGGAGCAAAGTGTTCGTTTGGGCCTTAACAAACAGCCAGTCTTCACATCGGACTGCAGTGGACATATTAGCATTACAAATCCATGCACTTTGACCCCTGACCCCAGCAACCCCTGCTGCAGGTGATGCTATCTTTGGACTTTTCCACCTCGAGCTCACCGCTGCCTTAATCAAGGCACAACAACAAACCCAATGTGAAATGAATCTGAAGAGAATTCCTGCTGATGGAAGCTTATGATTACTGGATGACTCCTCATTTGATTGATACTAGGCCGCAGAGGATTTACAGCAGTAAGACACGCCATTTCATGTTCTGCCAGTTCGATGTCTGCCTCGGCTGATTCCTTACATCGTTAGAGCGCAATCACTCAAAGTTTAAACGTGTAGTCAGCGGTTTTCTTATCCCCTCAGTTGATTTCTTTTTAAGACCAAAATAAATAAGACAAAACAGTTCAAATTCATTCAGTTCACGGCTGAGACTTTGATCCTTTGCCTAATGCCAGTACAAGCAAAAAATGCAAAGGAGGGATTGAAGATTTTCATTTTACATCAATAGCAAATGGTGGCTTTTGATACCATAACCGAAATCATTTCGCATCCAGTGGTTTAGTGTGCATAAAAGAAGAAGCACTTGAGTTGGCATTTTCCTGTATTGTGTCATTGTCAACAACAGTCAACAACACAGCATATAATCATAAAGTATTAAGCCAGATGAGCCCGTTTCATTTTTTTTTTCAAGACAGTTAATCCTAAAACGCTGTTGTAGTCATGAGTGAATAAATACTTTTTTTTTTTTTTTCCCCCATTCGCACTTAAGATTTTCCTCTTTCTTCTCTTTTTTTTCTCACCTGCCATCAGGTTGGAGGACATACCATGCTACCTATTCGCTGGATGCCCCCGGAGAGCATCATGTACAGGAAGTTCTCCACGGAAAGCGATGTCTGGAGCTTTGGAGTCATTCTGTGGGAGATCTTCACCTATGGGAAGCAGCCTTGGTTTCAGCTGGGTAACAATGAGGTAAAAGCGAACAAGCCCACCAGCAAATAGATTACTATTCACATGACCAAGTGTATACATATTTGATCAGAACCTTTTCATGTGGGATTTCACGCGGATGCCGGAAATTACGGCTTTAGGTAACTTTGCCCTCGTTTTAATGCTACTTCTCCCATTTCCAAACATCAAGTGGGGCTTTTGATTGCAGAGCACATGGAAGCCTTCTCTCACTGAACTTCAAAGGAGAGGCAGGCTGCTTTGCTTCAGTCTGAAAAAAAAATAATAAAAAAAAGCCTAAGGCTTCTAACAGCTGATGTAAATGCCTGCTGCCATTTTGGATCTTAATCTTCCGCCTTATGTTTGTCTCTCTGAGAGGCAGCCCAGCCCATCCAGGTGATAAATTGATGCCACTTCTCCACCAGACAAGATGGCACGTTACATAACACCAGTGACTGGTGTGTTTTTCTGTTTTTGTTTTGTTTTTTTCATCAGAGGCTTGACTTTTTAATCAATTAAATTCAATTAGGATTACTCTTGCAAAGAAGCGAGAAAATTAAATTGACCAAAAGAATAAGGCGACATGTGGCATGATTTGGGTTTGTAATTATTTTACTAAAGATATCAACATTTTGATTTTACACAAATGGGAGATTTCCACATTTCTGGATTGGGGTTTTAGGACATTCTAAATGGAACTCTGATAAAGAGGTGAGTGTTCAGATGTTATTTTATCCTCAGGTAGGGACTACATACCAGTGTGTTGTACTTCACTTATTCCATGTATTAAACACATTGCACAGTGATACAGTAGATTTTACTGGAGAAGTGGTACAGTATCAGAAATGGGCACCAGTGAATCATCGACACTGAAGATTTATTACTAGAGCACTTGCCTGAACCTGTAACAAACGAGCCTTTTTCTGGGCTCCACAGGCTGTTCTGCTGTCCTCAGTAGAACATTAGAGTAAGAACCTGCTTCTTGTGGCAACCACCGATAACTTCGGCATTTTGTCTTTCACGACGACTCCACATATTGCACATTTCCTCCATTTCTAAGGTTTTTACAGCACAAGAGACGAGAGAAAAAAACACCTTATCCATACCGGGTCGATAAAAAACAAAAGACATATTACACTGTCACAAAAAAGAGCTTCAATACAGAAGAAGTATGATAACAGAACTAAATATAATTCCTGATTTTATAGCATGTTAGACCACCTTAGATTTCAAGTACCAATTTTCTTTGTAATGTTACTTTCCTCTCCTTCTTTGTGGAGACATTTTGGTCAACTCTTTTTGTTTAAGGAATGTTTTAGCCCATAGCATTGAAAGGCCTAAATCTTGTCAGTGAACCTTGATTTTTTTATTTAATGAGCTACTTTTGCTGTCAGACAGATGGTCTCACCCTAGTACAACAGCACAGCCCAAATCATCAGCCGCCCACCACTGTGCCTGACAGTAGGTGCAAAGTTTCTGTGCTGTTGTGCTTTGGGTGGTTTCATCCAGACGTACCTATATTGTGTTCTTTTTAGAGGGAAAACTATAGACATAATTTCCCTACATTTTGATTCAGTTTTACAAAAATAGATGTTATCATTTCATCCTCCTCGAGGTATACTTTAACACCTGTAAGAGTTTTCATCTAAGTGTAAGACCTTGTAAGAAGGGGGTAAGACCCGTTGTATAAAACCTTATTATTAAAAGAGGGTGCGCCGTGAGATGAGTGCACAGAGAATACTTTTCAGCCCCACTTGTTATGCATCAGTTCCAGTTGTAATGTTCTGGAGGGGAAAATTAAAAAAAACATTTATAGGATTTCGATTTGGCAGACAGTTTTGATGCAGATGAGGATTCCAGACTCCATCCGGCTCTCTAAATGATTCGATTTGTCGGTCAAACAGCAGGAACACGCTGAACTTAGTGAACCACAATGGCTTTTTAAATTTTTTTTCCCTGCAACGTTTGGGATGCAGCGATACTTTAAGCTCATCAGCCTTAATCGCTCCCGTGCTGCGCTGTTCACACCGGTAACCACGGTACCGAGGAGTGCCACGCCCGCGGCATTAATCCCAAAAACGCCGGGTTGAAGAAGACCTTAGTCAAACCGCTTGTAGAAAACTTAAAAAGGTCAAGGATTTTCCATCCCCGCGTCCAGCGTGTTCCACTCTCCCTCCCAAACCTCTGCCAGCTGAGCATCCAGGAGCTTTATCTCCGCTCTCGAGTTGATTGTTAAGGAAAAGCTAGAAAACCTAACACCTAAACTTAGGATTTCCTAAATGAAGTCAGACCTCAGTGTTCTCAAAGTGACCCAGATGATCCGGAATACACTGAACACACAACGGAGGCAGACAGCAGTGCTCATAGATCACACGGTTCCTCTGTCCCTGCAACCAATGGGTGTCAGGGTGCTGTTGCCAAGAGACCGCACTCCATTGTTCTGTTTGGGATGAGTTAATGTAAAGAGGCTCACTGTAACCTATTTGCCATGTCTGTTATGAGGCTAAACATGACGCTATTTTTTAAAGGTGGTAGGAAACTAACTGGCTGAGCAAAAAAAGGGTCGACAGATATTTTTTGTTGCTGTATAGTTGTGGGCACACTTTTGTTTATATAGACAGATTAAGTTTGCTCTGTTTTTTCTTGTTTTTTCAGATGTCAGAGGATTATCAGATTCTTAGATCTGATATTATGCGGTTGTTTTTACTGGACGGTACAAGGATGTATTACGCCATTAAACCTTGAAATTAAGGAGGAAAACTCCTTTTTCTTCAAAGGTCGGAATTAGGAAGAAAAAAAGGAGCCGAGTATGCGAAGCGAAAGTCAGATTTAGGGGGAAAAATCTGATATCTGTTTTATTTAGCGACAGCGGTCTAGAACTGACACAACTCATGAAGCGATATCGTCATGACAACAGTGAGTCATCTGGCTAATTGGTGCACAAGCCCAACAAAGAAATGATTATTCAGGCTTTTAACAACATGTCGCACATTCAACACAACTGATTTTTTTTTTAATCGTTGTTTTTTTGTGTGTATCTTCAGACTGAAAAATAAAATGAAACGTGTCTCTTTTATAAAAAAAAAAGAAAGAAAAAAAATAACCTGGGACTGAATCCGTTCTGTTTATTTCCTCTCCCTCACTTTCATTAGTTCAAACCTCGGTGGACTGTCTGCTCAGTGTCGCCACTTTCTCATTATGAACAAAGCAAAGCAATCAGTCGGCGAGAATCGCCTGTCTCACTCCGCTGCTCTGTCTCCTTCGCAGGTTATTGAGTGCATAACCCAGGGCCGGGTGCTGGAGAGGCCCCGGATCTGTCCTAAAGAGGTGTACGACATCATGCTGGGCTGCTGGCAGAGGGAACCGCAGCAGCGACTGAACATTAAGGACATTCAGAAGGTCCTGTTCGCCATGGGAAAAGCCACACCCGTCTACCTGGACATCCTGGGCTAGCAGAAGCCGAGGGACGGCCCCGCTCCTCGCCAGACAGAGGGAGATCGACAGAGACAAACAAGACAGAGTGACCCACACCAATCCAGGAATAACCAAACCAACCTGCTCCACTGTCGAATAACAAAAAAAAACACACCTGCTTTGTTTGGGAAGGACTTAAGTGCCTGCAACACTTTTGGATATAGTGGATAAAAACGTATTATAAAAAAACAAAACAAAAAAAAACACGCACTTTTACATTTTGTTTACTTGCGTATAAAATGTACAGGTTTGAAGAATACTTTTTTTCCCCCCTCCCCCTTGAAAAACTGCAAACATTTACAAAGATGGAGAGTGCAAAGGGAAGTATGCTGGCAATAAGGTAATTGCCACAGGTTAATGATATGGAGAGAGGGCATCAGAGTTTAAATCTGTCCTGGGTTTGGTTTTATGAATATATATAGAAATATTACTTATATTTTATATTTATTTCTTTTTGTCAAGGTGTTGAATGGTCTGCCATTTGTGTTGCTGAGGGCTTCGGCCCTGTCTGAAGACGCCACCTACAAACTCTTGGCAGGGACTTGTGATGGAAGCCTTACTCGCTCTCTGGTTGGCTGGCACTGAGCTTTTAAAGGGAACTGTGGAATAACACTGGGTGATTGGAAGAAAAAAAAAAAGCAGCACTCTGTAGAGGACCTACCCAATCAGACCACCGACAAATCTATTTTAATTTAAAAAAAGACAAACAATGTACATATTGTAAAATTCTATGTGTCAGAATTATGTTAACTTATTTTTTTGGATGTTACTTTGGTTATTTTCCTGACTGTGATCTGGGTGGCTAAAGTATAAAGGGAAAAAAAAAAACGAAAAAAAACAACAAAAAAACAGGTCCTTCGTCCTAATCCAGAGGAGGGTTCTCTTGGGAATTCCCCGTGTCAGTGCTGGCTAAGTTGTCTGATGTGGTGAGGGGTGACTGACGGTGAGTAGAGTTCAAACAGCCCACTGACACCAAATCACAGACTTTGGAGAATGTGGGAGGACTCAGAGCCATCGTTCAACACGACCCTTTCCGGAGAGGTGCCCATACCTCGTCTTCACCTCCCAGTTCGTTTGCTTTTTATTGCAAGAATAATGAGTTGATAAGTAACATCTTGCGCTACCCCCCCCCCCTCAAACACAAACACACGCTTTGTCATTTTCAGCCGTTTTTGGTGTGAAATTGCTAGAGGAAACCTTTCTGTAGCTGAGAGCTTATTCATCATTTGTGAGTCGCAGGTGTGTCGCCTCTATATGTTAAAGGAGTAGTTAGATGTTTTGGGGACTATGACTATTCGCTTTCTTGCTTTGACTTATGGACATTTTCAGCTCTTCTGTTTGAGCGATAAATATGTGTCGTAGCTGTTTCTAGGAGGCAGCAAACTTAGCTTAGCATGAGGACTGGAAAAGGGGGCATTGGCTAAGCAAAGACGGTCGGACCTCAGTCGATGGCACACAAAGCGAAAACAACACAACTATATTTAAAACTTGCTTGTGACGGCTTTATTCAAATGATGTATATGTGCTGAAAAAATTAACAATTCCTTTTTTTTTTAACTATCTACTATTGTTGACTGGATTAACAATTTCCCAAAGCATATAGGACATGATTTAATCTCAAAATGAAACTGTAAATGCATCAGTTTTCAGTTTGTATATATCAGTTGAAGTTAATCATATATGAAAGAAAAGCAAAGCCTCGTATACAGACTTAAAACAATTTATTCTTTTGAGTCGCAGTTGTTAGTCACTTGTTATGACACAATTTAATGAGTTGGTCATTTTCAAAAAATCTATATTTATTCATTACAAATGTTAGCTAAACATCTAATTGTAACAACAAATCCAAAGTTTGAATAGAGGAACTTAAAAAAAGGGCAATATGCTAGATTTATCAATTCAATTTTTTGTGTCATAAACCTTCTTTTCTTTAAAAAAAAAGTTTCCAATACTTTTTAAGGCTTTTTAAAAATAACTGAGAACTTGTTACCTCTAGACCACTGCCTTTAAAATGTTAAGGCTTGTCAGACCAGAAGAAGAGCCGTGGTTACAGCTTGTTCAGGCCTAAACTTCACAGAACAGTATCAAAAACTGTCTTTAACAGTGAAAGGGCTGTCAGTACCACTCCCAACCAACTAGCATTGTCCTCCTCCCTTGGGTTAAGTGACTTATATTGATAGTAAATACAGTGCACAGCACCACTTAATTTCTGAGGAAAGGGACCTCAGCATTTCCATAGAAAATAACTGCAAAGTATGCAGAGTAAGCCTTTTAAACACGTTTTGCAGAAATAACAGCTAGCAATGAGTACCATTTATGCTAATGAGAGTAACTGTGCTGCCTTGCTAGTAAACTCTTACTGTACTGTACTTTTTCAAGCAATGGATTTGTAAGTTGTGAGTATCTCCACTGCTAATTTGTTGGAGGGTCAAATAGAAATATTCTATGTTAACTCGATGTTAAAGGTCAAATAAAATTGGAAGAGGGAAAGCTAATGGTGGATAAGGCAACTATGACATGACTCATGAACTAGTACAGGTCACCCATGTCTTTTATATTGAATCCCTTAAAATTCCTTTTTTTTTTCGCTAACTAAATAAAGATATCTGGCTAAATTAGCTCCTTTCGTCGGAGTGCTGCAAAGCAAGTAGCTTTCCTATTTCTAGTCTTTGTGCTAAGCTAACTTCCGCCTGGTACTAGCTGAATTTTGGCTGTGTAGCTATGACACTAGCATGTAAGGTTTCATATAAATCAATGAGAAAGCAAGAAAGCGTATTGGCATAAAAGTGGGAGTTGGAATATTTAAACGTTTATCCCATCGAGATCTTGTCGCTTCGTGCGTTGTGAAACGAACCAGTTCTGAAATTAAACCTTTTTTTCCCATCACCATTTGACTCTCTTTACAATCAGCCATTCATTAGTGATTTAGATTTCTGTGTCTTTAAATAGATTAAATGAATAAATAAATAAAGCCTCTTCAGTTACTGTCAGAGAGGTGTCACAGAAGCAGGTGTGATTTTGTAGCCGCACATCGAGATGTGTAATCACTGGAGTGGATAAGCTAGGCTAATTGTGTGGTATTACTGCAAATGCATATATTCTTTTCATAATTAAATTACTAAATGAACCAGGTATCGTGGGAAGTAATCCTTCCTTTAAACAAAAGTGATAATATTTGATTCAACTGCATTGTTGAGAAGAAAATGAGTTCATTTTTCACATCCCAAAGTTTCCATACTGAATGGCAAACCTCAGGCAACAATTCTATTTCACGTTGGATCGGAAAAACTGAGCATTTTTGGAGTGGAACTCTTCACGCATCCTTATGATCTCAACATGAATTCTCTCACAGTATCACAGTGTTGTCTCCGTTTCCCTTGGGACTGTGTAAAGCATTAATGAGCATTCAGTTATTTGAAGTGTTTTTATATGACAAGCGGGATCAAATCTATTGAGTTACCCAAAGCATTGAGTTTTTGTGTATTCTCTTGTGGTAAAGATAAACGCTTAAAGACATTATGACACAGACCGCGAGCATTTGCAGGGTATTGTAATCCTTTCATGGTGAGTTGAATATTGTTTAAAATTTTTATTTCCTTTATTTTTTATTTTATTTTCTTGGATGAACTAACTGAACACTTTTTGACGCAAAGTTGGCATATTACCATGTACACGTTACAGAATATAAAAATGTGGTATAACAACTGCAGTATATAAAATACTGGTATTCCATGATAGATCTTTGTATTAATGTGACTCTCTTAAGAAAATGTCTTCAAACAATCAGATGATCTCCTTTTCCATTTTGTCCTGTCTTATAAAGATGTGTGAATTTGACAAAATCTTGTCTTCTTCTAAATCTGTTGGCGAGGTGGACAGCCTGTGTTCAGTGTGTGCCTGTGTTGTTGGCTCCTCTACCCTCTCCTAAAGCGATGGAAAAACATGTATTTTCTCCTACTGAACATAAGCTTTTGCTGGGTTGCATATTTCATGCTCTTCAGGTGCTCTGCTCTCTGCACATTCGATTTCAGATCAAATCATGGGCATTACATTAATGTGTAACACAAGTCTCAGCTATAGTTTATTTATGAACAGAAAGAACTGGGTTGGAGATACAGCTCTTTACAGTAAAAAAAAAAAAAAAAGTTTCTATCCAGTCAATGTCAGTTTGAAGTCGTACCCATATATATGAGCCGGTGCTTGTATCTTCCCTCGGAGATCCCGCAGACTTCAGCAGATACCTTCAGCTCTTACTTTTTGCTGGTTATGTCAAAGGCTGTCAGACTTAAATCACATGACAAGAATCATCGTCCCACCAGCCCGCTGCCCATTGGGGGCAGTTGGCCGGCTGAATGACGATGCGACAGCAGTCATCTCTGCTGCATTCGGTTGAAGCTGACCACACGGAATGTTCCCATCAGTCCTGTCGTTTCCATGAGCGGTGAAGCCGTAAATAAACGCCAGCTCGAACCCTAACAGAGGCAATATGATGTTCAACAAGCCATCGGCTCACCGCTTTGGGTCATGTGATCTCTTTTTTCCAATTTCCCTCCATTCTGTGCGACAAGGGCTTCAATCTTAGCCTTTTCAATGTCTCTTTTTCTTCCTGCGCGTTTTGTTAACTACCCGTTGGCTTTTATGTTTTTTGAGATCTGTCTAGCCGCTTGAGATGTGTGTTATCCAGTCTTAAGTAGGGGTTAAACTTTTACATCTGAATGATTTTCTACTCATCGAAAAATCCCACAATCCTCGGCCTGCATGCTCGTGTTTGATTTATTTATTTATTCATTTTCTGTGCGCACTCCATTTAATGGCTGGATTTTGATGTTTATTTTGGCAGACCGTCCACAGTGTGCTAATCTATTAATATCCATGTCAGTTCTTTTGTGGGTCCGCTAATGACAGGGTTTAATTAGGAGCGCTTTAAAAGCGTAACATCTCCAACACAGTTCATCCTGTAACGATCTACACCAGTTTGTTTTGAAACTTGGAGATGCTTTTGGAATGTAGTCTTTGTTGTTTAATGTCTCATCCAGTGTGGTGAAATTTCCTAACTCTGAACTAGTGGTCAAGGTTAAGGTCCGTATCAGATAGCCAAATCCTTCAGGAAATGATAAAAACAGGGTCAATGATTTGCCGCTTTGGGGTACCTATTGTTGTGTACCACTCCAACTTGCCACTTAACTTCTGCTCGGCCACAAGCCTTTTGCATCAAAAGTTCAGGGAGCACGCTTGACAGCCGCATTCTGCCGGTCGTCCTTCTTTGAGAAAATGGTTGTGCCCGTTATAAAACAAGGATGGACAAACCTCTTTCTGTTAGGATGGCAACATCATGGATCGTTTAGTGAGATCCCAGAAGAGGAGGCTCCCAAGCATGGGACCTGCATTTAAACTGGACATGGAAGCTGTTGACTTCCACTTTTGGTCTTTAAATGGACTTCCTTCGCTCTAGAACCGAACTACTTTGTTCACACTTTGAGAGTGCTTTCTGTTAGGTTTTGTGATGGTTCAGCCACACGGATATCTGGGTAAGATTAGGAAAACATCACTTTAAAGCACAAAAACAGGCATTGTTTTTCATCAGAATATGGGATATTGTAGTGATCTACATTGATTTGCTCCTCTTTGACATGGAGAAGCTTTCTTTACTTGTTACATTATGAGTTCATCTAACTCTACATCCAAAAGAGACACTTGTGGTGTACCCTGTACATTGAAAACCTATACATCATGACCTGTGGGTCTAAGTAAAAAAGCCAATCATCAATTTCTCTATGAAACAAAGTCTAATTATTTGTGATAACTGCCCTATAATGAGTATAATACAATGTACAGTAGACACAAATCCCTTTCTTGTTTTTAGTAGTTAAACATTTCCTAACAAAAAATGGCCTTATGTATTTAATAGATCTGCCAAGAATGCTGTTTGCAATTTGTTTTCCAGGAATGAACCTTTTGCTCCTGGACTTCAGCCTTCTACTGTAGCTACACCTCAAGGCTTCAGCGGAGAGTGTCCGGGTTAGAGGAAAGCCATCCCTGTTTTGTTTCAGCTGCCCTCCAACAAACAAGAAAATGGAGACGCAGCCATCGCCCGGGGATTTGAGGTCAGTTAGCGGCGTGTTATATGATGGTGCTTCTGTAATTGTTTATTGATTTACAATTACAAAGTGTTTTGTGTGCTGGGGTTTCAGAGGGTACGCGTCTGTGTGTTGGCCGCTATTAGTCTGAAGCCCATCAAACACTCCGGTTCTAATGATCCAGTCCATTTCTCTGTGTTCTGTTGAGGAAAGGAGCTGCGTTGGCTCAGACATGCCACAGTGGTCCTCCTCTGGCCTCCGAGAGCTTCAAACCGAGGCTGAGGCTGCGTGGCGTTTTGCAGTCACCAGTTTTTAAATGGAAAGCTAATAAGCCGTCATCGCGGTTCTTTTTAATAATTTCTTAACCGACAGAGCAGTTAAAAGGCTCATAAACTGTTTTATTGACAGTTAAAAGATATCACTTAGTAACTAAACAAAGAAATAAAACTAAATAGTTATATTCTCAAAAATGGAAGAAACTGTTATTTTCAGTTGGATATACACCAGAGATTGATACACCATCAGCCATAAAAAAAAAAAATATGAGCATATCTTAATGTTGAGTAGGTCCTGCTGCCAGAAAAGCTCTGACCCGTGTGTGTGTGTGCGGCCGGACAGCGTCATGGTGTCCTTCAGAGGTCTGCGGCGGGATGTTATGAGGCTTTGGCTCCTTTTGGGTTTGTTGATTACAGTATTTGTGGATTAGGCTGCCTCACACCGATTCCATCAGATCCTATTAGATTGGTGTCTGATAAGTTTGGAGGCTGGGTGATCACAACCCTTTTCTTTGTTGTGCTCTTTGAGCCCTTCTTAAGTAGTTTTTTTTTTTTTTTAAGCCCGCCTGATAGGTGGAGGGATGCATTTCTGGGAGAGAATGTTAGATTCTTTGACACACGAGCAGACTGAATGATGATAAAATGTCCACCCACAACGTTTGCTCTGAATTAGTTTTTCTATGCATTGCCTATCCAATTCTAGGATATTTTTTTACCTCCCTAACTTCTCACATGAAGGCACTAAGATCCACAGCAATGAATTCCAAGCATAAAGACAAATTATGGATTTTTTGCTTGTTTGTTTAATTTTCTTCCGTCTGGAAGGCACCTTGCAGCTTGCTTTCGAGCAGATGTCTGAGACGGAAGTTGTACTATTACTCAGTTGAGCCTCTGCCTGTTGTGCAGAGGATGTATAGCTACTCAGCGTAGCTGGCCTAGCTTAAAGTCCTAACCTGAGGCCCTTGGCTAGATATATCAACCCACGTTTTCTGCTGCTTTTCCTTACCACCTGCTGTTTAGTAAAGGCCACCTGTGCACAATAACACCTCAGAAGTAAGCAAAATCTCTGAAATCTGAGATTTTAAGACACTAAGGTTTAAAAACGGCCCGCAGGACACAATATAACGCCATTGCTTTGCCTTCTCAGCCATTCTCAGCAATACTGACAACAAAACAAGCGGCTACTTCTTTCCTTTTATGGTCTATGGGTGTAAATATTGGTTTCAGTTATTATCCTTGTTCATATTCAAGGTAAGACATGCAATCTGGCTCGTCTAGCACACTGTGCCACAGTCACAAAAGAAAAGGCAGAAATACATGCATGAGAAATAATCTGGAGGGAGAGCATGTTTTGATGCAGCTTATGTGCGGATCATCTTACCCTGAATCATATAAATTACCTTTCTTTCAAAGTTTACCTGTCCCTGATGAGGCCAGAGATCAGCAGGAACTAATCACATCAGTGCATCCAGCGGTTTGAAATTAGCCTTCATATGGATAACAACCCAAAAAGAAAAGGTCAGATATTTGTTCTCAGCAAATGAACTCAATAGAAATGCAAGAAATGCAAAGTTTTCTTTTTTAGTAGCGGCATTAGTGACTTTAAGAGTCCATCTGTACGGAACAGGGAGGTTGAGGGAAGAAAAGGGCTTGAAATGAGAATAATTCTAGTCTGGAGCCGGCCTCTGCTGAGCACAGGTTGCAGGTGCTCCTCAGCCCTCTGCCACTCTCTCCTTTTCCGTCACTCGGAGAAGAAAAAAAAAAAACAGATTCTGCTTTTTTCACGGCACTTTGGCTAGCCCGCAGTGACATCCACAACCACTCTTTAGTCAGAAGATGTGAGCAGCATTGGCAGATATGTAGTCAATCTGCTTGAGCTGTGGGGAAATTGCTCTCTGTGGTCCAGCAACGCATAAGCTGGGGGGGAGGGGGGGTGGATCCGATCCAGAAAAAAATACATCTATGTGTAAGTGCAGAATTTAGTTCCAACTGTGTTCATATCAATGAGACGGATGACTCTTTAGGGGGAGGATGGCTCCTCGGGCCGTTCGTATACGCGGGCTACTTTAAATATGGACACAAGTCTGTGTGCAGAGCCACGGAAACTGAAGAATACCATAGCAATTAGGTAGGACAGCAAATTGACCTGGATAGGAATAAACCAGTCAGGAACAATGTGACATGATATCCGAGTCTGTCAGTGACAAAAACAGGCACTCTTCCCGTAACGTGGAAAATTACCCCTTTGATTCCAGCACAGCCATTTCACGCCTGCCAGTTCTGGAGCTCTCACTCCGTATTGGACCCGTTTCAAAGCTTTGTGTCCCTATTAAGCACTTAGACCCCAAAAAGATGTTTTTTTCTTTTCTTTTCTTTTCGTATTTTTTCTTCTTTTTTAAAAATAGGGGAACAGGTTTAAAAATACCTGAGTTTTTTTTCCTTGAGCTGCTTTGGGGCTTCCTGTCAAAATCTGTACACAGGGATAGGAAACGTGTTATTTTTGGAGTTGGAGCGACTTGTGCTCCCCGAGGACGCTGCTCATTTCCCAAGACGTAAACCCAAAATGTAAACCTCAGGACAGAGTTCAAAGCCATTTGACTTGCGCCTCGGAGGTTGCAGAGAGCTGAAACCCCAGATGTGGACCACGAACAAAAAAAAAAACCCTGCACGACGTGTCCCGCTGTGAGGTGTGATGGAATGAGGTCAAGAGTGCGGGGCAAATCGATGTTAACGCACTCGCACAGAACAATTCTGATTCACCCAACCATAGGCCGCAACATTGCCCCCCCCCCCCCTTGACGTGAAATCTCCTGCTGGGAGCGTTTTTTTAAAGTGAAAATATTGCCGCGTGGCGAAGGGCAGATTGCTTTTTCGCTGTTCCTGTATTGCTTGTCAGCATCAAGTGCTCCGGCCCGGCCGAGCAATCTGAGCGACGGTCCAGGCCGCGGCCTCGTCCGTGTCTCTTAAAAAACGGCAGACGGGCGAGGGGGGGGAAATCATTTTCTGCCCGCGGGCAGAGATGCTCTGTCTTGTTTTTGTTAAAGTAATCCTGAGTGGACTTCAGCTGTGTCAGCTCGCCTCGGATAAGCAGGAGCCGGATGCCATGATAACTGCGGCGGCTCTACAGGAAACACAAATAAAGAAAACTGGGGGACCGGGGGGGTGAGGGGGGCGGGGTGAGTGGGCTTCTCTGGATCTGCTCTCGGACGCAGAGACGAGCAAGCGAGGAGGAGGAGGAGGAGGCTGTGCAAACAAAAGGAGAAGCAACACAGAGGCTCATTATATAACCCAATAGCTCGCTGTTTTATTACCAGCTGACGTCCAAGCAAAAGCACTGACCTTGAATGCACCACCGCCTGCTGCCGTTCCATCAAAACCTTATTTTTTGCGTGTGTGTGTGTGTGTGCGCGATGTTTAGAGAAATCCTAATCTTCTGTTCTGCCTCAGAGCGAGTCTCCGCCGCTATCTCACTGTAAACAGTGATTTTGTCGAGTTCCCGAACTCAGGGCTGCGTTCCCACCACCCAGGCAGAGAACGCCTCTGACTAATCCCCACAGGCGTCCTTATCAGGGGTGATTGAATAGTCCCCCCCCCCCCACCACCACCACAAACCCCCGGGCCCCAGAAGGTAGACTGTTCTTTATCTCCTTATTTCCTGTTTTATTCTCTTTGGTCCAAAACAAGGTGTTGGTGGGGAAAAAGAGACCTGTTAACCGTTAACCGTTCCCCACACCCTACACACCCCCGGCCCACACTCACCAATATGCACATCCGTTCCCCGGTGGGCGGGCATTTGCAACATGAAAGGCTGTGAACAAAATGGAAAATTTCCACTCCATTTGCCATGCAGCCACTCAGCACTCAGTGACCCAGATAAGAAGTGTGATATTGATGATGACAGCAATAAAGACATATTTTCACCATAAGCCTCCCTTCTAATTGGGTTGATCTGTGAAGAAAAAAAAAAAGAATCTTGACTAAATAATGAAAGAGAAGCGGAGTGTGTGGTGTGACGGGTGGGGGGGGGGTGGGCGAGCCTTTTCGAACGCTTCTGGGGGTTAAGTGGCTCCACTGTAGGGGAATGGGGGACAATTACCAGTGAAATGAGATTTGGTGGCTGCAGGTGCCTCCTAAATGCATTGTTTGGTTTGGGTAATTGTTCAGGGTCAAGAAGGTGACGCCCATGATGCTTTGCCTGTTTTAGCATCTTCCCTTTGTGAGCTTTTCCGCCACAAGTGAATGGAGCTTTTTGCTCAAGCGTAAGAGTCCCACAGTTTACTCAGTTTCCTTCACATCTAGATTAACACATCGCTTTGTTTAAGAAACCCCCAGAAAGATGCTCTCTGCAGGGAATGAGGCAGCAATTAAATGACAATTCTCTAAACACAAGTGGGATCTTTGGAATATTTGCATGCATTGTGTGAGCGTAGCTTTGGTGTTACTCCGTGTGCAGAAGACGGGGAAAGACAAACTAGGTGGAGGTGCTCGTTTTAATGACCACTCTAATAATGAGTATGTATTCAACATGGTTGTTTCAATAAGCCTATAATCCTCTTTATTCATTAAACCATACATCACCACTCAGGATTTCCATCTTGCTTTTTTATCATTCCTGCAATAGTTAAATGGACCAAATGTTAAGGTTAATATGACATAGTTTAGAGGCTCTTAGATTAATGTTTAAGAAGACGGATTATATGACGTTAGGCAAGATCTTAACTGCATAACTGAAAACGCTAAAGTACAAGCAGACCATCTATCCATCCATTTTCTATACCCACAAAACAACTGTCCTCATTGATAATTGAAATATTTCATTGTTTAAAGGATGAGAAAAATAGTCAAATGTTTTGTGTCCTCAGGAAGCCATGCGCTCTAAGGCTTGAAATGGAACGATGTTATCCACTGTATGGATCACTGTTTCTGTAAAACTATTGGCAGCTGTTTCTGAGTAATAAAAAAAAAAAACAGGTGATTGGAATGCAGTTTGACACATGACTCAAAGTCAGAAAAAGAGCCATGCTTGTTTCTCTGGGAGCGAGAGGTTTTTCATCCTGTTCTTCTCTGATATATACAGTTCAGCAGTAATGAAAAAGACATTGTGACATTTAAAACCTATTTATGCCTTTCAGCGTTGATGGCGCCTTTTAAAATACGCAAGTTGCCAGTTCTGTAGACACTAATGCATCCCCATACAGCCCGAGATGCAGGCTTTTGAACTTAAAGCTGATATTAGAACTCGGCGTCAGACCAAAGAACAGTTCCCCCCCTTTGCCTCAGTCCATTATAAATGTGCCCTGGCCCACAAAAGGCTGAGGCCTTTCCGGATCATCCTCCTGTGCGACTTTTTCTTGTGTATGATAACTTTCTTTTGGCACTGTGAACCGTTTTCAGAGACTCTCGCTGATTAAAACGTCCTTCTGTGATTTACAAGTCAGAATCCTTTTTTTTTAGTGCTGCTTGAGGATGCTTTTTTAAAAATATTCTGCTGTTATCAAATTGAAAATCGGTTAATGTTTTTCTGTTAAATGTGTCACTTTCAACGCTTGATTTGTCTTTTTTGTTCAATTTTGAATCGCAGTCTAAAAAATTAAGCGTCCCAACCTTTTCTTAGAACTGACGTCCTTAAAAGTGATTAATCGCTAAGCTTTGCTTTCCCCTTTTTTTTTCTCCATACACCGTAAATATTAAAAGGCTTGAAGCCCTTTTCTTCTGCACAAGCTGCTGTATTAAGGTGATGTCTTCATATAGACATAGAGTTTTATTCTACATGCTCAAAAATTTAAAAAGAAAAAAACAACAAAGCATGCGCACACATCTCAAAACAACTATTTTATTAGAAAAAAAAAGTAACCTGACGTGGGCTGAGCTAAATTTAGTTGCTTGCGGAATAAGGGTCAATTCAAGTGGCCAAAAGTGTCATCATTAATCAAATACGACCTTTTATTGCATAGGAAATGTTCAAATATTCGTGTGACTCACCTAAAAAACAAACCAAAAAAAACAACATTCTTTTCTCTGAGGATGTTGAAAGAAAAATAGAAAGAAAAAAGACGCTTAGAGAATATTATGGGGGAATTGGGAGGGTGGCCAGAGTGGATCAGAGGCAATCAGGCAAGTAAGTAAGCAGGTCAGCAGCCAAAGTGCCAGGAGGAATCTTCATCTCCGCAGCTCTGAAACACCAGCCCCTACACTTCCTCCTGCAGGGGGGGGGGGGGGGGGGATTCAGACGCCACATTAAGTTTCCGCCGTAAAGAGGAGGATGGGGGATGTCACCCCCGGAGCAATCCGCTGCACACTCAGCAGGTGTTGACATCTAGATTAACCTTGGACTGCTGGGGTCCGATACCTCTGGAAGGCAGGAGCCTGATTAGAATGCGCACAGAGGACTCCCATCCAATCCCCGGCTCCTGAAGCTCCCAGGTACTACCCCTCATTTGCTGCCCTGTCAATCAAAGGGTCATCAGAGCGGGCCGTTGCTGCGGGGACAGGGGGAAACTTAGCCGGGACTTTTAACCCAGTGGCGACTGGGTCTTCTCTAATACATATTACCGCAACCGTTCACACGGGAGTTATTACTTTTTATCCCATGCAAGGGCAAATGACCCTTGAATACCTGGAGAGTCAGTGAACATTCGCAAAGGCGGCCTGTATCGCCGTGACCGGCGTGCACGTCAAGTCTCAGATTAGCTGTGGTTTAAAGGAAAAAAAAAAACACATAATCCCTAAGGAAATGGCTTTTTTAAGACCTTTTTTTTTTCTTTTCTTTTTTCTTTTTTACCCCACAGCTGTTAAGTATTTTAAACTTCTGCGCAGCTGCTGGAAGAAGGTGATTGCTCGTGGCTGCAACTGGCTGGCCGGGGTCGGCGGTGAGCGACGCCAGCAGATGTGACACGACATGTTCCAGAAGTGCCGAGACGAGCGGCGTGAACCCCTCCGCTCAAAAAACACACCCGGGGTTTGTTTGGACAGAAGCTGCACCGAACGCGTGAGGGCAGACTGGAAATCAGACAAGCAAGATGTTCGGGAGTCACACACAAACCCCATCAGTCCAGCTGATGGGAACGTTTTAAACTATGCAGAACAGGAGGATGGAAAACACACACACAATATAACAATAGAGAGGCCAAGTCAGTTTTAGAAGGAAAAAGTCTGTGATTTTTTATTAGTGACTCAGTTTGGCTCAGTTTAAAAATAAGCTCTGTTTCTGCTAGCCCCTCTCCCTCCTCTGAGCTGACGTGCGTCCACACTGGAAACAGCCAGCTGTCCTACAGACGAGAATAATCAACCCATCACCCCTCCTTTTGTCTCAGAGTTGGTAGCCGCCCAATTCCATCCCCCTTAATAACGCCACGTGACCTTTTGATGGCAACCTGGCTTCCATCTAGTTTTCATCTGCTTTACTTTGATGAAAAGATAAACTTTGGAGGGAATTCTATCCTTGAATAATAAGATGTAATGCGCAGAAAGCATTAAAAACATGATAGATAAAATATTCTATAAGGAATTTAAGTCAGAATAAAGGAGAATTATCGACAGAGAAAGTTTCGTGTCCCGAAGCTGTCAGCAGAAATGAATATTGATAAATAGTAGACATTAGAACTATCTTATATTATTCATTTATGGATATTGACCCTACTTTGTAGTTAAAATAAACTTTTAAATAAAGGTAACTCATTCTTCTTTACCTCAGCCTGAGAATCTGAGCTGGTGTCGTGCATAATCTAATTCTGCCTACTCAGTCTATGATCTATTAGCTAAACTGTGCAAACAAATCATCTGTTCTGTTTACTAATGTCAACAAACGCAAGAAGGAGCAATAAAGCTAATTAATCATTTACTGGAATATTTTCCGAGGTGCTGGATCTAATGACACAAAGGTATGTGAACTGTGTGTGTTCTGTTGCAGAACTTCCCCTTAAGCCTTCGCTTTGTCATGAAGAAATAAAATGTATTTAATTCATTTTTTTGTCCTGCAAATGGAATCTAAGAGAGACTTTAACACAGCTGGACCAGGCTCAGCATTGCGGTCGCCTCACATCGAGAGGGTTCCCGGTTCCAGTTTTGGCTGGGAGCTTTTCCTAGTGGAGTTTGCATTTTCTCCTTTATCGCCATCGTCCTCCCACCGTCCAAAAGCATGCATGGTAGGTGAAATGGAGACTCTACATTGGCCGTAGGAGGGACCCTGAGTGTGTGTTGGTGGCTATTTTGCCTGTTTCTGTAGCCCTGTGATGGACTGGCAGCCTGTCCAGGCCACAGCTGCCCCGGGGGGACCAGAGTTTCAGACCTCTGCCCTTAAGCGGTGCACTGGAACATCAGTGGTACAAGAATTTTGTGTACATTTAATTCCCCGTGCTGGAAACCAATGAATACTTCCTGGCGGATGACATTTCTCTAAAACAAATGGTAGTCTTGGGTTTCTTTACACTTAAGGGCTGTAGAGTGTGACACTGTGTGTGAAAAGAAATTTGGATGTTCTTTTGTAAGCCTTCTGAGAATCAGGTAAGTGGATAAAAACACAGAGGTTTGCGCTAAAAAGTTGACTTGAGGTTTATCCTCATAAAACTATAAAGCAATGTCTTAGTCTTTACAAGTGGGAGAAACACGTATCAGTTTTTCCGAATCGAGCTTAACTCGGACAACAATGGACAATGTCCTCAGCAAACAGGTAAACTAATTACATCACTGACAGAAACATGTACAGATACAAGTTAAGTTTTATTCAACTGCTGTTTGAAGACAAACTGTTTTCTGTTTTCTTGTCATTAGGTCCGTCACTCCTCAGATTGGAGAGCAACATGACAAATCAACGACTGTGGAAATGACCAGGTTTGTTTTACTTTTAACATATTGTAACTCCACTTTTTGGTAATTAACCCATGCATTATGAATATTCCACAACAGTTGACAGCACTATTCATACGGTATGTCCAACAGTGGAGGTTGTGTGGGAATTGTTGCCATAGCAACTCTATGAAAATGCCATTACAGACGGGGAAGTCAGTGCATCCTGATAAATATTGACAGCGATGAAATTCTGTCCGACTCAGCGATGAATAAAACATACTAAAAATAACAGATTCTTTGAAACCAATACAGTCTGTTCCAATAAAAGCCAAAACGCTTTGGTTGCAATGACTCAAATTGCCCTAGAAAAGGGGCCAAGATGGTCGAGCGGAATCAGTGAACAACAAAGCTTTCTGGTAGTCCCAGTCGTGAATCTGAAACTTCAGAGAGGAGGCACGCTGCTTTAACAGCACGTATGTGTAAAAAAACAAACACTTAGTTCAAACCCCTTTTAAACATTTAGTTTTCTCAAAGCATAAAAAAAGCTGTTACAATGTAGGAGAATGATGCCACCCACTTGGTTTGAGGTCCACCACTGAAGCCTGTCTGACATGCCGAGGCTTTCAGTGGAGATGAGACGGGCTTCAACAACTCTGTGAAACAAAAGAAAAAAAAGGAAAAAAACTCAAAGGATTTCAGAATTTATTATATATGAAAGGTTTAAGCTTCAGAGAATAAGTAGCAATTTCTGTCAACAACCGGTGAGAAATGCTGCCTCCTTCTCTGGTACCCTGCTCCCCCGAAGGCAAATCCAGGTGAAAAACTGCCCAGTGCTCTGACAGATACCGGCTCCTCGATTGTGGGAACCTGGGTCATCTCATCTAATGACATGGTTTGTTATCATTACACAGTTCATATGTGGGGATCCATTATGGTTTGGAGTTGCATTAGAGCACATGGATCGGGGAATGATCCGTGCCTCCTCCTTTAACTCTTTAAAACCCAACCACCCTTAACCATTTGGTAGAGCACATTTATCACTGATTATCCTTTAGCCATCGGATATGAAAGAGGAAGTGCTCCTACCTAAACTAGCACTAAAATTAAATTTAGCTATGTGATGCCCTAATTAAGCATGAGACTTAGGATATTTCTTTTTTTTTTAAATACACTTTTATTGTCCACTTTTAGTATTTTGATTGCTATTGCACCAAAGAAATTTTTAAAAGTGCATAGAAATTATTTTCTGTCCCTTTGTCTAAGTGTAGATTTTAAAGGGTTAAAATGCATTCAACTGATGAAATGTATGAAACATTAAGGGCTTTCAAGTCTGGAAAACCTGGTATTGCTTGTACGAAACAAAAAAATGATGACACACCCTTCTGAAAATATTCCTTCATGGGTTACCTGCTGCATTATTCTAATGTCTTGGCTTTCATGCCGACTTGACAGAAGTTTGGATCATTTTCTGATCACATTCATCATCAATGTTGCTGAACTGAAAACTGACACTTCAAGTAACCGCAGACCAAATACAAAGAAAAAACTAAAACATTGCACCACTGGGTTTATTGTCATTCTTTTGTTCTTAATTTCCTTGTCGCCTCTCCTCAGATCCGGAGTCTGGCAGCACAGCGTGGGGCTTACTGGACTGTGAACACACTGACTGGCTGCTCGCGCGCCGTGAACGACATGGAGCTCCGCGGTGAGTCCCTGCTGCAACACTCTGCCCGTCCCGCGTTCAAAAAATGCTCAAAGTCTGACAGAGCATGTGTTTCCCGCTCGTCTCACGAGGGAGCGGAGGATGAAACTCAGTTAAGGTTTCTCTCCGGAGGTCGCTGTGAGGATTGTGCTTCAGTAGAGGAAATTCGGCAGATTAAATATCACTCTCGGAGTCTGCAGACCAGGCAGTCATGCCTTGGGGGATAATATTCTAGTTTTTTTCCCTCCCAGGCATCACTTTCAGTGGTTGCTTTTCATGAAAATAGCGCTTTAACACATCTAAAACACCAATAATGACTTTCTCTTTAAACTTTGGCTCAGTTTGTACACAGGTGACAGTTGTGTACCTTTTCCTTCAATGCCTAAACCTCCAACCTGGGATTATTGGACAATTAACTGGAGGGCTGTGAGTGATGATGATGTTTGAGGAGGCCTCTTCGCTTCCTTCGGCCCTCTTTGTGCGGCGCTGTTGGCCGCGTGACTCGGTGCAAATGTTTTCTCAACCTGCGGCCCATTAAGGGTCGGATTTTCAACAGATCATTTCACAGACGGCTAACAGGCGTTTTATATATTCCGCCATGCTGTGCAAGTGCGTGTGAGTGCATGAAAGTGTGTTTGTCTGTGTTTTTGTGCTGGCGTGTGCACACAACTGCCCACTCTGTCAGGAAAGTGAGGACTTTGGTACATCTTTTTCCTTTTTTTTAGCTTGGTGATATACAGATTAGGCATGCTATAAATTCAAAGAGCCTCACAGCTCAATAATTCCAGGCAGCCTGCTGTGTGTGTGAGTGCGTGCGCATATGTTTGTGTCATCATAAGGTTTTGCATGAACAGTAAGTTTCCCCGCTTTTTCTTTTTTGTCGGCGCCTGTCTCACTTGGCGATGACATTATTGCAAATCCTTCAGCCGCCATTCTAGAGCACTACATCAGACTCATGCAGTGGAGCCCAAAAACACCCCCCCCTCCCACCGCTCACGCACAGACTCGGGCCCTTTCTTTATCTTTTATCCTCAACTGCCCTCATTTTTCACAGATTTGAATTTGAGCATTCGTCTCTGCCTTTGTGGAAAGCAGAAATGGGAGAGGAGCATTGTTCTGTGCCACTACCAGTTTGAACCAAACAAGAAAAATACACACCCACCTGACAGCGCCTTCTGCTGCAGGAAAGAAAAAAGCCACTTTTCCTCTAAATTATGAATAGCGACTTAGAAGACTGCCCCCCCCCCGCTGGTGTTACGTTTGCAGCATTACTTATTCAGCACGTCTAACCTTAGGCCACATAAAAGCCGTAAAAGTAAAAGTTTTTCCCTCAGTTGCTTTACATAGAAACCAAATCTGGAAACCTCATGTGAGTCATATGTCTGTTTTCCTAAGTTCGTTCACACGTGAAATGAACCTCCCTTTGGCTAGATTTCATAGTTTTGAGTGAGGAACGCTCTGCCCCGACAGCCACGGTCCTTTATTTGCAACAACAGGAAGTGACATCAGCGCCTGGCTGGCCTTTGATCTGCCATGACTATCAATGTCTGAGTGAATTAGCAGTAGAGAACAGATTTGTTTTGGGAAGTGTCGTGTGTATGAGGCCTCCAAACTGTCATGGCAATATAATGCCTTGAGCGATCTTTTTTGTGTGTGTTTTTTTTATTGTATCATGATCCCGAGCATTGTGCCACCTCTGAATGTGGACATTTATGATTCCTTTGTGTCTGTCCGCCGTTGACACGCTGTCAGGGTGGAAATTCACAGCACCCTGCCACTCTTCCTCCAGCAGCCTCTTGATGTGCCACTGTGAGAGTGGTGTCATGAATAAACATGCAGATGTACAAAGGGATGAGTGTTGTTGGAGATGAGATAGACAGTTTACACGTGTTTGAAAGAGAGGGTCGGCACAAAGACGATTGACAGGGTCACCGAGCCCGAGTAAATAATTTCTGTCTTTATTTTTTTCTGAGAGCAATCGTCTCCAGAAAGGTCTGTCTTTTCTGGTTTTAAAGGTTCATAGGTCCACACAGGAAACAACTCCTGTTGTTGCTGCGTGATTATTGAAATCCTATTTTCTTAGAAAGTTAAAATTTGTCTTCCTTTTTTTATAAACTTTGCAAACTCGGCTCTCTGAGTGGTGAAGACGTGCTGAGCTCTTAGCATTGTCAGGAACAATCAACAACACCTTCTTAGGTTTGGAAGTAATCAAAAGAAAGAAAAAAAAATTGAAAAGCCGGGGCTTTAAAAAAGGGAGACTGTTGAAGCTCTCACAGAAATCTTGAAGCTTTTCTGCCTGTCAGAAACAATCTACCTGTGTCAGATGACGTGGCAGATGCAAAATAGAACGGCATATACTTTCACTGAAGTCGCAGAAAGGAGGGAATATTTTACGATGGCCTGGAAACTGGAGCTTTCAGTCCTGTCCCTCGTGTACAGACGTCCCTGAAATTCCTCTTGGATGCGACGTCCCGGGAATTCTTTCGCATTATCATTGCCGAACAACACAATCACGCACAACACGAGCAATGACTATATTACCCCAGATAGGAAAAAAAAACAAAAAACACTGCACAATAACTTAGTAAACTTACATCATGCTACTAATCACACTGCGATTTGTCACGGCAGTGACAAGAGATGCTGCAAAAAAAGGAATATCAGAGGAAAGAAGGTCCAAATCCATATCCCATCATTCTAGAAATGATGGGATATGTATGTAGAAAGCCAAACAGTCTCCATACACCTTATAGTCAGTGTTTAATCTGTTTCTGTTGGGGGGAACAATTGAACTCATGCATGAACCAGATCCCCTACGGTCCTCTGTACAAGTTATTTTATAGCAGGGGAGCTGATTGTCTGTGTTTACAACCACAGAGAGACTTTTTCTGCATTTCCCTGCCAAAAGGAGCCGGTGAAACCTGGTGAATGCACCTCCCTTTTAGTATCACTCCACCGTTATTACACCACATGTCAGCTCAGGTGTGGCACCTCATCCAAGTCTGCCCATATGCAATATTAACCGGTATGATATTACCGAAGCAGACATATCCCTCAGCATTTTGGGTGGATTATCAGATGAGTCTCAGATTCGTCTGCTTTCGCATGCATATGGCACCCTCCCTGTCTGTGTCTTATCCTCGTGGGTTGTGCATGAATAGGCCGAAGTGCTCAATAGCGGCTGTCGAATTTAGTAGCTGGAAAAAAAAGAAAAAAGTGGAAGATATAATCGCAGAGGGGTGGGGGGGGGTGGCAGTGTTACTCTCCCCTGGTTGATTTCCAAGTCCTGTAGTGTGCCACTCCGACTGCAGCGTAGCTGATAGTGTCAAAGCGCCGTGAGACGAGGCTCCAGGGATTGTCCACTAAACGTATCAACTAGTGGAACGTGTTCTTTTTTTGATACGCTGTCTGGCCATGTGCGAATGCCAACTGCTTTCATGAGATTCATAGAACCCACTGACTGAATATTTTTGTCTCTAGACATAAATTACAGGAAAATCCAAGTTTGGGCTTCATCAAAGGGAAGCATTACCAATTTCTGACCATTTTGAGCCCGGGTTGACCCAGTTTGGCCCCATTAAATTCAGGTACGGGCACTGATACAGTAGAAATTGTGCTCCCCACAGGTAGAGGTGCTGACTAATCAAAAGTTAAATGCAAACTATATTCTTATCTGAGTTAGCGAGCTACTCCCCCTCCTTTCCCATAAAAAAGTTGGGGTTCTTTTCTGTTTGATATACTTCTTTGAATGGGCGACTTGTAAAAAAAAACACTGATTCAAAATTGTACATATTGTCGCACATGAAAAGATGTTAATATTATTTTACGATAATCTGCGATAAATTCTGCCCAACCACTATTTTTACGCTACTAAATCATTATGATGGTTGTGAAAAGTGTTGAGAATTAAGAGAAAAACTGTTGTAAAAAGACATAATGACTTCAATGATGGGTAATTGCCCATGAATCCTCCTTTGTGTGATGGGTGGCAATGAATGGGAGACAGTCCCTGCAAGCATTATAAAAAAAAAAGGGGGGCAAAAAAGTCAGAAGTCTCCAACAGGCCAGCACATAGATTATTGTTGGGTGCACAATTCCACCAAGTGTTCACATGATACTCATGAATGTTGACTGTCACAGTCAGTGGAAATCAAAATGCAGTGAGAGGATGGCCGCAGCGGGTCACCACTGGAGTCAGCTCTGCTGGCTGTGAGCTTCCTCTAACACGCATCATGCTCTGATCCATGTCTTCTTATCACAACCAAAGCTATGATACCACCAAGATCTGTTATTTCATGACTTTTTTTCGGACAAGATAAATGTTCGAAATTCTAGCCGCAGATATCTCTCCCCTTTAGGCCATATCAACTACACATATTGCCACGGAGGCAAATATCTTTAATCTACAACTAGCTACATCTTACATTACTGCCAACAAACAGCCTGTAACACACGGGGCTGCAGTTCTACTTACAGAGGATGCCAGTCAAAATGATAAATATAATCCGTGTGATACGCACTATGGCTCATGTTTAGTTTTATTTAATCTTACTGTATTAATCTCCGCTTTATGTTTACATCTGATTTGCTCTGCGTTGAGCAAAACTGAAAATAATACTGTAGCATGATGCTGATGTTGAGAATTTTCCTTTAAAAAAAGGTTTTGGATTAGGTGCCATTAGGTGATTCAACTGCATATTCGGAATGAAAGTTGTCCAGCTTTTATTTATCATGGATCTCTTGATTAATGGGAGGACGATTTAAGACCTGAATCGGGGCCCCTGTTGGAAAAAAAGCCCTCCTGTACTCAACACCTGCTTCCGCTTCAGTTTATTTGTCCTATCACTGCATACTCCTGCCTTCATACATTCAACTGGACTATAAAATGGCCTGTGAGCAAAAGATTAAGCTGTTAGCAGAAACTGGAAACGACAGAGAAAAACCACAGGGAATTGAATGCATTTCATATGTAAAAGGAAAAAAAAAGAAATGTGGAAAGCACACAAGTATATCAAATGTGCAGAGTTCTTCAGAGGTGCATGTCACAGGTCAGTTCGGAACTACTTTTTTGTCAGGTACAATTAACCAGGAAAATACCCATAAAATACAATTAGAACCAATAAATCTAGTTTCCTCTCATGCTGCGTCTGCTGGAAAAAATGGAGGTCTTAATTAAATAGCCTAGCCCAGCTATAAGCTTGGCTCAACTTAATTGTGCATGGAACCATGCCCTCTCCGAGATACAGTGTTTTTATTTAGAATAAGCTACACACAAATGAGGGATTCATTTGTGAAACCAACAGAACTGGGGGGGAAAATTAATTGCTTATTTATTTCGTGAGTCAGAGCAGGAAATATATTTCCCTTAATATGGATTGCAATTGAACAAAAAGTCACTTATGCAGACAAACATGGAGGTTGCATAAAAAAAGTTAATTCTAACAGAGCTGTTCTATTAGAGACAGATCTATTTTTGTTTTGTTTGTTGTTGGGGTTAAAAAAAAAAAAAAAGAGGCTATGGCAGCAATCAGAGACTATTTGTCCAAATAGCTATCTTCAACTGAAAAACATCAAGTTCAAACCTTTTTCTCAGCGCTGGGTAATGTCATTCCCTTAAATGCAGAACACTGCCAACTGATGCAGAAGCAGATAAGCTCTTTCAGGCAAAAGTCAATACACAACAAAGGGAGAAAGAAAACACTAAATATGGGCTGGCTGTGATAACAAATGTGTCCATGAGGCTGGACCTGTCCTCAAATAATAAAAGAATGTCTATCTGTCTACGGCAATGAATGTTTACTGACTCACACTGCCACAATAAAAAGAAGTGATACGAGACAGAAAAAAAGGTGCTTCATGAGTGCTGGATAAAACTGAAATGCAAATTTTGTTGTTGTCTTTTTTTCGGTAAGGTTGTTGTGTGTTTCCCATCCCTTTGCCAGCGAGTAAAGAATCTGCTTCTATATTTTTTCTCTCATTTTCCTTCTCTTTAATATCGACCTGAGTGTTTGGTTTTGCAGTGAGTAAAATGTAGCTTCTAACATAGTGAAGAAGAAACAGGGTTCTATGAGTCCCAGCAGGCCTGATGTGTTTTACAATGAGACCTCTTAGAAAAATCCGCCAGACAAATTGTGACAGATGAAACAATGTTTGTTCGTACACTATGGGATTATTTATTTATTTTTTTTACTTTTGATTGTCTTTATTAAAATAGAAGCGCAGAGGACAGACAGTAAGTATGAGACGTGAGCAAAAGATACCTGCCGGGATTTTAAATCAAACTGCATCCGTCTATCCATTTTCAATATCCGTTTATTCCAAATTAGGTTAAGAAGTAGGGCTGGGGCTTATCCTAGCAGTCACTGAGGGAGAGGATACTTGTTGGACAGGCTCCCGGTCAACCACAGGGCTCTATCCAATGCACTGGAGGAAAGGTGCACATTTCAGCTTTAGTAAAATTACGAGTTGGTGATGACTGTTATTAATGCAAAATGGCACCGTCGCTGTGCAAAAGCAGGCTTTAAATGAGTTTCATATTTGCTTTGGGTTGGATGAATTTCAATCCTACACACAATGGTTAATAATCAGCATGTAAACCAAAGACACGAGGCAAAGAGAAAAAACAGACTTCCTCTGCCAGGAGGCTCATGTCTTTCGTGTAAAGAACTGGTAGGCTTACATAAATGAGGCCTCTGCAGCCGCGACGCTTCAGGCCGGTGTTGACTTTTAGCTGTTTACTTGGCTGTCTTCCCCCAGAAAGCTGTTAGGTCAGACGGGACTTTATGATGCCATTAAACATTAGCATCAGTCGGCTTAGAGTTTGGGTTTGGTCACTACGAGTGATGAAAATTTTGCAATGAGGAAAGCAGCGAGGCTGCTGATGGGTATAGAAGTCTAATGTTAGCTCAGCATTGATGTGAGAATTCGGGTTGTTCAGATAATGTAAACACTGACTGGCACCTTAAAAGGCTTTAAAACAAGCTAGGGTGCATTAGGAAGTTCCCATGCTGTCTTTCTATTCATTTGCGAAGCAAATCTTAAGAAATGCTCTAAAAAGTCCCAATAAAGGTCAATGTGAACCAGACGCATTTAGATTATCTGGTTTGAAGCGGGTGAGCTGGGCTGCACACTGTTGCTTGAGGGGTTTGTCATTGGCAGTGCTGCTCGTAGTTGTAATTGAGGACAAAACAAAGCTGTCCTGACTGGAAAAGAATCGTAAAGATGGAAAAAAATAACTGCTGTGGCCTTGAACACAAAGATAATGGTTACAGCTCACTGTCATGAATTAAAAGCCAAAACAAAAAAGCACTCCAACTCATAGGGTTAATGAATAATACTGTTTAAAATAAGACATTCACAATTCACAATGTTTTGTGACAACCTTGTTAAAGGTTTTCCAACCAGCCAAAAAAAGCAATACAGATAACTTTTAAATTACACTCAGACGGACAGTATACTTATAAACTTATTTTAGAAACGCACACCCACATGTACATGGTAAGTATATGTGTATGTATGTGTTTGTTCTGTATATCTGTGTATCGTGTGGATGTGCACACACACTTAAAAAAATATTTGTTATTGTGAAAATACTTCTTGTTAGCATGGCCCACTTTTCAAAAACAGTTAAGTTTTCTACTATATTTAACAAAAATGTATGACTGATGCAAGAATATAAACATTTTGAGTAAAAACCTGTTGCTGGTTAAAATGGGCTTGAGATATCTGGGGAGCTCAGAGACAAATCCAGTGTGCAATGGAATTTCCAGTGAATATTGAAGGGAACATAATAGATTATTTTTGTTTACGAGGGCAGTATTTGCGAACGAATAATAATAACTTGGGAGCAAATTTGCATCTCTCACATGTTGGGAGGCTGGGGAGGGCACTTGCAATTATGCACATGGTTTAGAGCAACAAGGACGGTTAGTTCCTTATTAATTCAGACACTTAATTGACTGAATGTGAGAAACAGGGAGCATTATGCCTCTCACATTTGTATAACCGGTCTGCGGATACTAATTGGTGACATTTTCACCAGTCTCTAATCTAAAAGTCACCAACAGACCAAGTGCACCACGGCGAAGTTAATCTAAATTGGAGTCTAACAGCATGATGAAGTGCAAGTCACAGTGTCAAAATAACTACATCTGCATTAAGTCCCACATGAAAATTGTGTTTTGGATGACACAAATGAACACAGACAGAAATTGGGAAATCCCCAAATTACCACAGAAAGGGCCGGGCTGCATTGTTACTTTTTATAGTCTGTTTATTTTCACACTTGAATCCACTGTGGACTGCATGAGCAGATTTAAAACATGGCTGTATCATTCCAATTTTCCCCCCCTTCTTTTTGTTGTGAGACAGCCGCGACCGAATTTTTCTCTCAGCAAATTTATGAGACTCACAAGCAACAAAAAGATTATTTCATGGAAATATACAATGTTGCCACTCATCAGCACACTCTGAGCCCTCTGATGTATGTGACGGCTGGCTCCCCCTTCATTAACTATGGATATCACGTCCATGCCTTGTTTGACGGATAACTTCATGGCACCTCAGTAGATTTCACTCAAGCACTTGACCTTTATCAGCACAGCCCTCTTCAATATACTGAGCAATGAAAGGCTCCGTCTGTTTGATAGATGATTGCCTCCGTGAAAAGCTAGCACTGTGTGTGTGTGTGAAGATTTATTAGGATTTATATAACTAGAATTAGCATGTTGCTAAAGGAATGTAATTAAATTACTTTATGCAATTAATAGAGTTAAACAGCAAAAACAAAAAAAAAATGAATAAAAGATAAGCATTTGTGCTCGGAATAAATGCAGGTCAATGAGTTAGCCCGGCATAATGAATATGAAAATGCATATATACTCCGTGCTGATAGCTTGAATGTGATGCAGATGAGATTACTTCCCGCCTCCAAAAACATGCTACATGCATTTGAATTTGTGAGAATTCGCACGATTAAAGTGAGCGCAAGAGATAAGCATGTTGTAACATAAGAGTTACCATGTGTGTCAGTTCCGTTGTAATTGGGTTGGCTTTGATCTCTGAACTCAGCAGGAGGCTGCTTATGATCTATCCCAAGGGAGGCCTCTTCTGTGGGATTCCATCTGCCCTGAAACCTCCCTGTTCTCATCATTCCCATAGAAGAAGAAGTAGAAGAAGACGAAGGCAAACCTCCAAGATAAGTGTGACACAAGCACTTCGCTGCTACTTGAAGGTCAAAAACTTGTTTTCGGGCGTGAGCTGACAGAGGCAGATCCTTGCCACTGGTAACTCAGGCCAGCTCGAGCCATCTCTAGCACCAGGTCTTTGCTGTCAGAGCAAAGCTGTCGGTTCATCTTTCAATCTATTTGTGAACTTTTTTCTGTCAAAGCAGATTTTTAGAACATTTCTATCAGCTGTTTTGGTATCTGTGTTGCTTGAATGATTTAGTTATGAACACTCCAGCCTTATCATCTATTGATACACAACTATAGACACAAGAAAGCTGCTGAAGCCCAAATCATGACTGATATGGATTCTGATTTCACAGAGGACAGGTCTAAGGTGTAGGGCTGGAAGAAAGCTGAGACAAATGAGAAGGAGATTCAGTGCATTTCTTCCCTTGATCGACATCGACAACAATCTTGTCAACTATTTTTTTGTTCTTTTGATCCTACTTTTAACAGTGAACAACATTCTAAATATAATATCCCTTAAGGGTGTGTCAGTGCTTTTTTAATTGAAATAAATTTAACTTGGCGTATTCTCCTTGTTTTTACTTGATGAGACACAGATCAAATGTCATGGTTACAAATAGCAGAAGACTGCAGCTTTTAATTGTGCTCCAAAATCGATGTGTCAACAGTAGTGTGTCTTCATCAGAGTCACGGCAGACACAAACCCGAGGCCGCATCTGCACTTAGACCAGTAGGCCGGTGGTATGAACTGCCCCCCCTCTTTGTTATCGTCCATGTTGTAGGGCTGCTACGAATTTTCACCTTGTATACCAATATTAATACTTCTCAGAAGTTTAAAATATTACTTTGCCTGAGATGTAAAACTTGATTATTATTGGTAATATATGTACAGGAACCATATCTGTGGTTGTATTGTCAGTAACGCTATAAATTGTCCCCATGGAGTGAATGTGAGTGTTTGTGGTTGGGTGTCTCTGTGTGCTCCTGTGATGGACTGGCGACCTGTCCAGGGCGTACCCCGCCTCTCGCCCAATGACAGCTCGGATTAGGAATAAACAGCATGGATTATGGAAGGATGGATGTGTATTCTATTCAGTGTTTTTGTATTCTCCCCCCAACCACCACCACCACCTCTGGCTTACCAACTTGGATTGAAAAAGTCTTTAGATTTTATTCCTGATTGTTGTAAATCCCACAACTAAATCTCCATGGGCTGTTTAACACTGTCTAATTAACATATGTCAAACTGTTGACTTCGACCCTCCGTTGTCCCACACAGCGTTTGCATACATGATGCGCAACAAAGGAGAATTTGTCCCACCATAGAAATGTTGTTGCGCTAATATCCGCTACTTCGTAACACGAGAAAAACTCTGTCAGGTCGTCCATGAGCCGAATTCCCCCACGTCATGGAAGCGTTTGATCCTCGCCATCTTTGACCACTCATCGCTAAGGCTGCTCGCCCTTCTTTGTTCTCGCTTCCTGTCTCTGACATGTTTATGTACTGTAACTCCCTGTCTTCCTCCCCGATGAACCTTCTCCATCAGCCAGGATAGCCTACAGCCCCCAAATCCCAAACAGTCCATGTTACATCCTCGCATTGCTCACAACTAGTTGTTTGTCTGCGTCCCAAAGAGAGAGAGAGAGAGAGAGACTGCCATTCATAGTCAGACTGTTTATTTTTTGACCTTTGCATTGGTTGTATCTGTCCGTCCTTTGGCTGGTTTTGCAATTGGAGCTGTGTCCTCGGAGGCGAAGCGAGGAGGATGAGATGAAAGATTCATACAGGCTCGCGCAGCATGAAGGAGGTAGCAGGAGATCTCCACCAGAGAGTTAATTAGGATCTCCCCATCCCAAGCAATCACTCTGTTCTTGACATTTCATCTCAGTTTTTTTCCCCGAGCAAATCTCTCTAGGACTCGCAGCGACAGGTAGAGACAGAGAAGAAGTACTTGACCTTGTTTAGATGTTGACCTGCGTTGCTGCTTAAAGCCCGTCTCATTCTGCCTGTCCATGATAAGGTTCAACATGAAACAGTGGCAGAATCCAACAGCTCTCCGAGCAACCTGCCTCTAACGTCCTGCCTCCTTTAATCTGAGCGGAATAACCATTTCTTTTGTCCTCCCCGTGGCAAACCCATTATTCTGCTGAAGAACCACGCATGCCCCAAAAACACATTTTTAAAAGGTTGCAAAAAAAAAAAGAAGCTCAACGAAACAAATTTGCACACAGATCAGTCCCAATGTTGAGATTGCACAAAGTACAGTGATAGAATAAATAAATGAACATAACAGACCATAAACACTTCAGCAGTTTTTTTTTGTTTTTATTTATTTTTTGTCAGGGCAATAGAAATAGGAAACATAATCATAACCTGCTTAAATTGAAAACCTTCAGTGTTCAGACTGAAAAAGCAATGCGGTGATCAAATCATAACAAGAATACGACTCGTCTGAGAGAGACAGAGCAGGAGTGTACGTGAGAGGAGGCAAAATGTGTTTATTGTCCCCATCTCCCTGTCTGTCATTTGAAATTGGAGGAGGCAGACTGTATTATTGGACACCAGTGCCAGTCCCAGCCAATGATCTTGCCCTGTGATAGATCTCTTTAATGCACACTTTATAGCTGGCAATCCCCTGCCGAGGATTTTTCTGAAAGCTGACAGAGTGGTTATAGGTAGTCGACTCAGAAAAAAAAGAGGGAAATTGCTGTTAAGAAATGACTGCAGCCCAAAGCTTTAAGGCAGCCTTTTCAGTCCTCACGACTGTTTTGGCCCGAGCTTAAAAATATGACGGAATTTCCGAACCTCTCGACGATTTCATCATGATGCGATGCAACAAAAACAAAGCAACAAGCGGGGACGTTAGAGCGACAATAGGGGTGAACTGTGACACTCTGCCTGCCTTCTGACACTAAAACCGTTCTTTTCTCTTTTTATGCCATCACCCACCCAGCATGTTTAGTTTTTTTCTCCCGTCAAAGGTTGCCGTTACCCTTGACAGTAATACTCTCAGCCGAAACTGGCATAAGGAAGATCTGACGGGGTCATACAGTCAGTGACGACCAATCGAAGGGCCTGAAGTTGCAGATTAGTTCATTAAAAGCTTTGTAGGAACGCGGGCTTTGTGGGTTCTTATGGGTGTCCTGCAGATGAACGTCATAAACACGCGCATGCTTTCAGCTCTACCACCCTGCGAGGGCAACCGCAGCCCAAACAGTGGTCTGTAAATGAGGGTGCTAACTGTGCCATGCATAATTCATACGTCAGCTGCTGAGGCAACAGATTTTTAACAGTCCATTTGTTTTCATTTGACTTAACTAATAACGACTTGAGATAAATTTCTTGGAGCAGTAGGCTTGGCCTCAACAGCTCCAAAGCAAAATCTCCATTGATTTGCAAAATTACAGCCATCTAGTGTTTTCCTACTGGATATTGGTGAAAGAGAGACCACTGTCGGACTGATTTGTGACAGTCTATTGATAATCTATCTGTAAACACGAAGCCTCTCACAGAGTGCCTCTGCTTCAGTTTTATTTAGCTGATTAATGACAGCAGGTTCATTTTTGCCCAACATTGTAAATGTTGGGCTCCTGGAAGCAAATCCAAGTTGTATTAGAGTTCACACAGAGGCTATTGCCCCTTATTTCCTGCATGTCACTGCCCTCTCTTTTTTTTCTACAGCTTTAGGCTCCAAACGAGTGCCCAAAAATCCCTAAAGAGAGAGAGAGATCATAATGAGTCTACTCTTCACTAAATCTTATAAATAAAGATAAGAAATATTGAGTTGCGCTCACAGTTATATTCTGTTTATTTCAAAAGTAGCCAAAGCATCTATAGAACCTGGATATTTTCAAATTTAAGTAAATGATCCCAAATTTGTTAAATTGTCCCTCTATGGATGTTGAACGTCTGTCCCCAGATAAGCAATGCGGATATGCATAAGGTTCTAAAAAGAGCTTTATATTATATATTATGGGCTATGAGCCTCACACAATTCTGCCTCTGCATTCAATCTCAAACCTTAAATCCATACAAGTCCCTCTTGCTGAAACCATTATTCTCCCATATACAACTGTGAAGTTTTTATGCTTCTTCTTAAAAAATAGTTAAATTAACTCCATTGGCTCCTCTGGATCAGAACAAAGCATGTTTCCCCAAAAAAGCTCATAATAAAAATAATACATTTAATTGGGGCTGAAATTCAAATAGCATCCATCCATATATAGACTGGAGCCTATCACAGCTGTCATTGGGTGGGTGAGAGGAGGGGTACACACTGGACAGGTCAGCAGTCCATCACAGAACCACACAGAGACCAACAACCACTCACACTCATTCCCTGGGGGAATTTAGTGTCCAATTAAACATGCGTGTTTTTGGATTTTTGGAGAAAACTTAAGTATCTGAAAAGACCGCACACATGCAGACAAGATAACTCCACTCAGACAGGTCCTCTGTGCACACCCCATTCCAAATATCCACCAAACTGTAGTCATTTCAGAAAGGGTTTCATTAATAATGTTTTTTTAAATTCTTCTCATGCGCTCTGAGATTTCTGTCGAACAAAATTCTGCTTAGACTCTGAGTCACCCAAATATTTATGACATACAGATTTTAAAAGGGGTTGAGACTGAACTCGTGCACATCATTTCGTAGTTTAATTTAGGGTATTTTGTCGCTGATATATATGCACTTTTACTTTAGACTAATTCTCCATGCCAAGTTAAACAGAGCGACACAGAGTAAGTCGACTATCTTCAAGCCCTTTACAGACACTGTCATTACTTAGCACATGACATTATTCAGTGTTTTCATACCACCTCAGTCCATGTGCCGAGCATGTTGAACAAGTATAATCAGTTACGTAAAAACAGTCTTAACCATTCTGAGGTCGAAAACAACCCCCACATGGGCGTTCCTACGGACACGTTTAGGTTGTGTAAACACACTCACTTTCTCTCAATTTCTCCGTCGAAAGAAGTCGTTTACAAATCTTTACAAAGCGTTGGCAAATTTGTGGGATGTGATAGCGAAACAAAAACATGGATATCCCATCAGCGCGCACGGATCACTCATCTGTGTGCGTGCATTATTTATCAAGGAGTGTGTTCTCAGACGTATCATACGGATTTATGCATGGCTCATCTTCCCGCACTTCTGAGGGAAGCTCTGTAGTATGGAATCTGATATCCTCTGAAAAGATAGAAAAGAGGCCAAAATGCCCACCCACCTCAGGAGCTGTCACATAGACTGGTTTTGAGGCACAGCCCCTCTTTTCACTGTTAAAGTACACTTTGTTTGAAATAAACCCTTTTTCTAACATAGCACGCTTTGTAAGGACCTTCAAAACATAATAGCAAATACAAATTTTAGATTTAAATACACATTTTATATACAAATATAGCAGCGACAAATATATATACGAATTTAAACCCCACTGTCCCTATATGCGGAAGAATTTCTTCCTGTACTTTGTCTAGTAATTTAACTCAGTAGGTCTTACTATTCCCCTTTAAGCAAAAATGCTCAACAAATGAGAGCTTGGGTCTCAGGGGGATACACCGTTCCACTTGGGGGCAGGTGGACCACAGCCTCAGATGACTCCTCTGTTAATGCCAGTGAAAAGGACCCTAGAGGAAAAGTTGGCAACCTCCTGAGCCTAACCTCTTTTTTGGAACACGTCCAAGAATTTAAACGGTAGCACACTGTATAATATAGAATTTTTTGTATAATCAGCGTTATTTAAGAGTACAAAACTTCAGTTCACATCAATCTCTTTTTGAGAAAAACTGATGACAAAAAGACCTGTCCCCTTGCCTCTACTTTAAAGTGGTTACTAATGCCATTCTGCCAATCTGTGACCCAATGCACGTCCATGATGATCTAAATGAACTAATTAAACATTAGAGACACAGAGGCACATTGCGCTGCCATCCAGAGACGATTTGACTATAAAAGATTTTACATACGATCTTTAATGTCAGCAACAATTAAAATCATGATGTGTTGTAAGCGGTAGTTAAGGGGTTGTGCCATGACTATGGAGTACTAAGCTGTTTCATCCATTTCGACAAACTTATGATTACAAATCAGCATTTTAGCCTTGCTGGATTGGTGCTCACAAAATAAAAAAGATGTATACTTCCTCCACCTCCATGGAAATAGTTAACTTGCATGCTACGTCAGTCAAAAAGAATAAAGGCGTTAAAGCTGTTTTCTGCCTGAGGCCTATAGATGTTGCCATCGCTTCTGTCTATTTTATTGATTTTTATTGTTGTTTCTTTTAATGCATTTTTACGTATCTGTGTACAGTGTCCTTGAGTACCGAGAAAGGCGCCTTCAAATACAATGTATTATTATTATTATTATTAGGAAGACATTTCATTTCGTTGGTTTTATTTTTAATAACTGATACCCCTGTCTTTTCATTTTGAGAAGCTACGCCCTCTACAAACCCTTCAGTCATGCCTGCATTAGCTCAAGGTCTCTGAGGTCAGGGGGAACAAAATGCACGCCGCGAATGCAGTGGAGGCTCGTCTAAGAGCAACTCGATTTGTTGTGGCTGATGATTCGGGGTCATGCACCTGTCTGTCGCTGGCACAGACACCGTGAACGACTTAAAGGACAAGGAGCGTTCGTCAAAATCTGAAGGCCCGGCTTCCGTTGTGTTCGCCTTTTCAAATGCCACTGTCAATGCACTCAATAAGAAAGCATGTCCAGAGGTTGAATTGACATACGGTGATACAGTGGCTGTCCCTCCTCTGATGTGGTTAGCAGAAGACTGACGTCCACTTCGTCTCTACATCAAGACGATAGCTGTAATGATCAGAGACTTATTGTCATAACAGATTACACTAAAGTAGGTCAATGTGGCTTGTGAAAGATCCCGTCATGGGGAAAAAAAGTTGTTAAGGAGAGGTAGATTAATGTTCCAAATGTGTAGAATAAGGGGTCACGGTCAGTGGGGTTTTACACGACCAGCAAATATCTGACAACTGAAACTGAGAGTCAAAAATCAGACCGCTGAAGGGGAGCAAAAGGGTTCATTTCAACCACATCTCAAGAAGCAAGTGAAATGATGAGCGTGTTTTAGAAGTATGGACTTCATCTTAAAATAACCATTATAGTCCATCGAGACAATTAAAAAAAACATTTTAATATGAAATCCCTTAATTAAAGAACCTGATCTTTTTCACGACACTTTCTCACCATTGCTTCAGTCCAAAGCTTTAGCCGCCCTTTCATCCCCACTCCGTGGATTATTTTCAGCCATGAAGTTCACATCTTGATAAGAACATCAAACATTTTTTTTTTACAAAGACATTTCAGACAATCCCCTTCTTTAAAGAGTGAAATTGTTATTGTTATCAGCTCGCCTGCAATTAATTTGGATGTCATTTGCAGAGGGGGGAAAAATGAACTCCAAGAGAAAGAAGTGAGACATTATAATATTGGCTAATTGTCTTGGTTTGACGTATGCAGGATTTTTTTCCGTCCTTGCTGCCTTAAATGTCTTTCCCCTTGGCTTCTAAAGCGTCCATCAGCAGCCATGTGTTCTGACAGGGTCCTCAGGCAAAACACTCAAGCTCTCTCCGCTGGCTGCAGCATTCCGGTTCCCTAACTTCATGTGGATCTCACCCAATCTCAGAGCGGAGTCTGATATCCAGGCAGCTTCTTGTTTTGCAGCATCTTTCCTTATGACTTGGAAAATCTTTAAGATGTGATCTCACCTTCCACAGTATTTCCTTTTAGATTTAACTTTTATATATTTTACTTATCCATGTTAGATTAATTCTAGATCCAGGTTGATTCCCCCCAAACAGCGTAGAAGAATTCAATTGTATCTTTGTTCAGTATTTGACATGTAGTTATATATGCTATATATCTTCTCCAAGTCCAAGTTTTTGACGCATATTCTTCCAGCTGCAACTTCAAAACTCAGGGAACATCACATTGAAGAATATGTCATTTGTTTACATTATATCATTTGAACAAATTGCGACGGACAACAAATTTATCTGCATTGAAAAAGCCAAAACTGTGAATTTTATTTCATTTATATCATTGAAATCTACCTTTGAACTCCTTAAGAGCTCCATAAGTTGAAATTTGCACTTGTAATTTGTTCCATTTGTTGAATTAAGACCTGTTTGTGCTTTATTAGGTATTGAATTATATCATATATAAACATAAGGTAAAGTTCCACTTGCATACATAAGGATTAGTTAGTAAATTGCATCTTAAAACTTTTCACTCTCACACTTTGCTCTGTGTTGTACTGTCATGTGAATTGCTACACAATGACTTGCTCTGTGTAGTCTGTTGAGAAGAAACCCATAATGCTGCAACAATAGAGTGAGCTGCATTGCAGCTCTTTTCTTCCCTCTGTCTTTATTCATATTTTTTAACTGTGCTGGCTTTTGTATTGTTTTTTTTTTAGAATGACAAGCTTTGCATAATAAGTAGGTGACTCACTCCGGGTAATCATAAGCAGGAGATCCGTTACTACAGCTCAGCCAAATAAGCTAAATAAGTCTGATTTTGCCATAGCCACCTCCAGTCTCTTTACTTCTCCATCGCTTGTAGCCACCATGACAGAGACCCTGACAATGTATTACACAGTTGATGTTGCTGTGCCTCAAGCTACAGAAAATGACATAAAGATTAGTGCTGCTAATCTATAGCATCACACACACACACACAAACACACACACAGAATTAAAATGCATTGGACCTATGATGTGACAGCTATGACCGCTTCATGGGACAGATTCATCCAGTGGGTCGTCGGCCCTTTCTTATTGGACACTTGTATGACTTTCTGTCAGACCCTCATTACACACAACATAACTGTCAAATACATCATGGCTCTCATTCCATCATACGTCCCTGAAAAGTCTTTTCCGCAACATCACTGATAATGCCGTTTATTGCAAGCCTCTGGCAGGAAGCTGGCTGAGGCTTCCTCTTCCTGATGGTGACAAACTTAACTGTGGCGCCTGCAGGTGAGATAGCGGATTCGTCTTTTTAGAAGAACAGCCTTACTCAAAGTGAACAAAAGCTCCACTATTTCTTTTTAGGACCTGAATTGTAATCCAGAATTGCCAATAATGCGTGGTCATGCCTAAAAATCTGAAGGTCTGACCGAAAGTGATGACATTCTAAATTGATGCTTCTCGATTGGACGAGAAAAATATCTGACTGAATAGTCATTGTGTCTTATTTGGGTCTGTAGAGCATCAGCTGGATATTTTGAAGGGCCACCTGTTAATCACAAAACTCAATCACTTGTGTTATAGTCACCATTTAAAGTAATGTGAATCATCCAGAGATAACTGATGCATGCACATTGAAAACATGCAGAAAAAAACATTTATTTATGTATAATGAAAAAGGACCTTTTGATTATACCCAAAAAAATGGTAGTTATCATTTTTCACATGCATCCAGAGCCACCTACTCGATAATGCTGATGAAAGTGGTTCCAGATTCTTCCATGCTAGGAGATTAACATTTTGCCTGCGCCTCAGATCAATTAATGCCACATCGAGTTTAAAATTACATTCATAAAACCTGCACCTCAACGAGCTGCAGGAGGTACAAGACTTAATCAGGTCTGCTAAAGCGTAAGAAGATTTCTACTAACTGAATGTCTGGTGGGAAAAAAGTGTCACTGGTACAAAAACAAATGCGACACAGTTGAGAGAACAAGTATCCTTTCCAAGCCCTGTAGCTTTATTGAGCAGACACAACACACGTGCAAATGTATTTTTGTGTCATTTTCATGAAAGCGGCATACAGTATGTTGTTCGTCTTGAACTTATTTATTGGTTCTCTCCAAAGCCAGGGGCCCTCATTCCACGTAGAAAAAAAATGGCGTGAAACCATGAATAGACAGACACAGCAAATTGTTGTGAAAGGGGTGGAATTTTGTGGCCAGAGTAGATGCCTTATTTTTCCTTTTGCGTGTCTGATCTCTCTCCTCGACAGAGAGAAAGCACACATTGGTGCCCAGGACGTGCTCCCCTTGAAAGAGAAAATCTGAAGACTTCGAAAAAGCGAGGAAAAAAGTAGGTGGCTCCCAGATCTGCGTATTCGCCGTGGTTGTGCTCTCTGTTTTTGCTCCCTACCGTGCAGATCTCCCTATTTTAAGCAGTGCTATCTATAGCCGGGCAGCTCTCAGAGTTAATCAGCTGCTCCTGTTCACCTGGGATTGGAGAAATGATGAGGTCATTTGTGGTCAACCAGAGACAGCAGCAGAGGAGCGTGTTGATGCAGATTTTGTACGGTAGGATGCAGCAGGAAGGAGGAAACCTCAACAGAGCAGTCCCCAGTACACAGGACATCTGTTTACATTTGACATCACACAGTTTTCATACTAGTGAAAGTGGGTCTGGAAGTGTTATTCATCAAATCGTGTGGATTTTATGATGTACAAAAACGGCTAAAAGTGAAACTAAGTAATTAAGGACGGTACTTACACAGATTGGAGTTTAACAGATTAGGTGTATGACAAGTATATAGGTTTACAGATGTAAGTAAACAGAGTGAAACATGAATGTTCTAATTAAATTAATAAAATAATCATGGACGCATTTTTTTAGATAAGCAGTAATGATGAATGATGGATTGATAATAAAACATGAAACTTACTGACAAGTTGACGACAAAAGAAGACCTTGTCAAAACATTTTAAATGATACCTCATTTAAATATCTTTTTGATTTAGAGTTTTTTCAAATGTTTCCTAAATCAATACTATATATACAGTAGCACACACATTAATCAGTCGTTTGAGGCAAGCCTCACCACACAGTGACCATTTTGAAAACAGTTATATCATAAAGTGTGTGTTGATGAAAGGTGAATACAAACACAGCCACCCAAAAAGTTTTTTTTTTAAATACCATTAAAAATCTTGATATATGCACACCAACAGATAGATGTAGGACTGCCTCAAGAGTGCTATGGGATGACAAAAGTGGGAGTTATGAGGTGGTGTTTGCCAAAGCCTCTCGTTCCTTAGAATTGCTGTACATGCTGTGTTCCTCTGTCTGAAGGAGGTCTGGGCCCTGCCTTCCCACAGCTAAAACTGACAATCCTCCTAAACATTCCAGATTCATGGATATACTTCCTGATGGGGGAGATGTTTGGGGTTTTATCGGAAGGGTCAAGAAAACTGCCCTCATGAGCCCCTAATGAATTCTGCCTTGCATTCAAATTTGTGATTTTCAGAACACAGACCGAGACCGACATGGGTATGTGATATGTACGAGTTATTAGTCTCGGGTTGAGTTCCCAATGCAAACTAAACCTTTTTAAAAAATTCATTTGTCCCCATCTCTATTAAAATTCTAAAGAATTCTACATAATATCTGTTATGGCTACATGCATTGTGCACTGTGTTTGCTGGAACTGTGTGGGTGGTGCAAGCTTTTCTTTCAGCCCACAATGGGTGTCATGCAATACATTTCTGATTTCTGCTGTGCGGATAGATGTTTGCATGAAGACTACAGTGGCTTATTGTTAACTGTCTGCTACTGATTTTATAAAAGCAGCTAATGCAACAGCAAAGGACATATTTCCAATGAGGACAATACAATGTATCACATCATATCATAATGTTTCTGCCTAAACTTTGTTCCCAAAACCCTAATAGACTCAAGGTCTCCACCAGCAGGACTATCCACCTCACACAGTTCAACATTTGCTCCGGAAAAAACTGGAGGAAGATTTTAACACGGCCTGTGAAGGAACCCCAGAGCCCAACTATTGCCAGGGACAATAAGAATTCAGAGTCCCAGCCCTGCAACTCACCCAGCTCACTGTATCTTCTGCCAATTCACCGTTTTGTTTCCAGTCTCCACAGGACACTTCCAGGGTTCCCAAATCCATGCTCCAACAGATCAAGGCTGTTTTGGCATCACAAGGGTACTTAGACAATAGGAGTTCCTGGCAGATCAGTGAATGTGCAGCAATTAGCAGCCCTGCATTCCATATGAATATAGTTCTAATATTTTCTAAAGAAGACACATCTTTGTTTACACAGTGGCAAACTCTATTGTCAGCCTAATAATACTCTTGATCACGTTTATTTGGAAAAAAAGCACAGCATTTTATTCTTATATCACTGTTGTGACTCAAAATCTGAAACTCTGATCAGGGATTTGTGGATTGATGAAAACAGTCATATTTGTCTTAGAAGAAATGGAAGTGTTCTTTGGGGCTTTCAAGGTCTTTAGGATAACAAACGTGTACTAAAACAGTGTTCCTGCAATTTCCAACCTTTGGATCTTCACAGTGATTTGAAACAACTACCCTTGCAAACAGTTGAGTTATATCTTTTTTTTATACACCATCTATTTGACTTGTAGCTTCAAGCTGGCTGGCTTTTGTTTTTCATCATCTTATATCATCAAAGTATTATTTGACTATTGATTGAAGATGACCACTGGGATAGGCTCCAGTTCCCCCCGCGACCCCAACAGGGAATAAGCGGTATTGATAATGGATGGATGGATGGATCTCCAGTCATCTTTAATCATCAGCAACCCTTCAAATCAAGCACATAATCAACATGATTCTTTTCAGTCATTTAGTTTTTTCCATTGTGTGAACCATCTTACAGCAAAAATCCATCTTCCAACTTCTACATATATCAGCCATGGAACTGTTCCTTGCATTGATTTTTCTTCTTCTGACAACGACAGGGTTTCAAATGACTCATTTGGTCAGTTGTGAAATTGTGATATTCACCAACACCATCTGATAGTAGACTAATGTAGATTGTAGATTAATGTACCCATACATTATATCAAAGGCAGCTTTTAAAATACAACCTTAATTTCAATAATAATACCTGATTATAAACCTAAACACTATACTTCACAAACCCCCTCCATTCGACACCCAGCCACCTAGCCGACCACACTGCCTGAGCAACGTTTAACCGTCGGGGTCAGAGCGTTGGACGTCCACTCTTTCAATCTGTGATGAATGGGCTTCACCTGTCAAAAAAGCTCTGTCCATCCAAAATCGATAGAGTTCTAAAATTGTGGAAGAAAATTGCAATTGATTTAGTTGTCAATGTCCATTATAAGATATGTACATACATACAAAACAAAACATACATTCAAACCATATCAAAAGGTGCTAAAACTGACAATTTTTCTTCTGTCTGAAGTATCTATCTATCTATCTATCTATCTATCTATCTATCTATCTATCTAT